>CAUIJW010000023.1:1289376-1934065 GCA_960531205.1 Andrena bicolor
CCGCTACCATATTGGCCGCTCTCTCACAGTTTCTGGATACCTTTCCCAGGAACTCTAGTACCCACTTCACAGAGGCTACTTTCGAGGAGGCCTTAATTAACCCCAATAAGTGTGGACAGTTTATATGTCCATTGAGGATCTTAAACAAGAAAGTTAGATCTGCTAACAAAAAGCGCTGCCGCATAGACAAAAAGTTAAAAATGTGCATTGCTGGTCCGTAATCGTGATCAAATCTGTGCATAGGATGCCCGAGGCGATAAGACGCAAAGCGCAAAAATCTATGCTGTACTCTTTCGAGAGCACCACAGAGGTACGCTTGGTGGGGAGACCAAATTACAGACGCATACCCCAAAAAGGGCCTAACCAAAGCATCGAAGAGCAACTTAAAGGTCCGCCTGTTGACGAACCCTTGCGAATGCCTTATCATAAACCCAAGTTGCCTAGAGGTCGCATTAGTGACTCTACTGACATGAATCGAGAAAGATAACGCTGAGTTGTAAGACACTCCTAGATAAAACACACTCTCTATTCGGGATATTTGCACCGTGTCAAAATAATAAAGAGCTTGCTGAGTGATCGGGAGATAATCAGCACATGGCATTTCGAATGATTTAAAGAGAGCCTATTACTGATGCACCAATCAGTTAGCCGGTCAAGGTCCCGTTGGAGATTCCGAGCATCTTCTAAAGAGGCAATTCGAGCAAATAGCTTAAGGTCGTCCGCAAAAAACAAAAGAGTAGCAAAATGAAAAGCGTCCGCAAGATCATTAATAAAAATGCAAAAGAGCAATGGATCCAAATGTGACCCCTGAGGCACCCCTGATTGTTGTCACGTGATAGCCAGATAGTGGACACATCTGTGGAGGTAAACGTAACCTCGCTAGTGTCAAATAATGATCATAACGTACCAAGTTTCCAATAAAGAAAGTTGTCAAAATTGTTTGAAATGTTACGAGTTTTTACACCACATAGGACACTGTATTATTGTCTCAATTAACAAGGTAAGTCGCCAAAATTTTTTAATAGACAATTTACTGTAGAGCTTATAGAAACAGACGGGACGCACAGATTTGAAAGTTGTCCGGTGAAGGTTCGAAAGAAAAACATTTTCTTTCGCACAAGTTTCTAAAAATTAATATATTGTTTTTGTACCAGCAAACAATTTTTACATTAGAGTTTTTATGTAAAGCTTATAGGAATGAAGGGGACGCAGGGGCTTAGATAGAAACGAAGGGGACGCACAGGCTTGTACGATAGAAATGAAGGGGGTGCACAAGCTTGGAGGTCGCCCGGAGAAGGTTAGATAGACTGAGAAGGATCTTGTTTCACACAAGTATCTGGAAATTTGTCAAATAAGGTACATCGACAACATTTTTTATATTAGCGTGGCATTAAGAATTAAGAAAATTATGGCGTACTGCTTGCTATGTAAAGTAAGTCACATTAGTGAAGAAAATACGCTGAAAATGCATCTCCGTTGATACTTTTCAATTTTTGTGAAAGATATTGTCACGTCCCGGGTGGAGGTCTTGAGGACGATGACTATGTAGGGTAAAAGTCAGGCGAGAATGCGTAATCCTGCACACTGATGGTTCGCGGAAGTTAGGCCAGATTGCGAAATTCAGCACACTGAGGGTTAGTGGAGGTCAGGCGAGAATCTTAAATCCAGCACACTGAGGATTGGTGGAGGTCAGGCGAGAATATAAAATCTAACACACTAATCGACCAGGGAAGGTTTAAAAGGCGAACGCGCTCCAAGGTGACACCCGTTAGAACACTTTATGTTTGTTTTGGCTTGGTAATTGGATTTACCGTTGCATTTATATAAGGAGCCACACCTAATATTTCCACGAAATATGTCTAGACATATGGCTGTACACGGCCCATGCAAAACTACGTTTGTAAACACTGTAAGCACTTTCGCGTTCGCGAATCGAAATCAGCTGTTGCGGTAGTCTGTTTTGATTTGGAACCTTTGTAACCAATAGATAGACACAATAATTCGAAACGTGATTTAAGGCAAAGAGGTTTATTAACTTTAGACATGAATATATGCACTGTGATAGCGAGATTAACATAATAATGCGTCGGATGTTAAGCATTAGAACATAACATTTTTATAAATGGTGATTAATAGTGTTACGTATGTGGAATTTTCCCATACGCCGCTCTCAACCATTTTTCGAGCTCGTGCCTGCGAAGGGAAAACGCCATAAAATCCTTTCGTTTATCAAACACCAGTAATGGGGATCATGATCTCGACCATCTGGATCACGACCATGGGAACGGGAGTAACACGACGACGACCCCGAAGGATTTCCTTATATGCCACTAATCCATTGGCGATTTCATACTGGGCATTAGGAAAGGGGCCCATAGGGCAAACGCAGGTCGAATACAGCACTAAAATGAACGTCGTGGGGCACATTTGCCGTCCCAACCGGCTAGAGTATCGCTTGCATCCCTCGGTTTTTCCTCAGGTGCCTACCCGAGGTCCCTCGGACCGGATGGGATTTTACTACCGGTTTCGTTTGTTCAAAACCGCAAAATCTTGAACTTTGAGGCCATTTTTCGAGGTTATCCCATCTGATTTCGAAGTTAAAAATGGTATCAATCGATTCGTCTTGGCGAGACCTTTCCAACGGTGTATAGCATATGCTGTACGCTCTTGGGTCAGTAATCCCCTCTAGGACTTAACATTGTCCTTTAAGGGGGGAGACCACTGTAAAAAAATCTGAAAAATCGATTTTTTCTTTTTTACATTTTCTGAAAGACGCACGTTTCAAGAATGCTGTCTCTAAATTTTATGAAGAAATTCGCAAAATTGACGGAGATATAGTATTTTCTGTGAAGCGGGGTCAAACGCGCGACTGAGCCGCGCGGAACATTGAACGCGTTTTCCCCAGAATGACATTTTTCAACCGCGTTGACAGTCTACAGAGAAAACTATACGTCCAATTAACATGGTCAAGAACATTTCTTGTATGGGAAACCCGTGGCTATTACGTGACGATCAGTTTTTTTTCAATTTTCGACCTGCTTCTATTTTTTTTATTAACATTTCCCCAATTTTGTACCCCGAAAACATGATTTTTTTCAGTGGTCCGCCATTTTGTAATTTTTTACAATTTTGACTTTTTTTGATCGTCACGTAATAGGGGCAGGCTTCTAGTTTCTGAATATTATTGTGTTTTTGAATTCGGATTAACCATATGGCCTGGGCACTGTCAACACGACTAGCATGTTTTTACCGCAGCCCAAATTTTGACGAAGAGTATGCATGAAACGGATTTATGAATTTGATTGAAAAAAAAAATTTCTTACCCTTCGATATGTACACTATTAACGATAGTGAGCAATACATTGATTTACTTCCGTTGTTTGGTTTAAATAAATTCCCGAAAACACCCTTACATTTCGGACCTTTACAGTGGTCTCCCCCCTTAAGTGTTCGCCGCGCAATGCGCACTGTTGCACATGTTCAACTCTGCCTTAACGTGAACAACACAAACAGCTAACGATGTGAATGTGACCGTCAAGGCATCAAACATGCCAGGAGTACGGACAACGAACGCGGTTGGGAGCGGTGGAAGGGTCTGTACTCCTGGCAACTGCGTGATCCCCACCACCGTGCGGGGAACCGTACGCGCATCTCTTGCGCGCACCGCGGTGGACGCCACGTAAGATTTATCTGCCTCGCTTCACTATTTCGCTTATTACTCAGTCCCATTTTGTAATATCGAGATAATAGATAGCCTAAAACCTTCCCAAATGTTGTCTCTACACATCTGTGAAAACTGCAGGAGAATTGGTTCAGTAGTTTCCGAGTTTACCCGTTGCAGACACAATAATACTTTTCGCTTTATATATCAAGAGAAGAGATTCCTAACGAATCCCCACAGTGTCATAAAGGTCAGTGCAGTCTTCAGCACCCGCATCTATTGGGAGAAATTCCTCTCCAAAAAAAACTACACACAATGTTATAGATGCCAAGCGTTTGACCACTCCGCCCCCAATTGTAGACTCACTGCTAAATGCGTCAAATGTGCAGGGGCCCACCACTCCTCGGAGTGCCAAAAAACAAGGGACTCCCCCCCCCCCACATGTGTCAACTGCTCTGGTGCCCACACAGCCAATTATAGCAAATGTCCGACATTACTCAAATACTTAGATAACCGCAAAAACAAGCCTATCGCACCAAAAGGCTTACTAATCAACCTGACCCCCAAGCCTACAGCTGATCCCCCCCTCTCTACCATCCTCCCTCCCTCTACGTCCCACCCTCATTCCCTGTTCCCTTCCCCCTACCCCTCCTACTCCGACGCGGTCTCCGGCACGCGTAGGTATCCTTCCGCTACCCCCTCCCTTTCCCTGCCACCTCTGGGGAATCAGCTGGTCCGCACACTGACACCGGGTCCCCCCCCCCCCCCCCCGATGAACAACACATGTTCGGTCTGATGTCGGCTCTTATAGAACTGAACTCGATTGTCAACGTCGAGCAAATGCTCTCACTCACCCGTTCACTCATAGTAAATCTCAGACCCTGCTGTACAATGGCCGAGAAATTCCAGGTCTTCTTCACTATGATGTGTAGGTTGGACTCTCTCGATGCCGCTCCCTAAAATTATGCTCTGGAATGCTGGTTCGCTTCCTCGGAAGCGAAATGAGTTGATCCTCGCGTTGGCCGCGCAGAGGGCCGGTATTATCCTTATTACAGAAACTTGGCTCACGCCTGCTGACGTTTTTTCTTTACCGGGTTATTCGATGCTCCGCGCGGATCGCCCCACCAGGGGCGGAGGCGTCGCAATCCTTGTACACGAGACCATTAAATTCGTCACTCACCAGCACGCCGGTTTTCCCTTGTGCGAGGCGTGTTTTATTAGGCTCGCGACCCCCCGGATCATCATTGGTGTCGTGTATGCCCCCCCCCCCCCCCGCTATCAAGGACTCGGGAATCTTTGACTCACTTATTCGTATGGGTTCCCCATTTTTGGTCGGGGGTGACTGGAACGCCAGACACAACTCCTGGAATAATTATACTACAAACCAGGCTGGCAGACTGCTGTATGACCATTTCTGCAAAAACCCCTACCGCATCATCCATCCTGACTCATTCACCTGCTATCACGGATCTGCACGCCCATCCACTATTGACCTCTTTATCACGGATTACCATGCTAACTTCAGTTGCTGCACCACCGACGACTTTGACACCATGCATCGTCCCGTCATGGTAACCGTAACGCACGGTCCGGCCTTCCCCGGCATTGATACTACCACCGATTGGGTGTCTTACAACACTTACACTCAACGATGCCAAATAAAAAGCACTATCCCATCTGTCACGGACATTGATGGTGCTATTAAGGAACTTACTTCCTTCTTACTAGCGTGTCGACGTAAAGCCTCGGTCGTCTCAACGACGACCAACAAGGAGGCTCACCTCCTTACTGATTCCACGCTCTTATCTTACATTCGACATCGCCGTACTATACGTCGTAGTGGACAGCACCTTGGGATGCATGTCATTGCCCCAGCGATCCGTGACATAACAGCTACCATTCGCAAAAGAATTTCATACCTCCGAATACAGCAATGGCAGCGAAACCTTAGATCATTTACCAAACCGGACCCCACTTTTTGGGCGACATACAGGAAAATCACTAGCTCGAAAACATCCAGAACGCTCCCCCCCCCCCTCCGGGATGGTCCGGTTACTGTCACCTCCGACGACGGTAAGGCGGACCTACTGGCTTCCACCTTCCGTCGTACGCACGATGATGCAGTACGGTCACTTTCACCCAACTCTGCACTGGTCGCGAATTTCGTCTCCACTCTGAACGATACTCCACCCTCTGGAGCGCCTGGCGTTCCACTTTCCCCCGAACAAATTTTTAACCTCATCAAACCATTGGCCTTGAGAAAAGCCCCAGGGGGCGACGGCATTACAGTTCCTATGCTGAAGCACTCCTCGCGCAAGGTCATCTATCAACTATACTATATTTTCAGATCCTCTGTCTCTCTGGGTTATTTCCCCACTCCGTGGAAAATTTCCAAGGTTATCCCCATACCAAAACCCGGTAAACCGCGGGACCTTCCCAGTAGTTACAGACCAATCAGCCTTCTACCCATCTTAGGCAAACTCTTCGAGAAATGTATCCACGCACACTTAAATCGTTTCCTTGTAAATAACAACATAATCATCGACCAACAGTTCGGCTTTCGCGAGGGTCACTCCACCATACAGCAGACTTTACGCATAACTCAATACATCACACATCACCTGAATACCAACCGTAGCACAGCTATGGTCCTCCTGGATCTCTCAAAGGCGTTTGACACGGTCTGGCACGACGCCCTTCTGTACAAAATGAACCAGTTCGGATTCCCGACAGTTTTTATCAAACTTGTGGCGTCATACCTAGCGGACCGTCACATGTTCGTGTCATACATGGGTGTTAAATCCGACACACACCCCGTGCTTGCCGGAGTCCCTCAGGGATCCATTCTCGGCCCTACGTTTATTTAACATTTTTATTAACGACCTACCCAAACGCCCCGACTGCGAGCTCGCCCTCTACGCGGACGACACTGCCATCTTCACGTCGTCTTGGCAACTATTACCTATGGTACTTCGACTCCAGGCCTACTTAGACCAAGTCCTGCAGTTCTTCTCGGACTGGAAAATGCAGATCAACCCGGGTAAAACCGAGGCAATCATATTTTCCATCCGCACTAAAATCCTGGCTGCCATTGACAACCATCAACTGACCATCTGCAATAATGCTGTACCCTGGTCTAAGCAGGTCAAGTACCTGCGGCCGGGGCGACGTGGACTCGGCGGATCACACTCTGGCGAGGTGCGCGGAGTGGCTCGATGACCGCCGAGTCCTGGAGCTGCAGCTGGGTCCCGATCTCTCGCTGGCGACGGTCGTGCGTCGCATGGCGGGAGATCGGGACTGTTGGGACGCCGTCGCCTCCTTCTCCGAGGCTATAATGCTCGAGAAGGAGGAGGCGGAGAGGGACCGCGAGAGGGCGGGCCGGGGAGACCCGAGCCAAGCGGTCCGGAGGAGGCGGCGCGGGAGAGGGAGATGACCCGGGGCCGGGGGAGGTCGCGCGGCGACTTAGTTGCGTAAGTCGCCCCGCTCCCCCGGATATCAGGCCCCGGGTCGCGCCGTCCCGCCGCTCCCCGCTGTAGGGGATCGGGATGGGGCCGCGCCGCGCAACGGGCGCGGCCGTTACGCCCCCCGGTGCGCCGCCCCCTCTGTGTCGGAGGGGGGCGCGCGTAGGGGGACGTCGGGAAGGAGTCGGGAAACGCGGCGGCCCCCGTTGTCGCGAAGGGCCGCCGCGGACGACGAAGCGACGGGGGTGACCGCCGCGGTCGGCGAGTCGTGGCATCGGACTCGCCAGGGCCGCGGCGGCGTCGCGAGGCACGGAGAACGGGGGGGGGGGGGCCGTGTTAAAGCCCCCCCCCCCCGCCAGGGGAGCGGCAGCCGCCGCTCCCGTCTGAGCGATTGAGCTTCCCCTGGGGTACGCAGTGTGCCCCGGCCCGGCCGCGCGCTACCAAGCATTGCGCGGCGACCGGTTGGGAGCTCGATCGCGGGGTCGCGGGGCGGGGGTGTCGGGGGACACCACCGCCCTAGCAGCAGCGACCCCGGGAGGGGCGACTCGGGCGCGTGATCCGTCGCGAGTCGCCGGTCCCGGAGAATATTGCTGGGGGAGGTTGTCATACTCCCCCAGGGACGACCCCGTTCAGGGGACCTAGCCCGGGGCTGCATTGAAGCGCAAGGGGGGAGGGTAGCGAACGTATCGCTTGTTTGATCTCGCGTCCAAATCCCTCCCCTCAGGCGCGCAGCTCCGCGCGCGAGGTAGATCACCTTGGTGGTTTTAGTGGGTTCGAGTCCCACATAACCCCCTGCCCGCCCCCGCGGGCGGGGGGTATCCGTGGGGATTTCCACCAAGTAAAACCAAAAAAAAAAAAAAAAAGGTCAAGTACCTGGGAATTCAATTGCAACACAAAATGGCGTGGAACTCCGCTATCTCCGATCGTATCGATAAGGCGTTGAAAGTCGCAGGCGTTTTATACCCGCACATCAGCCATAAATCATTACTCGACGTTCGATTGCGTCTCGATATCTATATGACCTTTTTTTTTTTTTTTTTTTTTTTGACGTGGAGAAATCCCTAACGGATACCCCGCCCCGCGGGGTCGCGCGCACGAGGGGAGGGACTTGACGCGAGAGCAAACTAGCGATACGTTCGCTTGCCCTCCCCTCAGCGCTGGTACGAACTCCGCGCCCTACAACCCCGCATAGCGGCTGGGTCTTCCCGAGTCGCCGACGACGCGGGCGGATCACACGCCCGCGTCGTCTCTTTCGGGGGGGTCGCATGATGTTGTTAGGGGGTGAGAGTGTCCCCCGACACTCCCACCCCGCGACCCCCGCGATCGAGCGGCTACCCGGGGCGCGGCCCGAAGGGCCGCGGCCGGGCGGGGAGTCGGCACAAGGTCGGCTGAACCGCTGACCGCCGAACTCACCCTACCGCTGCTCGATCGCTACTAACGCGGGAGCGCGCTAATCCATAAACGGCGCCAATGGCGCGGCTCCCGGGGGGGCAGCAGGTGTTCGGCTGCCCCCCGGTGGGGTCCCCTGGAACGAGGACCCCTGACTCTAACTCCGCCGTCGGGCGTCGCGACCTCTCACGACGCGACCCCGACGGCACCGCGTGGCCCGGCCACCACCCTCCCGAAACTGGCCCTGAAAAGGCTCCCCCAGACCCGGAGACTCGCCGTCGGGGAGCGGGGTGACGCGTTAGCTCACGTTACCGCCTGACCTCCCCCGGCGCCGCGTCATCTGCCCCTTCTCCCCCGGCATCTGGGGGCCGCGAGACGGGACGGGTGGCCCGTTATTTCGCGCTCCCGTTCCGCATCCTCCTTCTCCCGCATGACCGCCTCCGCAAACTCGGAGACGGCCATCCAACTCGCCCCGTCTCCCGCCATCCGACGCACGACCGTCGGTAGCGAGAGATCGGGGCCCAGATGCGCCTCGAGGACACGCCGATCGTCCTGCCACTCCTGGCATCTGTCCAGAGTGTGGTCGGCCGTGTCCTCGTCGCCCGAGTCGCAGCTGAAGCACCGCGACGACTCCTCCCGCCCGATGCGACGCAGATAGGAGCCGAAACAGCCGACTCCTGTGATTATCTGCGTCAGGCGGAAGGTTAGCCTGCCATACCCGCGCTCCACCCATTCTTGCATAATGGGCAGAAGCGCCCCGACAACGCGACCCCTCCGATGTTCGGGGAGGGCTAGCCAGTCGAGCCATTTGGCCCGCATGCGTTGCCGGGCCTGGACCCGCGCCACTTCTTGTCCGTCTGCCATTGGGTCCCCAGCTTCGCGGAGATCTCGGACGGCGAAGTAAACCTCCGCCTCCATCTCCGCGAGCAGGTGGAATGGGGGGGACCCACCCAGAGCGGATAGTTCGGCATGCGACACCGTGCGATAGGCTCGCACGGCTCGGAGGACTACTCGGCGGTGAACTCTGGCCAAGAGTTCACGGCCAACGCGGCAGCCCTCCAGGTCGCCGGCCCAAACAGGCGCGCCGTACAGCGCCATGGACCGAACGACCGTCACATACAAACGCCGAACACCCTCGTGCGGACCTCCCAGGTTGGGCATGATTCGCCGAAAGGCGAATATTTGCTTCTCCAACCTGGGGGCGAGGGTTTTGAAGTGGCTCGTGAATCGCCAGTAGGTATCCAGGGTCAGACCGAGATACTTCATCGATCGGCCGACCCTGATGCAGGCATCCCCGATCATCAGGGACGCTCTGTTGGGGACACCGCTCCCAACCCTGTCCGCGAGCCACATCGCCTCGGTTTTCTCCAAGGCGACTCGCAGACCGAGCGTCCCGATCGATGTGACGACGCGTCGCAGTGCTCTCTCAGCGAGGCTGATCGCGTCCCTCCATTTCTGCCCGGAAGCCACCACCAGAGTGTCGTCGGCGTAACATACCAACGACACCCCCGGCGACGGCATCTCGACCCGCAGCACCGCGTCGTAGGCCAGGTTCCATAGCAGGGGCCCTAGAACCGACCCCTGCGGAACCCCGCGGTGCACCGGAGCCACCCCGTCACCCTCCCGGCCGACGTACGACACGACCCGGCCGCGGAGGTAGTCTCGGACCAGGCGGCGAAGGTAGAGCGGGACGTTGTGAAACAGCAACGCCCGCTCGATCGCCGCCCAGGAGACGGTGTTGAACGCGTTGGCTATGTCCAACGACACAGCCACGCTGACACCGCCTCCCTCGGCCGCTCGGCGCGACAACGATCGGACCAGTAAGATGGCGTCTACGGTCGATCGCTGCCGCCTGAAGCCGAATTGGCGGTCGGACAGGTCCGAGCCCACGGCCTCCACGTGCGCGCACAGGCGGGCAGTAATGATGCGCTCCAAGAGCTTGCCCGCCTCGTCCAGGAGGCATATCGGCCTATAGGCCGAGGGTGACTCCGCGGGTCTACCGGGCTTCCGGAGGAGGACCAGCCTCGCTTCCTTCCACGCAGGGGGGAACCTGCCGGTTCTCAGGACGGCGTCGAAGAGACGCCTGAGACCGGCACCTAGGGCGCTCAAGGCGTAGGCCCATACTCGCCCGGGCACTCCGTCGGGACCCGGAGCCGCGTTCCTCTCGCGCATACGCGCGATCGAGGACGCGAGCTCCTCGCCGCTGACCCCAGGGGCGTCGGCGGTATCCGCGCCCCTGGCCAACCATGGATCCCCGGTCTCGTCGGCGCCACCCTCCCCGTGTACCGGGGGAGGGGGGAAAAGCGCCTCTAGAACTTGTTCTAGGAGCCGGGGATCGAGGCCCTCCGTGCCGGGGGGCGCCCAAGGACCGAGTTTGATAGACACGGCCCTGTACGGGCGCCCCCAAGGGTCCTCGTTGAGGGTCGCGACGAATTCCCGACAGGACTGATCCTTAGCTCGGGCTATGGCTCCGCGAAGTTCGCGGCGCGCCGCCGAAAAGGCGGAGCGCAGCTCGCGGAGCCGTTCCTCCGAGACCCGTCGGCGGTCTTGACGACGGGCCTTGGTGTACTGGCGTCTGGCCACGAGGTTCGCCGCGCGGAGATCCGCGATCTCGGCGGACCACCAGTACACCGTCCTCCGACCCCCACCCGGCGGTCCGGTCCGCGGCATAGTGGCGTCGCAGATAGATTGCAACGCGCCGCGGAACCAGAGCGCACCGGCAACGGGGTCATCGAGGACGTCGCCCGGCATCGGAGGCCAGGCGACGACGGAGGAAGCGAGTAGGGCCGCTTCGGCGTCTAGCCGCTTGAGCGCCCATCGCGGGGGATGCCTACCGACTCGGGAGGAGGCGGGGGGGCGGAGGTGGCCAGCATCACATACATGTGATCGGAAGCCGGCTCGCAATCCTCCGCCACCCAACAGTCCGACGTAATGGCGGCGGCCGCGGGGTTAACCCAGATCAAGTCGATAACCGACTCTCCCTGCGGGCCGCGGAACGTTGTGACTGCGTAGGGGTTCTTCAACGCGAACCCCATCGCCTCCGTCCACTCGAGGAGCACCTCGCCCCTGGAGTCCGTCCTGGGGGCACCCCACTCACTGGCGTGAGCGTTGAAATCCCCCAGGAGTACGACCGGCTGAGCTCGTTGCGGGACTATAAATGTCCCCAGCTCGTGGAGCCGGTCTTCGAACTCCGGGACGGAAAGCCTCGGCGCGAAGTAGCATCCCACCACGAGGAATCCCCCCCACTGCGCGGCCATCCAGCCCCTACCGTGTCGGGCGACCGAACACTGCGGGGCTCCCCTGGCCACTTCCCACATCATCGCCACCTGCCGATCCGGATTAGTGGACCGAAAGCATCGGTCCGGAACCGGGTACGGCTCGGAGGCGACGACCAGCCCGACCCCCAACTCCACGCGAGCCTGCTCCAGCAGGTCGTGCGCTCGCATGGAGTGGTTGAGGTTGGCTAGCAGGATCGGAGGGCCGTTAGGCATCGCTTGGTGCTACGATGCCGGCCTCCTCCGGATCCTGCTCGGGTCGGGCTGTCCCCTCCGTCACAGGGAGGGGGGTACCGACGTCACCCTCGTCGTCGGGCGGGATCAGCCCGCCCCCGTACGACATGGCCACGGAGACCGCGAGGCCCCGCGCCTCGTCGCGCGTCAACGTGCCGGCTCCCTCGGTAGCTTCGGGGGGTGGGGGGCGCGACCTTCCGCACCTTTCGGAAGGCCCCTTTCCCCACGGTATATCTATAAGACCTGCATCTGACCCGTGCTTACATACGGCGCTCAGGTTTGGTGGAATACCACCAAAATTAACCGGGCCATACTCCAACGAGTGCAAAATAAAATCCTGCAAATAATCACAGGATCTCCCACACTCTATGCCACTGAGGCTCTCCATTCCGACACAGGCGTCCCGTACATCTGCGACTTTATTCAGCATATCAACGACAACTACAAAGTCGTTGATCACATCAACCCACTGGCCCGCTGCACTGGCCTTTATGACATAAATAGAATCCCCTACAGGGTTAAAATCCCATTACCCCTCTCCACCTAATCCAACAGCCTCGGTTATTCGCACTTACCTTAAGCTCACTAGTTATAACTCCTCGGATTGCTACCCAATTCTTACCTTCAGTACCTGGCGTCTCTGCGAGTACTTCTGGTTTTCCGTGTGTTTTCTTGTTTTTTTGTGCTTGTCCTGTGCCGTCCCCTAATTATTTTTTCTTATAGGTCCTGCCCCTACTCCGATATTGCGGTTTTTTTGCAACTTTTCCGCAACGCTTACCTCACTACACCAAATTTAACCTACCTTGGTAACACCATTAACCTACACTGGCCGGTAACTGAGCTACTCGTTCAGAGGGACGGCCCACAGGGAGTGGTCACTCACCCCCCTACTGAAAGGATATTAAAAAAAAAAAAAAAAAATCCTAAGGAATCCCCACTCATTTTCGGACTATATAAACCCTTTGGTTTCAACCCTCATTGGTTAAAAACTATAGAGTCACGCGTAGAGTCACGTCGTGTCACGCTCGTACAGAGTTGGTTATATTCAGTAAGATCGGGCTAAAGTCCCTGTCAGAATCGTAGTTAACCTCATAGGATCCGCGAGTCCGGTTTATATTCTATTTGGAACTTTGAAATATCCACTCGTACGCCCCGCATCGCCAGTGCGTCAACACCGTGCAACTAGTGGTAACTTACACACTTTATTTAATTATTTAATCGCGACACTTACATTTGTATAACAACTAATTATTGAATATACGAATGGTGTTCACGTGTAAATCGAGTAGATTCGTTAAACCCATCTTTTACCCAGTGATCCTTATAATATTAGTAGCACTCACCCACTGATACAACTTTACCGCTCGAGTTGTATCAAATATTAATTAAGAGTTACGAGGCATTACTAACAGTTCCCGCGACTCCCTGATTTCGCATCAGGTTCGTTCGCAACCTTTCATCCAAAACAAGGAATCTTCTCCAACCCAGTGGCTCTCCGATTTCGCAACAGGTTCGTCCACGAAACCTGACCCTCCTACGGTTCCCTGATTTCGCATCAGGTTCATCCGTATCCTACAGCTCCCTGATTTCGCATCAGGTTCGTCTGTAAATCCACCAATTTCCGAACAGCTCCCTGGTTTCGCACCAGGTTCGTCTGTGAATAATCCAACCTCCTAACAGCTCCCTGGTTTCGCACCAGGTTCGTCTGTGAACTTCATCCTAGTGACTCCCCGATTTCGCATCAGGTTCGTCCGCGCCCCTAACTAATAAACTGATAAACCGTATTCCTTGGGAAATACCCTTGTCGCCGGCCTCTCGCGTTGCCGCAGCCCCGGTTCGTAACAATAGCAATATAAGAATATGAATATGAGATACATTAGATTAAGCCAATGACAATATATGAAATGGAACACAAGAAAATAATATAAGCAATAAGCGTTATTAATACAAAATAATATATGGAATGCAATAAGCGTTGACACAAGAAAATAATATAAGCAATAAGCGTTATTAATACAAAATAATATTTGGAATGGAATAAGCGTTAACACAAGAAAATAATAGAAGCAATAAGCGTTAATAATACATAATAATATATGGATGGGGATGATATGCCGTGGTAATAATGGTAAATATAATAGCTTACAATGACTGATGGTTAGTGATCGTTGGTCACTTGATTTGAATATATGTAACACTGTTACAAGTCGCAAAGAAACGTATACTCATCGCGGGAGATTTTCCGTAGAAGAGGGCTCCGGTCGCTCGGGCCCTCGTATTTATGTGATTTTACAGGAATGTCGGGTATGAAGGGTACGCGCGGTATGCACCTTGACCTATTTACAAAATATGCGTCGCAATAGGGCTTTCAGGGTTTTTATGAAATATGCGTTTATTATTAGAACATGTTGATGGGTCATACAATAGGACTTCTGGGGTTTTTATTTGGAGCGTTCGAGAAGGGATTACTCAAGCCGTTGCACAGTGGGCCAGATCGAAGAGCTAGCTGTTCATTTGCCAAAAAATCAAATTCCTCATATCGATGTTTAACAAATGTATTGTTTTCTAAATGTCTATCACATTCGAAAACGATAACATTAATGAAATTGTTACATCCTGAAGGGACTTTTGGCGAATCGCCCTGAGCGGCTAGGGTGACTCACGGGGTTCTTACTCTTTTAAGGTGCTAAAGCACGCCTTGACTAAACTTACCAAGGGAGGATCAGGAGTGAAGGGGTTTAAATCAACAGTGACTCGGAGTTCAAGGGGAAGTAACACAGTAAAATATATTCTGAATAATGATAAAATAATATAAAAACATACCCTAGGGACGTCGCTCCGTCCCTGCTATCGCAGTAAGCTCGGGTTTCGGCACGCTTGCCGTTTTCGCTTCGTACGCTCTGTCGGTCGGTAAACCTGGCGTAGGTCGTTGTCGCTCGCTGTGCTCTCGGATAACACACGGAAGTCGGCGCAATCGGTGTCCGTCAATGTTCTCGCTCTCTCGTTCCGCCGCACGTCTTCGCGGAGTCAACGGCGGTTCGTACCTCGCTCAAGGGCTCTCCCGGCTAGGCCGTTCGCGGTGTGTCGGATGGAGATACCCAAGGCTGATCTCGACCGTCCGGACGGGTGTCGCGGTGTCTACGTGGCGGCGAGGCGCGGTTTCTAGACGGTCCGCTGGCTCGTCACAACTTCCTATCACGAGCTCTCAAAAACGAATCCCTGTTCCGCGGTTCTTCGTCGCGGGCCGAACCTCGGACAGTCCCCAGGAATAGGGGAAACTGCCCTGTCGGCAGCTGTCGATTGCTTCACTAATTCTTCGATATTTGCGAAATATCCGTGGCCCGGGCCGAGCGCGGTCGTTGTCCCTACGGTCGTTGCCACGGGCTAAGCGCAACGCGATTGCTACATACGAGGCGATTCCGCTGAATCGCTATTTCGGAAGAAAGTGACGCGAGGACAGCGAGCACGGGATGGACCTGAAGGGCCTATGTAACAAAATTTATTAAAAAATGTGGTTAAAACAAGCATTGAAAAATCAGACTCTTATCAATACCGTTTTTCACCGGAAAAATGACCTTTTTTCATATTGATGCCCCGGAAAACCTATTAAATATTATGTACTCATTTTCTGTTTTTATGATTGGCATATATCTATATGGTGAACGCACCTGCAATTAAAAATTATTGTTCATAAGTTATTTAAAAAAATAATACTCGGTGAACTAAAGAGAATCGTCAAAGTTTTTCACCTTTGATAAGGGATATCTTTAAAGTTTTAAAGAGTTGTGCGTTCTATCAAAGTGGAATATTTTCTAGCGTTATTTCTCTATAAGATCATGCAAGATTCACTTCCCCCTCATCCTACCCGATAAATTATTATTGTTTAAAGCGTCGCGTGACACGCACTTCAGCGACGAGTCGCGTCGCACAAGACGCGTTGCCGACCACCCAGCGGATCTTAAGAGTGCAGAGGCTCATGTTACGCGTTGTTTACATTGTACGACCATTGATAAACATTTGAACTTTCTGCTAGCTCTCAGTTGAATCATTTGTATTCGAGAGAGCATAGCATCAGCATCGTGAAAGAATCGTAGAGTTATGGGTTGAGAAAACTGAAGGGTTTTCACTTTCGAATCTTCTTTATTATCTTTAATCACAAACGGTACATTAGACTATGGATCGTACAGAGTTGACAAAGAGTGTACGCGCAAACTTGTGGAAATCGACTGAACCCCTTGTTGTGTCTGGGCGCCTGAGGTCGAGATTCGGGGCACGAATCTCGGGGTGCTTCTGAGCGTCCTTGGCGTTTGTCGTCCACGGGTTCCGAAGGGGTCGGCGATTAGGCCGGGACGAAGGGATTCGGGTTGAACCCGGAGGTAGGGGATCGTTGCGGGTCGAAGAGTTAGAACTCACCGTAAGGATAACAAGGTTTATTCTGTCCCGATCTGGGTGACTATTACACTTGTGCCTACTTGGGCATGAGTCTTGTATTAACGTCGGGTGTTGTTCCCGTTACAATTCGATATCAAGTCTGAGCTCGCATTGCTCGTACATATTCTTATAAGGTAGTCGGGGCGAAGCGGGGACCATCGGGGTCTCCGTCTTTGGCCTGGTTTTGGTGTTTCGCCATGTGCTGATGGTCTCTGCGCGTTTCCGAGATCGCTTACTCGGTTGTGCCGGATTTCGGCCGCTCGATTGTGGCAATCGGTAAGTGCGCGGTGTCGACACGCTTGGGTGTCGGTCCGGTCACAACACCCTTAAGTTTTTTTTTTTTTTTTTAAATTATCCTTTCAGTAGTGGGGAATGAACCCACACCCTATGGGCCGTCCCTCTGAACAAAGTCCCAGTTATTGGCCAATGAATCTGAATGGCGTTACCAAGCTCTGAGTAAAATGTGCGTTATGGTAGTAGAAGTTGCGGAAAAGATGCAAAAAACCGCAAAACCTGAATACGGGTTGAAGTAGAACCTGTAATGAAGTATAATTAGGGGACAGCACAAGACAAGACAAGACGAAAAACACGAAAAAGAGAAAAACCAGCAAATAACGCGCAAAAGAGCGTTAGGTGATGATACGGTGAGTATCGAGAATATATAAACTAAGAAACATAGAAGAATTAAAGAATTAAAATAGGTGCGAATAACAAGAGTTGTTAGGCTATCTAGAAAGGGGAAAAGGAATTTTTACCCTGTACGGAATTTTGTTTATGTCATATAGGCCAGTGCGGCGAGCCAGTGGGTTAATATGATCAGTAACCAGATAATTATCAATGGTACATTGGATGAAGTCGTGAATATAGAGGACATCCGTGTCAGAATGCAGTGCCCCAGAGGAATAGAGTATAGGAGATCCAGTTATTATTTTGAGAATTTTATTTTGAAAGCGTTGAAGTTTAATCCGATTAGTTTTGGTGGTATCCCACCAAACCTGAGCGCCATAAGTGAGCACCGGCCGGATGCAGGTCTAATAAATACTAATACGCAACTGTAAATTAAGAGGAGACTTGTAACTGATATGGGGATATAAAGCTCCAGAGACTTTTAGAGCCTTGTCAATTCGGTCAGAAATGGCAACGTTCCAGGCCATTTTTTGATGCAATAAAATTCTCAAGTATTTAACCTGCTTACTCCAGAGGACAGCATTGTTACGAATGAACATTTTGTGTTTGTCCATAGCGGATAGGACTGTAGTGCGAATAGAAAAAATGATCGCCTCGGTTTTACCCGGGTTGATCTGTAGCTCTCAAGCCGAGAAGAACTGGAGGACGTGATCCAGGTAGAACTGGAGTCGAAGGACCATAGGAGAAAGGTGCCACGACGAGGTAAATATCGCAGTGTCGTCCGCATAAAAAGCGAGCTCACAGTCGGCGCGTTTGGGCAAATCATTTATATAAATGTTAAAAAGCGTAGGGCCGAGAATGGAGCCCTGTGGCACTCCTGCCAGCACGCGATGGGTGTTGAAATTGATATTCATGTATGAAACGAACATCTGACGATCCGTTAAATAAGACGCGATGAGTTTAATGAGGCCCATCGAGAATCCGACCAGATCATATGACTATGCGCGATGAGTGTCTCAGCATAGGCACCGAAATGCCGTCGCCCCCAGGGGCCTTTCTCAGGGCCATGCGTTTAATAAAATTGTAGATTTGATTGGGAGAGAGTGGAACGCCAGGCACCCTTTCAGCTGGAGCATCGTTCAGCGTAGAAATGGAGCCCGTGACCAGGGCAGTGTAAGGTGAAGGTTCCCGTACCGCGTCATCGTGAGTCCTTAGGAAAGTAGAAACCAGTAGGTCCACCTTGCCATCGTCCGAGGTTATAATATCCTGTCCTTCACGGAGAGGAGACAGCGTCCTAGATTCTGTAGTACTAGTAATTTTCCTGTACGTCGCCCAAAAGGTGGGATCAGGCTTGGTATACGATCTGAGAGTGCGATCTGAGAGTAGCCGTTACATCACGGATCGCCGGTGCAATAAAGTGCATTGCATAGCGTTGTCCACTGCGACATAAGGCTCGGCGATGCCGAATCGATGACAAAAGCGTGAGATCAGAAAGGAGGTGAGCCTCCTTGTTAGTCGTCGTAGAAACGACGGTAGCTTTCCGGCGGCATGCATGTAGGAAGGAGGTGAGCTCCTTAATAGCATCGTCAATATCCGTGGTAGCTGGAAGGTTATTTTTGATTCGGTGACGATGAGTGTAACTGTTGAAGGTCTCCCAGTCAGTGGTGGCGTCAATACCAGGAAGGGCAGAACTGTGACTTGCGGTTAACATGACGGGACGATGAACCGTGTCAAAATCGTCCGTAGTACTGCAGTTGATGTTAATGTGGTAATCCGATAGGAAGAAATCAATAGTAGACGGACGAGTGGATCCGTGAAAGCAGGTAAATGAGTCCGGATAAATAATGCGGTAGGGGTTTTTGCAATAATGATCATACAGTATCCTGCCAGCCCTGTTGGTAGTGTAGTTATTCCAGAAATTATGTCTGGCGTTCCAGTCACCCCCGACCAGAAATGGGGAACCCATTCGTATAAGGGAGTCAAAAACTTCCGAGTCCTTGATAGCAGAGGGGGGTGCGTATATGACACCTATAATAATCCGAGGGGCCGCAAGCCTAACGAAACACGCCTCGCACGACGGAAAAGCAGCGGACGGGAAACTGGTGTATTTAATAGTCTCGTGAATGGTGGGGCGATTCGCGCGAACCATCGAGTAGCCCGGAAGGGAAAACACATCAGTAGGCGAAAGCCATGTCTCCGTAACCAGGATAATGACGGCCCTCAGCCCGGCTAATGCGAGGATCAGCTCGTTTCGCTTCCGAAGAAGAGAACCTGCATTCCACAGCATTATTTTAGGGAGAGACATCGACTGTGTCTAACTTACTCAGCACTGTAAAAAAGACCTGGAATTTTTCGGCAAGAGTGCGACAGGGTCTATGATTCTCGATTAGTGATCGAGTAAGTAAGAGCATTTGCTGGGCATTTACAATAGAATTAAGTTCTTTAAAGGCCGACATCAAATCAAACATGGGGTGAACACCTGCTATCGCAGCGTAGACCAGCTGATTCCCTGATGGTAGCAGGGAGAGGGAGGGAGGTAGCAGTGGGGAATCTGTGGATTCCTGTAACGGCATCGGAATAGGAAAGGAAGGGGGAAGGGAACAAGGAATGAGGATGGGAAGTAATAGGAGGGGGAATAGCAGAGAGGGGGGGGGGGTCGGCTTTAGGTTTAAGTGCCTTAATTAATAAATTAATATGCCATTAGAGGAAATGGGCTTGTTCTTACGCTTGTCTAAAAATTTAATAAGTGATGGACATTGGCTAAAATTGGCTGTATGAGGTCCCAAGCAGTTAACACAGGTGGGGGGGTCTCTTGTTTTCTGACACTCAGGATAGTGATGAGCCGCAGCATACTTAACGCATTTGGCCGTCAATCTGCAATTGGAGGCGGAGTGGCCGAACGCTTGACATCTATAGCATTGCGTGTAGTTTTTTCTGGAGAAAAATTTCTCCGAATAAATACGGGTACTAAAGATTGAATTAACCTTTATGACACTGTTACGGGCAGTACCCGTAGGAAATGTCACCCTGTAGAGGGCTTCATTAGAAGGGCTATTACGACCTCTAGCACTTAAGGGGGGAGACCACTGTAACGATGCGAAATGTAAGGGTGTTTTCGGGAATTTATTTCAACCAAACAACGCAAGTAAATCAATATATTACTCAGTATACTTAATAGTGTACATATCGAAGGGTAAGAAAATTTTTTTTCAATCAAATTCATAAATCCGTTTCATGTATACTCTTCGTCAAAATTTGGGCTGCGGTAAAAACATGCTAGTCGTGTTGACAGTGCCCAGGCCATATGGTTAATCCGAATTCAAAAACACAATAATATTCAGAAACTAGAAGCCTGCCTCTATTACGTGACGATCAAAAAAAGTCAAAATTGTAAAAAATTACAAAATGGGGGACCACTGAAAAAAAATCATGTTTTCGGGGTACAAAATTGGGGAAATGTTAATAAAAAGAATAGACGAAGGTCGAAAATTGAAAAAACTGATCGTCACGTAATAGCCACGGGTTTTCCGTACAAGAAATGTCCTTGACCATGTTAATTGGACGTATAGTTTTCTCTGTAGACTGTCAACGCGGTTGAAAAATGTAATTTTGAGGAAAACGCGTTCAATGTTCCGCGCGGCTCAGTCACGCGTTGGACCCCACTTCACAGAAAATACTATATCTCCGTCAATTTTGTGAATTCCTTCATAAAATTTGGAGACAGCATTCTTGAAATGTGCGTCTATCAGAAAATGTAAAAAAGAAAAAATCGATTTTTCAGATTTTTTACAGTGGTCTCCCCCCTCAGGGGGGGGGGGGAGTTCTGCCTTGTGGAGACGGAAAAGTAGGTGATATTTGCGAATTTTCTATAAAAAAAAACCGTTCAATGGATTTATTTAAAATTTGGGAAGTTGTTTTATTATACTTTTGAGTATTGTTACAAATTTTGATGAGGCTATACAAAAAAAATGTGCATGTGTAAAGCGTTAATTGCAGAATGTTGAAAAAAACGGCTCGTGCTGGCGTTGAAGGGAAGTGCCCTATGGTTTATCTGAAACACAAAAAGGAAAAGGGATTCTTAATCTGCATGAACATGGCTATCTCTGGAACTAGGATTATGACTGTATCTGTTACCGTTCTTTTTTTATTTAAATAATTCCTTGCGATTTTTGGACTAAATTTGAATTTTTTATTCAAAAGGCTGCCATTTTAACAATTTTTAATTTTTCTGAATTGTTCTAGTTCCAGAGATAGCCATGTTCATGCAGATTAAGAATCCCTTCTTCTTTTTGTGTTTCAGATAAACCATAGGGCACTTCCCATCAACGCCGGCACGAGCCGTTTTTTTTCAACGTTCTGTAATTAACGCTTTACACACGCACATTTTTTTTGTACAGCCTCAGCAAAATTTGGAACAATACTCAAAAGTATAAGGGGGAACCACGTGACGTGTGCGAGAGAATAACGTGTGTCGGCAGACAGGTGAAAGAAATAGACGAAAAGTGTGGTAAAAGTGCTCAGAAAATTACAAGGTCGGGTGGAAAACGAGGGGATCAGACAAGGTTCCGGTGGACAGTATAATCGACAATTAATAAAGGGCCGAAGGGTGAGATAAAAGGTGAAGAAGAGAAGGTGTGAAACGAGTGCACGAAGTATAAGATACGTGGCAAGGATAAGTGACATCTAGGGAGTGGAAGAAGTGAGAAGACAAAGCGAAGACAGCAGTTGGTAAAGAAGAGCGGAGAGGCTAATGAACCAAGCAGGCGAAGGCGGGGAAGTGCAAAAGGAAACCAGGAGAAGGGGAAGACCATCGTTGGCAGAACAGCTGGGAAGAAGAAGAGCGGACAGCGAAGGCTCGATACTGGACTCATTTAAGAGGAAACGGGAGGACGAGGAGAATCAGGAGAGGTTGAGGGCCGAAAAGGAAATAGAAGAAGAATTCTTAAAAGCAAGGAAAGTAGGGAGGTCGCCTCCGCTGAAGAAAACCGAGGTAGCCATAGGATCTGTGGAAACGTCGGACAGCCAGGAGACAGGGCAGGAAAAAGAAATGGATGCAAAATTAGACAAACTGATGGAAGCAGTGCTGGCAGTTAAGAAAGACATGGAAGAGTTGAGAAGAGATAATAAAGATCTAAGGCAGGGAATGCAGGATCTGAGGGACGAGTGGAAGAGTAGGGACGAGATATGGGAAAAGGAAAGGAAAGAAATGAGAGGAAGGATAGAAGTACTGGAGACCAAGAAGGTTCAGGCTGAGAGGCTGACAGAAAGAATAGAGGGGCTAGAAAAGAAGGAAGAGGCTCGAGAAAAGAGAGAGAGAAGAAATAATATTACCCTAAGGGGAGAAGATCTACCACGTAAAGAGACGCCGAAGGATACGGTGGAGTATGTGTTAAGGCACGAATTGCAGGTAGATGCAGAAATCGAGGAAGCATACTGGGTAGGAAGAGGAGAGAAAAAAAGGCTACTGATAGCGAAGTTAAGAAGCTGGCAACAGAAAAGAGCAGTAATGCTAAAGAAGAGTACATTGAAAGATAAGAGGCTGTTCATTGACAATGACCTGACGAAAAAAGAAAGGGAGATACAAAGAGATATTAAAGATATTGCCAAGACGGAAAGGGAGCAAGGGGCAAAGGTGAAAGTTGGGTACAGGAAAGTAAAAATCAACGATAAGACATTTATCTGGAAAGAAGAGGGTGGGCTGAAAGAAGTAAATTTTTGGAGGCGGCAAAGTTCTGTGAACCTCTAAAAAATTTTTGGAGGATCGCAGAGCTTACAAGGACAACGAAAGTAAGACAAAAGGCAGTACCAACACTCGTTCCCCGCGCGTCTGCGGATGCAGATATGCGGGGAGAGAGGGTACACAGAATTGGGAAAGGAATAAGAAGCCAAAGAGAAATAGATACATTTAAAATAGGATACTGGAATGTAGCAGGATTACTCAGCAAAGACAAGCAGTTTTGGGATTTCCTAAAAGAAATCGATGTAATAGGATTAGTAGAAACATGGATTGAAGAGAAACAATGGGAAGGATTGAAAGATAAATTGCCACAAGAATTCTCATGGAAGTGTAAATATGCCACCAGAGAGAGAAAAAAAGGGAGAACGATAGGCGGAATTATCACAGGCATAAGAAAGGGCATAGAAGAGGAGGAATCGAACGCAGGAACGGAAAATATTCAAGAGAGAAGAATAAAGATACAAAATGAAAAATGGAGAATAATTACAGTGTACAGCAGAGATATGAAGGAGACAAAAGAAGAGCTAGACCAGATAATAGAAGAGATGGAGGTGGAGAAACTGATAATTGGAGGAGATTTCAATGCAAGAATTGGACAGGAAGGGGGCGATTGTAGAATAGAAGAAAAGCATGGCTTAAGGAGATCAAAAGACAAAGTTAAAAACTCAGAGGGAAAGCTGTTATTAGAGGTGGTTGAGGAAAGAGGATGGAATATTCTGAATGGGAATATGGAGGGAGACGATAAAGGAGAGTATACATACTCGGGGCCAAGAGGCAGCACAGTAATCGACTATATAATAACAAATGTCGAGGCGAAAGAAGAGATCAAGAAATTCACAGTGGAAGAGAGAGTTGAGTCAGACCATATGCCTCTGATTGCAGAACTATATGCGGGAAATAAAAGGGAAGATCGAGAGGGAAATCAGGAGGAGAGGTGGAGAGAGAGAAGAATCTGGACAGAAGAAGACAGGAGAGAGTTTGAAACCGAATTAAACAAAATAAACTTTAATAGGACGGAGGTGAATGAAATGGTAGAAGAAATGATAGAAAAAATAAATAATGCAGTACAAAACGAAGAAGTAAAAATTAAAAAATGGAAACTGGGCAGCTTTAAGTGGTGGAATTCGGATTGTACAAAAAAGAAAAGGGAAGCCAGGAAAGCATTGAGGAACTGGAGAAGAGGTAAAGGAGACAAAGAAGACTACCAGAAGAAAAGAAGGGAGTACAAAAAAGTGTGCGATGAAAGGAGAAGGGAATTACAAGAAAATACAGAAAATGAGATAATGCAATTAAAGGGAGAAAATCAAATATGGGAATATATAAATAAACAGAGAAAGAAAAGAATAGGAATCTCCAATAAAATAGATTTAAAAGAATGGAAGGATCATTTCAAAACATTGCTAGAAGGCGACGACTGTAAGAAAGAAGTAGGAGAGTTGGAAGAAATAGACAACACGGAAGGAGAAGAGGAAGAGGAAATAACAGAAGCAGAAGTAAAAGAACAAATCAGGAAATTAAAAAAGAAGAAAGCAGCAGGGGAAGACAAAATAGAAAATGAAGCCTGGATTTACGGTAACGTGAAAATAGTAAAAAGGATCACAGAAATTTTTAATAAAGTGTGGAAGGGAGAAGGATTCCCGGAAAGGTGGAAAGAAGGGGTGATTTCACCAATATTCAAAAAAGGAGATAGAGAAAAGGTGAGTAACTACCGGGGGATAACGATCCTAAACACAGCGTACAAAATATATGCTATGGTTCTGGAAAAAAGAGTAAAAGAGGAATTGGAAAAGAACCACATAATACCAGAAACACAAGCAGGATTCAGGAGCGGTAGGTCGACAATAGATAATATTTTTATTCTGAACTATGTAGCTAACAGAGAAATACAGAAAAAAGGGGGAAAGCTGTATACCTTTTTTGCAGACCTAAGCGCTGCATTTGATAAAGTGGATAGAGTAAAACTTCAAAACATCATGAAGAAAAAGGAAATAAGTAAATGCTTGAGGATGAGAATCGGAGAAATTTACAAAGAAACAAGAAATACTATAAAAGCAAACGGAGAAATGTCATCCAAATTCTGGACAACAAAAGGGGTAAGACAGGGATGCCCACTGAGTCCAACGTTATTTACAATATATGTAGCGGATTTGGAGGAAACCATGAGGAAAAACCAAGCGGGAGGAGTTAGAGTAGGAAAAGAAAAAATCTGGACTCTAGCATATGCGGACGATATAGCGTTATTAGCAAATGAACCAAAGGATCTTAAGGACATGATAAGAAGATTCGGAACATATCTTGAACGGAAAGGGCTGCAACTGAATGCAGAGAAGTCAAAAGTGCTGATTTTCCATAAAGGAAGAGGAAAGAAGAAGAGAGAAGAATGGGGCTGGCAGGGGCACAATCTGGAAGAAGTAAAGGAGTTCAAATACTTAGGGTATAATTTCCAGAAAAATGGGGGCAGAGAGATGCATATAAGGGAAGTCATAAAGAAAGCAAGAATAGCAATGGCGCAGATATGGGGAATAGGGCAAAGAATGTTCAAGAACAATTTTGAGAGAAGAATGAGAATATTCCGAAGCATAGTGAAAAGTATCTTGCTGTACGCGTCAGAAATCTGGGGATGGATGGAAGCAGAAAAGATAGAGAAAATACAGGAGAAATATATAAGGTGGACTTTAGGTTTGGACTTCAATACACCAGCGTATCTAATCTTGGAGGAAACAAAAACGGACAAAGTAAGGATAGAAGCGGGAAGAAGAGCAATAAAATACGAGGAGAAAGCGAAACGGCTGAATAAGAATAAAATAGTACAAGAGTGCTGGAGGGAAATAGACGCGAAGCAGACAGAGAAAAAGTCGAAATGGGAGGAAATGAGAGACGCATACTACAGACAAAAAATGATGGATATGCAAGAAATGGAAATAGAAAGAAGGAGAGGAACAGAGTTTGCTGAGGAACTAGCGCAAAGAGACAGGACAGAACAGGTGCAATGGCAATACGAAAGAATACTAGGAGGCAGATACAACGCACATTACACAGAAATCAGAGAAGACCAAAGAGCAAATTACCTAGACGGAAACTACAGAGGCAGAGATCAAAGCATGATCGCAAGGTTCAGATGTGGGAATGAAGAGAGGGGAAGCAAGTACTGGAAGGAAGAAAAAGACACAGTATGCAGACTATGTAACAGGGCTAGAGAGACCCTGGGCCACATGTTACAAGACTGTAAGGAGCTGAAAAGAGAAAATTCAACGATTAGAGGAATACTAAAGGGAGAAGCAGAAGGAGCGGAGTGGATGCGTTTGGTTCTGGAAAAAAGGAGAAGAAAAGAAGTCCAAGATGAAGGAAGAAGTCAAAACGAAAGCAGAACATGCAGTTAACAGTCCCAGAAACACTTACACACTTACACACATGTAACCCCATTTTGAGGCCGAAAGGCAAAAAATAAACCTATTTACTACTACTCAAAAGTATAATAAAACAACTTGCCAAATTTTAAATAAATCCATTGAACGGTTTTTTTTATAAAAAATTCGCAAATATCACCTACCTTTTCGGTCCCACAGAGCAGAACCCCCCCTTAAGATTGAACATGAAGAGAGGTTTAGCCCCTTGGTTTTGAGCTCAGATAAAACTTCCTCAACAGGAATCTCGGGGAGGCCCTTGAGGACCATAGTAAGTGTGCGCTCAGCGTCAAGTGAAAAGGTAAAATAAGGTACTTAATCGTCGTTCAGCGCCTCTTTAAACTTAGTAAAGGAGTCAGTATTGTCAAATTGCAATCTGATTTTGTTGCCCAAGTATTTTATATTAAAAGTCTTACCGAAGTCTTGATCGCGCTCTCGCTCAGACTTAGGGATGCTATAACAAAAGTTTGAAATGTACAAGGGGGGGGGGTGGTATTACTGTTTACAGGACTGTTGGGTGCTATATTAGCCACACCAGGCGAACCGGTAGACTGGTTTGTTTTGGTTGGGGAAGATATGGAAACTTCCGGTGGCATTTTTTTGGAATCAGAGGTCGAAGTGGTCAGTATCGTGTGATCCGATTTGAACGCGGCCAAGGCGTTAAATCGATTTTGAACAGTTACGTTAGGAATGATTTCCAGGTTTGTGGCGGAATCCGTACGTGTAATTATTGGAAGAGAGATCGGAAAAGATGGTAGCGGAGGAGGCGCACTGCTCAATGACTGGGATGAGGTGTTAAGTCCATCTGAGGAACTCTTGCCTCTCCTTTTTTTTTTACTTTTTCTTTCCTGAGGGGTTCCCGACCCCTGGTTTCGATAAATCAGCGGACCGCGAACGATCCGATTTTTCTGAAGAGGAATTTAGGAGTTGAATTTCAATAGCGCTGTCGACAGGGCGCTTACCGGTGTACATGTTCATGTTAGTAATTGGAACAGTAAAAATAGAATTACTTACGAGCTTGGAGGTGGATAAGTCAGATAGCTTGATACCTGTTCCTTCTCCATTATTTGAAACAGGGTCCTCAGGGTTCCTGTAGACGTCCAGGCTGCCCGAGGCAACAATTATGGGAAAGCCTTATGTTAGGCAGTGAAAAAGCAATGGCTTTATCACTCCTAATCGATGACAGTGAGATCCAGCAAAGAGATTTTATCACCGCGACAGGAATCGAAAAACGGGATGATCGGTTACGGTAGCAATCAAACACAGCGTTGTGGGTCCGAGGACAGAACACGTCCGTACACAGCAGAAGACACAAGCGAACTGTGACTGATGAATCGACTGACCCCTTAAGAAGGAGTTCCTGGGTTTTTATACCCTGTTGGAACAAGGGATTCGGCGTGGCCCACGTGACCAGTGAAACTGGGGGGCCTCGCTTTTCCTGGAAAGGAGAAAACACGTGCAGGCTACCTTACACCAACCGGCTGCTGCACATGCTTAACTCCAGGGGTGTGTTAAGGCGTGAATTAGTCGGCGTCACATGACGACTGCGTTCGAGTAAGTCGAGAGGTGTCACCCGACGACCGCGTTCGGGTAGTCCGGACAGTGTCACATAACACCCCCCGACCTAGACAAAACCGAGTCGTTTTCTTAAGTAGGAATGGGTTTCAGTATGTATCGCCGACTGTGGTGAAATACCGCTTTGGTTTGTATGTAACGCGGGAGAGGGCAACATTGTGCGGAGGCGATGCCTATTCGAAGGTCACCTCGCGAAGTGCCACCGTCTCTTCTATTACAAGGGATCTTCTTTCGCGTGGTACACCTGCGGTGTTTCCTCGAGAATCAACTTGATTGACACTTTCCTGATTGAAGCACTTGTTGTAGACAATGGCACATGGTTTAGTGGCACGACAACTAATTAACCGATGTATTTTAAACTTAACTGTGATGTACAAAATCAAGATTGTGGCTAACGCTGCTAGAGAATATTTTATGAACATCCATCGGGATTCGGCCTCGGTTACAGATCGGAAGTGGCTACTAATTTCGCTGGCTTCTTGACGGATAGACTCTAGGTTTTTACTGGCGGCCGTCAATTCGAATGTGTTTGTGTGTGTTTGAGGATTTGACCGAAGGTCACGTGAGTACGAGGATACCGGATTTTAGGTTATGTGCGGACACTGAAGCACCGTGATCGTGAGAAATGTACAGTTTTATTTTTACACTCGCGGAGTGAGTCACGCTACAATAAATGGTTGATTGGTAGCACGATGTGCAGAGAATGAATACGTGTAATCTCGTTGAGAAGTATCGCGCTCGATGAAACGCGATATTTGAGCGTGAGAAGAACTGAGAGAGTGAGCTTAGTATTGTGATGAGCACGATACAGAATGATTCCGGTGAGAAATTCACGAGTTACTTGAGAAATTGTGCCAAGCTGGAATGACGCGTCTTCCATCGTACCCTACGTGAACAAGAGTGATTTCAAGATGGATGATCTATTTCCGTTACTAGTGTTCTCCAAAATTCCAACGGATCGACCGACGTGGGGAAATCTGATTGGGTGAGAGTTTGTCGTTGACGCGTGATTGGTACATCGATCGAGGATCGCTCGCGTCGCTTCGCCGCCTGGGAGGCGCATTTTCGACGCCCAGGAGGTGCTGCTGTGAGTTGGGGTGTGGCGGAGACCGGAACCACTTGAATCTCAAACAGTGTGTATTCCTCGAAATTCAGGAATATAGGCTAATTTTATACTATCATTTAAGCTGGTAATGTTAAGATCCGTAAATCCGAAATTGCTGAAGGATGGCTCGGTTTCGATCAGGTCAGCCGCGTATAGTGTGGCGGTAGTGGTGATACCACCGACACATCCTTTATTAAACTTAATTTTCTGTGTACCCTTTAAAGCTACCGATTTATGGGTTCCATCAGGGCAATTTATATGTAACGAGTCGGGATATATATAAACTTTATTAATCCTCTCAGGGTTATAATCTTCCCATACAAAAACACTTAACTCTACCTTAGCCTACCTCTTCTCCTTCTCCTTAATCCTACCTTAACTTACTCTTAATCCTATATTCTATAATCTGTCGCTCGCTCCCTCGCACGCTCGATCGCTCGTCTTCTCCTCCTCCTGGACCCCCGCTTCCACTCGCCGCCCTTTCACTCCCATCTCCTCACTCATCTCACCGTTCACCCCTCTTTTCATCCACACCGCTCCTTTCTTTCCTCTATACTCGTTAACCACTCCTCCCCCAGTACCTCACCCACCATCTCCTGCCACGCTCTTTCCACTCCCCACCCCATACATACATCCCACACGTGCTCCCAAGACTCCTCCCCCCAACCACATACCCTACACCTCCTTTTTTCCCCCTCCTCCCAATATCTCCCCCCTCTCATACCATTCCCCAATCTAAACTTGAACACCCCTTGCCATCTACTTTCCCCCCAACCCTTCTTTAAATATCCCGGCACCCCCGGACCCTTTACCCTACCATACCACCTGTTATACTTCGAGTCTCCAATCTTCTCCCACCTCTCCTCCTCCTGCATCTTCCTTTCCCTGTCCACTATCTCCTCCCCCCTTATCTCCCCCCTTTCCCTCCCCCTTTCCCTCCCCCTTTCTACCTCCTCTACTGTCCATCCTCTTTCCCCATAAAAATTGCTCCCTTTCCTTTTCCCAACCCTCCAACACCTTTGCCTTCTTAAACCTCCCCTTCATATCCTCCCAACATAACCTCGCCAGCTCCCCTCCTTCTCCCTCTTCCAATTTTTCTCAAATCCCCACGCCCTCGTCCCTTTTTTTTTTTTGTTTTACTTGGTGGAAATCCCCACGGATACCCCCCGCCCGCGGGGGCGGGCAGGGGGTTATGTGGGACTCGAACCCACTAAAACCACCAAGGTGATCTACCTCGCGCGCGGAGCTGCGCGCCTGAGGGGAGGGATTTGGACGCGAGATCAATCAAGCGATACGTTCGCTACCCTCCCCCCTTGCGCTTCGGTGCAGCCCCGCGCTAGGTCCCCTGAACGGGGTCGTCCCTGGGGGAGTATTAAGACCTCCCCCAGCAATGTTCTCCGGGACGCGTTCAACACCCTCCGTTGGGAGGTGGTTCTGGACGAGTTGGATAGGAGGGGTGTCGACCGTTATGTTCGGGCGCTCCTTCGGGATTATTTTAATAATCGCGGGATCACGGTGCACTCCTATGAGGGCACCGTGGTCCGTAATATTTATGCGGGCGTTCCACAGGGGTCCGTTTTAGGACCCTTTCTGTGGAACGCCGTGTATGATGGACTCCTCACCGAGTTGGATATGGGCGGGGCGGGGCGTGCGATAGCGTACGCCGACGACCTCGCCCTTTTGTTTTCGGGTAGGGACCTCCCTCAGGTCAGGTTGCAGGTGGCTTCCGTGCTGCCGAGGATTGGAGCCTGGTTCCAGAAAACCGGCCTTTCCTTGGCAGCGGAAAAAACGGAGGCCATCCTCCTGACTGGCCACAGGGTCGAGAAGACAGTACGTCTTCCGATCCTGAACGCCATTGTCACCACGGCGGCCAGGGTCCGGTATTTGGGGGTGATCTTTGATTGCCTCCGCAGTTATCGGGCTCATCTGGGGGAGGTTTCATTAAGGGCGGATAGGGTCTCAGGAGCGCTATCAGCGATCCTGCCCAACACCCGAGGCCCATCCGCCCATGCCCGGAGACTCTACATCTCGGTGTGGGAGTCCATCATTTTATACGGGTCGCCGGTCTGGGCTGTTGCGCTGGCCAATGAGAATGCACGAGCAATTCTCCGCCGTGCTCAGCGCACGGCCTTGATCCGATGTACAGCGGCATACAGGACTGTGTCCTTTGCTTCGCTATGCGTTTTAGCAGGGCGTATGCCGCTGTACATTAAGGCCAAAATGGGGCGCGCAATTTTTTGTGCCAAAGCGTTGGACAGGGAGAACCCCACCCTTGGCGGCGACCCGGCCATTTTAAAGGCACGCGCCCATCTCCACAAAGCCGCTGCGTTAACAGCGGCTATGGAGGAGTGGCAGGCGGAATGGGACAGGTCCCCACCCACTGGGTGGGTGAGACGCCTGGTCCCGGCGGTCGGTACCTTCGTCGACGCCTCGGGCCCCTCACCAATGTCGGACTATTGGTCCATGCAATTGCTGACGGGGCACGGGTCTTTCCAGAAATTCTTACATAGAATTGGGAAAGTACCCTCCGAGGCGTGTCTGGTCTGCGGGGCGGCCCGGGATGACGCAGAGCACGTGCTCATTGCATGCCCGGAGTACGCCCCCCAGCGCGAAGTGCTGACCGCCTGCCTCGGGGCACCGGTGGAAGTCTCCACGTTGGTGCCCCTTGCCACTTCCTCCTCGGAGAGATGGGCAGCGTTCCGCGAGTTTGCGGCCTCCGTCATGGGGGCCCGTCAGGAGGCGGAACGAGAGGCCGACCGCCTCTTCCGAGCGGAGCGTGTGCGGCTGGCCCAGGAGGCTGCGGCCGAGAGGGCCCGCGCGCGCACCAGGCTCGCTAAAAAGAGAAAGAGGGTCGGCCCCCGATGATCGCGAGGGGGGGGGGTGACATCCCCCCCTGACGGTGCCCCTACGCGGGGAGCCGTTTTTTACCGCGTTTTATCGCGTTTTTATCGGTTTTTGTTTTTATCCGGGTTTTTTTACCGCGTTTTTATTCGCGTTTTTGTTTTTATCCGGGTTTTTTTTACCACGTTTTTATCCGCGTTTTTACCGCGTTTTTATTTTTATGGTGGTGGTAGATTTAAGTTAGCTTTTAAGCTAGGCTTAAGTTAGTCCTAAGTTTTTGCGCGAGACGCACGCACCCTAAGAGCAGCGTCTGGAGACCGGGGAGTCCACTCAGATTGAGTGGACACCCAGTTGGTGGTTTCCCCCCCTCCCAAAGCTTAATTTGGGAGTGGGGGGATGTTAGCGGGGCCTCATTGGTAAAAATAGCGGCGCCCGACGGACTACACCAGAAGTTCCGGGCGCCGCCATGAGGCCCACCGTGGAGACCACCAGAGGGGGTTTTTAGTGGGTATCCCGCCTGTGTTATAGGCGGGGAGTCCCACATAACCCCGACAACAAATGTCGGGGAATGCGTAATGCATTTTCCCCCTCTTCAAAAAAAAAAAAAAAAAAAAGCAATGTTCTCCGGGACTGGCGACTCGCGACGGATCACGCGCCCGAGTCGCCCCTTCCGGGGTCGCTGCTGCTAGGGCAGGTGGTGTCCCCCGACACCCCCGCCCCGCGACCCCGCGATCGAACTCCCAACCGGTGCCGCGCAGTGATTGGTAGCGCGGCCGGACCGGGGCACTGTACCCCGGGGGGAGCTCGATCGCTCAGACGGAAGCGGCGGCCGCCGCTCCACTGGGGGGGGACTTTAACATGGTCCCCCCCCCCGTTCTCCGTACCTCGCGACGCCGCCGCGGCCCTGGCGGGTCCGATGCCACGACTCGCCGACCGCGGCGGCCCTTCGTGACAACGAGGGCCGCCGCATTTCTCGACTCCTTCCTGATGTCCCCCGGCGCGCGTCCCCCTCCGACACAGAGGGGGTGGCGCACCGGGGGCATAACGGCCGCGCCTGTTGCGTGGCGCGGCCCCGTCCCAATCCCCTATGGCGGGGAGTAGCGGGACGGCGCGGCCCGGGGCCCAACACCCGGGGAGCGGGGCGACTTACGCAACTAAGTCGCCGCACGACCTCCCCCGGCCCCGGGTCATGTTCTTCTCCCGCGCCGCCTCCTCCTTCTCCAGCATTATTGCTTCGGAGAAGGAGGCCATGGCTTCCCGACAGTCCCGATCCCCCGCCATGCGACGCACGACCGTCGCCAGCGAGAGATCGGGACCCAGCTGCAGCTCCAGGACTCGGCGGTCGTCCAGCCACTCCGCACACCTGCCGAGAGTGTGGTCCGCCGAGTCCACGTCGCCCCGGCCGCAGCTGTGGCACTGCGGCGCCTCCTCCCGCCCGATGCGACACAAGAAGTCACCGAAGCAACCGACTCCGGTGAGCATCTGTGTCAGGCGGAAGGTCAGCCTGCCATACCTGCGCCCCACCCATTCACCGAGAATGGGCAGCAGCGCCCCGACGACGCGTCCCTCCCGATGTTCCGGGAGGGAGAGCCAGTCGATCCACCTGGCTCCCATGCGTCGCCGGGCCTTGTCCCGCGCGTCGGGTCCGACGGGGTCCCTCGCTCCGCTGAGATCGTGCGAGGCGAAGTATACCTCCGCCTCCATCTCAGCGAGCAGATGGAATGGAGGGGACCCACCCAGCGCCGACAGCACGGCGTGTGACACCGTGCGGTAAGCCCGCACGGCACGGAGGACCGCGCGGCGATGAACCTTTGCCAAAAGGTCTCGCCCCACGCGACAGCCCTCCAGGTCGCCGGCCCAGACCGGCGCTCCGTAGTGCGCCATGGACCGGACGACCGTCACGTATAGTCGCCGAACTGCTTCGTGCGGGCCTCCCAGGTTGGGCATGATGCGCCCGAGGGCGAACACCTGTCGCTCCAACCTGGGGCCCAGGACCCGAAAGTGGCGCGCGAATCGCCAGTAGGTACCCAGGGTCAGACCGAGATACTTCATCGATCGGCCGACCCTGATGCAGACCTCCCCGACCCTGAGAGACGCTCTGACGGGAATGCCAGTTCCCACCCTGTCCGCGAGCCATACCGCCTCCGTTTTATCGGAGGCGACTCGCAGACCGAGCGCCTCTATCGCGGGGATGACGAGCCGCAGTGCTCTCTCCGCGAGGTCTAGTGCTGCCAGCCACCTCGGCCCGGAGGCCACCACCAGCGTGTCGTCGGCGTAGCACACGAACGGCACGTCAGGCGATGGCAACTCCACCCGTAGCACCGCGTCGTACGCCAGGTTCCATAGCAGGGGCCCTAAAACGGACCCCTGTGGCACGCCGCGGTGCACGCGAGCCACCCCGTCCCCGTCTCGCCCGACGTAGGAGACCACTCGGCCACGGAGGTAGTCCCAGATCAGGCGGCGAAGGTAGAGCGGGACGCGATGGTATACCAGCGCCCGCTCGATCGCCGCCCAGGAGACGGTGTTGAACGCGTCGGCGATGTCTAAAGACACCGCCACGCTGACACCGCCCCCCTCGACCGCCCGGTCGGACAGCGACCGAACCAGTAGAATAGCATCTACGGTCGATCGCTGCCGCCTAAAACCGAATTGGCGGTCGGACAGATCCGGGAACTCCGCAGCTCCGAGGTGGTCCATGAGGCGGGCAGCTATAATCCTTTCCAGGAGCTTGCCCGCCTCGTCGAGGAGACAAATCGGCCGATAGGCCGAGGGTGACTCTGCGGGCTTACCAGGCTTTCGCAGCAGCACTAGCCTCGCATCTTTCCACGCGCGGGAAAACCTCCCGGTCCTCAAGGCCGCGTCGAAGACGCGCCTGAGGCCGCTCCCTAGGGCGCCCATCGCGCAGGCCCAGACACGCCCGGGCACTCCGTCCGGTCCGGGTGCAGCGTTCTTCGAACGCATTCGACGCACCGCGGACTCGAGCTCCTCGTCCGAGACCCTCGGGGCATCCGCTATGTCGGTGCCCCATGCGAGCTCCGGATCTCCCGAAGCGTCGACGCCACCCTCCCCCGGAACTGGGGCAGGGGGGAACAGCGCCGACAAAACCTCCAGGAGAAACCGGGGCTCGAGGCCCTCCGTGACAGGGGGCGCCCAAGGTCCGAGTTTTACGGACACGGCCTTGTACGGGCGCCCCAAGGGTCCTGATTGAGGGTCTCGAGGAACTCCTCGTGCGAACGGGTCTTGGCCCGGGCTATGGCTGCACGGAGCTCTCGGCGCGCCGCGGAAAAAGCGGAGCGCAGCTCCTGCAGCTGGTCCTCCGTCACCCGCCGTCGGTCCTGACGGCGGGCATTGGACTCCATGATGTCCTGGGCCAACCTACACCTATTAAGGTTGATCTGGACGATCCTAAGGGCCATTAACAGGAGCTCCAGGGACACCTTGACTCCTAGGCCCCGTCCTAGGTTTGGTCCTATTAAATGGGCAGGCCAGCGACGCAGTCACATGAGCTGCCCTGGACCCCGAGGCCCCTTCCTTGGCGCATATAGCGCATTTTGGGGGGTTGGGACAACCACCAATGAGATGGTCCAACGCCACACACCGCCGGCACATCTCCTTGCCCACGTCGACCATTGCGCAATCTTTGGCCACATGCCCAAGATGGTGGCGTCTAAAACACCGCACAAGCCTGGGGAGCGCCCTGGTCCTCGCCCAGGTAAGGCCAGACCTAAATCGGATCCCCTCGGGTGAGCCCTTCAGTTCGTTCAGGGGGATCTCCACGACGGCCGACTGCGTCCCATCCCGCCCTGTCCTTAACATTTTAAGGGTCAAGCGCTCCGGGGCCACCTTAAGCGCCCCCCCCCCAGGTCACGCAGTACCTCCGGGCCCTCCACCATGGGGTCCAGACCCCTAACTTCTAGGGACCTCTTATCCTGGAGAGGGGAACACTCCAGGCCGCCCTCCACTTTAACTCTAATGTTGAGGGCTAGAGTCTCCGCACTGGAGTTCTTTTCCAACTCCAGGAGGATGTGCCTCAGACGCGTTCTCCTGACCCCTTTTACCCCGGCCAGGGTCTCCCTGCCCTTCGCGAGCAGGCACTTATACGTCTCCAGGTAGGAAGATGTTGAAGCCACCTTTACCAGCACCGCCTCCGGTCTTTTCCTCGCCGGAGGGGGCTTCGGGGGGGGGGGGGCGGACGTTCTGACGGGCCCTTTTGTGGCTGCTGCAGCGGCCGTTCACGCATCTCAAGCGGCGGTCGTTGGTGCACCTGAGCATCAGAGCCAGATCCCTGACCCGGCCCCTGAACGGAGTCCCGCCGGGCACTCTTCTGGGCCTGCTGATCCCTCTTCCTCTTGCTTTTACGCGCCCTCTTGGCCTGACCCTTCGTCGGAACTTGCTCCCAAAGCGGGCCCGGTTCCTGTTCCATCGGCGTTGGGCCACCCACGGTGTTGTCAGAGCCTGGGGGTCTTGCCGCCTCCTGAAGTCCGTCAACCGTACCGGCGACCATCCCGGACTCGGCTCCAACCGGGTTCGCTTCACCTGCGGTATACCCACCCGATACCACCTCGGCAAAGGCCCTTCGCTTGTTGTCGGGGGCCTTCTCCCTATCCCTGTCTTCACCCGGGGACTCGCGCTGCCTTTAGGCCATCTGCGGCTCTCCGCCCTGTTGGGCCGCCTGCGGGTGGTCCTGCCCACTCCCACACACCATGGTGTTCTGTTCCCGCCGGGGGGAAGTACCAACGTCCCGGTATCTCGGTGGGGAGTACTGGGTCCCAAAATCCCTGGTGCCCTTGCTCGGGCCCACCTTGTACCCAGCTGTCGTCGTCCCTGATCCGAGGGGCCGTAGGTCTCCGGTTCCAGATCCGGACCCACCGTCGTCCCCAGGAGCCTCCCCGAGGCTTACCTTCAGCTGGGAGATTGCCCTAGTGGCAGCTGTGTCGGCCACGCGTCGGGAAACCATCCCGCATATCCGGGAAACGCTCCCAACAAAGGTCAGAACCGTCTTGGCCGAGACCACCTTCGACGAGGCCTTCCGGGAGCCCAGTTCCTTGGACACTTGGCCGCACTGCTTCCTGAGCCCGTCTAATAAGGAGACGACCTCAGACGCGTGGCCGCCGATCACGACCTCGGGGGCACGAACACCGAACGGAGCCTTAAGGTTGAGATCCGCCCTGATCACCGGGACCGACAGAGCTTTAAGCTCAGACTCTCTCTGCTTCCCACCATCTCGATATCACCCTGTACAGGGTTCGTGATCCCGGAGCTGGTGGGTTCCGCACACACCTCCTGCTCCTGCTCTTCTGACTTCCCCCGGATATTACTGAGGTATGTGGAAGGCGGCGTCCTCATTATTGTTTTGCCCTTAAAGATCCCCGGGGGTGGTGGGGACTCCGGTAGGGCCCGTCCCTTCTTGCTCCCCGTCTTCGGAGATGGGGTCTCGGGGATCACACCCGCCTCAATGCACTGGAGACGCAGTTTCTCTGGCCTTGGCATTGGGGACTTATATTGGGTCAAAATTCCCTTGAAGAAATCCCCCATGATGTGCCTCCCGCCATCACACTTGCCCACCGGTTGCCCCGGGCAACCACCCGCACCTTCCGCCTGCTCGCAGTCCAAATCCAAAACCAACTCATCGCCAACAACATCGCCAGGTCCCACAGCTGTGACTTCTTCCGGGGAGGCCTCCCCGGTGGCACCGGCCCGCTGTGTCAGCACGGTGTTGTTACATGGGCCCTTCAGGTCCATTCCGTGCTCGCTGCCCTCGCGTATTCTTCCTACGGCGATTCAGCGGAATCGCCACGCGCGTGTCCGTCACGTTGCGACGAACGTGAAGCAAGCGGGTGGATACCGCGACCATGAACGGGTCCGGAAATTTCCGAAAGAATGCGAGCGACAACTGCCGACGGGGCTGTTTTCCCCATCCAAGAGACCTGTCCGAGGTTCGGCCCGCGACGAAAAACCGCGGAACAGGGATTCGTTTTCGAGAGCTCGTGCTAGGAAGTTGCGACGAGCCAGCGGGCCGTCTAGAAACCGCGACCTCGCCTCCACGTAGATACCGCGACACCCGTCCGGACGGTCGAGATCAGCCCTGGGTATCTCCATCCGACACACCGCGAACGGCCTAGCCGGGAGAGCCCTTGCGCGAGATACGAACCGCCGTTGACTCCGCGAAGACGTGCGATGGAACGAGATAGCGAGATCATCGACGGACACCGATTGTGCCGACTTCCGTGTGCTACCCGAGAGCACAGCGAGCGACCACGACCTGCGCTAGGTTGAGCGACCTAGAGAGCGTACGAAACGATAGACGGCAAGCGTGCCGACATCCGAGCGCACAGCGATAACAGGGACGGAGCGCCGTCCCTAGGGTATGTCTTTATAATTACTTTAACCTTTTATTCAGAATATATTTTACTATGTTATTTTCCCTTCAATTCCGTGTCACCATTGATTTAATCCCCTTTTCTCCTTATCCTCCCACGGTAAGTTTAGTCAAGGCGTGCTTTAGCACCTTGAAAGAGCAAGAACCCCGCGAGTCACCCTAGCCGCTCAGGGCGATTCGCCAAAAGTCCCTTCAGGACGTAACAGTGTCACTGGTTACCAAATCTCCCAACGCGCCACCATCATCGCGCGTAGGCCCCGCCATCATTTCAGGGATCGCCGAGTTTGCAACATCCGAGGCTCGGCTATTCACTGACATGATTTCATGGAAGTACAAGGATCCTAAAACTTGAATACACTACTTTTTACAACTTTGAAGCTGGGATATTTTTTAATAAGTTAATGTAGAAAGGGAATTTCCATGAATGCGAATCTAAGACGGGATGCGTTGCCATGATTGTTTACGGTCGTACATGGCAACGAGCGAATCGCGACGTTGCGTTAGTGTGTGTGTGGATGTGTGTAGGGAGACCGTGCATTTCATTTTTAAAGCAACAAGAGTTTTTAGATAGCGAACGAGTGGTGTACAAGCGTTTTGATTATTTACAGGTAATTTCCTGCTGAAGAGAAGAAACGTTTTTGAATTCCTCTGCACGTGGAACAGCGTCTCTATGTCGACCAGTGCTGAAGTCCGCAATTCAATTTATGAGCATTTTGCTCAACTATATAAGTTTGAAAATTCAGACGATAAGGCCCAGGTATCTTTTAAACAAAAAATCAAAGTATTTTGTAGTAACTTGGCAGAAAAATGGAAACCCAATCATCGTATTTTAGATAAATTTCTTTTGAAATGTTCTGATTGGCTTGAACCACCATTGTTTGATTTTAAATGTCGTGATAAGGGTAGACGACCAAAAAAAGAATTTTCTAAAGCAAGCAACACAACGAAACGGAGACCAATAGAAAACTTGCTGATGGAATACACTCCGGAAGAGTTGGAGTACGCAGCACGAGTTGCACATAAAAAATCGGGGAAAAGAAATTTAGCCCGAGTGATTGGAGAATCTGCAGCTAAGAGCTCCAAATCCCCCAGAAAAGACACAAAACCTTTTACACCTTACACACCAAAGGAGGCATTAGCTTCGATGATTTCGCTCGATCTGACGAAACACCAATACGTTTCTATGCAGCAAGGAGCAAATGAAAGAGACGTTCCCTTATATCCTTCTTACACACAAATCTTGCTTGAAAACAAGAAATGTTACCCTGCCGAATCATCAGTAATTGTCACCGAAACCAAGGGAAAGGTGAAACTACAAGGTTTACTAGACCATACAGTACAAAGACTGGTACTGTCAGGACAACACAGCTTCATGTAAAAAATAACGGACTCCGATTCGATCACAATAATTATTCCTTCAGGCTGACTTACAAATGGGGACTGGGTGGTAGTTCGGGACACTCTCTCTACAAGCAGAAGTTCAGGGATGGTAACGCAGAGACATCGGATGCCCACATTTTATTAGCATCTGTTGTACCCCTACAATTAACGGCAGAACATCAGCATTCTGGGCAGAAGGTCGATCTGTGGAAAAATCCTCGTACTTCGTCCACTCGTTGGTGTCGTCCAATCAGATTTCAATTTATTCACGAGAATTCCGAAAATACTAAGGATGAGAATGCCTACATTGAACAGCAAATAACACAACTGACTCCAACTACAGTTTCTTTCGGTGACAACACAAATATTGCTGTTCATCATTCACTGTTAAGGACAATGGTAGACTCAAAAGTTTGTAATGCCTTGCTGAATAATACATCTTCACAGACGTGCTACGTATGTGGAGCTTCACCTATACAGATGAAGAAAATAGATAATGTCCTGAAACGCTCCTGTGACCGCCAATCGTTCAATTTCGGTCTGTCGACTTTACACGCTTATATCCGTTTTTTGAGTGCCTTTTACACGTGTCGTATCGGTTGGATATCAAGAAATGGCATATTCGGGGAACGGAGATGAGAAGCAGAGGTTTCAACGAAGAAAATCGGAAATCATTTCTAAATTCCGAAATGAAACGGGCCTTGTCGACGTTGTTAAACAGGGGTTCGGGACCACAAATGACGGCAATACTGCCAGACGTTTTTTTGCAGATCCATCGGAATCTGCGGAAATTATCGGCGTAGATGTAAATCTAATATCTCGCTTTGCGGTTGTCCTACAAGCTATTTCATGTGGTCAAAGTATTAATATATCAGCTTTCCGTCAATATGCCCTTGATACAGCCAAACTTTATGTATCTTTATATCCATGGTACTATATGCCAGTTACTGTCCACAAAGTGGTTATACATGGTGCTGATGTGATCGAAAGCTTCCTACTACCCATAGGACAAATGTCGGAAGATGCACAAGAAGCAAGGCATAAAGAATTACGAACATTTCGCGATTACCACACTCGAAAAATTTCTCGCCGGGCCACCAATGAAGATCTCCTAAATAGCCTCTTAGTATCCTCAGACCCTCTGATTTCAAGTCTGAGACCACTTCCACCGGTTGCGAAGAAAGACCTGCCACCAGAAGTACTATCTTTATTACTTCTATAAATATATTTTATAAAATTGAACTGATTTTAATTTCTATCGCGCGTTCATCCCAATCCCACTTTTCTATATTCGATTTTCATCAAATAAACGTGTATTTATTCGAATTACTCCATTCGGTTCCATAGATGGAGCGGAAATAGTTCTGTCCAGCTGAATAGCCCATTTTGACCACTCGCGAAGACTGTCGACTGCTGATACCAAGCTTAAACCAAATCTGATATGCGCGTCCGCCATTTTTTTTTTAATTTTGACCTCAGATTCGTAATCAGCGACATCGAAAACGCCAGGATATCAAGTTTAGACCAAATCTGATGTTTTTTTATATGCGCTTCAAAGTTACAAAAAGTAGCAGCTGGAAATAATTTTTTCAGATTCTCCACACTTCTGTGAACATGTTCCAACATGTCTCAAGGTGGAACAAATCGGAACTGTTTTTCTAGAGGCCGTCAAAGTGAAACTGTTGGCGGCTGATACCACGTTTAGACCAAATCTGATGTTTTTCTGATATGCGGTCTGCCATATTGGGTCCGCCATTTTGTTTTTTTTTAAATTTTGACCTCAACTTCGTAATCAGCGACCTCGAAAACTCTTAAATACCAAGTTTAGACCAAATTTGATGTTTTCTTATATGCGGTCTGCCATATTAGGTCCGCCATTTTGTTTTTTGTTATTTTGACCTCATATTCGTAATCAGCGACCTCGAAAACCCCAGGCTCCAAGTTTAGATTAAATAAAATGCTTTTCGGATATGCGCATCCGCCATATTGGATCCGCCATTTTATTTTTATCAATTTTGACTTCAGATTCTTAATCAGCGACCTCGAAAACCTTAGTATACCCATTTTTAAACAAATCAAAGGTCATCTTGAGGTTTTGGGCAGGTTTTTTCGATTTTTGACCACTGTGCGCGACGGTTCCGTTGTTATGTAACGACACATAACCATAACACCTGGTGCAACGGACACCAGCAAGCTCAGCAAGATGCGCAACCAAAGTAGACCGCATACGTTGCAAGGCCGAGATCGACAGGCGGAGACCAGTAGGCCTCCCCCCGTGATCACCAAACCGCGACCCCAATCATTGTATATAAACCCACAGCGGAATTATCAAAAGAGTTATTGTAAAAGATCAGTTACGCGATCACAACCGTGATCGCTCGTCGAAGTGTCAGTGCAAATAAACCTTTTTTTTTTTTTTTTTTTGTTTTACTTGGTGGAAATCCCCACGGATACCCCCCGCCCGCGGGGGCGGGCAGGGAGTTATGTGGGACTCGAACCCACTAAAACCACCAAGGTGATCTACCTCGCGCGCGGAGCTGCGCGCCCGAGGGGAGGGATTTGGACGCGAGATCAAACAAGCGATACGTTCACTACACTCCCCCCTTGCGCTTCAATGCAGCCCCGCGCTAGGTCCCCTGAACGGGGTCGTCCCTGGGGGAGTATGACAACCTCCCCCAGCAATATTCTCCGGGACCGGCGACTCGCGACGGATCACGCGCCCGAGTCGCCCCTTCCGGGGTCGCTGCTGCTAGGGCGGTGGTGTCCCCCGACACCCCCGCCCCGCGACCCCGCGATCGAGCTCCCAACCGGTCGCCGCGCAATGCTTGGTAGCGCGCGGCCGGGCCGGGGCACACTGCGTACCCCGGGGGAAGCTCGATCGCTCAGACGGGAGCGGCGCCCGCCGCTCCCCTGGCGGGGGGGGGGGGGGGCTTTAAGACGGCCCCCCCCGTTCTCCGTGCCTCGCGACGCCGCCGCAGCCCTGGCGAGTCCGATGCCACGACTCGCCGACCGCGGCGGTCACCCCCGTCGCTTCGTCGTCCGCGGCGGCCCTTCGCGACAACGGGGGCCGCCGCGTTTCCCGACTCCTTCCCGACGTCCCCCGACGCGCGTCCCCCTCCGACACAGAGGGGGCGGCGCACCGGGGGGCGTAACGGCCGCGCCCGTTGCGCGGCGCGGCCCCATCCCGATCCCCTACAGCGGGGAGCGGCGGGACGGCGCGACCCGGGGCCTGATATCCGGGGGAGCGGGGCGACTTACGCAACTAAGTCGCCGCGCGACCTCCCCCGGCCCCGGGTCATCTCCCTCTCCCGCGCCGCCTCAGCTCAAATAAACCTTTGTTAAACCTACGGTGAGTTCTAACTCTTTAACCGGCAACGATCCACTACCTCTCGGCTCGACCCGAGAATCCCGTTCCCGGCATCTTCACCCGAACTATCGGAGCCCGGCGAACGATCCGTTCGAGGACAACCGCGCAGTGCGGCCAGATTCTCGGAGAGAATCTCCACACCGGCAAACCTCGCAACACCGTTTGTTTCTTTGCTTGAATCTGAAAAATGATCTTCCTTGCGGGATAATCAATTATCGCGTTCTCTTTACATAAGAACGGCATTCCTATTATACCATCTTTCTCTATAGGGAATGAATCCGGTACGATTGCGAAGGGGTGTCGATTTTCATAAATATCGATTCCCGCTTCTCTTCCTGAAACGATTGGGTCACCTGATATCCCAATTATTTCCAACTTGGTCTTACGTGTGGGTAATCCTTTTGCTGCTGATTCCTTAATTACGTTTATTGAAGCTCCGGTGTCGATGAGGAAGCTTCCTGATCTTCTTCCCATTCGCAAGTCAATGACTGCTCCGTCGGATTCTGGTGTTGAGTTAAGTCTAATTACTTTAGATAGGGCGGTTTGGATGGGCCTGTGCTTTGAAAATTTTGACGCGGCTTTGGGCAGTCACGTGCCAAGTGCCCTGTTCCCTGACAATTATAGCATTTAAATTCGTATGTTGTTGGTCGTTCTCTCCTAGCTGCAGGTTGCTGTGGTTTGGAGTACGTGTGGGCGGATTATGACTTTCTGTCCTCCGATTAAATCGTAAATTCCGGTACATTTATTTTGCTATCTGCGCTTCATTTTCGACTTCTATTGCTATTTCCTGGGCTTCTCGTAGTGCCCCAGGGCGTTGAGCTTTTACCTGTAGTCGGATATCCAGGTCTATGTTCCTAACAAACTGAACAGCTGCGTTTTCGTCGTCATGCTCTATAAGAACAGATTTTTTGCTTTCGGAGTATCCGTTAAAATTAGTGATAGCCCGGCGCACATCTTGGTGCAAGAGGTTAAACCTTTTTACATATTTAATCATAGGTTACAGGTTCTGGCGGCATTGTTGTCTTTCTAGGACAGCTAGATCGTATCCTTTTACCCTACCGAACTCTCGTCTTAGCGCGTGTGACAATTCCAAAACGGTACGCGTGGGGTATCCATCTATCGCGAGCTTTGCTTGTCAAACAATTCTTTTTGCAACTATCAGTTGGACAAAATGATTTTCTGGAGGTTTTATCGTATCGTATAAACTAAGAATTTCCTTTAAGAATGTCTCTACCGCCATATTCGTACCATCGCTCTCCGATATTACTTTTGGATTGTCGCGTATCTTTCGCGTCATGCGGGCGGACGAGGCCACGTACCTCGATACGGTGGACTCGTCGACGCTCGAATTTCCTGGCGTTTTTGAACGTGGTGGCGCCGATGGTTCTTTGGGGTTTCTCCGTACTTGCGCCCCGGACGAACCCGCTTCTTTAAAGTTGAGTCCTTCGCGTTCTAATTCTTCTAACCGTGCTCTTAATGCTTCAATGATTTCGTCACGATCGTCTTTAGGGGAATTCTCGGCTTTAATAGACATTTTTGTGACCTTAGACGCTAGCTCTTGATCTGTGCTATCTTCGGTGACGGAAATCTCAGTTATTTCCTCGGAAGTATTACTCGAACTCGAATGGACAGTCGATTCACGATATGACGAAAGGAACATGCCACTATCTACTTACAGAAGTATGACCCTCTTGTCCATCCTGATGTATTGTATGCTGCGTCCCTCTTTGGCTTCGTGCCGGTGGTCCTTCTCGATTAAGGCGGTCCGTAGCGCTTGTCTGCTCTGTAATATCCCACCGCTGCCACCAAAATTTCTTTGTTATGGGTTGAGAAACCTGAAGGGATTTCACTTTCGAATCTTCTTTATTATCTTTAATCACAAACTGTATATTAGACTATGGATCGTACAGAGTTGACAAAGAGTGTACGCGCAAACTTGTGGAAATCGACTGACCCCTTAAGGAGGAGATCCTGGGTTTTTATACCCTGTTCGAACAAGGGATTCGGCGTGGCCCACGTCACCAGTGAAATTGGGGGGCGGCTTGCTTTTCCTGGAAAGGAGAAAACACGTGCAGGCTACCTTACACCAACCGGTTGCTGCACATGCTTAACTCCAGGAGTGTGAAGGCGTGAATTAGTCGGCGTCACATTACGACTGCGTTCGAGTAACTCGAGAGGTGTCATCCGACGACCGCGTTCGGGTAGTCCGGACAGTGTCAGTGTTGTATATTATACGGATTGGTAAGGATGGTGAAACAAAACCCGTGGACTCGTGAATATGAGACTAATATCAGTATGGTTTATTTAATTCGGTCGGTACCAAAAGACATGTACTCTCCTTAGGAACCGGCGTAAGACTGGCGAGGTGCGACCCTCGCAGTACGCGATTTGTATTTACAAAGATTCCTAATTTATCGGTACATCACAATTCCTCCCCCTTTTAATAGTAAGTCTTTTACATACACTGTTTTTGCTGTAAACGCTTGGAACGACGTAACATTTGTTGTTTTGCTGATAGATTTATCAATTGATCTGTATGACGCTTACAGGTTTTATTTGGCTCGACTTGAACCTGAAATGTGGAAGGAGATAGTTGCTTCACAATGTGACCTTCTAATTTTTTATCACCTTTGCCATAATTATTAGTTATAACCGTGTCCCCTTCTTCAAATGTGGCTCTGCGCGTGCCTTGACGGTTTACAATTTCAATATGTTGTTTTACATATACCGTGTTATCAATGCACGGTCGCAGCAAATCGAACCTCGTTCGAAATTCGCGCTTATACATTAAAAAGGCCGGGCTTTTGCCTGTCGTGCTGTGCGGAACGCTACGATAATCGAATAAGAATATGCTTATCGGTTCTTCTAAGGTCCTTCCTCCTTTTACAATTTTCGTAATCTTGTCTTAAAATATACCGACAAAATTTTCGGCTGCTCCATTCGTAGCTGGGTGGTAAGGAGGAGAGAACGTATGCCTAATGCCTAATTTATTTAAGTACGACAGAAATATCTCACTAGTAAATTGTGTCCCATTGTCACTTACTATGTGATTAAGGGAAGAGGTCACTGAAATTTTGAAATCCGAAAATATTTGAGACATGCGGAATTCCTCTTAAGGGAAGGAAGTAGGTTTGAAGTAAAGCCCTTATGCCAGTCGGGACACAGTTTTAATCACTGGTTTTCATAGAATTTACATTACGTTACAAAAATCAAGCATAACTTCAAAAACCTTCTTGCGCAAAGTGTGTGATGCCACAACCTCCAGGTTTTACAGCGAAGAAGGGTCCATAGTAAAGTAAAAAATTGTGTATCGAGAAGTTTCTACGTCTCATAGTTTTTAAGCTAAAAATGATTGAATTTATTAAATGTCAAAAATGCAAAATTTCATCAAAATTTTGAGGAAAAGCAAGCGCAGCGCAAAGAGTTTTGCAGATTTCTTCATGCCGATACACAATCTTTTTGCTTTCATGTTACTCTTGAAGCACGCCAAGCTGTAAGAGAATCGGTCCAACAGTTTTGCGCAAGGAACATTAAATATATTAAAAAAGTAAGTTTTGAGATAATTGCATTTTAAATCTAAAGAGTAAATTCCAGACCACTTCCCTTTTTGTATAGTCTAAAATCCACCTGGTTGATACACATCCTCATCAATCTTGCGTCTCTTTATGTTTTGTTTCTTCTTAAAGCGCTTTCTTGTACTGGATTGCTGTTATGTACTGCAGGTTTCTCTTCTGTTGTCTCTGTCTCTTGCTATACTTATAGCTGTTTTAGAACAACTTGCCCAGCTGTTTGTTTCCTCACTGTCAATGAGCGTACATAACCCATATCAAATTCTGAAACAGCACATGCCACAGCTACTTCAAGTATTGCCTACGATACAAATGTTGTCTTCGGGCAGAATCTCCACACTTTTGCATGGAGAGATTAATTTGCATTTTGAGTGCCTCCCTTACAGCACCTTGCCATCAAATTTTCATTTGACAGTGTTTCGTATCAGGGTTTCACTTTGGTTGCTTGCCCTTAGGACATCTGGCATGGTTAGGATTGCTGTCTACAGAGCTACAGTGATCTAAAATAGCCATCACAGCATCTTCCATGGCCTTTACATTTGGCATATTTTTTACTATAGCATTTCTGTAACACTAGAAGTAAATTTTGCAACCCGACAGAAAATATCAAATTGATAAAATATACATATGTTTTCTGCAATCACTTTATAACCTATAATAATAGCACGCTTCACTCTACTCTTACTTTTGCGACTATTTTCGGCTAATGAGGTCAATTTCACTCGTTTTATACCACTAAGTTCACTGCACCATAAAATCTCACTCTGTATTCTCACGTAAACCGAAGTTTTGAAAGATTTAAAAAAATATGGTGTCTAGCGCCCGGAGAGACTGACCTCTGTCGGCAGCCACTGACCCTTTTGGGCCCGCTTAGAAATTTACCTACTGTACATGGCGGAGTTATTGGCCGCGTTACAGATGGCCGAGGGATACGCAGCCTGACCACGAACTCAGTCACATACTGTACTTTGTAAGAAAGCGTTCGTAGTTTAGTAGGCGCAGTCCAATGGATTCTGTTACAGAGCACGCGTGCGTTTTAAAATCGTGAAATGCATTTTGGCCATTGGTGAAAATAAACAATGTCAAGGCCACGCAGTTAATTTAGATTTCCCGAAACACTAGTCAGCGATTGAACATACTCAAAGAGATAAATAATAGAGAAATATACCGAAAAACGAAGGTTTTGGTTTTCAGCTCTTTCGCAAGGTTTTAGAAAAATAGGTTTTTCTGGTAGAAAGGCAACACTGAATGTCAAACCATGTTGTGTACGGTTGAACAAGGGTTCAGACTTGCCAAAAATGCAAAAAAAAAAATTTCTTAAAAATGGTCGAAATCGCGATTTTTTCAGTGACCTCTTCCCTTAACGGGGCCGTGACGAGCGAATAGGTCGCGAAACTTGACTATTAATTTCTCTGCCTTTGTATTTTGTTGGAAGTCAATTACCTCTGGCCATTTTGAATGAGCGTCTATAACTACAAGGAACATGTGTTCCATAAACGGGCCCAAAAAATCACAGTGGATACGACTCCACGCATTGTCCGGCCAAGGCCATGGTGCTAAAGGTGCGTTTGGTGTTTTTTTCTTTCTTCTCTACAGATTTTACATAAATTAACTAAATGTTCTATGTCGTTATCTATACCCGGCCACCAAACGTAAGGACGCGCCAACGCTTTTATTTTGACGATACCTAAATGTGAAAGATGTAATCCTTTAAGAATAGTTGCTTGCAGCGAGAACGGTATGACGATACGGTGACCCCAGAAAATGCAGTTTTCATCAATGGAAAATTCCGATCTCTTTGAAAAATATTTTTTTTCTTCTTCCGACAGATTACTTTGCAATGGCCATCCCCTTGTTATGTACTTTGTTATATTGGTTAGAATTTCACATTTTTTTGTTTCTGCAGCTACTGTTTTACTATTTAAAATATCAAAACTGCTTGCAATGTAATTTATCGGTGTGAAATCAGTGTCGAAAATGTTTGTATCGTCTTCTATCGGAAGTCTCGAGAGCGCGTCACAATTTCCATTTTCTTTTGATTTTATTTGCTCTATTTTATATTTAAATCCCGACAAAAAGTAGGCCCATCTCTGTAGTCTGCTCGCGGCCGTGAGTGGGATTCCCGTGTTGGGACCTATAATATATTGTAGTGGTGCGTGATCTGTACGGAGTATTATTTCTTTACCGAATATATAATCATAATATCGTTTAAAACCGAATACGATCGCAGCTGCTTCTTTGTCGATAATTCCGCGATGAATTTCCTTTTTAGGAATTATTTTTGAAGCGTATGCTATCGGACGTTCGGAACCGTCCTTATATTTATGCGATAGAATAGCGGATAAACCGTAATCTGATGCATCGCACGCTAAAATTAATTGTTCTTCGTGGTTGTAATGTGCGAGAACATGAGGAGAAATAAGTTCCTCTTTGACAGTGTTAAAAGCTTGCTCGCATTCTTTTGACCAGAAAAATTCTTTATTATTCGCACAATCATAAAGCGGCTTTAGTTTATCCGAACGATGATCTAAGAAACGACCGTAAAAATTAATTAAACCCAAAAGAGAAAGTAATTGTTTTGTATTACTCGGGCGCGGAGCTTCCACTATAGCCTTTACTTTATTTTTAGACTTATGAAGTCCGTTTTTATCAATAGTAAAGCCTAAGGGTTCAATTTTTTTTTTGCATGATTTTGCATTTATCTGTGCGTACTCTCAATCCGCTCGATTCGAGACGCTTACAAACTTCTTTCAAATTTTGCATATGCTCCGCGTTGTCGACTCCTGTCACGTATATGTTGTCTAAGTAAGGAATTGCTTTTTTTACGCCGCGAATACAATCTTCCATTTTTGATTGGAAATCTCCTGGGCATGTACATACGCCTTCAGGCATTTTCGTGTATCTATATAACCCTAAATGTGTTATTATAGTTAAATACTCTTGACTACTTTCGTCTACCGGAATTTGCATATATGCGTGCTTTAGATCCAGTTCCGTAAATTTTTCCCCACCTTGCAATGCCGCAAATACGTCTTCGATACGCGGCAGAGGGCTTTTATTTGTAATAATGTGCGGATTCAATGTTAATTTAAAGTCCCCACAAATACGTATTGTATTGTCACTTTTCAAAACCGGTACGATGGGTGTCACCCATTCGCTTATTTCGACAGGTATTAGATGACCTAATTGTACCAATCGCAATATTTCCTTTTCTATTAGATTTTTCATGGCGTAGGGGACGTGCCTTGCTTTTGGGGCTACTGGTTTTACTTTTTCTTTTAAATGGATGATTAATTTACCTTTATTAAATAATCCCGGACTATTTCCAAATAACAATTTGAATTCATTCATTAACTGTTCACGTATATTAATGATATTTAGATTTTGTAATTTATTATCATTAATTGCATTTGGAATATTCATTTTTAAAGGCCAAAGGCCAAATGCCGCTAACTACTGTCGCCCTATAAGAGGCGGTCCCCTACCTGGCAGTACAAAACATCCTAATTCGAGCGATTTATTATTAAATTCTACATTCAAATTTTCTAATGAAACAATCGGGTTTAATACGTTTTCGACATAGTCTTGCAAGAAATGTTTTGTATTCATAAGTTCTAATTCTTTAAAAAATTCATTTTTTTATTTTTTCTGATAATATTGTCGCGTATACGCCCGTATCAATTTCCATTAACATCGGTTTTGAATTAATGTTTACATTTAAGAACATTGGTTCTGCTATTACATTTTTTTTGTTGCAAAATTCTTTATCAAAACGTTTACAATCATCGTTTTTATCGTCTACTAGTGATGGGAATGATACCGCTCAAGCAGTATCGATACCTAGCGGTGAAGTATCATGGCAGCTCAAGCATGTATGAGTACCGTAGGTATCAAAAGGTATCGATACCTAAATGATACCTACTCAAAAGGTTCGATGCTTCGTAGGTATCATCATCTTGGCTAGACTTGGTATCGATACTATTCGAACCCGAAACAAGCATGCCATAGGAATCGAAACAGAAATGAGTACTTGGAAAGAATCGTTTCCCAAATGATACCTACAAACTCTCGGTCCTTTAAGCTCGACTGCGTTGGGGTTCGACGAGATGCCAGATGGCGAGGACACCCCCCTCCTGTCCCCCGGGCGATAACTCACCGAGTGTTGCGACTTTCGACCCTCGAAATGGTTGGAATACCCATTAAGAAGGAAGAAATTTTTCAGTTCTGCATTTCTTATCAGATCTTTGCGAAACCGACGCCAATCGATTCCTTATGTTTCGTCGATGAAATTAACACCAAGAACGACGTAATTCGGAGCATAATGAAGGAACTTAAATGAAAAATCGATTTATATAATTTCACACTACAAGTGTTGCGACGTGTAAGATCAAATCGTATTTGCTTGACGACTGGTCTTACTTTCCCGTACTCTTGTGATGGGTTATGATCACAATACTCACTGAATTTTTAGTAATAAGTGACGCGTAAGAGATATATTTTCTACACAGGTACAGATGTACAGTTAATACTCGCAGGAAAGGTAAAAATTCCCTCTCCAAGGAATTTGGCGAAATAGTGAAGGTTGCAGGAGGAGGGTTGAAGACAACTGATTGGTGTGTAGGCGTGTCGTGAAGAACAGTGGTGAGGGTGACGTAGCGCGCGAAAATCTAATCCCCCCTGCGTGTCGGGGACCGGTGAAAAACTACAGGTATACACGACGCGGAATTTGGGACTTGGCGTGTTGACCGCGCGGCCGCAATAAAACGCGCATCTGCTTGCTGTCTTAATCTCTCGGAACTTTCCAAATTGGCTGCGCTAATAGCTACACTCAGTAGGCTTACAATGGTGTTTTTACTAAAAGTCCCGAGTTTATGGGCGAGGACGGCAAGCCGAGTGTCCGCCGGGTGACGAACGCCGCTTATGCGGTAAAACCCTGACCATCGGCTAGGCTCTAATGTAGCTCCTCTCAACACTAAGTTCGTTAAAAATAGTCTGATTTATATGAAATTTGGTATAATTATCATTGGAAACACATAAGAAATCCATCGGTATCACTTCCATATCGATACGATAAAGAATAAAGAATGCAGTTTTTCTGAAACAGATATGAATCTTCGTTCGACCGCAACGAATCGAGGTTGGCGCCCCACAGTCGAGGGTGAAATATTCATTTCAGCGTATTAAGAAATTCTTTATTCTTTATCTTATCGATATGGAAGTGAGACCAGTGGATTCCTGGCCTTCTCCCAATTAAAATTATACCAAATATCATTCAAATCGGAATACTTTTGCACAAACAATGCAAATCATAAAAGGAGTAGGCATTTTTTTCACACACCCTCTTATCGTATCGATATGGAAGTGACACCAATGGATTCCTGGCTTACCCTGAATCCCGACGAGTGTGTAAATTATCCAGAACCATGATTAGATCGATCTAGACTCTGTGAAAATTAGACATCTGCTTAGCAAAACTAGCCAGACTAATCGGCCAGAGTTTCGTCAGGATCGCGGTTTATAACCGTATTGTCTCGCAGGTAAACGGTGGAACCCGCCAATATACGGATTTCATATAGTTATTTTATATTACATATAAAATTAGTTCATTAATATTCTTTCTTGTGAAAATAATATAAATAAATGACAATGTTGTGTCTCTGTTGCAATATTGTCGGTGTATACAGTAATTCGTCGTTAGTGTCACGTTTTTACCATGCGTTATAATCACGCTCACTATCCCCACCATTTCATGGCATCCTTCAGTCGAGAGTGAGAGAATCCGATATTTGCGTGAGAGAACAAAAGAGTCGACGCGAAGTTGTCGTCGGCACGAAATAGTATCCGCATCGCGTTAGTATCACGCTGCCAGCCCCGATCGTCGTGATTCTAACGAGGCATTACTGTACATGGGAAGGCAGAGTACCAATTATTACCCGTATAGGGAGTAAATTTGCACATGCATATCACTCCACATCACAATCTTCATCGTTACGTTTAAAAATAATTCTAAACGCATGATGTTTTATGCGACCTGACTTTTCATTTCTTTCTTGGCACCGAGTACATGGTACAGACTGGCTAAAAAAAATGGATGGGTCAAACCCTAAAGAAATAAATTTAGTCCTTTGCGCCCGGCAGTTTGGTATTTGCGAGGACCGTTTCGACATCTGCTTCTTTGATTGCTAGAGGCCAATCAAGAACCCGCCGTCTCTAAAAATTTAGACATTCTTCGCTCCGAGTTAATCGGTATATTGATGGTACTCGTACCTACCGTTCCGCTGCTGACTCGCGGTACAATGCTGTTATAAACCCCAACCCTGGCTAGACCCGCGGCTATGTCCGATCAACCCCGGTAATTTTTTACAACCAGCTGATTGCACTTTTCCTCCACTTCGTGAGGGTACCTCCTACACCGAAAAATTTGCAGAGGGGAGGTCCCTCCTCTTCTCGAAAAATGCAGGTAATTGGATATTTGTACCTCCCAAAATTCTGGATGCGTCTACCTTCCGACCATCGGAAAAGTGAGAAGTCATTCTCGTTGAAGACACCGTACGGACAACAACACGTTTTCTTACGATTTCTGCGATAAAGTCCGTTTTATCCGCGTACTCCGGTTAACATCAGGCCTTACAAGTGTTACAAGACAACCCAGAGACAAGTGAAAGACGGTTCGCACGTGGCTTAGTGGCAGAAAATCTACATTTATATATTGCAACCACCGAATTTTGTCAACAAGAATTAAAATGTCTCAGAAAAGATCGTGGGTTTGGAATCACTTCAAACATAACGATGAAGATTCTACAGTGGAGTGCAATGAATGTACGAAACGTTTAAAATTTAGCAAGTGCACTACAAATATGATTAAACACCTAAAGAGTCATGGATTGTGTAAAGAACCAACAGCACCAGATACTGGAGATAATTCGGAATCTACTACTTATGCAGGTAATAATTGTTACTTTTCCTTGCCATATAATAGGTTAACCACTTAAGTGGGTACATGGGTTTTTCGAGGTAAAAAAATCTATTTTTTTACATTGTTTATCGTAGCCACAAGTCTTACAAGTATTTAAAAAAAACATTGAACAATTCGGAAAATTGTAAGAGTTACAGCGTAAAAAGTAAAGCATGAGCCAATGCAGGTAAACGCGCCGCGGCAGTCTTTAACCTGTAGAGGGCCGAGTTGGCCACTACAGTGGCTATTGAAAATATTAACATTTGAACTTCAATGTTTCTAAGGGTTTTTGATATCGCTAAACACGATTTAGAGTATATAAGGTCAGAGTATCTAAATTTTACGCAGAAACAGTGTTGCCAACCTAAACAAGCCTAAATGAATAACAACATTTACGTTCGTATATAAATCTTTCCTTTGGTGGTACCCACAGCTATCGACGTGGACGTAAAAAGTTTTGTACCTCTTTTTTTTTTTATTTAGGGTAAACTCAGGTATATTGGTGATAGTTTTAGAATTTCTTTAATAACTGCTAATATTTACATATTCTGTTCACCAGCTACTTGTTTATATTATTTTACATTATTTTACATTATTTTATATTATTTCATATTATTTTATATTATTGTTATTTTGTGCATAATCAATCGTTTCATGGTCGTTAGATGTCTGGGACGTAAGGAAACGTCGTTTCTGGTATTAACCATCAGAATTTCTCAAACAGCGCAATCAGAAATACAGTATCAGGCGCACGAAAAATAAGAATTTAGTCAATTTCACAAGCAAAAATAACACTGATGCCTTAATGTATGATAATTTCAAGAGTTAGACTTGTTAAAATGTCATTTTACCATCACTTACCTCCAGTTTGAGCTTTCCATTTATCATATAAAGCACATATAATACATAAACATTTCAAATTACGACTTCAGCTCGCATAATGAATGGTAAAATCAGAAAATACAAACAAATTAGTACAAACAACCCAAAACAAAAAAAAGAGCTACAAAACTTTCTACGTGTACATCGTTAGTTATGGTCAAAATTCAATATCTTCTATAGGACAGGAACTGATTACTTAGATGATTCGTCTGTTCTCGTGCACGTGTTCTGAATTAAGTGGATAATTAACTGCAGAGACACAATATTACTATTTGTTTATTTATTTTCAGAAACCGACGTTAAAAAAGGAAAGATTGACGAATTAATTTTAGATCTTATAATTACGGATCTTCAACCATTTTCGATCGTCGAAGATGTAGGATTTCAAAATTTATTGAAGTTCCTTGATCCTAAGTACAAATTACCCTGTAGGAAAACAGTCAAGGCAATGCTAGATAAAAGATATTTAGAAGAAAAAGAGCGAGTGCGAAAAGAGCTGCAAACTGTTGATAAAATTTGTATTACTACAGATACGTGGACCAGTATCAATACGGAAAGTTTTATAACAGTTACCTGTCATTTCATAAATGACATGTTCGAACTACAGACCTACGTTATCGAAACTGCGAAACTTGCTGGAAGCCATACAGCTTGTGCAATTGCCAATCGTTTGGATGAAATTTTTCTTTCTTGGGATATACAACATAAAGTAACAGCAGTAGTGACTGATAATGCTGCGAATATGACAGCTGCTGTGAAACAGCTTCTGCTTCCAACAGATAATATATTCTGCTTCGCACACACTTTAAACCTCGTCGTCAAACATGCTCTGGATAATGTAACAGAAATTTCAGTGTTACGTGAGAAATGTCGACGACTAGTCACATATTTTAAATCAAGTTCCCTCGCAACCGATAAACTCAACGAAGTGCAAACTATGTTGGGTCTACCACAATATAAATTGAAATCGGAAGTAGCGACTCGGTGGAACGCGACCTACGAAATGTTTGACCGATTGCAAAAATTAAATTCTCCGATTATAACAGCCTTGTCTTCCCTTAAAACTAACTTTGACAAGCTAACGGACTGTGAATGGAATACATTACCAGAAATAATTAAAATATTGCAACCATTTTTTTTAGTCACCCAAGAATTAAGTGCAGAAAAATATGTCAGTATTTCCAAAATTATTTTAATCAAAAGACGATTAAACATATTTACTAGCATGTTTGAAGACGAAGGTGTTACGGGTGCACTATGCAAAGAATTAAGATTGCAATTAAATAAGTATTTTCATGATTACGAAAGCAATCAAAGATACTCCATTCCTGCATTGCTAGATCCACGGTTCCGTGATTTATCTTTTGATAATGACTTATTGGTGAATGAAATAAGGACACAAATAATTACGATTGCGAATCCCTTGGAAATAGAAAGAACAGTATTCACACCAATCACACCGCATCAAACAGTATCGCAAGAAGCAGTTACACAAAACGCCCCTTCGTTTTGGGGAACATTCGACACGCAAGTACTTACCAAAAACACGGTTGCGGGCGCAAATGGTGTGTCCGCAGAATTATCTAATTATATGAAGGAACCATATCTGGCAAGGAAGGAGAATCCACTCGCATATTGGAAAACTAATAGCTTGAAATATCCGCTATTGGCTACACTTGCAAAGGAATACCTCTGCATAATGGCAACGTCAGTACCTTCGGAAAGAGTATTTTCAAAAACAGGCGAGTTAATCAGCAAAAAAAGAAATCGACTAAAAGAAAATATAGTAAATAAAATATTATTTTTAAATAGGTAAACAAATTGGTCTTTTAGTACGTTTATTTCACTTACTTCCCTTATAGCCATTCTGTTTCCTTGTCGAAATATTCGGGGGTCCCGCGATATGATTTCGAATAGGTACCACAATTTTGTAGTTTCCCTTTCCCTGTTCACTAAAAGAAAATAGTGTGAAAAAAATGCCTACTCCTTTTATGATTTGCATTGTTTGTGCAAAAGTATTCCGATTTGAATGATATTTGGTATAATTTTAATTGGGAGAAGGCCAGGAATCCACTGGTCTCACTTCCATATCGATAAGATGAAGAATAAAGAATTTCTTAATACGCTGAAATGAATATTTCACCCTCGACTGTGGGGCGCCAACCTCGATTCGCTGCGGTCGAACGAAGATTCATATCTGTTTCAGAAAAACTGCATTCTTTATTCTTTATCGTATCGATATGGAAGTGATACCGATGGATTTCTTATGTTTTTCCAATGATAATTATACCAAATTTCATGTAAATCAGACTATTTTTAACGAACTTAGTGTGAAATTATATAAATCGATTTTTCATTTAAGTTCCTTCATTATGCTCCGAATTACGTCGTTCTTAGTGTTAATTTCATCGACGAAATATAAGGAATCGATTGGCGTCGGTTTGGCAAAGATCTGATGAGAAATGCAGAACTGAAAGATTTCTCACTTCTTAATGGGCAGGTATACTAACCACTTGGAGGGGTCTTGTTTTCGCCACGTGTTGCCGGGCGTCACTTTGTTTGACTAGCGTCGCGAGAGGATCGTCTATTTCGCTTTCTCTCGTTGTATTCATTCTCTTTCCTTGTCCAACTATTCAAGGGTCCCTTGGCCGTGGGACTTTGTATGCTCAACGTCGAACCCGAACGCAGTCGAGTTTAACCGAGACTTCTGTAGGTATCATTTGGGAATCGATTCCATTCGATTCCTAAAGTACTCACTACGGTTTCGATACCTAGGCATGCTTGATTCCGGATCGAATAGTATCGATACTTTACTGTTGCCGTGATACCAATTCTACTCAGTACTCATTTCAGCTGCTACTGGTATCAAATGTCGATACCAAGTACCTACAATTTCGATACGTATCGAACCTTCCAAACGAGTACTTTGGGTATCGAACTACTTGAAACTCATGAGAAAGACTGGTATCAGTCCCATCACTATCGTCTACGTAATTTACCTCTAGGGAAAAGAAATCATACTTATTACATAATTCGCCTACTATACTATCGTCGCCGTGCGCTGTCTCCTCGGTTTGTGTTTCGGGTGTATCGAAGAATTTCACCTGCTGCGTACTACTTTTCGCTCTACACGCTTGCTCGAGATGTCCCTTCTTCTTGCAGTAGTTACATGTTTGATATCTGTAGCGGCAGGCCGAGTCTATGTGGTTTGATTTACCACAGCAATAACAAATAACGCTCTCCTTGGGCACTGGAATTTGGTGCCTCGGCTTCGTGCCGGCGATGTTATTCCGCTTGTAACAAACCCCAAAATGCCCCTTTTCTTTTTCGTTACTAAACTTAACTAATAATTACTTCAATACTTACATTCTTATTATAATCTTATTATTCTTACATTTATAAAGTGTGTTTAGGATTAATAGTAGTATTAGTTCAGGATACCGCGAGACGCGAGTACGACGAGAGTATAAGGGAGTGGGAGAATCGAACGCATGCGTGATCCTCAGTTGATCAGCGGATCGACGAGAGTAAGGATCAGAAGCAATGATTGTAATTGGTGCATGTCAATTGAGAGAGGGAACCGAGCGTTCCACGCGCGCGCCTGCGCATAACTAGTCGCTTTGCAGACCGACTAGAGAACAGATCGAGCGAGACGAGAATGATCGATGCGTAATAGCCTAACTCAGTTCCTATTGGTGCGCTCCCAATTCCCCGAATATGTATAAATACGGGCAAGAAGGCCCAGAGATCATCATTATGAATCACAAATTCAATGCAGACACTGCTCCGAATCATTTATGGCCATTGGCTGATTCCAACCTAACTTTAATGCTGCAACTTTGGAGGCCGCTTTGCTGGACACTTGGTCGAGCCGATCGTAATAAACTAAGGCCATAGACGCCAAGTTTAGCGAGAGGTTTTCTGCCTTGGAGGCCGCTTTGCTGGACACTTAGTTGATGAAGCCAAGTTATTGATAAATGTTATTCTCAGGTTAGTACTAATACTCCTGAGCGACGAGGGAACAAGACTATTCCAGGTGGCAATACCGCCCCTGATGACAATGAAACAATTCAAACGATTCTCAAACTTAACATATTCAATTCCCTAGATCTATAAGCTAATTCATAAATTATAAGCTAACTCCTATATCGACCGAGAGTCGCCATCCATAATCAAACTCCTAGATCAATAAGCTAATTCCTTTATCGACCGAGAGTCATTATCGACATACTAATTCCTTTCATTTGGCTAAACGTCCTTATTAATTAATTAAGTTATATAACTCCAAATCGATCGCTCAAACGGGTATTTACTTTTGTAACGACCTAGTGTCGCAACCCAAGACGAGCAGCTTTACTTTTGTAACGACCTAGAGTCGCAACCTAATTAATTTCTTTAATTTCTTTAGTATTAAGGCGTTTAATTATATTTCCTTGTATAATTTAGAAGTGTTTTCTTGAATAAACACTATTTAAGTTAAATTCTTGTTCTTGAATTTTAATTCTTTGTCGCACGCCACACGAACCAATCCTGAAATCCTGTAAAGCGCGTCGAGTCACGCCTAAAACCGTTACACGCTGTTGCTGTTGTTGCGTTTGCTTGTGGAAATTACTGTATTCTCGACGATGCCTGTTGCTCGGTGGATTTAATGTATATATCGCCTGCTGTAGCGTAACCCCTTTTTCTAAAATTTGATGCGATCCGCTTGCGTTTTGGAGTGCTTGTTCTCTAGCCAGTGCTTCTTTACACGCCGATTCAAAGGTCAATTCACTTAATTTAAACAATTCCACTCGCGTTTCATGGTCTCGGAGCCCGCACACAAATTGGTCTCGCAGAGCTGTATTTGAGTCCTTGAAATTACACGTTAACGAAAGCTTTTTTAACTTCGCTGTAAAATCCGCAATTGATTCGGTTTGTTCTTGCTTAGCTTGATTGAAATTGCATCTCTCCATTACTTCTGATGGTGCCGGTTTCAAATGATCCTTCATATGCTTTTTTATCTCTGCGTAGGATAACTCGACTGTTTTTTTGGTGCACATAAGTTTTTTAATAACTTATAGGTGTCTTCGTCAAATTTCGTTAGTGCTGTTAAGGCTTCCTTCGCTGCTGGTATATCTTTAGCTTTAAAGTATATTTCAAGGCGTTCTGTAAAAATTTCCCAGTCGTCTTTTTCCAAGCAAAATTCTAGTTTTTGCACGTCAGGTGCCATGTCGGAATTTGAGTCAGATTTTTCACTATCTGACGTATTGCCTTCTGTGCTCTCACTTCCTTCTACTACGTGTTTTCCTTCGCTGCTCGCAGTTTGCGAGTTTTCGCCTGAATCACTAGTTTTCACTTCCGATTTTATCGAATTTGCTAAAAGTTTACGTAACTCGTCTAGAGTATTAGTTTCATTGTATTCAATATCTCGTTTGTTTAATTATTGTATTGGTTGATCTTTACGTAAGTTATAAACCCATCCCACTTTCTTTCGATCTGTTACGAGCCGGGGCTGCGGCAACGCGAGAGGCCGGCGAGAAGGGTATTTCCCAAGGAATATGGTTTATGAGTTTGTTAGTTAGGTGCGCGGACGAACCTGATGCGAAATCAGGGAGCCGCTAGGATTATTGACGGCGAGGACGAACCTGATGTGAAATCAGGGAGCCTCTAGGAATGGAGTCACACGCGGACGAACCTGATTTGTAATCAGGGAGCCGCAGGAAGGTGAAACGTCGTGAACGAACCCGATGCGAGAACGGGGAGTCACTAGGATGATGTTCACAGACGAACCTAGTGCGAAACCAGGGAGCTGTTAGGAGGTCGGATTATTCACAGACGAACCTGGTGCGAAACCAGGGAGCTGTTCGGAAGTTGGTAGATTTACAGACGAACCTGATGCGAAATCAGGGAGCTGTAGGATACGGACGAACCTGATGCTTAATCAGGGAGCCGTAGGAGGGTGAGGTTTCGTGGACGAACCCGATGCGAAATCGGGGAGCCACTGGGTTGGTGAAGATTCCTTATTTTGGATGAAAGGTTGCGAACGAACCTGATGCGAGATCAGGGAGTCGCGGGAAATGTTAGTAATGCCTCGTAACTCTTAATTAATATTTGATACAACTCGAGCGGTAAAGTTGTATCAGTGGGTGAGTGCTACTAATATTATAAGGATCACTGGGTAAAAGATGGGTTTAACGAATCTGCTCGATTTACACGTGAACACCATTCGTATATTCAATAATTAGTTGTTATACAAATGTAAGTGTCGCGATTAAATAATTAAATAAATTGTGTAAGTTACCACTAGTTGCACGGTGTTGACGCACTGGCGATGCGGGGCGTACGAGTGGATATTTCAAAGTTCCAAATAGAATATAAACCGGACTCGCGGATCCTATGAGGTTAACTATGATTCTGACAGGGACTTTAGCCTGATCTTACTGAATATAACCAACTCTGTACGAGCGTGACACAACGTTACTCTACGCGTGACTGTACTGCTTTTAACCAACGAGGGTTGAAACCAAAGGGTTTATATAGTCCCAAAAATGAGTGGGGGTTCGTTAGGAGATTTCCATATAAGGAAAAAGGCTTTTAGGGCGTTTTCCCTTTGCAGACGCGAGATCGAAAAATTGTTGAGAGCGGCGTATGGGAAATTCCACATACGTAACAGATCACTCATTTATACGTGCGAAATTTTATTCGAATACTGCACGACACTTATACGTATACTGAGAGATAACACACGCACAATCCTTTTTATCCTCGTCGCCAGTGTTGTATATTATACGGATTGGTAAGGATGGTGAAACAAAACCCGTGGACTCGTGAATATGAGACTAATATCAGTATGGTTTATTTAATTCGGTCGGTACCAAAAGACATGTACTCTCCTTAGGAACCGGCGTAAGACTGGCGAGGTGCGACCGTCGCAGTACGCGATTTGTGTTTACAAAGATTCCTAATTTATCGGTACATCACAGTCACATAACAGTAGCACTTTTTCCAGATTGAAAACTTGTATTTTATTTTTATTAATCCCAAGACGATAAATTAATCATTGTATTGATTTTTGTTAATTGATAGATAAATAATAAATAAAAGTTTAATAAGAAAGTATAATAAAAATAACAATGATTTTTTTATAAGCCGAAACCCCATATGATGAATTTATTATGTTCACTAACTTTCTAAAATATAACACTTGTTTTAGTTGAAATATTTTTAATTTTTCCAATAAGAAAGTTGTGACGAAGCACGTCACGCGCCGTGCGAACGCCCGGAACCGACACAATGGGCTTAGTTCGCGCCGCGACCGCTTGGCGGCCGCGGCCCCGCGATCCCTCTCGCGAGCGAAAATGTACGGCCTTCCAATATAAAGGCCGCGGCGAGCGAAATCAGGAGCTCTTGTGCATGTCGCTATACCGCCTCACGCAAACCAGCAAGACGCTCGCTTTTTGAATACCCGAGGTGTGTCAGTGTCGGCCATCGCCACGACTGTACCGTTACCAGCCTCTGTCCGAAATAGGCCAAGATTTATCTCGCGCCTCACCTACGTCAGCCCTATTGCACTCCGATACTCTATCGTACGACTCTCGACCGAACGTGCTTTATGCGCCCATTCCGAGCAGAACGTGACACAATTCCGAATCCTACATCCTGAACAACGCGCCGTCAAGTCGCCGCCGCCGCGAAACTGATGCACAACAGCTTGATTACAATAAACCTTGTTATTGTTAAAATACGCATTCGCCGAACCCGGCCATACCGACTGAGTCGGCACCTATCCCTTCTCTGTCCCACCGGTAATCGTGCCGCTACCAAACACGATTACAAAGTAGTCACACATTCTTGTTATCTGATTAAATGTAATAAAATTCATTGATTCAAGAATTATGGATTACTGTACTTGTTTGAAAAGCCTGAACATTTAGTTTTCAATTACTGTTCACATGTCATCGCGATTTTTCAGGTATTTCTGATGCTCTGACAAAAAATTTTGCCGATCAAAAATTAATCACCGTTCACTCTTCTACAAATCTCAGTATGAAAAGTCAAAATAATTTTCTTTTTTAAATAAAATATTAAGATCACTTTGATTTTTTAATTGTCAAAATATATTTTTTACTTAATAATGTTATAGCTGACGTCAAGACGACTTCAACGACCTATATACTGCGGTCTTTAAGTCTTGAAATAACGTTAAAATAGTTGTGAACAGTTAATTCTTCGATCTGGCCCACTGTGCGTTGGATTGATTTTAGGAGCTTTGATTGGAAAGGGGTGAGTGTGGCTTTGACTTTTTTGGTCATAGAAAGGGGGTGAGACGTGGTCATCGAGATAAGGGGTTTTTTGGGACAAGGGACTTGTTTGAATTCGAATATGAGGGAGGAGATCATGCCTCATAGGGCGAAGAGGGGAAGGGGATTTAGTAGTTGACCGTCTTGAGATAGGGACCGTTAAGGTACATCGTTAAGGTGATCAGTGATTGGGGAAAAGGGGTAGACTTGAGTTTGAGGAATTTTGGTGGAGTTATGGAGTAATTTATGAAAAGAACTTGAAATAATACCGCGCGAAAATTAGTGGGACGTCACAATATACGTAATACTTTATTAACATCCACAGTAGTTCTCGTGGTATTCATTCATTTTATTAGTTTCTCATTAACAATATTTCAATTCAGCAATGAACATATTAAATTAATTTTATTCTAACACCAATAAATTGTGCGTTAAAAATATTGGATCTCTTCTTTCATTTTCGTTGAATTACCATTGGCATTTAAATGTACTGCACCAAGGCTTTTTGCCATACGCTGTCACCTCCTTCGGACAAATTTTGTAGTCTCTACTCTTACTATAGCAAAGGGACACTCTATTTCTACATAAGTTCTATGTTAAGCTGTAACTAAAATGTGGATTATATATATTTACAGATAATCGAAGCAGAAGATGATGCAGTATGGTCTACGTCAGAGAAAAAAATTTATTGTGACGTAGTATTATATTAATCAGAGACCATAACTATTATAACCTAAATCTTAAAAATTATGGCATAAGAATTAATATTTTTGTTTAAATGATTTTGGTTATGAATAACCATTATTGCCATCGGAAATATTTTTTGGTTACGAATAACAATTATCGATGACCAGAATTATTTTGGTTACGAATAACCATTATCGATGACCAGAATTTTCTTGGTCACGAATAACCATTATCGATGACCAGAATTTTTTTTGGTTACGAATAACCATTATCGTCGATGTGAAATTATTTTGGTTACGGCATAACCAATACATTTTGCGGGAAATTATTTTGGTTACGGCGTAACCAATATATTTTGCGGGAATTTTTTTTGGTTACGGTATGACCAATATATATTACGGGAATTTTTTTTCGGTTACGGTATAACTATTGAACTATAGAATATCTGGAATACGAACTGTGGGTATTAGGAGCCGTGGCGCGCTGTTGAAAAGAGATAGTTGCACAGCTGTTTCACTCTTACACACACGTCTATACCCGCCTATACTCAAATTTACTACAAGATAGCAGTACATTTACAACAGGATCGTGTATAATACAGGATAGACACCCATTCAATGCCACTGTCTCTCTTGGTCTGGCCAGTCCGGCGTTTTCCGTACCGTATTTGCATCCCAGATATTTTATAGTTCAATGAGTATAACCAAAATCGGTTGCTGAAATTCTGTTTTTGGTTACCAATAACCAATACCGATTGCGGGAATTCTGCTTTGGTTACCAGTAACCAATATCGATGGCGGGAGTTTTATTTTGGTCACTCTAGACCATCATCAATTTTTATTAATATTATTACGAATAATTTGTATTTATGAACGATATACAATGAATTATAGAATTTATATGTTTTAATGAATAAAAGCACATATGTAATAATTATATATTTTATTAACAACTTAGGGCATAAAATTAGCGTTCAATTTTATAAATAATAATTTGTGTAAATTTTCTTCTGACAAATTACACCGCCGATCGTCTAGCATCAATTTCAAAGCCGAGAAGGCTCTTTCAACGCTGACTTCAGTAGCCGGAACTGCATGGCAAATTGTTGCCAGTCAAGAGACACGGTAGTGTCTCGCGCCAAGTATATAATATATATATATATATATATATATATATGCGCAGCGCGAACACGGAGTGTATCTATTACGCCACGACTCGCTATCAAGAACCCTGAGATTTCCGAATCTCAATAACGGCTGATCCGATTAAGTTTTGAATGGTCTTAATGGACAGCTTGGGTTTGATTTACATAAGAAAAGTGTCTTCGTTTTGTTCCTACGGGCTTTATGAGCTGAGATATTTCGATGTAAAGTTGCAATTTGCTGAATTTTATGTTATTAAAATTCAGCATCGTCCCCGTCATCGTCGTCGTCCTACACTTCTAGGCAAGAGGGGAGCATGATGTAAAGACATAAGGTGTGCTCGACCGGCAGCTCATTTTCGTCTTCTACTGCGCCTTCCCACTTTCCGCCATGTTAAAATATGGCCGCCTAGTTACATTATGGGGTTTATAATGTACTACCTAACTTCGTGTAGCGTAAATTGTAGAGTACAGTATGTACTGTTACGTTATCAGATTTGAATGCAACTGTCGTATTGGTTGACAATCCAATATGGACGATCTTGGGAAGGGCACGTTATTGGCTAATCTGGAAGGCTGCGCACGAGCACACCTTATGTCTTTACATCATGGAGGGGAGTATGAAAGGGTGAGGAAATGTCCCTCAGGCACGTCGTTCATTGGATGCGGGTTTCGGCCAATCGCGTAACAAACTATTATCATGTGACAGCTAGCAGACAGAGAATAGATCTGTCGAGGTAGTGTCAAAACAATTATAACCTGCAAGTGTTAAATGAGAAGGCCTGTCAAAATGTTTGAAATATCACGAGGTTTTACAACATATAGGACACTGAATTATTGTCTCAATTAACAAGGTAAGTTACCAAAATTTTTTAATAGATTATTTATGTAGAGCTTATTGAAACGAAGGGAACACACAGACTTGGAAGGTGTCCGGAGAAGGTTCTACAGTGAAGCATCTTCTTTCGCACAAGTTTCTACATAATAATATATTGTTTTTATACCAGCAAACTATTTTTACATTAGAGTTTTTATGTAAAGCTTATAGGAATGAAGGAGACACGTGGGTTTGGATAGAAATGAAGGGGGCGCACAGGCTTGGATAGAAATCAAGGTGATGCACAGGTTTGGAGGTTGTCCGGAGAAGGTTATAGATACACAGAGGATCATCTTGTTTCGCACAAGTTTCTGAAAATTTGTTAAATAAGGTAAATCGACAAAATTTGTCAAATTAGCTTAGCATTGAGAATTAAAAAAATTATAGCATACTACTTATGTAATGGACACAAGGATAAACGAACTACCGTTTTAGGAATAATATATATATTTATTCAACTAAGTTTTGAACTGGACTCTGTGACTGAGACTGGTTGCTTTTTGGAATAGTAATGCTGCTGGAGAAGGGAATACGATGGGTTTTAAAGGTTTCGGAATGTAAGAGAGGGGATGACAGGATAGGGCAGAACTGCAGGGTTTTGGATAGGTGACGCATTATTAGCTTAAGATTACGATAGGTAGCAGGGATGACGCAGTATTTACATTTACTCAGCATTTCGGTACTTAAGTGTGAATTATGTGTACGTGAAGAGTCAGAGAAAAGATAACTAAGGGTCAGTACATTACACCTCCCCTCTTAGATAAAGATAAATTGAAATTAGAATTTATCTTTAATTACGCTACCGGAACGGTTAGTAATAGATGTGTGAGTGCTGCTTTCGCTGTCGCTGGAACATATGTCCTTTAGTATTACTGGACGATTACAAATTTGCTGAGACTGATTGTCTAATCTTGAGTGATCAGTTCGATTTCTTATGTTAACGGTAGAATCTTTTAAACATAAATAACTTATAAATCTAGCACAACCGTGATCATTATTATAACGGTTGTTCTTACATATACAACATCTAAATATCTTATACAAAACATACATAATTATTATAGTTGCTATTGCATATCCAATATATGTGAATATAGAAAGTTTCCTATTGATTTTATGTTGTTTCGACATTTCCTCTAAAACAGTAGATATTATACGCAACTTATGACTGGCTACATCTAGATTTTCTAAATTTACATTGAGATTTCCTATATCCTTTAATTGCGGAATTACACTAATATTTGTTTTTCCTCTTAGGCAACAATCATCATCGGAAATATTAAACGTAGGTACAATAGACGAGTACGCACTCTCAAACGAGCTTTGCGCTATTAATATTGTGGATGGTGTATACGCTTTACATTGTTCGTTCAACTCGAAAATTCCTGTTCCATTTAGAATTATATCAAAAGGTGCAGTTTCATTTCTACAACTAATTGTTACATCACTCGCTTTTGGCAATACATATAACCAATGATTCTTATCCGCTAATTTGTGCCATATATCATTTTGAATTTGAACAATGCGAGTATCACAAGATTTTGGAACTTGTTTTTTAGAAGACAATAATTCTGTCTCACAGGTTGGTTTCACGTATGATGTATATATAGGTTTTGACATTTTGCAAATATAAGTCATTTCGGACGTGCGTTTACAATCTTCTAAGCTATCTAAAGTGGTATACTGTAGTTTAGTACTTGATATAACTATATACTTGGCAGAAGGTTGTATAAAAAGATATGTATTATTTCCGTGTGAAACAGGCAATGGAATAGGATGATAAAGATAAAAAGTATTAACCGATACAAGGGGATTACTTATTATAAATATTAACTTATATTTCATATAATATACTTGAAGGTTTATAAGGTTTAAGAGTTCATGGGCATTGGCATATTCCAGCATATAAGGGTAATGAATCCCTGAAGGTAAATATTGCACTGTTTTTTTCAATTCTTTAATATATTGAATAGGCGTGATAATTTTTGGATGTAACGAGCCTTGTTTCGCAAATAATATAGCATTAATTAAGGTGGACAATGTAGAATCAAGTTCACTTATGATCAGGTTGAGTAATGTTAAATGTTGTATAATATCATTTTCTTTCTTTACTTGATTCATATCATTTTCGATAGTTTTGAAACGACCCTCAACAATTTTAAAATTTTCACTAAAAATTTTCCCACTTTTATGAACACCACTGATTGTTTCATTAAAATTTGCAATCGTAGTTTGTACTACCTGGACTTGCGCCTTCATTAAATCCGTTAACTCTTGCTCATTGATATTTATTCTTTCTATTGCGTCATTGTAATATTCGGCATCATTATTATCCATTGTTCCTATTATCGTTTTAAATACTGTCCCAACCGCGTTAAACCAACCACGTTTTACGCGCTTATGTCCAATTAAATCTTTTAAATCCTGTTCTTTGAGTTTTAAAACCGGTATTGAATGATTCAATGCTTGTAATGTGGATTTACAAGCTAGGGGTTTCTCTACATTAGTAAACTCATCACAATATAACTTAATTTTCTTATAGTTAAATTCCATTATCTGTAATCTATTATCTACATAAGATAAATCAAAGTATGTAACTAATTTCCAAGTCATATCATAAAACTTTAATTCCTGTATATTATCGTAATATATACCAGGAGTGTACTTGAATTTCGTGGTTTTGTAATACTCCGCACTGATGACTGAGAAAAACCTGTAACATAATTATACTATTTATGCTTAGGAAGCAGTGTCTTTAAATTGTGCATGTTTTATTCTATCGGTATGCACGACTGATTCTCTTTTATTAACTTGAAGAGTAATGTTTACCGGAGAATTAATTTTAACTACCCTATATGGACCAACATAATTAGAATTAAGTTTTTTCGAGCCATTAATTTTCCCTCGTAATAAATATACTAAATCTCCTACTTTATAAAGAGTAGTGTTTGTTTTTTTATCATAATACTGTTTATTCCGTTTTTTCGATTCAATCAGATAATTCCTTGCAGTTTCATGTGACTTTTGGAGCTTCAATTTTATGTTGCTAACAAAATCATCATATGTATATTTAAATTCAGGTGGCATGAGATCGTTCAAGAGCACCATTTGTTTGCGGATGATAGGCAGTTGTTTGAATTTGTTTTATTTTGAATAACTTTGCTACGCTCTTCAATAATTTCGAAGTGAAATCTGCACCCTGATCAGTTAAAATAGAATCAGGAATTCTATATTTACAAATAAATTCGTGATGTAAAGTCTTAGCTATTGTTTTTGCTTCATGGTTTGGTATCGCATGAGCTTGAGAAAATTTTGTCAGGTCATCCTGAATTGTTAAAATATATTTATTTCCGTTTTCCGACAAAGGTAACGGTCCTACAATATCTAATGCTATTCTTTCGAAAGCTTTAGTAGCCGTAGAGGTAATTTGCATTGGAGCGTGATTTTTCTTTCGCACTAGTTTATTTTCCTGACAAGATTTGCAATATTTTATATAATTCGCGATATCCTTTTTCATAGAAGACCATTTATAATTCTCCTTAATTCTTTTGTATGTACGGTGAAACCCTGAATGACCTGCGATTGGGGAATCATGATTCTCTTTCAATATTTCTTTAACCTCTTCTGGTGTTGGAGTATGTATGGTATTGGAAAATATTTTAACATTAATATCTGTTGCTTTGAATATATAGCGTAACATAGATCTAATCTTTTCCCATTTGAATTTTTCAAACTTTGTTCTCAAAATTGGCATACTTATAGATTTTAATTTATTCTTTATCATGAGATTTCGTAAAACACATAATGTCTTAAAGAGGTCTTCATAGCTTGCTTGATCCCAATAGTTTTCTTTAATCACAAGATAAAATATATACTTGTTTCCTTCCTTTACTGTTACTGCTTCATGACATGCAAGATCTTGTTTTTTATAACTATTTAAATGGCTTGGATAACGTTTTTTAAATTCTTCTGCAATAGTACTATAAGATTCAAGATCCTTTGAAATACAAACCGCATAATTGTCCGATGAGGAAAAGAGTGTGTCCTTGTACTCTTCAATTTTATCATAATTAATTATCGAGGTTTTTAAAGCATTCAAGAAATCAGAATATGATTTAGTAAATATTGAATTGATTACATTAACTTTAATTTCAGCGTCTGTATTACACTTTATTCGACTCAGAGCATCCGCGTTAGAATTAATATTCCCAGGTTTATATATTATCTCATAGTCATATTCTTCTAACAGTAACCGCCAACGAATCAAACATGAACCGGGATCTTTAATATTAAACAACCACATTAAAGGTTTATGATCCGTGATTATTTTGAATTTCCTACCATAGATATATGAACGAAAATGTTTTACAGCCCATATAATTGCTAATAACTCACGTTCTATCGTGGAGTAGTTTGATTCTGCCCGATTTAAAGTTCTACTTGCGTAGGCTATAGGTAGATCCTGTATACCGTGATTCTGTCCTAACACAGCACCAATGGCAAAATTACTAGCATCAGTCGTAAGAATAAATTCCTTCGAAAAATCAGGATATTGCAATATTGGTTCGGAAATCAATTTAGATTTCAAATTTTCAAAAGAATTTTGTTGATTACTTGTCCATAAAAATGGCGTATCTTTTCTCAATAGTGACGTCAATGGCTTAGAAACTTTACTAAAATTAGGAATAAATCTACGATAGTAGCTGGCAAGACCTAAGAATGATTTTATGTCTTTGGGCGACTTAGGTACTGGAAAATTTTTTACAGCCAATACTTTAGAAGGATCTGGTTTTACTCCTGTTTCTGACAAAACATGTCCGAGATACATTACCTCTCGGCGTAGGAACTCACACTTGTTTAATTGAATTTTCAAATTATATTGTGATAATCTTTGAAATACCTCTTGTAACTTCTTTGTATGTGTTTCTAATGAATCGGCATAAACAATAATATCATCCAGATAAACAAGACACCTAATTCCTTGAATTCCTGCGAGAACCGTGTTCATTAATCTTTGAAACGTCGCTGGCGCGTTCTTTAAACCAAACGGCATACGACAAAATTCAAAATGACCAGTAGGAGTAGAAAAGGCTGTTTTTGCAGCATCATCCGGATGCATTTTTATCTGATGAAACCCTGATGTGAGATCTAAAGTCGTAAAGTATTTTGAATTTCCCAATTGATCTAAAATATCAATTATGTTGGGTAAGGGATACGAATCGCCAACAGTAACCTCATTTAGCTTCCTATAATCAACAACGATGCGCCATTTGATTTCACCCGACGCGTCTAACTTTTTAAGAACCACCCAAAGTGGTGCATTCCACGGGGAGTTTGAACATTTTATTATACCATCTTTTAGCATTTTATCAATTTGTTTACTGACTTCCTTTTTATGACACTCTGGATAACGATAGGTTTTAGCAGAAATAGGAACATCTGTATGTGTTACTATCTTATGAGATAAAGCATCAGTGTTACTTAGAACATCCTCCTCTAGATGTACAATATGATTAAATTCAGTACAAAGATCAATAATACTTTCCCGTTCTTTTTCAGTTAAATGATCTAATCTAAGATGTTGAATAATTGTTTTTAGTCGCTCAGATTTAGAGTTGACATTCCTTTTACTCGTGCTTGATTCTACAGAATCCAGCCTTAAAATTTTCAAAACATCCTGATCTAATTCTTCTAACATAACTTCAGGCTTACTGATTTTTATATCTTCATTAGTAATATTTAGAACAGACGTTAAAGCCTCAGAATTCTCATCAACGCTAACTAGACTTTCGGAAAAGAAAAGACCGTCCTGAATACTACCTCGCGGAACTATACCCTCTTTAATACTTGAATTTAAGACTCTGATTGGAATAAGCGTTTCCGAGCGAGCTGGTATTATAAGTACATTCGAATTAACCACTGTAGGTAATTCTGAATTTGAATTTTTTTTATTATTAGAGTTTAAAAAGGATTCTGAAGTTATGTTCATTAATGGTTTCTCTTCGTGAATGAGACGTAGAAATTGGTTATGCGAAAAATGCAATAGATTATTAATATAATCTATTCGAAGTTTTAGGTTTAATATAATATCATTCCCAAAAATTCCAGGGTGTGCAATAGGGAAACTATCTTTTACAATATGGAATATGCCCGTGTACATGACATTATTTATCTTCATATTTAAATAGCAATAACCCAATGTTTCAAATGGTTCAGATGCTAAACCCCTGATTTTTAATTTCATATCATCATAGAAAAGAGTATCCTCTTTTAACTGAGAAACCTTTATGATAGAAATATCTGCACCCGTATCCAAAAGTGATTTTAAAGGAGATTCTATTCCCTCTTGGAAAGCTACTTCAACAAAAGTTGTAACCCCTTGTATCCGACTTAACGTTCTGCCTGTAATTCGTGAATCACCCTCGGTGCGGCAGTCACCGGAGTGTGATTGGAGTTTAAAGTATTGTCGTTACTAGGCGAGTGATTACGAAAATTTTGAGGACTTGATTGAGAGTAATTCTGAGAATTTGCAGAAGAATAGGTGTTCCGATTGGGTGATGGACGATAAGATTGATATGCCATCGTTGAGGAATTCCCATCTGTCTGTTGATATCGTCTATTATTGTATTCGCGTTTTCTACATTCATTAATTACATGTCCCCTATTTTTGCAATATGAACATACTTTAGTGTTATATGTGTTATCACGGTTTGCCATATAAGAATTTACTCCTACATCTGGTTTATTACGGAAATATGAACTTTCTGCCACAGTATTAGGTTCACGGAAACGACAATTTACCGTTGTATGACCACTTCGATTGCAAATCATGCAGTACTTTGTCTCCCTCAAACTTAATCCCTGAAATCTTGCAATCTCGATTTGTGATTTTTGTTCAACTTCTTCCGCTTGTGCCATTTGGATAGCATCTACCAAGGTAGTTGGTTTTTGCGACTTAACTATTATAGAAATATCTTTTCGCAACCCCATAATAAATACATCAAGAGCTTGTTTTTGCAAAAGATTTACGCAAGCTCTATTTTCTACAGCCGATAAACCATCATCGAGACTATTAGTTAGCCTTATTAAACAATTTTCAACTTTTTGCGAATAGGAGAGAACATCTTCATTATAGGCCTGTTTGCAAGAGGATAATTCTAGTTGCCATTGACCTTGTGACCTCTTGTCAGAATAAGCATCTAGCAAATACCTTTTTAATGCACTCCAATTTGTAAAAGCGCGATTTCTAATTAAAGCTCTCGCATTACCCGTTATCTTTGTTTCGATTATTGCAAATAAAATTGCTTTATTCTCTTCACTTACTAAAGAAATTGCTTTGTCGCAATTATCACAAAATTCATATAATAAAGATTTCGTCCCATTAAACGTTATTAACATCTTTTCCGCGAGTTCGATTTTTATTCCGGCTTGTGCCATGTTGATTTGTAATTTGTCCGTAAGAGATTGAGAATGAGAAAAAATATAGAATACGTGGATTCCTTAACTTACAATACGAAAATTAGACGATGCGACATTCTTCTTCGATGAACGTTGTCCCAAATGGTAACAATCTTCAGAAGGATACGCCACGCAGTGGTAATGGTTGCTCAGCAGAAGGTTGAATCCAATGATGAGCAGTCAAAACGATGTTGAATTTCTTCCTCTTAATCTTCGGTAGTTCTTCCTCGAGACGGCAGCAAGGTTCACTTACTAGATGTAAGTCTGCACACGCTCGGCAAGGTGATGTTGCTATTAGGCTTGATTATGGCCCAGAGAATAGCGTTTCCACCGATGGATCCCTTTCAGACTTAAAGACTGGGTAGTCACCACAGGAAGCTTTGAATTCCTAACGAATTCTTCCTCGTTACTTGAAAAGTGATCCCACTTCTGACACCAAATTTTCTTGTGTAATGGACACAAGGATAAACGAACTACCGTTTTAGGAATAATATATATATTTATTCAACTAAGTTTTGAACTGGACTCTGTGACTGAGACTGGTTGCTTTTTGGAATAGTAATGCTGCTGGAGAAGGGAATACGATGGGTTTTAAAGGTTTCGGAATGTAAGAGAGGGGATGACAGGATAGGGCAGAACTGCAGGGTTTTGGATAGGTGACGCATTATTAGCTTAAGATTACGATAGGTAGCAGGGATGACGCAGTATTTACATTTACTCAGCATTTCGGTACTTAAGTGTGAATTATGTGTACGTGAAGAGTCAGAGAAAAGATAACTAAGGGTCAGTACATTACACTTACAACATAGATCAAGTCACTTTATTGAAGAAAGTACGCTGAACACACATCACCCTTGATACTTTTCAATCTTTTGTGAAAGATATTCCTAATACTTTATTAAAATCCACAGTAGTTCCCTCGCTATTCATTAATTTTATTAGTTTCCCATTAACAATATTCCAATTCACCAATAAAGATAGTACATTAATTTTATTCCAACACCAATAAATTGTGCGTTAAAAATATTGGATTTCTTTATTCATTTTCAATAAATTACCATTCGCATTTAAATTTCCTCCAACCAGACTTTCTGCCATACGCTCTCACCTCCTTCGGACACATTATGTAGTCTCTACACTTACTATAGGAAAAGTCCAACCTTCTTCTATAAGTTCTAAGTTATGTTGTAACTAAAATGTGGATTTTATATATTTACAGATAATCGATGCACAAGATGGTGCAGTGTGATCTACGTCAGAGAAAAAAATTTATTGTGATATAGTATTATATTAATTAAACTTTAATTAAACTTTTATTCAGCTTTGATCCTCTGTGTGCTTCTTGTATGTTTGTTTCATATCTGAAAACTCAAATTTAAACCAATTCCACCAATCCAATTGTATTGTAGCTTTGCAGGTGTGCGTAGTTTGGATGACAATATAACATATTGTTGATTAAAAAAATAACCCCGAGGGGGTGAAAAATTTATCCAGTCACTAATAAACACTACAAAATGTGTGAAATCCCCACAAAATTACCTTTTTTAAAAAAGGTACAAAAAAGAGCGCCAAGTATATAATCCCATCAAAAAAGATCCCATTTAAAAACATTGTCATAAATTAATACCCATCAAAAAGACTCCCATTTAAAAACATTGTCGTAAATTAATAGCTTTACAAAACTAATGATATACACAAATTGCGCCAATTATCACAATGACTATTTATACAAAGAAAAAAAGTATTAAATAATATTACGCAGATATATTTTTATACAAATAAATATTTCATTCAAAATACTTGGCGCTGCTCTCTGAAAAAAATGTTAATTGGCTTGGTTAATAAATAAGACAAGACCAGACACCATTAAAACAAGAAAGAAAGGAAAAGATTTTAATGCAATTTATACATATTTATTCAGTTTAGAAACATCAATTCGGAGAGCAGCGCCAAGTATTTTGAATAAAATATTTATTTGTATAAAAATATATCTGCTTAATATTATTTAATACTTTTTTTCTTTGTATAAATAGTCATTGTGATAATTGGCGCAATTTGTGTATATCATTCGTTTTGTAAAGCTATTAATTTACGACAATGTTTTTAAATGGGAGTCTTTTTGATGGGTATTAATTTATGACAATGTTTTTAAATGGGATCTTTTTTGATGGGATTATATACTTGGCGCTCTTTTTTGTACCTTTTTTAAAAAAGGTAATTTATATATATACGGCAATGTATATTTTTTATTCTGCCAATATGCCATGATGTTTACATCTATATGAACACGCTTTTCCTCATAGTTATCAATTTCGGTAGGGGAGAGGCTTGCAGGTTGCCACTGCTTGCAGGTTGCCACCCCTGCTGTATTTCGACTTTCCAGCAGTGTCATAACCCGAACTCTGACTCAAATCGACGTTAAAAGAGTAAATGTCACTATTTATTAACCTCTGGAGCGGACAAACGCAATAATGCTGTGTTTTCTGAGCGAAGAGTAATATAGTGTTTGTCAAGAAATTGAACTATTGAAATTGTGTGTTTTCCCTGTGCTCGTAAATTGAACATTTTCATCGACAATTCAAGATAACTATTCGTACTGTGTTGTTTTTTTCATCTAATTTACATATGCCAAACAGATTTCCAAACATATCATGAATTGACAATTTTATCTCATATTTTCCAAAAATGCGTCGGAATGCAAGTTGCCACCTTTTTTGGCTTGCAGGTTGCCACCTCTCTGTTTCTCGCTTGTTTACACTCAAACGTCATATTTCGTGGTTATGTGATGTTTAATATTGTCATTGAGTTTGAAGTGAAGTGGTTTTATTATGGCAGCACGCAGGTTAAGAAAGTCTGAACGCGGCATTAAGGATTTTGAAGCGTTGCTCGACGCAATTAAAGCAATCAAAATCAGCACCGAAGAAAGCACCGAAACGAACCCGTGCAAATAACAAAAAAAAGGCCACTGTATAATATAAGTTACTAATAAAATTTAATAGTTTCAGTTTTTTTACACTTTCAGCAATTTTTCTAGGGGGTGGCAACCTGCAAGCCAAAATTTCAAGGAGTCAATTTTAGATACTTTCGATAATTTGCAGTATAATTTTTCTTTTTCGAGAGTTTACATGATTTGTAGCTCAGGATTGTAGCTTTACCCTTCCTCTTTCCAACTTATATCATAAATCATCGATACGTTAATTTTATGACGAGTTATGATCAAAAAAGCTAAGGGGTGGCAACCTGCAAGCCTCTCCCCTATATATTTTTGAAAGTTCTTTGGAAGTAGTATCGTCTGGGTCGTCCTCGGACGACGAATCAACTTCCATCTCCTTAATTGCATTTTGTAACAATGACACAGAAGTGCCGCTTGTACTTGGTACGGCATCATTTTTTTCTGTACAAGGGGCCTCCTGTATTTTGTCAATTGCCATTTCTCAAAGTTTTCTGACTTGCTCTCGCCTTCGCAGAACAAGAGTGAGCCAGAAGTGGTGGGGGTAGTGCCAAGCTTCTGGGATGTAGGTCAAACTGAGCTGTCAGCGTAGAAATACACACATCAGATTAGGTGTGCGTTAGCAACGAAAAAATTCAGGAGCTTTATTGGTCAGAACATTGACACTTTCTCAATAGCTTCATCTCGTATTGGTCTACGCATAGCTTCGTAACGCACATAACTAGACTGCGGATGTTTATGCACGTATGATACGTCGTAATATGTCGTAATATGGAACATATATGCAACATATATGCAAAATACAAAGTGAGTCATCCAAAGTTGAAACCTGAAATATTTCTTGGAAATTGCTAATTGTAGCTGAAAATGTTTCACGCAGAAGTATCTATTATTTTATTTAGGTATTATAGTTCAAATTGCAGTATATTACAGGAATATGCAATATTGATGTAAAAGGAATGGTTTCCGATGTCAGGCTCAAGCGAAATACTTATTTATTTGGCGAAGAATACAAGAAAAGTAAAAACTTAGGAACTCTTTTAAGATACAATAAAACGCACGAGCACATGGCTCCTTCTCGTAACTTAACTAAAAGCGCGGGACAGCTTCCTTTGTTCTAAAGGCAAGCAGTCTCCAAGGTTGCCAACTGCAAACCATTGCCAACGTACAAAATAATCTTATTGGTTTTCTTCACAAATATGCACAAAATATGCATTATGCAAATGTTTGAGATTCCATTAGTTCTCTGCTCCGCCGCACCCAAGCTCACCGCAGCACCTACCGGGCAGCGGTACACGCCGCTGATCGATATTCGATCAGCCGATCGATACTCTTAGTCGCCTGCTCAGCCAATCACCGATCACCACGTAAAGCGAGCGGCCCAATCACGACGCGTACTTTCTTGATCGATTCTCGAGGATTGTTCGAGAAGACGCTCAACGGTTTTCCGGGTCCCTTTGTTCACTCTCGTTTTATACTGCTTGTCGCGACAACGTGTTAGCTTTGTTAGTCACGCAACGTGTGAAATTCTTTGTGCAGAACATTTTGTGCTCAATTCTCGCATCAGTTCACGCGAGTGAGTTTTGTTTTGTTGTTGTGCTCACCCTAAATTTCTCATTTTAAATAAAGTGACGAAGTCAATTTGACTATAAATTCTCGTACCGCGCGTTACTTTCTTACCGCCAATCCATTCACATTCCAGCGTGCTCATCCACCTTAATTTCAAACAGCAAAACATATGCAATATGCATAATATGCAAAATGAAAAGTATAATTTTGGATTTCTCTAATGACAAAACAAATTTCTGTCTAGGTGCCATTATTTTATATTTTGCCTATAAAAATATGCATTTGCATGAACATCCGCAGTCTACACATAACTATTACACTAGGAATAAATAACAGCCAAACAGCTAGGTTCAGGTGGAGCCGAACAGCGTTCCCGTTACCCCACCATACCCTGCGAGGGCCACGCAGCTCCAACTGACAAATTCACGATCGTCAGATGGTGGTGGCTGATTTCTCCTCGATCGCCGCTCGCGAAAACGAATTCACCGGCCAATATATATGGCTCCGACCTTAATTGCGCCAATTATCACAATGGCTATTTATACAAAGAAAAAAATGTATTAAATAATATTAACCAGATATATTTTTATACAAATAAATATTTTAATAGGAATAAATATTTTATTCAAAATACTTGGCGCTGCGGCACCAAAAAAATGTTAATTGTCTTGGTTAATAAATAAAAAATACAAGACACTACTGAGACAAGAAAAAAAGAAAAAGATTTTAATGCAATCTATACATATTTATACAGTTTAGCAACAACAAATCGGAGAGCAGCGCCAAGTATTTTGAATAAAATATTTATTCGTATTAAAATATTTATTTGTATGAAAATGTATCTGGTTAATATTATTTAATACATTTTTTTCTTTGTATAAATAACCATTGTGATAATTGGCGCAATTAAGGTCGGGGCCATATATATTGGCCGGTGAATTTACGACAATGTTTTTAAATGGGATTCTTTTTTATGGGTATATGAGAACCTCAGCAGTGAAAATTTATTGGAAAGATGTGTCGGTGGTTTTACGCAAAATAATAATGAAAGCTTTAACCAGATAATTTGAAAGATAAGACCAACGATTTACAATGAAGGCTCTACTGCAGAGGAAATAGCATCCTACATTGCCACCTGCATCTTCAATGAAGGAGCAACGGCATTTTTAAAGATATTTCAAACTTTGGGGATTCATAGTGGACCAAATATTGACATGTATGCGACGAGGGTGGACGAGCTATTCCACGTCAAAACGGATAGAGGGAAAACTTAGTTTCACCGATTCTCTTCAAAATTACAGCATTTGTCGATAACCTTGCAAAAACAACGTATAATGAATATTAAAGGCCTATGTCAAATAGTTTTCAAAATATTTAATGTCAAAGTCTTAAAAATTGGATAAAAATCGGCTGCCGCGTCATCACTTAAACTCTAATATCTCGGTTATTTTTAAAGATACAGATGTCTCCGTCATGGGCTCATTTTAAAGCTGAAGGAATGCTTTCTCAACCCATATTTAGAATATTTTGTTTATTGTTAATAAACCTGACGGCAATCGATGTCAAAGTTTCAAATCGCGATTTTACGTCCTTCCCACCCACGGTCCGGCTTGAAAAAAATACCATTCGATTCGTTGAACCCTCAGCTAATAAATGGGATTTTGAAAAAGTGGAGAAATTTTGGGAACGACGTAAAATCGCGATTTGAAACTTTGACATCGATTGCCGTCAGGTTTATTAACAATAAATTAGTAAAGAATTGAAAAAACTGATCCCTAAATCCTATTTTTTAGGGATTGGGGGTGTCAGATGCAAAAAATAAACCCCGGAATCGATTCAGCGACTCAAAAAACCCCCGTATACCAAATTTTGTGTGATTCACTTAATTTTTCGATGTTGCCAGTTCGGGCACGAATGGTAAAAAAAAGCCGTGCCAGTTAACCGGTTAAAAAGAAAAGACATCCCGGTCATCGCCTATAACTCTCAAATCTTTTAATATTCTTTAACGCAGAAAATACTGAACTGTCCTTTAGATGTACTCTTAACAATAGACGAATAGTTGTTAATAAAAGTGTAACGTTTTTTCTATAAAAAAATCCCAAAGAAGCGCATTATTTCGATCGCTCTAGGTAGGCGTCTCTCCTTAACTACAGAAGGGGAAATGGAAATTCATTCAAAAACCCCTGTATATTGACTACAAGAAGTTCACTTCTGCAAAGATTATTCTGCATTCCAGTTAAGAGTAGACTCGTTCTGTACAGGGATATACATACCTACTGTTGATTGGTGGGAAACCGGTAGGAAAAGCGCTACGACCAATCGCGTGTGTCAGATCCGAGGGAGCTACGCAGATCGGTCGCAAATCTCTTGTCTACTCTTAGGTGCAATGCTATATAGCAGCGTTGCCCCGATGGTCGGTCCGAGAGTACGAGCATTCATCGCTTTTTTCAACGCTCGCGTAGAAGAGGGCACTCGAAACCAATGACATTGCGGACATGTAACGGATGGGGAAAACTCTAGTAGTGTGCGTGTAGTTTGTTTGTTTAATTCAAATCTAGAAACTCAATTTTAACCCACTTCCAACTATCCAATAGACTTTAAACTTTGCAGGCATACGTAGTTTAGATGACAATACAAAATTATGAAGAAAATAAACCGCCCCAGGGGTTTAAAAAATTACGCAGTCATCAATAAATATAACCCATAACCACAGATCCAAACGACTTGAAATCAGCATATAATCACAAATCAAATCAATTTAATCGCAATGAAATCAGCATGTAAGGGTTACATGTAAGAGTTACATGCTGATTTCAGGGTACAAGCCTACACGCACACTACTAGAATTTTCCCCATCCGTTACATGCCGCAACGCCATTACAGTGGGTCCAGGAACAGTGTGGCCAATGTGTTCCTCGCCGCTGATTGGTTAGGTTAGGCCGCCATTTTCAGGCAACTTCCGGCAGATCTTATGTATAGATACTATACATATATACTAACACATTCTCAAGTTGTACTTCTACAACTCCAGAGTTGTACTTCTACAACTCCAGAGTTGTACTTCTACAACTTCAGAGTTGTACTCTATATCGCGCACGCTTGGCCTGGCTGTAACTGAAAATGGCGGCTTTCGGCTCATTGGCCACACTGTCCCTGGACCCACTGTAAACGCCATAGGTTTCGAGCGCCTCCTTCCACGTGAGTTTTGGAAAACGCGATAAATGCTCGTACTCTCGGACCATCCATCGGGGCAACGCTGCTATATAGAATTCACATCACTCATTGCCAGTTTAGAATCTTTCATTCTTCCACACTAATGAAGTATCAGATCCGGGATAAATTCCTTAACTCTTCCATGCTCTCTCTAATCACCAATCAAAATCAGTGTTGTGATTTCGTAATAGTATCATTTAATAGTTACGCGTATTTAATACACACCTTCAAATGTATATTACATGCTAACATAATTACTAAACTAAGTTGATCCGTATATTGCAGTTTAAGACAAAGTTTTACAGTTAAAAATTTTCTTAAACGATTATTAATTATAAATTGTTGAATGGAACCACTATTAAATTCATTGTTAATAGTAAAGATAACACCATTTGCGCGTATACATTAAGTTCTAGAGCTAACAGTTAATTCCTTTTTTTTTTCTTATTAGTCGGAACATTTTGTAATAATGTTTATAAAACACGTGTAATACAAATGTCATTTGTTTATTACAGTTAAAATAAGAGATAATTTCTGAAAACTTATTTGGGAAAAGAAATTCGTAAGTTTCCATTTAAATAATGGGAAACGCACCTAAGTGTTCGGAAAGGAAGACGGTAAACTGAAAAGACTTGCCATCTTTTGTATGGCAAAGCGAAATCTAATAATGGTAGTTAATTAAGAAACAATACAGGTTTATTAGATGTAACAATTTTCTAAAACTGTCGGTAGCGCAAAATTACATAAATGTGAAAGTTTAGCAGAATCAACTTACAGAAATATCTCCATTCTATTCTTCTCTCAAATGCAGTGACAATTCGATTACCATAATTTTTCTAAAAATTGTGTAACATTGATTAAACTTGAAAGTATTTCAATGGTTGTAAAGATTGATTTTGCTGGTATTCAATTCAGTTAAATATTATCGTTAGAAAAATAACGTCGACTATAGCTAACCAGGTTGTGGCGAGTTTCTCATAGTTGCCGGAGCTAAGCGCGGAAGCTTGGCAGGCGGTGTGAGGTGTCCCTAGTGTTAATAAAACTTTGTCAGATGAATAAGACGGCGTTGTTTCAGTACAAACAGCTCTCCCGGCAATCGTTCTCAGTTGTCTGGCATCTGACTGGGAAGCTGTATGGATTTGTCGAGATTCTCGAAGCCACCTTCGTAACCACAAGCTAAGCCAAGCGATTTCGCAGTCACATTCCAGAGGATTTCCCGATACTTGTAACCCTCCTAGAAAATAAAGATACACTCATATATATCCTTTTGATTTTCTGCAATCAAATGTTATGAAATTCAACGAAGAAACGCTTAAAACATGAAGAATTTTAGCAATGTGCATAGCGAATAATGCAATCATTTCTCGATAGAAGGAACTCGCATGGGACGACATCGTTTCTTCTTTCGTGTGTAGAATTAAATTTTTCACGCGATTTGTCACGAGCATTCACCTTCAGGTGATTGTTGATGTGATCCACCGGCTCGGTTTTCTGATTCGCCGGCTGTGCTGATCGAAGCAGGGGATAACGAGTGATAAAGAAAGAGGACGAATGAGAAAGAAAGAGTGCGCAAAGTGGAAATGCATTCTTCATTTGGTCAGACCAATTAAATGCCACTCAGATGTCAAAATATTTCGTTCGATTCGTTGTTCGAAAATAGCTCAAAATTACCTAAATCACGTCGCGTTTGCTTATTTTCATAAGCAAAATCTCATTAATATGTTGAAAATATTTTCATAGAATGAAACCAAGAATATAAAATATTTGTTTTTGATAATAGATGACACGTCGTTGCCACGCGCTTCAGTTCTTAAATAAGGTGAACTCCAACGGCAGGTGAAGGGCTACCAGGAAAATCCTAGTCGTAATGGAAGGGGAATACCCCACGCAAGCGCGTGATGACGTAATGACGTTAAACCAATCGACGCCAAGATAGGTGTTGGCTCGAAACCAATCGACGCAAAGACTGGTTCGCCCTCCATTACGAGTAGAATTATCCTGGCAGCCCTAGTCTGAAGCTCAACCAAGCTCGTCGAGCCACGCGCCGATGGAATTCACCTCCAGCCATCGACTCTTCGCTGTGAAGGAGGCAGCTGGTTCCAAAAGAGGTCGCCTTATTTGGAGGTAATACACATGTTCTTGTATTGAAAAGAAACTCTGTTCCGTATAGGGAGAAAGGCTCCATATCAAAATGACAGAATACAAAATCACACATGCAATTTAGGACACATCAAAATAGTGCACAGAAAGTAGTGTACATGCAATTTTGAACACATGAAATTTATAGTGCACATAAAATGTAGGACACATGCAATGTATAAGTGCACATACAATTTAGGACACACGCAATTTAGAACATATGCGTTTTATAAGTGCACGTACAATTTAGGACACATACAATTTAGGACACATGCGTTTTATAGTGAATATACAAATTAAGACACATGCGATTTAGGACACATACAATTTACGACACATGCAGTTTGACGCACATTTTATTTAGTGTACAACAAGATAGTACGGTAAACTTGCCGATGAATTGGGCCTTCGCCGATTTTAACACTTTGCATGCGGGAGACTGAGATCACAATCCGCAACAGACCAAACGTTGAAAGCGGGAGGCTGTAATCGCTGCGTGGTGGGAGCGCTCCTGGCAAGCGGGGCAGGCCGCTGCTACGACGATTGGTTTTTGTTACCGATTGGTGCACACTCATAAAGACAGGGCACACATATTTTTGTTTTTGGCAGAATTGGCCACATCTACTTACTACACGTACCAAACGGTGGTTCAGACGGAGCTAGCGGTGGACTGCACCGCCGGTCAGGAGCTTGGCGCTAACCCCACCACTTCTGGCTCGAGAAAAGGAGCATCGAGGCAAGTAAACGATTGTTGGAAGAATGCCCCTCCCGAAACTCACCAGCCAAGAACTTCTGCCGATCTTCGCACGCGAAAAGCCTGTAATTCCCCGCTACACATCCAGGAGTGTGGAAAATATCGCCCACATGCAAAGTGTTAATGATCTCCACATATGTTGTCAAGGTCGTCATTCTGAATAACATTTTCCTTGAAACTTTTTTTTGCGCTCAGCCTTAGATTCGGAGATATTAATAAAAAAACTTTCGGCATAATATATTGAAATCTGTTTCACAGCCGACGGTATTAGTATTGATTGGGGCTAGATTAGTGCGGGGGGCGCGTGCTCGCTCGCGGGTGCGTAAAGCATGGTAGCGAACGGATGTGAGTATGTGTTAAACTCGGTGATTCTAAGTTTTTTGCGCATATCTCGTAAACCAAAGCCGATCACCAGGGCGAGGGGGTGAGGCGGGGCGGGGGGTACCGAGTTCGTGGGTGAGGGGAATGACGTCACAGGGGAGGGGGATTTTCAAAATTTTCAAAATGGCGTCGCGCGCATTTCGTGTTGGCGCCACCTAGTGGATGTTTAAGGAGACCACTGTAACGGTCCGAAATGTAAGGGTGTCTTCGGGAATTTATTTCAACCAAACAACGCAAGTAAATCAATATATTGCTCAGTATAGTTAATAGTGTACATATCGAAGGGTAAGAAAATTTTTTTTTCAATCAAATTCATAAATCCGTTTCCTGTATACTCTTCGTCAAAATTTGGGTTGTGGCAAAAACATGCTAGTCGCGTTGACAGTGCCCAGGCCATATGATTAATCCGAATTCAAAAACACAACAATATTTAGAAACTAGAAGCCTGCCACTATTACGTGACGATCAAAAAAAGTCAAAATCGCAAGGAATTACAAAATGGCGGACCCTTGAAAAAAAATCATGTTTTCGGGGTAGAAAGTTAGGGAAATGTTGATAAAAAAATATAAGGAGGTCGTTAATTAAAAAAAACTGATCGTCAAGTAATAGAGACGGGTTTTCCGTACAATAAATGTCCTTGATCATGTTAATTGGACTTATAGTTTTCTCTTTAGACTGTCAAGGCGGTTGAAAAATGTCATTCTGAGGAAAACGCGTTCAATGTTCCGCGCGGCTCAGTCGCGCGTTTGACCCCGCTTCACAGAACATACTATATCTCCGTCAATTTTTCGAATTTCTTCATAAAATTTGGAGGCAGCATTCTTGAAATGTGCGTCTTTCAGAAAATGTAAAAAAAAATCGATTTTTCAGATTTTTTACAGTGGTCTCCCCCCTTAAGGTACTTTGAGTCCGCGTCGGTATTTGGGCCCGTCTTGGTAAATTTTCCAGGTTTTTCATACATTTCGTGTTGGCGCCACCTGTTGGATGTTTAAGGTATAATTGGGCACGCGTCGCCGCCGCGCAATCTCCGTACGCGTGCGGGGATCGGTGCGCAGCCGCGACCGCGACCGATTTGTGGAAATTTAAATCGCGACTTCGATAATGATTTCTGAGAAAGAGGGTGGACCTGGAGAAAATATTTGAATCGTAGGACCGGTACAGCACACGTGCAATGATGTAAACATAGAGCGATAATTATTCGGGGAAGAGTTCCGGGTATTTTAATGATCGAGAAGGAGGCTGTAAGTTAATCGTCGCGATAGCCCATGGAGTAAACACGACATTGGACCGCGCTATGCAGTGTGTTTATAGTAGGTAAGTGGAAGCGGGACAGCGACCGTGTAATGGTGAAAAGAGTTCGATATAGGCCCGTGGGCATCTGATTAACGCGAGCCCTTCATCCGCGATGTCGCAGTTGGACCACCAAACGCTTATGATCGAGAAGCATAAGATCCGCGACGTGATAAGCCCACAGTCATTATTCGAGACATCGTGGAACATTATCGTTCAAAACGGATTTATGCAATTGTCACATCACCATCGTCAATTGCTACGCCATATCGCGCGACACAGAACTCCGAGCAAATGCACATTGTATTGCATTGTTGGTGATAAAGAAGTGCATCGCAAGCACGTGAAGTACTTTACCGCGATCGTGTGTACACCGTTAACGCTTCTGCAAGACGTGTGAAGTGTTGTGCCCTCGAACATTGTCTATCACCGTGGACTCGTTTTTGTGTCGTGAATTAGCAAGATTTTTGGATGAGCACCCGACACCGATTGTGCGACTACACTTGAATCGTCTCATTTTGCCGTTGGGTTTCCGATATCCGATCACCAACCGCATCACCTGGAAGAGTCGTATCACCCATTCGACATTATTCGTGCGTGTCTGGTAGACAAAAAAAAACCCTTTGTGAATAAGTCAATATGGAGGGTTTCATGGACACGTACAGGGTTTTGTCCCAGATGTCTAAGCTTTTACGCAGTATAGGGGAATTCCGAGACTGGACTGAACATTGCGATACGTGCCTGCAGCTCATCGTCGAGTACCAGAGTAGCGGAGTAGTGTCCGTGTCCGCGAAACAACGCCTAGTGTCACTGATCACGCGAATAAAAATATTGCGCGCAATCGTGCGGGAAAAGTTTTCACGAGTAGGGTGCGGGGTTTCGGGCGATCGACGGCACCTAAAATCGTATGGGAAGACGTGGAATCTGCGTTTATAGGCCGTATTTCTACCGGTGCGGTCATCAACGTGGGACACGTCGATCCGCGTAGATTTTTAGAGGGTGCTCGACGAACTGTGATCTCGCGCGTCACGGACGCTATCACGGCACATAAGAGTGTGTCCGTCAATAGGAACTTTAACGCGGAGTTTATGTTAGGTGAGAATACGGAGATGAAAAGTTTCGGTTCGCGAAATCGAGTACTGTTCATGACTTCGAACGTTGGCGAGTGGTACTCGAAGCACGTGGTCGCTCCCACGTTAGAGGCGATCGAGCAGTTTCAAGATTGCGACAGTGGATGGACCTTAAGGGCCGTGCTAAATATTCTAGTGAATATTAATAAGCACAATCCACTTCGAGGCGGTTGCAACGTACCGCTTCCGCGCGCCGTCGTCCTGAAGAAAGCGGTGGTCAACGTAAAGAATAGAGATAATGCGTGTTTCTTGTGGGCTGTCGTTGCCAGTTTGTACCATGTTGCTGCGAATAGTGATAGGATCGCATCGTACCATCACTACTTGGATGTGTTTCGTACGGGTGATATAAATCTACCCATAACGTTGGACCAGCTGATAAAGTTCGAGAGGATGAACGACGTGTCGGTGAACGTGTGCGCGTCGTCCGACGGAAGCTGCGCGCCTCCGCGTTTGACCGAGGACAAGCGAGAGAGGCACGCGAACCTCCTACTGGTGCAGGACCCCAACGAGCCCCAACGATACCATTTTGCCTGCATTCGGAGCATGTCGAGACTCATATCGAAGCAGCTAGGCAAACACAATGGACAAGTATTCGTTTGCGAAAGGTGAGTAAAATATGGTATATTTCGATCGATGTGTTATTGATTATTATGTTGTATTATTAATACTATTATAGTTGCAGATGTCTCAGCTTCTTCCATTCGAACGTGCAATTGACGAAGCACAACGTGGACTGCCAGCGTCTGAACGAGTGCGCTGTCGAATTGCCGTCCCCGAAGGATAAATGGTTGCAGTTCAAGAACTTTAAAAATAAGGAACGAGCGCCATTCATCATTTACGCGGACTTCGAGTGCATGCTGGAGGACGTCGAGCCTACACAGCGGAGTCGGACGTACACGTACCAGCAGCATAGAGCGTACAGCGTGGGATACTACATCCATTGTTCAACCGACGTGTCTCTGTGCCGTTATCGCGCGTATCGTCATGAATCCGTGTGCGTGAAGTGGTTCGTGCAAGAACTTCGAGACTTTGCGAACATTGCGTATTCGTGGTTGCGGAACGCGAAACCAATGAACTCATTGACGAGACACCAGTGGCAAAGTTTTAACGCCGCGATCGTGTGCCACGTGTGCGGACAACCTTTCGTCGAGGGGGACAAAAAAGTGCGCGACCATTGCCACTCGACGGGCGAGTACCGCGGCGCGGCCCACGTGTCGTGTAATTTACAATTTCAAAGATCGTACACGATACGGTCGTGTTCCACAGTTTATCAGGCTACGACGCGCATTTCGTGATCAAAGAGTTGGCGTCCGCGTTCGAGGGACAGATCGACCTGCTGCCGGTGACGAAGGAGCGGTACATATCGTTCACGAAACATATCAAGGGAATCGACACCGATAACAAGGATTGGAAGAAGGGATTGAAGTTCCGATTCATAGATTCGTTGAAGTTCGTGGCCGCTAGTCTGGAGAAACTCGCTTCGGACCTTGGCAAAGAACGACTCGCGATTCTACGACGCGAGTTTCAATCCCTGTCGGATGATCAGTTCAATCTCCTTACCAGGAAGGGCGTCTTTCCGTACGACTGCGTGACGTCATACACCAAACTGAATGATATGTGTTTACCGCCCCGCGAAGCGTTCTATAATCGGTTGAACGATAGCGCCGCGTCGGAGCCTGATTACGCGCACGCCGCGAACGTGTGGAATACTTTTCGCGTACAGACATTGGGCGAGTACAGTGATTTGTACTTGAAAACAGATGTGCTGTTACTCGCCGACGTATTCGAGAGTTTCCGCACCGACTGTATCGCGAGTTACGATCTAGATCCCGCACATTATTTTACGCTACCGAGTTTCACGTGAGACGCGATGCTCAAGTACACCGGCGTACGATTAGAACTTTTGACGGACGTGGACATGCTACTGTTCGTAGAGCGTGGCATACGCGGCGGTCTGAGTCAGTGCTCGCACAGGTACGCGCGTGCCAACAACAAGCACCTGCCTGCAGGGATGTACGACGAATCGAAGGCGTCGACGTATCTGATGTACTTTGACGTCAACAACTTGTACGAATGGGCGATGTCGCAGGCTATGCCGAAAGGTGGGTTTCGATGGCTGGACGATGCGACGGCTGCCGCGCTCGACGTATCATCCCTATCCGACGGCGAGGACTCCGAGGAATCCGAGGGATACCTGTTGGAGGTCGACATCGAATATCCCAAGGAGATCCACGACGCCCACGCCGACCTTCCATTCTGTCCGATGCGCAAGCACGCTCCAGAAGAAAAACGATAAGGAACACCGAAAACAGTGCGTGCGACACGGTTTACGCGTAACGCGAATTCATCGGGTGTTGCGATTCGTTCAGTCGCACTGGTTGCGCGACTACATCCAATTGAACACCAATTTGAGGACGCGAGCTACTAGCGAATTTCAAAAGACGCTATTTAAATTAATGAACAATGCGGTGTACGGGAAAACAATGGAGAATGTGCGGAATCGCGTAGATGTGCGACTGGTGACGCGGTGGGACGGTCGTTACGGTGCGGAAGCGCTGATCGCGAAGCCGAACTTTCATAGTCGCACGATCTTCTCCGAACAGTTGGTGGCCATCGAAATGCGTAAATTAAAAGTTAAGTTTGATAAACCCATATACGTGGGAATGAGTGTACTGGATGTATCGAAACAAAATTTGTACGAACTGACGAGGCGAAAGATCAACAACAACAACGCTCGAACTATCGAAGAAGACGGCGGCTACGACGTTGACGATGATTATTGCGGGATCATGCCGGACATCGTGGACCCTGGCGTTCCTAACCTGAGGTCTACGTCTTCATCGAATGCTCTTCGATGTGCGTTTCACAACAATTGTGGTGTTTGCGCGCTGGAGAATGTCGGGAAAATATGGAATTATATACGTAGCGTCACCTAATGTAAGTCCTACACACGCATTGCATCTACTTTACGCGTCATATGCAGAGAAACGCATATGTAAGAATTATTTTTTTGTTTTCTATAGCGATGAACACAACGGCGGCGGTGATAAGAGCATTGACAGCGGCGACTGCTTCCTTTACCCGCGAGCAAGAATATCCCTCCCATACGAACGTTGTTTCACGCAAATACAGATTTTATAATTTAAGTACGCATGGATGTATAATTTAAGTACACATGAATAAACAAACACACTGTTTTTGAAAAATATATACATTTATTGAAAAATTGTTATCCATTTATTATTAAAACATATATATATATGTACTATAGTGGTACGTGGTTTACATCACGCAGCATGGATTGTAATCCTAACGCTAACAATTCACAATCAATCAAAGAATGCTGCTCAATGGTCTCGCTTTCGGAAATTAATTTCACATAATTCGTTGGTACGGAAGCGGTAGGTAGAACTTTCACGAAGGCAGCATATTTACTGCTTACAGAGTACATATTTTCAGTCAACCAGGTGAACATATGATTGATGCAATGTTCATACGCGAACAGTTTACGCATCGTAACTTCCTTCATGTATAAGGTAACGCGATTATCGGTGATTTTAATATGTTGATCATCATGCATGCGCGTGAATTCGAGTCGCAAATGATCAATTACGATGTGGGTTTGGGGCGATGTTGCGTTGCTGCGTAATCGTTGGAGTATGTCCGCCTCGTTTTGCAGTAGGAGCTTCCACGTTGACATTGAAAAGCATACCTCGCTACCCTTGTTGTCGGCTATGGCGATCTCAACGCGGCACGAATCCATGCCAATAGTTAGACGTTTATAAGCTGTTGAGGTTATTGGATAATCACGTCCCAGGATCCGTACGATCGATGTTTTTGGTGTTTTCAACGTTTTTGGCATTGTCGATCCTGAACTGTAAGAAACATGTACACGCAATTAATGCATCGTTCGTTGACGTTTACAGTGAAAGAAGTAATTGAATGAAGTATGTGTAAAGTGTATAGTAATGTATACATACCTCATATTGGACTGTTGATAATGTTGTTGTCGTTGGCGTTTATTTGGAACCCCACCAGCGTTGTCGGATGTGCAGGATGAATCGTTTAAGCTTCGTTTGTACATTTTGATATGCAATACGTATGATTCTCATCGACGAAAAAAATGACTCGGGCGATACTTGTTAGCATTCAAGCGTACGTGGTGAACTGATGCCTACAAGATTGATCCACGTCACTTTATACTGATTCACGCACACGTACACGTCAATGTGTGAAAGTATATCACATTAGTGATGGTGATGGTCAATGCGTCTATGTATACCATACAAGGGATAGAGAATACGCGGTAAATTCAAAACAAATACGATTACCTTACAGTCTCCTCCTCGATCATTAAAATACTCTGAACTCTTCCCCGAATAGTTATCGCTGTATGTTTACGGTGGATGCTTACGCGAGCGCCACGCATAATTCAATTCTTCATGACACGTGCGCTGTATCGGTCCCACGATTCAAATCACGAACACACGGCACGAAGAGTGTGCACGTAGGCGCCCAAAACGGGTTCAATCATGCTCAGATATAAACACACTGCATGGCGCGGTGCGCTCTATGACTTCTCAGAAATCATGTACTACCCTCTTTCTCAGAAATCATCATCGAATGCAATGTTATGTTTATTCCATGGGCTATCGCGATGATTGATTTACAATAATTATCACTCTATGTTTATATCATTGCACGTGCGCTGCATCGGTCCCACGATTCAAACATAAACACACGGCACGGTGCGCGTGCACGTATTCACCAAAAACGCGTTCAATCCTGCTCAGATATAAACACACGGCATGGCGCGGTGCAATGTTTATTTCATGGGCTATCGCGATGATTGATTTTAAATAATTATCGCTCTATGTTTACATCATTGCACGTGTGCTGTACCGGTCCCACGATTCAAATATTTCCTTATTTTTTCTCGGAAAAATCTTTTCTCCTAGTCCACCCTCTTTCTCAGAAATCATCATCGAAATCGCGATTTGAATTTTCACAAATCGGTCGCGGTCGCGCCTACGCACCGACCCCGCACGCGTACGGAGATTGCGCGGCGGCGACGCGTGCCCAAATATACCTTAAACATCCAACAGGTGACGCCAACACGAAATGTATGAAAAACCTGGAAAATTTACCAAGATGGGCCCAAATACTGCCGCGGACTTAAAGTACCTTAAACATCCAGTAGGTGGCGCCAACACGAAATACGCGCAACGCCATTTTGAAAATTTGAAAATCCTCCCCCTCCCCTGTGACGTCAACCCCCTCGCCCACGAACTCGACCTGCGCGCGCGACGCCATTTTGAAAATTTTGAAAATCCCCTTCCCCTGTGACGTCATCCCCCTCACCTACGAACTCGGTCGACGCCATCTTGGAATCCCCCTCCCCTGTGACGTCATCCCCTTCACCCACGAACTCGGTACCCCCCTCCCCGCCTCACCCCCTCGCCCATCTCGCGGAAGAGCGCGGTACCCACGCCTCACCCCCTCGCCTCCACTGGAGCCAGAACTCTCATAGCCTAACTACTGATTACCTTGTTAACAATAGTGATATTGACCCCATCCCGTGATACTTGTAACCGCAGTCTCAATTTGAGCATCCCCAAAGTCACATCGGTACGCTACCATGCTTTACGCGCCCGCGAGCGGCCGCGCGCCTCCCGCCCTGATCGATACCCAACCAATACTAATACCATGAGCAGTAAAACAGTCGACGGCGACGAGTAGATGGTTGTGCGTGAAATCTTGGTGTGCACTATCTTGATATGCACTAAAAGAATGTGCGTAAAATTGCATGTGTCCTAAATTGTATGTGTCCTAAATCGCATGTGTCCTAAATTGTATGTGCACTTATAAATCGCATGTGTCCTAAATTGTATGTGCACTTATAAATCGCATGTGTCCTAAATTGTATGTGCACTTATAAATCGCATGTGGCCTAAATCACATGTGTCCTAAATTTAATGTGCATTATAAATTTCATGTGTTCAAAATTGCATGTGCACTACTTTCTGTGCACTATTTTGATGTGTCCTAAATTGCATGTGTAGTTTTGTACTGTGTCGTTTTGATATATCAAAACGACACCCATAATCTGAAATGATTTTTTTTTTCACAAAAAATGTAGAAAGAGAGTGCGTTTCTAACATCTATAGGTATGTGATTATAGCCACCAATGTGAACGCACCACGCCCCCACCCCCTGTGTACAGTATTAGTTAGAAAAAAGTATCCATTAGGATTTGTCGGTTTTTAAAAATCGGGTTTAAAACCCGTTTGTAAGCTATCGACACACGCGCGAAAGATTGTCCTTTCTCTTGGGGTTGTAAGGCCCAAATAACTCCGTGGTAAGCGGTGTTGATGGCTTTATCACTCGCCAAATTAAGTTTAAGTGACTATTTAATTGACACGACGAAAAAAGTAAGATGCTGGTCCGTATGATGACCAAACAACAGCATGAATGTATTTTGCTCGATAGTCTTAGTCACAAATCCTTGACTAGACCAAATGCTCTAGTTCATACGACGACTAGAGTAAAAGAGATGTTTGACTGAGAGTCTTAGCCGCGAATACTTGACCAGATTACGTGAAGTCGACTGATTGTTGACTGTATCAGTAGAATGTTGATCGAGTTTCTACCGAGCGATGAATGCGTTCGCTCGAGAGACGATTGAATTCTGCCCTGTCCAGCTTTTCGACGTCGAAGATAGACAAGACATCAGAATTTCGGGAAGTGCCAAAATTGCTAATTGGCTAGTTTTTCCTTAAACAGGAGGAACCTTCTTTCCGCGATATCGGTGGTGGAGAAGGAAGCCTCTCGTTCTTGGTGACGCGACGCACAGTGGGGCAAAGTGACGAAGTTTGTGTCAAAATCAAAGAACTTTTGATAGAAATGAGATAGAGGGATGATTTTTTTTTAAATTAAAGCTGAAAGATTGCAGAATAAGGGAAAATTAAAGAAATTATGGTACGAACGTTTGTTAACTTTGAAAATCTGTGATAAACTTGAAATATTACAACAAAATTGTGATTTATCCAATACCATGTACGGTTAGATTTTTTTTCTTGACATGTGGTACATCATTTCCTGTAGATTTTGTCACGCTGATTTCAAATCCGTTCGCAAAATTTGGCTACTACTTCAGGATTTTGGAAAAAATCGATTTCAAGGTTAATACAGATTTTCAAAGTTAAAAAACGTTCGTACCATAATTTCTTTAATTTTCCCTTATTCTGCAATCTTTCAGCTTTAATTTAAAAAAAAATCATCCCTCTATCTCATTTCTATCAAAAGTTCTTTGATTTTGACACAAACTTCGTCACTTTGCCCCACTGTGCGACGTAGCGGAGGAAAACCAGACATCTGGCTAGCTAACCGATCGGAGCCAGTGATGCCAGAACGGTGGGTTTTCGTCCACGGCTGCTGCCACCACTCTACGACCAAGCGTACCCCCTCCTAGCGCCCGTAACACGTTTTTTTATAGATTTGTAAAATTCGGAAATCGGTTCAATATACTAGAAGTAATATGTAAAAATGAATTAATTATTCAATTAAAAATAAATACACAATTATATGAATAGTAATTACATAAATATTAACAAAACTAAAAAAATTTAAAATAAGTACAAATATTTATTTTCTATGTTAATAATATTATTTGTGAAAATTCGAAAAGCGGTTTAACCGGTTTTTTGGGAATAGTAGAATTTGAAAACCAGTTTGCATGGAGTAGAGAATGTATACATTCGCTGAATTAACGCTTTGACTGTAACATATCGATAAAATATTTTACTATGTTTATATACAAGAATGTGAGAGCACCTATGTTCTTGCTTAGAGTGCGAGGAGATTTAACGGTGTAACTGAATGGAACCAACAATAAATCAAACACAACTTATTAAAGACGCTCAGTTTTAATTAACACACTATTAATTATGAAACGGGTGGTTAACTACGCCTGAGCGCAGGTAATTCTGCGAGAATGGTTATTATGTACACGGTTAACCCGCAAGTAAACCGATCGCGGTGATGGCGCGGCCCGATTCGCAGATTCGGGAGCCGGCGACTCCTCGCCAATCAGCGTTTTACACATTCGAGCGGACAGATAATAGCTAATTAGTCGACGTGTCAGCCTCGAGATGGCTCGACCAAGCTTTCACCGCGATCGCCCGGTCTCTACAGTTGGTATCGGTAGCGCATTCACACTAGCGCGCTCCCCGCGGTAGCGAGCATGGGCCCGATTGGCCGCATCGGCGTGGTCAATCCCAAACAAACTACAGTGGATATAATGGAAAGAATGGATTTCAGCGGGTAGGCAGGTTTAGTGTAATTCTGTGTTACCCTTTAATTTTGGATAAAGTGCCGCAGGACCGTGTGTGGTTTTCGTCACTATTTCTGTGAGGCGAGTCACTCCGCGCATAAAGCCGGGTTTACATCTGACGAGTGACTCGGCCGAGTCACACGGTCGGCTACTCAGCAGAGTGAAAATCTTGTCTGATTTGCCCGTCGGATTACTCGGCCAGGTACTAGAATATGCGTTCAGACTGGGCGAGTGCTCGGTCTAGTGGGCTCACTCAGCCGAACACTCGTCAGGTTAAACTCAGCATTACTCTGTACTAGGGTGGTCCTTAGTTATAGGGGCCCAAATTTTTTTTTAGTTTTTTTTGTCTTACACTCCTAAAATATGAGGTTGGGTGAGAAAATGATATGTGTAAAGTTTCAAAGCGATTGGACAACGGGAACCCCTGCCGCATTTGAGTTTAAATTTTGAAAAAATAGTGATTTCTCAATATTTTTGCATTTTTACGAAAAGTTGTTTATCTAGCACAAATTCGCTACACAGTGTCGGATTCCGTAGACATTCCTAAAGGAGAAACCATACACGGAAAATGTCAGGACGGTTTATAACTCGGACTGTGCGAGAAAATATCCGTCGGGAACGCGTTCACGGTGTTTTCCCGCCTGGCGGCCATGGCTCGCCTGCCACGACTGGTCAGGGCCGTCGCTATGCGCAATCGACACGGTGCCCTGTGGAGTGTTCCTTAGCTATAGGAGTCCAAATTTTTTTAGTTTTATTTTGGTCTTTGGCTACTTTCAAGTAGTCATAATAGGTGTTTACCTTTCAACAGCTCTTTACGGCCTTAATTTGAAAGAGACCATCCTAAAATTTTCAAAGCCCGGGCATCACCGCTGTCCAGCGGTCGCTGGCAACCCTCCGAACGCCGGGCCGGTGAATGGTTGTAGTGGAATGCGTCCGTGAGGCGGTGTTGCCATTCTCGTCTGTTCGCGCGCGCGTAGGTTGCAGTTTTAATGGATGACCCTGTACTTTGTATAATGTTGGCATCACCGTCACCTCCCTGTAATCCTCTACCCTCACTCCGTCTCCCTTTTTCACGATCGGGACCACCACCCCCTCTTTCCACTCCTCTGGCCACCTTCCCCTCTCCATACCTTATTTATCATTCCCCATGCCCACCCCTGCACTTCCATCCCTCCATACCTCCACACTTCGTTTGGCATTTTGTCTCCTCCCATTGCTTTATTGTCCCTCAACTTTCCCAATACGTTTGTTACCTCTTCCCACGCTATCTCATCCCTTTCTTCCCCCCTTCTCCTCCCTACTTGTCCCCTCACTACTCGCCTTTCTACTCCTCCCAGTACCCTCATGAAATGCTCCCTCCATTCCTTCATTTCTATCTCCTCTTCCTCCTCTTCCTCCCCCTGTTCACTATCTCCCATACCTCTTTCTCATTTCTTACTTCCTCCGCCTCTTTTATAAACCTGTCCGCCTCTTCCTTTTTCTTTTCCTCACATATTTTCTAATACTGTCTTTTGAGCTCCCTGTACTCCTCTACTTTCGCTTCCCGCTTTCTCCATCTTCTCAGCGCCTTTCTTGCCTCCCCTTTCGCTACCATGCACTCCTCGTCCCACCACCCCATTCTTCTCTTCTCATTTTCTCTCCCTCCATCCTCCAGCCCTCTTCTCAACCTCCTCAATCCCTCCTGCAGCTCCTCTTCTAGTCCTAGTCCCCTTTCTTGCCCTATCCCCGCCACCTCCTCTCTGAATCTCTCCCTTCCCCTCTCGTTCCACCCTCCTCTCTGTCCCGCCTCTATTTCCCTCTCCTCTTTTTCTTTCCTTTCTCTCCTCCCTTATCTTCACTATTGGCGGGTAGTGATCCGACTTTAGCCCCTCCCCTACTTCTAACCTCTCTATCTTATCCTCTATGCCTACCTCCCCTACCACATAATCTATAACCGTCTCCCCCCTTGCCCCTGTATATGTGAATTCCCCCCTCTCGGCCCCTTTCATCGTCCCATTCAAAATCCCCCATCCTCTCTCCTCCAGCCACCTCACCAATTTTCTCCCCTCCGCGTTCATCCTTCGAGTTCCTCCCCCCCTCCTCCTCCTCTCCTAATGACCCCCCTCCCTTTGTACCCGTCCTGGCATTAAAATCTCCTCCTATTAGCGTCTCCCCCTCTTTTTCCCCCTTTTCCGCCCACTCCTCCATTCTTTCTAATTTCCTTTCCAGGTCTCCGCTGACGTTTACTCCTACAAAATTCCACCCCTTTGCTCCTATTCTTGCCCTCACCTCTATTAATCCTTCCTCTCCTATTGTTATCCCCCCCCTCCCCTCCCCCTACTAGTTCCTTCCTTACCCCCGCCACCATTCCCCCTTTCGCCCTTCCCTTATTGTTGTACCTCCTTGCTGCCTGCAGTTCCCATATGAATCCCTTCGGTAGCTTCCCTCTTATCGCCCCCCCCCCCCACTCCTCCTCCACCCACGTCTCCATCATTATTATAATGTCCCACCTTCCTATCCATCCTCAGAATTCCGCATATTTTCTTGCCAGCCCTGCTAAAATTCCACCATACTACCTCCCACCCCTTCCTTCCTCTCTCCTCTTTCCTTGCCATCTTTCCCTCTTTCCTACTCACTCCTAACTTCCCTTCTCCCGTGGCTCTCCTTTTCCTTCCCCCAGCTTCCCCTGTTCCTCCTCCCTTGTTGCTTCCTTTCCCCACTCCTTCCACTTTATGTCCCTTAGCACCTCGTTTCTTTCGTCCCACTTCCACGAGCATCCCCCTATCATTACCCTACCATATCTCACCCATACACTGTTCCCCCTACTTATTTCCCCCTCCGCTATTGCCTCTAGCTTTCTCTTCATCTTCCTTTCCCGCCACGTAAAATCTGCCTCTATCCTCTCCTTTCTACCTGCTAGCTTCTTCTTTTCCTCCATCACTTTTCTTTTCGTTTCCTCTTCTTTTAATTTGACGACCACTATCTCTCCCCCTCCCCCTACCTTTTTGGCCGATTCTATTCCTTCCTGTATCCCCATGATCCTAAATAGATCCTCCACTCCCTCCTTTACTGTCTTTCCCTTATCCTCCATACCCCTTATCACAATGTTCTTTCTTCTCTCTTCCCTTTCTTTCTCCTCCATCTTCCATTCCAGCTCCCTAAACCTTATTTCCATCTCCTCCCCTCTGTCCTTCACACCTCCAGCCGCCTCTGCTCCACACTTATCTCCAGCTTTTCCATTTTCTCCTTCAGCCTCCGCCCTCCCGACCCTCCTAGTCTCTCTACCTTTTCTACCCTCATCCCAAGTTCTCGTACCTCCTTTTTTAATTCCCCCTTTTCCTTTTTCCATTTTTCCCCCCTCTTCCACATTTCTTCCTTTAGCCTTTCCATCTCCCCCTTGACCCACTCCTCTTGCCCTTTCGCCCTTTCCCTTGCCTCCTCTCTACCTTCTGCTATCTCTTCCCTCATGTATTTTAACATCTCCATTACGTCCCCCTCCTGTCCTCCTGACCCTGTTGGCGATCTCGCTACCTTCTTACTTGTCCTGAACACCTTTTCCTTCTCTTCCTCTACCGCTATCTCGTCTTCTTGCCTCTCCCTTTTTCTTCTTAATAAATCCTCTATTCCCCCCGTACTATTCCTTCTCTCCATTTTAAATCTTTCCGCACTCGTGGGCCTACCTTTTTTTGGCTTCCTCTCCCTTCTCTTCTACTTCCTTTCTTTCGTTTCCCATTCCTTTCTATCCTTTCTCCACTTTCCTCCAACCACTCTTTTTCCTCCTACGTCTTTTGCCTAACCCTTTCGTCTTCTACCTCATCGACACTTTGCTCTTTCCTTTCGACTCTCTTCCTTATCTCCTTTTTTCCTATCTTCTCCAACAGGTGCCGCTTACTATATTTCCTCTTCGCGCCTATTCTGCTCTTACTCTCCGGTTTTTCTCCCTAACCTCCAAATTGTTCTTCTCACCCTTATCCTCCTTCTCCCTCTCTCTCCTATTCTTCCCCCTGACGCCCTTCCATCTTCCTGCAACTCCACCTTTCACCTTCCCCACTCCTTTTCCTCTACACTCCACTCTCACACTCCGCACTCTTCAACTTCTCGCAACCCAGCTCTCTTACACTCCTCACTCAATCGCACCGGAAACGGCAGTCCAAATTGTAATAATATTTTGTTCTATATAAATACTTAAATAATTATAAGGAATTAGTGAATAATACATCTTTAGTAAATGAAAGATATTGTAGCTTGTGACATTCGGATTCCGCACCTGCGTAGAGTAGCTTAAATGGTGCGTTATATTCTATAATTGTAAGAGATAATAATAAAAAATTTCGTCTATATTTTTGGAAGTAATATACAAACGCTACTATTTTACATGTAAGAAATTGTACTTTGATTAAACAATATTTACTGATATTTCGAAAGTAGCTGAAGACCAAGAAAACACAACAAAAAAATATGACTCCTGTAACTAAGGACCACTCTACGGGGCACCGTATCGATTGCGCGTAGCTTCGGCCCTGGCGAGCCGCGCGGGGCGTGCAATGGCCGTTACTGCCGCCGAGCGGCAAACACCATAAACGCGTTCCCGCTGGATATTTTCTCAAACAGTCCGAGTTAAAAACCGTTCCGACATTTTTCGTGGTTGGTTTCTTCTTCAGAAATGTCTACAGCATCCGATACTGTGGAGCGCATTCGTGGTACATAAACAACTTTTCGTAAAAATACAAAAGTATTGCGTAGAAATCATGCACATCGGCAATTTTTTAAACTTTGACGGCCGTTTACAACCATATAAAACCATCAAATTTAATAACTGCATACACCGATATATTCAGCAAACACTCCTCTATATTTTTAGGCTAAATTGAACTTTCTAGCATTCTTGGTTTTCAAGTTATACGTCATTCTTGCCCAAAATCAGGCGCTTTTTACAAAAACTCATGTTTTTGAAAAACTGTGGGTGATAGAGCAATTTTTTACGGATTCGTGTTTGGGACGAGAAACTCTACTAGGATCTCGGAGTTCATATTGCAGATCCAAATACGTGTTGGACAGTGTAGTTAAGCCCCCAAATCGCCTATTATGGCTTATACGCTGCGTTGTATACTAATTTTAAAAGATAAAATTCATAGATTTCGTCAATATTTTTCGAAGTAACACATACATATTATTATTGCACCTCTAATAAACTGTACTTTTATTAAAATATATTCACTGATACTTCCAAAATAGACGAACACAATTATGTCCGAAACTGACGAGAAATCACTATTTTTTCAAAACTTCAACTCAAATGCGGCACGGGTTCCCGTTGTCCAATCGCTTTGAAACTTTACACATATCATTTTCTCACCCAACCTCATATTTTAGGAGCGTAAGACCAAAAAAAGTCGAAAGTTGAAAAATAAGGACCACCCTACTCTGTACTCTCCCGTTCGATTGGTGTCCAGGTATTGTCGCCGAACACTTTGTACCGAACGGGCATGGCGTCCCTCCCCTCAAACCTCGTGTCGATTGGCGACTGGGGCCATTCAGAAGTATATCCAAATTTTCTTCCACATGTAGCCGAATACCCCTATATTTATATTGATGATCGGAATGTGTGTGTGCGCGCACTCGCGCGCGTGTGTGCGAACCATGCGAGCATTCCCCTCCACTACTCCGTACTTCGTAATGTGATTCTTACTCGTGGCAACTCTGGTTACGGCTATGAAGTAAGATTAAGGAAACTTATCTCTATATTCCAGACGAAAAAAAGTTGGTCACGAAAAATGTTCCGTATATCGCGAGGTTCGCCAAATAGAATAACTTTGACTTTGTCGTCGTCATTTTGAATATTCGTCTCATAATACATATAACGTGCAGTGTTTTCTATTCAGTTCTAATACAAATTGTACAAGAAGTGTTTAATGTCTTGGTTGTAGTTTTTATAATAAATTTTAAAGTTGAGTATACAGTATTGTCTCCCTGAGAACTCGTTGGTCGGGACCGGCGTTGAGCCCACATCGTGAGCAGAGCCCTAATTCCGAGTGTTCGTTTCTGGCTTCTTTCTGGCCGAAGGCGGAAGCGAGATCGAACGCTTTGCGTGCGCCGCAGTGACATGGCGTCCGAAAGACGGAGCGAGACCAGCGGCTTTCGCTCGCTCTCGCCTTCGCCGAACAAGAGTGAGACAGAAGTGGTGGGGATAGCGAAAAGCCCACAGCGTGTGCACCGAAACGAGTTCACGGGGGACAATACTGTAGTTTGGTTACAATATTATTTCTAATCACATGATATTATATGGTTTAGAAGAAAATTGTAGAATTTTCTTTAGCATATGTTTAAAAAAAAAATGAAGAAATAATTTATTTATTTTTTTCAAAAGTTATATATGTTGTATTAGTATAGTTGTATATAACATGGGAGGGTGTGGCCTGGGAAGGGGGGCGCGGTGTGCCGAGTAGGCCAAACTATATCACCGCGCCCCAAGAATAGCCGCCACATAATTGTGGTCGTGGCGGCGACTGAGGGGTGGATCAGGGGGGCCCATGTGTCAAGGGCCCCCCGCCAGTGGAGCGGCTGAGCCTGCCGCTCCGGGTTGCGCGATCGAGTTCGTGGGGCGAATGGGCGGCCGTGTCGGGCCGCTCCAATGGCAATGCCCGCCGTGCGCTTGGGACGTTAATTTCTTTCCCCAAGTTCGCGTGGCGATGGAGCGGCCCTACGCATACACGGCCGGCTAGAACCTTCGCCCCCGCCCGGCCGCGACCTCGCAACATCTTGGTCGCACCCGGGTAGTAACTCGATCGCGGGGTCGTGGGGTGGGGGTGCCGGGGGCACCACCCGCCCTAGCAGCAGCGACCGGAGACGGCGCGGACGTGTGATCCGTCGCGCGCCGTCGGAGTTTCGGAAACTGGGGGGAGGATTCAACTCCCCCCAGGGAAGACCCCGAATCGGGGCTGGCGCGGAACTATGCATATGCGCTAGAGGGGGAGGGGGCAAGCGGACGTATCGCTCGTTTGCTCCCGCGTGAAGTCCCCCCCCCCTCGGGCGCGCGGCTTCGCGCCTGAGGCAGATCACCTCGGTGGTTTTAGTGGGTTCGAGTCCCACATAACCCCTGACCCTCCCCCGGGGGTCGGGGGTATCCGTGGGGATTTCCACCGAGTTAACAAAAAAAAAAAAAAAAAAAGTTGTATGTAACATCTTCTCTACATATTATAAAATAAAGTCCCAGATATGTTTGTACCCGCCCATACAGCACACTCTCGTTGCAGGATAGTTGCAGCATAGTTGCGGTGCAAGATTGCAACGATTCACGCAACTATGCCGCAACTTCACAAAATATATTTCCACGGGAAAAACTGTTAAAAAAAAATAAAAAAAAAGTTATGGGTTGCAAGGCGACTTGAACACCGGGCCGCCCGCATGACAATCTGACGCGCTACGGTTGTGGCCACGGAACCTTCTTGGATGTAGTTTACTGTAGATGGTATATATATTGATTACTCCGTACGTTAAAAACTTTAATACTACATGAGTACTACGACTGCCATATATTGTCGTTCTAAAAGCTATGTCCACTACCGCATGGTCCCCTTGTTTGTGCCGCGATTCGGCCCGACCTGCCCCACTTTGCGCCGTGCTCGCCTTTACGGAAACATCAGCTTGGCATGTGTCACCACTAAAGTAGATTCTGACTTATATGCTTGGAACTGATTAAATGCTTGCCTTCTCCGACATATATTTTATATTTTAGTTCATTATACAGGATGTCCGCGGGAACAGTAAATACCTGGATATTTCCTAACGTATTGGAGATATAAAACAAATTGTTTATATGAAATTGCATGGTTGGAGGGGGCAAATTTACTGGGGCAGACGATTTTTTCTTGTATTATTATTTTACGAGATACGATGATCAATTTTTTTTTAACAGATCACTTGATAGTGCGTTTCAAGATGAATTCAATAAGGTATAATGTATGCACTTTATTTCAGCCGGTTTTGGAGATATTATGTTTTAAAATTTGCTAACGCTGCAAAGTTGTGGCAAAGTTGCGACAAAGTTGCGACAAAGTTGCGGCATAGTTGCGGCACAGTTGCGGCAAAGCTGCGGCAAAGTTGCAGCAAAGCTGTGGCAAAGTTGCAGCAAAGCTGCGGCAAAGTTGTGGCAAAGTTGCAGCAAAGTTGCAGTGCATTATTGCAACGCAACTATGCAGCAACTATGCAGCAACAATTCTATGTCCGCCCCGTACAATGTTGCACGGCAACGTCGCAGCAACCATCCATCGACATGCAACCATGCAATATCGCAAGGTTACTGCAACCATCCTGCAACTTTGTCGCAACGAAGTGTGCTGTATGGGCGCTAATCTCGAGAACCACTGGATGGATTGTGATGCAGTTTTCACCGTTTTGTAGAGCATTTCTCGAGGAAGGTTTAGGTGTATGCAACATTACCCATGACAAAAGGAAGCCGAGCAACGACGATTTTAGTGAAGCAAGATTTTCGTGAATCGCAGCGCTCACAGAACAACTAATGATGTGACTCAGCATCGCCACCACTGTGCGGGCAACCGCCACGTGCTTCTCTTTCGCGCAGAGCGGTGCTCGCCACGCTATGTATAAGATTCACACTAGATTCTACATATTGCGGGTATGGACCTGTATCTCGCACCTACAGCTTGATTGTGCTTTAAGGAGCTTCTTACTTATTTCGGTTTTCTATCATTATCCTAATCATTAATCATTAATTATTAATTATTAAATAAACGTATGGGGTGGTGGGGGCTGCATCGCAGTCCGTCCAGTGGTTCTCGAGATTAGCAGGATCAAACATACAGACGCCTACCGGGGACATTATTTTATATGTACCATGTAGAGATAAACATGAATCAGTCACGCTGACAACCAGGGAGTCGAGACCGATAGAATTTCGGTTTCGGTCGCGGTCGCGGTCAGTGAGACCGACCAATATGGCATATACGGTTCTCTCGACCGAACTAGAGAGCGACGAGCGGTCAAGAGTTTTCTATCGACCGAAACTCAAGAGAAAATTTCTCTCAGACTTTCGGTTGACCGGTCTTAACCGGTCGCAATACGGTCGAGTTAATTTATGGAGAGGTTTCTGTTCCTCTCCATAAATTACGAGTCGGAGCGGTTCGGTTCTGTTCGGATCGGTTCAACCTAGGTGAATAAGCCGCGAAGGTATGGATACTGTTCCTGTCGCTCACACTGTTTTTCACTCTCGTGACGGGTTTGTTGATAGCAGACTTTTGCAGTTATTTGTTACTGTAACACTGTCCATTCCAAACTATGTCGATCTGCCGAGATATTATTGTATTTCAAATACTAGTTACGTATTATTTTAATAGAAGTAGTTAATATAAAAAAATTATTGTTAATATACAAATAACAAGTAAGTGATTGAAAATATAATTCTTCATGTGATAAATTTTATAAGTACGTCCAAGTGTAGAAAAAAACAGAAGATAGAAATGTAATAAAATGTAAATATATTTAACAATAGCAAAATTGAATACAATGTTTCAATTTTTATCTCTCGGAATAACATATGAAAATATTATTTAACATCTTCTGAATCAGCTATATCATTCTTACCATGAAAAATGTAGTCCCAGCTATTTTACTTAAACATTGTCGTAAATGTTTTTAAATGGGATTCTTTTTGATGGGTATTAATTTACGACAATGTTTCTAAATGGGATCCTTTTTGATGGGATTATATACTTGGCGCTCTTTTTTGTACCTTTTTTCAAAAATAAAATCGACTGGTCCCATATCCGCCTTAATGGTGTCATTTATGCCCGCGAAAAAGTGTCTTTAACTGCTTTTGTTTGAATTTCAATAGGGGTTATACCCAAAAGTCCCTGTTCCATATGATATTATGGTTCAACGCAAATACACGGTGTTTTGTCCTCGCCTTAGTGCAGCGGTGGCCACATCGGGCCATTTGGGAGTAAGGTCCCCATTATGTTTACCGTAGCCGCGCGGGAGGGGAGCTGGAAGCTAATGGTAACGTAGGTGCGCCACGGATAGGGAAGACTGTAAGAGTGTAAGTAGTAGCGTGCGGTGCAGGCTCGTACCCCTAGGCTGAAATAACTGGCCCTTTTAGGAGCCCAAGTGGCAGCGATCACTGGGGCCCCCAAGATTCTCAGTCACTCAAGCCTATCGTACGAGTATGAGGTTGCACCGCACACTACTACAGGTTTCTCTATCCGTGGCGCGCCCACGTTACCATTGGTTTTCGAGCTCCCCTTTCGCGCGGCTACGGTAAATATAATGGAGACCTTACTCCCAAATGGCCCGATGTGACCACCGCTGCCTTAGAGAAACTTAAGCCTTGAAATGATCCATGGACAAAATCTCTCGATGCGTCCATTCGTTAGCGAATGAGGGTCTATAGGTATAACAATAAAGTGCAGTTTACGAGTGGCTAAATCACGACCATGAAGCCCTGAGTAAAATAGTAATTACTATAAACAATTTGAAAGCTTTAACAAGCTGGGACTACATTTTTCATGGTACGAATGATACAGCTGATTCAGAAGATGTTAAATAATATTTTCATATGTTATTCCGAGAGATAAAAATTGAAAGATTGTAATCAATTTTGCTGTTAAATTTGTTATTTATGCTATTGTTAAATATATTTACATTTTATTACATTCCTATCTTCTGTTTTTTTCTACACTTGGACGTACTTATAAAATTTATCACATGAAGAATTATATTTTCAATCACTTTCTTGTTATTTGTATATTAACAATAATTTTTTTATATTAACTACTTCTATTAAAATAATACGTAACTAGTATTTGAAATACAATAATATCTCGGCAGATCGACATAGTTTGGAATGGACAGTGTAACAGTAACAAATAACTGCAAAAGTCTGCTATCAACAAACCCGTCACGAGAGTGAAAAACAGTGTGAGCGACAGGAACAGTATCCATACCTTCGCGGCTTATTCACCTAGGTTGAACCGATCCGAACAGAACCGAACCGCTCCGACTCGTAATTTATGGAGAGGAACAGAAACCTCTCCATAAATTAACTCGACTGTATTGCGACCGGTCAACCGACCAGTCCGCGGACTGGTCATGCCTTCGGTTTGGTTTCGTTAAAAGTATGGTCTGAGATTCCCGGTCGAGAGGCAATCGGTCAGGAGTTTCGGTTCCCCTTCACAACCTCTCACTGTTACGGTCACTATATCGGTTCCTTTTCGCTTCGGCTACTGGTCGCTAGACCGGTCAAGACCGGTCGAAATTTCGGCTTCTGCTTCGGTCTCGACTCCCTGTTAATAACTCGGGTGAAGGCAAGACGGGGCATGCTAGTTTCTAATAAAGACATATATATATAACTATACTATTACAATATATATAATGACACCCCACTCCTATGTTTGGAATAAAGACAAAATTGCGTTTTTCTGCAAAGACAAAAATTTTATTTACAACCACGTGTATGCACAACGTTTATAATTCCTAACATAATTTTACGACTAACTGTACACTAGTTTTCAAGATCAAGTGTCTGTGAACAGACGAGTTTCTCACCTGCAAAGACAAAAAAACAACATTTAAAGCCTTTAATTCGGGGTTTATAAATTCTTTCCAGGCGGTTATTCTACAGTCCTCTGACTTTATCGTTTTTACTCCCTCTAACCTCATCTTCTCTCCCATCTCATAAACGATCGTCGTGACACCTATTTAGTTCCGTCGATAGCGCGGTAAATTCCAAAATGTGTTATTAAGAAACAACACACTATTATATGAGTGTGGTTGTTTTCTTTACATATATATAACTCTTGAAAAAAAAATTATTTCTTGCAATATAAATACTTACAATATTAATACATACAAAACATTGGATCATGAAATGAACACGTCATTCTATAATATGAAAATATAAAAATATAAAATTAAGCAAGGAAAGCATGATTTGCGAACTGCACTTTAAACCAGAAGATGTTATTAGAGAAAATGTCTTTTCACAAGACGATGGTACAGTCATGTACGTGAAAAGGGGAAAATAAAAATTAAAAAAAGAAGCAATTCCATCAATTTTTCCACCAGGAAAGGTACCATGCTATCAGCAGATGGAACGTGGAAATAATTATGACTTATGTCTTCTGAGTTTTCAACTGAACATGAAATCTCTGCAAAAATCACATTCGGTGGAAGAACCAATTCTTCTGTGTGGCACGACATTAATAAGCAAAAAAAAGAAAATAATCAAGTTTTCTGCTTAACATTTAAGTTTTGGAAAAAGTACAGAACTTTCTACAAGTTATTGAGTATGTTATTTCTTTTGTAACTTTTTGTATCGCATGAATACATATGATATATTATTATACCTTTCACTATTGTTACTTCTTTTTCTCTGCAACAATGTATATAGTCATTTCAATTTTAATTTTGTTGAATATTGATTATGTACCTCTATAGATATGCCCTGTAAATGAACTGACCGCAGCATACCAGCAGATTCGCAGTAGATTCGACTAGATCCTGACGTCAGATTCGGGGCCTCCTATGTCTGCATTAAACTATGGTTCTGCGGTCAGATCCTGACATCACGATGATTGATATCCGATTTCGATCGGATCTTGCTGCCGTGGTCTCACCGCAGATTAGGAGCAGAAATCGAGCAGATCCTGCGTAGCGCGATCTGACGGCAGATTGTCGGTAGATACTGAGGAGATCCTGACGCAGATTCGGTGCCTACTATGTCCGCATTAAACTATGGTTCTGCGGTCAGAGCCTGACATCAGGATCTGAGCGCAGAGTGATATCAGATTTCACTATTCCGCGGAGCCACTGGCGCGAGTGAGAAAACCCAATGAGCGAGCGAGAGGAAACGGAAGAGCCTCTCGCTCGTTCCCGGGTTCCCGCACTCTCGTCCGAAGGATTCTAAGAAATGGTGGGGATAGTCGCCGGGCTCCTAACGCGTCGTAGAAACGGGCTCCTAACGAGGATTTACTGTAGATCCTGATGTCACGATCTGACCGCAAAACCATAGATAATGCGGACATAGTAGGCAATTTGATATAATAGTATATATTTAAAAACAGTTCGAAGGTTTTAAGCGTAAATAATATATAGAACACGTTTATAAGACGGACTTGTGTGGCACAGGATTTTCAGGCGCTGCGTGCCTGCTAGAGAGAGAGAGAGTGAGTGAGAGAGTGACATGGAGTGAGGAAGACGTTTCGCGAGGTGTGTCGCGTTAGGAGTAAGTAGTCTCGTGTAGTCCCTGTACGAACGTAATACCGAACGGACAACTGAGAGGGAGAAATAAAAGTGCCGAGTCTCGTGAGGACGGAGAGTTTCAATTACTACACTTGAAAGATCTGATTTTTACCATATTTTATGGAAGAAAGAAAAGTTGGAAAACCATCTATTATTTAACTTTTAAAAACAGTTCTTCCAAATATAAAAGAATTAATGATAACTATTCATTCAGTCATCTTAGAAACGGGTATACCAAATATATACTCCGCAGTGAAATGTCGGCAAATGCGAGCTGTACCCGAGAGCTCTGAATAATTGAGCCCCCGACTACTTATTCCCGCCGCCCCACAGTGGGGTATTCGCACCGAAAAACCGGACATTAGTGAATTTCAAAAATTTTGAGTAAGCCGTAAAACTTTTAGTATTAAAGGTAGATGAGTGCCTGAGGGACAATACATCAGTATTCTTTTTTAAATTTGTGCACTCACAAGGCAGTATAGTTAATCGAAAGTCAAGAGATTTCATAGCACACTTTACAATCCCAATCACTCTCTGAAACAGCGTTCGCTTATCCGTGATTTTCAAGTGTTCTACTGGAATTGTGTAAACTTTGTCATTGTAGAAGCTTTTCAGGTACGCGTAAACAGCAGTTTCGAACAGTTTTCAAGCTGTTATCATCTATACTAGCACAGACCAGGTATAGGATAGACCTATCACGCAATGTAATTTTGTGTTACATGCTCGGGGGGCTCGCGAGCCCCCTTACCATTTTCGTGTCACACCCAACGTTATCGATTCAGTCTAAAATAAGATTACAATGCTACGAGTGGTAGGAATTGAAATTAAATCTTATCGGAAACATTTAAAATCTAAAACGGCCTGAACGTTACGACTAATTTCAAGAAACATGTTGCATAATTCCGTTTACTAATATATTTTGATAGAAGTATAATTTGCACTTATTTCTATAAATTTCGATGAGACATATTATATAAATACAACTGCGTAATAAACATTTGTACAGTCTCTTAGTTAGGTTATATTTTCTGTCACTTCGAGGAGCGTATTTTCTGTCCTCGAAGTGACAGAAAATATACTTAACCTATATGCTTCATTAAACTAAATGTTTATTGGATATTTTGTTCTTTTACGCTACATTTGTGAACTTTTTATGACATAAGATCCTTCCAAAATTTTATTATTACGCCGCTACGGTATATTTATGAAATCGATGTGTAATTATTCGTGGTTAAGAAATAAAATTTCCTATTTATAACGTCATTTTCTGAGTACATTTCATTGAAATATAGTAAGTTTCAGCTTAATTTGTTTATATTTGCCAAATTCATGCCTTTTATTGGACTCTAATTGATTTTAGCATCAATTTTCATGTTTACAAATTTCTATGCTTAATTAGTGGTGTGACTATCGATTATCGATAGATTATCGATATCTTGTTGATATTTAACGATATATCGACAATATCGTTAAGGCGAATAGACCCAGATAGCACACAAGACATCTTGGAAGTCTGAAAGACGGCTTATAGACAACGTGTGCTATCTGGGGATCTATTCGCTTCTTCTACACGGAAAATGGTCAGCACCGTTCCCAACGGTGTTCGAAAAGTGAGCAGCGTAAAAACCGGTGCTGAGGCCCATTCACGGCGGTGTTTTTCGGTGCTGGCCAACACCGTGAATGGGTCCAGCACCCACCGGTTTTTACGCTGCTCACTTTTCGAGCATCGTTGCCAACGTGTAAAATGTAAGGCATTAATTGTATAATAGAGTAATTCAGAATCTATTTATTTGTATTTGAATATATTTGAATAAACACCGATATGAATGGGCGAAATTATCGGTGCTGAGCCCATTCACAACGGTGTTTTTCGGTCCTGACAGCGCCGTGAATGGGCCCAGCATCGGTTTTTACGGTGCTGACCTTTTGCCGCGAACATTTTTGGTAGTTGAAACGATATTTTTGAGCCTGCGCGGAAAAGGTCTGCACCGTTGGGAACGAACACGGCCGAGACGGCCGTGGAACGAAACGTGCTGGAAAAGTGGGCACCGTAAATATCAGTGCTTGGCCCATTCACAACGCTGTCCAACACCGAAAAACACCGTTGTGAATGGGCGAACATACGCAGATAACACGCGACGTCTAGAACCGTCTTTAAGATGTCTTCAGACGTCTTGAAAGTCTGAAAGACGTCTTAATCACGGCTTATAGATATCGTATGCTATCTCGGCCCAGATAGCACACCTCGTCTTACAGACGTCTAGTTTATGTCTATTTTAGGTCTGAACGTCTTGATTTGTAACAAGACGTCTTCAAGACGTCTTTAATACGCCTTTTCTACGTCTTTAAGACTTTACCAGACGTTGTGCTATCTGGGGGGTACCTCAACCACTTCTATTCGCCTCAACGATATCATAACGACATTATGGATATATCGAAATATCGGTAACATTTCGATATTGTCGACATTTATCGATAACTTTATCGATAATCACACCTCTACCTTGAAGTGACAGAAAATATAACCTATATGCTATACCCAATTTCATGAGTATACCATTGCGGCGTGACAATAATATTTTGGAAGGATGTTCAGTTATAAAAAGTTCACAATCGTAGCGTAAAAGAACGAAATAGCCAATAAAAATTTATTGTCATGTAGCATATAGGTTATATTTTCTGTCACTTCGACGGGTGGACCATATAATAATCATGCGCATCCAGCCTGCGCATTTTCCCTAGCCTGGGCGGCCGCATGAAAGGGGTTGGAATGATATTTTTGAGCCTGGGTACACGGAAAATTGACATGTCGTCCCAAGCGGGAGAAAAGTTATTTCATTAAATTCTTTTATATTTTGACGAACTGCAGTGTTTAAATCATGTTTAAATAATTACTTTAAGCGACCCTGACATTCAATTAACTAACCTGTTAAGAAAACTATTAAAAATATTATATTACGCGGCTAAATACATGCTTTTCTGACTTTCTTTCTTCCATAAAATATGGTAAGATCGGATTTTTCGAGTCGGTCTTATAAACATTTTACCACGTTTATACTTGAAACAACGCAATACAGTATTTCTTCTAGTTCCTATCATTCTTCTAAATATGGAAACATAGGTATCAGGTTTACATAGGTTTCTAAAATTGTTCACAAGCTATCGACTCTTTATAACAATATGTTGGTCGGCGCTTGGAAGGAATACAGGGGCATTAATATGCAGCATCCTCTAATGGAAACATAATTTTTTAATATTTTTATCATTACGCAAACATCTGTATTTTATGTCAGATTTTTCTACTAAAATGAAACAAATTACGACGCAGTATGGTATGAGGAAGGTACGACAAAAGATTGGTACAGAAAGAACATATGTTTTTAAAGCCCAACAAATAATACGATAGCGAACGTTCAGTAAATGAGCGGCCTTTTTCTCATCGATTGTTGAGGTCAAGGCCCCCGAGACGTTCGTCTTTTTTTTTAAAACAGATGCCGTTCCCAGAAACACGATGCACCTGAAGGCAAAAATCGATGAGACTTGAAATGTCTTGCAAGCAAAGCTCGCTAAATCCGGCGTTTGCGTTTCTTTCACCACCATATGTACCTACCTACTTGCCCGAATGACATCGTGTTTGATTTTCCTTTTATTAAAAAAATCTCAGTAATTTGCAATGAATGTTCAAACAAAGAAGAAACAGAGAATGTAAAAATTTCATCTTACAATTAGCTTAGCATGTATACATACATTTTTTCCGCTTTTAGCTACTGATTACGGCTTTTGCAAAATTTATAGAAGAAAGTAAAATCTGCTTCAATACGGGCATTTGGGTATAGCTCGTCCGTGGGCCGACATCGACATACGAAAATCAGGCGCACGGAGAACGCAAGAAGAGAATGTATGTAGGTATCATACTTTGTTGCCGCTGCCAGAATGATCGTTTGTTGCGGAATGGACCTCCGTGCCATTTCCCTCCCATTTTATCTCACTCACGAGTCGCGACGACCGTAAAACAGACCCTTTTTTTACTTGTGCTTTAAAAAATACCATAACTGTTTTCTCATATGTACTCTAGGAATAATGAAAACTAACCTTAACGCAAACGATACGCTCGGGTACTTATATCCTAGATGTTTTTTTAGAATTTTTAATAATCCATACAAAAGTTAATCAGGAAAGAGCCAATCAATTTGTAACGAAACGTAGAGTTTTAACTAGTAATCTACCGTTCCCAAGTAATAAATAAATTATTGCAAAATGTCCTCGGATCCCGAAAACTACGAATATAAATTTTACAAAAACATTTGGATTCGTTGTTCTCAATGATTTATACGTGGCGTAGGATGGGCACCGTCCATTTAGACATGCGCGGAGTGCAGAAATTTACGGGAATGTCAGTAACAGCATCAATTTTTAATATTTTTCGACGTACGACACGCGAAAATGTTAGTTAAGTGGTCCACTACACGAAAGGTACTAACAATCAATATAATCTTGCAATTTATAGCTTGTATAAGCTTTCAAGAAGAGCCATATTTCGGCGCCATATAGATTCCAGATCACCGAAATAGATTTTCGGAGAAAAATCCACGTGAATCCACGTCAGTCGCTGACAGACCGAGCCAAAGCGTAGCGTAACGAAAGCCTGCCCTCTGTGTCAAAGTCTAAACAAGTCACACGTATACAAGCACGCACACACCTTTCAGCAATTCAATACATTTCAGAGTAGTTCAGGATTTGGACGCTGTTCATGAACAGAGGCCGCTAAATTCAGTCCTCGAATTATGGGTCGGTAATACAGTTTGGGTGGTGACACCAAGTCCCATAAGGTGATAGATCTATTCTATACTTCGTCGATGATACTAAAGTCCAGTTCATATATATTGGCCGGTGAGCTTCGCGAGGGGTATTCTCCCACCACACCGCTTGCCTGCCTCGGTGCTCCTTTTCTCTGCGTTCTCGCTCTCTCTAGGGCTATGCCTACTCGTTGCCCGGTGGGAATTAGTGTCCGTGAGGTACGCACACATGCAGCGAAGCATCCCCACCACTTTGAGCACATAGACGGCGGGTACGATTCCGCGCGGTCATTTCTCGCTCCTTTCTGCCCGAAGGGGGGAGCGAGATGGAACGCTTCACGGCGTGCGCGGCGGGCGCGAACGCTCAGATGGAATCGTGAATTCGTGACTCCTCGCCGCATGCGTGCAACAATCAGATTGCCAGGCACGGCACGAGTCTTTTTTGCGTCCTAGGAGAGCTTGCCAAATTCCTCCATTTTTATTATAATACATTTAATTGAGCTTCTTCATATCCGTACTCTTAATTTTTACTCGTAGTTTAAAACCGTTGTAGTACAATTTTGTAGTATTTCATTTAAAAATTTATTTTCAACAATGCCAACAATGAAAATACCATTTTGTACCTCTTGTCAACCTTACGCCCTAGTAGTTGCCTAATTTCTCAGAGTAAAGCCATAAATAATCTCAAATAAATGTATTATAATAAAGAGCGTAATGTGAGAAGTTCGCCTATGGCGCAAAAAAAGACTTGAGTCGGGTCTGCGTCAAGATTCTGCGAAGCGGTTCCCGTGCTCACCGCAAGGCGTAAGCCCTTGCGATCATCGCACACGCAAAGGACGGAGTGTGACGGCGCCCAAAGGACAAAGCGAGACACAACATCAACGCGTTATCTGGCTTGTCCTGTCCTCGCTCGCTTTCAATGCCTCGCGCTCACTCTCGCCTTCGCCGGGCAAGAGTGAGACAGAAGTGGTTTTACACACATCAGAATAGGTGTGCGTTCGTTCCGAAGAAATTCAGGAGCTATATTGGTCATTCTTCCTCGTTAGCTTCATTTCCTATTGGTCTGCGCATAGCTCCGTAACGCACACAACTATTACGCTAAGAATAAACAACAGCCCCACAGCTAACATAGCTGTGACGACAGGCGGACTCGAGCACCGTTCCCGTTACCCCCCCCCCCCCCATACCCCTCGGCTACCCAGCAACTTCAACTGCCAATCCACGATCGTCAGGTGGTGGTGGCTGATTTCTCCTCGCGCGCTGCTCGTGAAACGAAACTCACCGGCCAATATATTCGAACTGGACTTTAGTATATAAATTAATATCTGAAGATAATTAATATTTTACTAACATTTTTGACGATTGTAAAACTTTATTAACGATTTTGTTATACTTCCGGGCACGTCCCGATACTTTTGCAGGTGTCACTAGATTTGGTAAAGATTTGTGATCCCGGTGCAAAAAAAATTGGATCCATATTCGTCCAAGTTCAATTTTTATAGCTAATTTCGTTAAGTAGATATGGTGCTCGCAGCATTTGACGTAGGCCTGTACGTTTGCTTTCGCTGGGCTTCGGCGAGACGCTGCGCTATGAAACTCGTCGACGGATCTGTTTACAAAAAGAGACGGACACCCATACGATGTTTATGATACGTTACAAATAAGACTTCAACCTGGGCCTGTTCTTTCTGCGTGCATTCAGTTGAAACAGTGCCTTCAGAGACTGCAGAGCGATATATTCAAAGTGTCTTTTACATAGTTATATCTTATATTTTAGTTTCTCTTTCAGTTTAAGTATTGTTTTGTGTATATATTTAGTGCATATTTATATTACAAGTTTCAGAGCCTTTTTCTTTTTGTTTGTGACGATTGAAGTTTTGACTGTTATAAATTTTGCTAGGATTGGGGTTCGTATATTATTTATGACTTATGTAATTACTTATTTATTTAATTATTTTTTGGCCATATTAGTTAGTATCTATTTAATTAGTTATTATTATGCATTAGTTCTTTTAAATGCCTATATCTTTATTAAAAAACATCTTTTTGCAATTAAGTTTGACTTATATGAAAGACAAACGATCATATTCTGCAATCGTACCGATAAAACTTGCAAGGACCATTGTTTACAACCCGTAAACTTAACAGATATCGATATACTCCACTTTAAAGCCATTTTTACTTTTTAGATACCATTACGATGAAAGCAATTAAAAGAATCAAAAAGTAGACAGCGCAAATATTAAAATGGTTTTTGTTTGAATCATTTTGGATGAATCTTGACGAAGTTATGGGAATTTAAGGATTGAGCAAATTTTAAACTCGTCATGTCCGGCTTTTCGGTGCGAATACCCCACTGTGCGCCCGGTCGCCGCCTAACGGTCGCGTCGCGATCTACTATTATTTAAAAATGATTATTTAAAAAAATAAAAACGTTAAAACCTTCCTCTCGTCATGACGAACAAATTGATGTAGCACACTTGTGGCTACAGTTCATATTTACTGAGAAACCGCATTTCAAAATATGCAACTTCAATTTTATGTAATAGTTGTATTGTATTGTATTGTATTGTATTGTATTGTATTGTATTGTATTGCATTGCATTGCATTGCATTGCATTGCATTGGATTGCATTGCACTGTATTGTATAGTATAGATATAGATAGATATAGACAGATGAGATGGCAGGTATTATCGGGCCGGGTAGTAGCTCTGCCGCGGGGACTGACGTGTGGTCCGTCGCGCGTCGCCGGAGTAGGACAGCTTGTGACGGGGGGAGGAAGCGCATTCTCCTCCCCCCGGGTTGACCCCGTATAACGGGGCTGTTAGCCTGTTAGGCTGTTAAGCGAACGAATCGCTAGTTTGATCTCGCACAAATCCCGTCCCTCAGGCGCGAGGCTGACCATCCTGGAGGTTTTAGTGGGTTCGAGTCCCACAACCCCCCCCCCCCCAGCCCCCGCCCCCGGGAGGGGGGTATCCGTGGGGATTTCCTCCAGGCTAAACAAAAAAAAAAGATGAGATGGCAGGCTATGTCAGGAGAATCTGGTCGATGTCTGCTGTCTATGTGCCGTCAGTTTGCGGTGCGCAAGATCTACTGGATTGTTGCCATTAAATTTTATCAGCAGACTGTCCTTACTTTCTACCGCCAAACTGCTCGCAGGTTATGTCAGCAGAATCTGCTCGATTTCTGCTGCCTATCTGCCGTCAGATCGCGGTGCGCAGGGTCTGCTCGATTTCTGACATTAAATTGTACGAACAGATTTTCCGCAGTGTTTAGCGCCCAACTACTCGCAGGCTATGTCAACAGGATCTGCTTAATTTCTGCTGCTTATCTGCCCCCCAATCGCGTTGCACAGAATCTGATCGATTTCTGCCATTAAATTGCATCAGCAGACACTGCCGCCAATCTGCACGCAGGTTAAGGCAGTACAATCTGTTGACTTTCTGCTTCTCTGATTTTCATGAACTGGGAACATTTTTGAATAAATTGTAATTTTAGGGATTGGAGCAAAAACGAGCAAAATCTGAAAGTTAATCTCAGTTCATTGAATAATCAGAGGTGATAACTGTACAAACAACAATGCTTGATCGGACTTGGAAGTTAACTAAATGTTTAATTCTTTTTATAATTTGTGTGGTAGGAGACCCTAAAAGTTGGCGAAAAATCGAAATACAAAGGAATTTTTGCATATTTTATCCGCCATTTTGTTTTTTGCCATTTTTACTTCAGATTCGTAATCAGCGACCTCGAAAACTATAGAATACTCATTTTTGTAAATATCAAAGATTGTCTTCATATTTTTACCGTGTTTCTGGGATTTCAACCCACTGTGCGCCCTTACATTTCCGAGAGAGTCGTGGTGGAGGTAAACGTTCTTAGCAGGGTGGTACGTACACGTGAAATTCATAATTGTACGAGTTCGAGGATTAGTTTGGCCGCGTTGACCTTGTGAATGTCTACCGACGGTACGTGTTTTATGACCCGGTAATTTGGTGCGTCGTATTACCGTGCGGACGAGACCGGTGGCCGACCAGATGTCCAGACCCTTTGCCTTTTTTTTCTAAAATATTAAAAGCTAAAGAATATTGCTGAAGTTGTAAAACGAAAGTGGACACGGTTATGCGGAAACACGGTGGACCGAGTCCCGTTACGAGAAGACAATGCAATGAAGAAAACTTATTTCTAAAGGGATTTGGGAATCATATTGCCGGATATAAAGGGCTTAAAGTTATGATCTTAATCCTAGCTACGCCATTAGCGCGGCGCCCGCATGTCATTATAATATTATTTATTAGTTTATATGAGTACGGAACAGCATATATGTACATCTCCTGTAATGAATTTCTAACCATTTTGTCTCGTTATCTGTCATGTATAATTTCAAGATGGTGACGACAAAGTCCAAATTATTCCATTTGGCGAAATTAGCGATGTACGACAAAGTTTTTCTGACAACTTTTAATCTTGGCAGATAAGTCCCCTTACTCTTACTTCGTGGTTACGGCCAAAATAAGATGACGCGTTCGACCGTTGCGAAGAACCCAGGAATTTGAACTGAACCGCGGAAACAAATACGATATTCCGCGATCACAATTTCTATTCATGAAAACTATTTTTAAGGATTATATAGCATTAATTTTGACAAGAACTGAAATACTGTATTAATAAATCTGTATAATATTATTCGAAAACACGAAGGAGAATCTTACAGTGTGAATAAATAAGAATTACTCACATTCATAAGCTCACCTCTCTAAAATGAGCAATTTCTTCCTGTAACACGTTCTCCTATAGTCGAAAAGAACTGACAGATTTGCAGTAATCTCACTAATTGTAAAACGAATACTTCTTGCGTTATTAAAATTATCATACGCAAACGGATCGCGAGCATATAAAGAATGATCGCTATTAGCAAACACATGAAGCTTAGTTTGTGTAACATTTTCCGTTAAACATGTCCCTCCAAACAAGTAAGCCTTTAAGTAGGTAATTTTTCTTACCAGCAACCATATTGGTCCCAACACTTTCCCATGATAGATTTCCATAGATAACGGAAGGACTGAGTTCATTTATATGATTATTCCTCAGGTCTAAGGTAAGTTGAGAAAGTCTCTTCGTTAACGGGAGAAAAATATCTGACTGTAATCTGCGAACTTGAGTGTTTTTGATCCGTAGTATCAATTCACCACCTTCGATGGTAGAAAATGCTTCCGAAGAGATCACCTCAAGATCGCTTCCGGAAATTGTTAATTCTCTAAGTTGTTTCGTAAAAGCGTTCTGTATTTGATGCTTCAACAAATGTTCCGTAACTTGAATCTCCACAGTTCTCAACGGCAATCCAGTTAGTAGATGTCGCAGATGGAAGCCGTCCGCTTCGGGCCAAGTTTGAATTCGTAGGTGCTTCAGATATTTTAAGACGCGGAGACAGTCTCTGTCAACTGATTTGGTTTTATTCAAATTCTTTAAATTCAGCTTCTCTAGTCTCGGATACCCAGTAAAACTCTCCTTTGTTAGTTCCTAAATTAAATTTTGTACTTTATTAGTTGCTGTTTGTTAAATCATTACAAATCATTACACATTAATTACACGTACACAAAAAGAATATGAAAAGAAATCGCAAATGCTTATACGTAACTATAATATTGTTCTGTATCAATGTTCATGTACGACAATAATATTATTTCATATGTACGTTTATATTTTTATTTCGTATACACGAGATAAGAATCAGGGTTGAAAATCAAGATTTTTCTGTCAGGAGAGAACAACCTTACGTATAAAGAACGTCACCAAATTAACACGCGTCGATTTTTATGAAACTTGACATATATGTAGGTTTGGGTTAGGCATAAAGCTTTCGGGGTCGCGGGGCGGGGGTGTCGGGGGGCACCACCCGCCCTAGTAGCAGCGACCCCGGAAGGGGCGACTCGGGCGCGTGATCCGTCGCGAGTCGCCAGTCCCGGAGAACATTGCTGGGGGAGGTTATAATACTCCCCCAGGGACGACCCCGTTCAGGGGACCTAGCGCGGAGCTGCACGAAGCGCAAGGGGGGAGGGTAGCGAACGTATCGCTTGTTTGATCTCGTGTGCAAATCCCTCCCCTCAGGCGCGCAGCTCCGCGCGCGAAGTAGATCACCTTGGTGGTTTTAGTGGGTTCGAGTCCCACATAACCCCCTGCCCGCCCCCGCGGGCGGGGGGTATCCGTGGGGATTTCCACCAAGTAAAACAAAAAAAAAAAAAAAAGGCATAAAGCTTTCTCTCCCGAGTGAGTAGAGCGGGAGGAACGGCCGCACCCCGCAACGGGTGCGGCGGCAAACCCACCAGGGGGTTTTGGGGAGGGCGGCGGCTCCCCTCGTTGGGGGCCCCACGAAAAGGGAAGGTGAACAGGGGGCCCCACTCAGGAGTGGCGAAAAGAACGCCGCTCCCAATGCAGCGATCGAGCTCGCGGGGCTAGTCGGGCGGCCGAAAGTGGGCCGCCCTGCAGGCACGCTGCCAGCCGCTCGCCCGGGGTGTCCTCCGGGGTTACACCCGGCGGCCTTTTTCAAGGCCCCCTCGGGACGCGGCGGCTTGGGCGGCCCTCAAGGCCGTCAACGCCCCGGCCCGGCCCCGCTACTTTCGTTGTCGCGCGGTCGGGTAGTAGCTCGATCGCGGGATCGCGGGGCGGGGGTGTCGGGGGACACCACCCGCCCTAGTAGCAGCGACCCCGGAAGAGGCGACGCGGACGCGTGGTCCGTCTCGCGTCGCCAGCTGAGAGAGAACATAGCTGGGGGAGGTAGGATACTTCCCCAAGGAAGAGCCCCCCCCCCCCCCTCTGGGGGGCTGTTGTGCGCGGAGTCGCACGAAGCGCAGGAGGGGAGGGTAGCGAACGTATTGCTAGATTGATCTCGCGGCAAGTCCCTCCCCTCGGGCGCGCGACTCCGCGCGCGAGGTAGACCACCTTGGAGGTTTTAGTGGGTTCGAGTCCCACATAACCCCCTGCCCGCCCCCGCGGGCGGGGGGTATCCGTGGGGATTTCCTCCAAGTAAAAATAAAAAAAAAAGGCATGAAGCTTTCAAAAATATTTGACACTATAGTATGGCATGTCATTTTAAGCGGTAAGAGCGTACGCACGCAGTACTCTAGGGTCGCGGCAGGTAAAAAACCAGCCCGCAATCGCATATGGCGACTAAAAATGGGAGGATACCATGTGATAGACATCGATTTTGATGAGCATTGGCACGATGGATCTATGTCGAAAATAAGTAAATAGGTGTCCGAGTGTTTATCCCAATAGGCCTTAATAATAGAGACATTTACATGTAAATTATTAAACATTTCATAGTGCACCTTTAAAGGATAAAAGCTAACCAGAATTTAAAAATGTGCCGTGGAGCGTTAGGTAAGACGTCGGCAAATGTTTGTCCTTTTATATACCTATAAACCCTTTTCACCGCCTCCAGGTGTATCTTTCTAGGTTCTTGACTGAAACGTGATAAATAAGATACTATAAATGTGATATCTGGCCTTGTAATTACCGCTAGGTACATTAGGTTTCCAAGCATTCCTTGATACTCGGTTCTAGTCACCGGCTATGAGTTTTTAAATTGTCCTAACTTCTGTTGGTATGCCACCGGTGATTTTGATATGGAGGCATTCTCCATTGAATATTTCTTTAATATTTGATTTACATATCCTCTTTGCGTTAAGTAAATACCGGTGTTTTCTTTGATTATCTCTAGGTTAAAAAACTTTAATTTTTCTTTAATTTCTTTAATTTCAATTTTCTTCTCTAGTTGGGATATTACTTTTTGGATAACTTTATCATCTGAGCCTAAGGATATGCAGTCATCCACATATATTCCCACTAGTACCATTTTATTTCCAGTTATTAATTTGTATACACATGGGTCTTCCGGTACGCTTCTGAATCCAGCATCTTGAAGTATCTCATCGAATTTTTCATTCCAGTGCCTCCCCGACTGCTGGAGTCCATAAACACTTTTATTTGATTTACATACTAGGCTTGTACTTTTTCCTTTCATGAATCCCTTGGGTTGCTCCATATAAATTGGCTTCTGCAGGTTTGCATACAGGTACGCTGTCTTGACATCATATTGTCGTATACTCGATCCTTTGATTCTTGCTATTGCCATTAGTGCTCTGAAACTTTCTAATTTTATTACTAGTGAGAAGGATTCGTCATAATCTACCCTCTCTCGCTGTGAGCACCCTGCGGCCACTAGCCTATCTTTGAATCCTTTGGTTTCTTCACCTGACGTATTTTTTATGTTATATACCCACTTACTTTTTAGTACTTTCATATCTTCGGTCCTCGGTACAATTTCCCATACTTTTCACTTTTCCATGGAACTCATTTCTCTTTCCATCGCTTCCTTCCATTGGACCTTATTTTCTAGTGTTATTGCTTCTTCATAGTTTCTGGGTATTATGTATTGATTCGCTATATTTACTTGGTTCCCTTTCTCCTTCAGTCTGTCTGATTTTTTGGCTCCTTGTTCCTGTAATTGTTCCTCTCTTCTCTGCATTCTTTCTCTGTGTTTTTGTTCAATTTCCTTGAGCGTAACTCCCTTTTTTCTCCCTCCTTTTCCAGGGGGGGTTTCTATTTGCTTTTCTGTTTCTTCTTCGCTATATGTCGTCTCTATTTGTTCCCTACGCGTTGGTTCTTCTGTTTTTTCTTTTGTGACATAACCGCATTTTCGGGTGCTGTCACGCTTTTATCTAGGTTAGGAAATATATCAATATTATCTTTTATATTAGTGCACTTATCTTTTAGTAGCTCGGAGCCTTTGGCATTTTCGTCAAATTTTCCGCTCCTTACTGCGTAAACTGTTTCAAGGTTCGGGTCTAGTACTATATATGCTCTTGTTTTGCTGGAGTACCCTATGAATATGCCCTTTTTGGTCCTATTTTCTAATTTGGGTCTCATAACTTTTGGTACATGATAGTATGCAATACATCCAATTACTTTAGGGTAAGATGCAGTAGGTTTCTTACCTGACCACATTTCCCTCGGCGTAACATCCTTTGCGGCTTTGGATATTGACATATTTTTTAAGTATGCTGCTGTGGCGACTGCTTCTCCCCAGAAAGGTGCTGGTAACTCTGTCTCTCCCTTGCATTATCCAGTAGGGTCCTATTCATCCTTTCTACAACACCATTGCTCTGAGGGTTGTATGGTACGGTCCTTTGATGTATTATTCCCCTTCTTATTGTAAAATTTTCAAATTCCTTATTGATGAATTCTGTCCCGTTGTCTGTTCTAATTTTCTTTATCTTCTTATTCAAATGATTTTCATATTTATTTACATACTCAACGAAGTGGTTGAGCACTTCGTTTTTCTTTTTTATAACATAGATAAAAGTAAATCGACTATGGTCGTCAATCATGACCAGCATGTGTTTATTTCCATTTAGCGACTCCACCGGCATTGGGTCACACACGTCCATATGAATTAGCTCTAATTTGTCATTTGAGTTTTCATTTCCCATTGGCCTGTGAGGCTCTTGTGCCAGCTTTCCCAGTATGCATGCCTCGTACAATCCCAGGCTCTGCCCCCTGAATTTCAAGTCCATTACTATTTCCTTCCTTTGCATGATGTCCAGATACTCTTCACATATGTGTCCCATGCGCTTGTGCCATAATGCTTTATCTCTTTTCGTGTACCTTTGTTTAATATTTGAGTTATTATCTATTTCTAACCTATTCTGTTTCACATGCACGGTCATGCAGCCTTCTTTCTTGGGAATAGTTTTCACAATGCCATCTCTTTCTTTGGCTTCTCCTATTACAACATTCCCTTTATCTAATATGTTGGCTGTTTTCTCGCTAAAAATGACTTGGTAATCGGAGTTAATTAACTGACTAACGGACAGTAAACTATTTCTTAAGGCCGGCGCGTATAACACATTTTTATTAACAAGGTTTCTTTTACCTTGATTGGTCTGCGCTGTTACCTTTACGTGTCCAATTTGGTAATTCTGTGAGAGCGCCATCTACGGTTGTAAGCTCTGCAATCGGGTCAATCGCGTTACAGGACTGGTCTCACACAAGTATTGAAATAGTGCAATTATGTTTTTGTTATTAAATAGTCTGTTAAATATTACAAAATCGATCATGAAACAGTCGAAATTCACAATATTGCCAATTACATGTGACAGCTAACCCGATTTGAGTGCTTTAATTTTCGCCACCAAATTGCGTAGCGGAAATAAGAAAATCCCAATATCTCAGGCTCTATAGTTCTCTCCTCTTCTGCCAAGTCTATACTCGTGTGATAAGGCCTCACGTTGTGCATTATTTTATCGGTTGGCGTCATGTGCAAAGTGGACGCAGAATCCAATGCCCACTCTTGTATGGTGTCTTGCTCATTTCTAGTTTCCTGGTTTACCTACCTTTTCCTTGTTGCAGACAGGCAATACTCATCGTCTTCGTTCGCCATATTTGATTGTTCCTTGTGATATTTATTAGGTTTGTGTGAAACGTTATTTTGTTTTAGTTTAATTCTAGATTAGTTTAAGATAAGAAGTTCTAGTCTTAGATTAAGTACGCTTAGTTTAGAGTAACTAGCATTTTGTTTATTTAGTTTTCACTAATTAATATTGTAGTAGACCAGCATCTAGCATTTATTATTCACATACGATTCGTGTAATAAAACAGAACTTTTGTACCGAGTGTAACACGATTCCAGGCAAACGACTACCAGAATTGATTGCGATCGCGGAATCGACGCTAGCTCAGAAGAGTGGGGAGAAAACACCTGCTTCCGCGACACTTGTCGAGATGGTGACACCACGATACTTAGAAGCAGATCTTGACAACCAGCGTGGACTGCCACCGATCAGTACGCGATAAAAGACACTGTTCCTTAGCGACTAATAAAATGTACAAATTACGCCTAATATCTACAATACATATACGTAATTAAACAACTTTTTAACATATAAAACTTTTAAATTTTAAAGGCAAGGTCCAGTAAGCTAATTTGTAAACAAATTCCGTATATGCAAAAAATATGCAAAATATACAACGTATATACAGAATACACAAAATATGCAATACCAAACCTATATTTTTCATATCTTCTTAATGATCAATCATAGTTCTGTCAAAGTCTCGCTTCTTTAAGCCATTCCTATGAAAACATGCATTTACGAAAATTTCCGCAGTCTATATTATAATTGGGTTAGGCATACCTAACCTATCAGGTCGACGTACGATGTACAGTAGGGTGGTCCTTAGTTATAGGGGTCCAATTTTTTTTTAGTTTTTTTTTGGTCTGACCCTCCTAAAATATGAGGTAGGGTGAGAAAATGATATGTGTAAAGTTTCAAAGCGATTGGACAACGGGAACGCGTGCCGCATTTGAGTTGAAGTTTTGAAAAAATAGTGATTTCCCAATATTTTTTTTTTTTAAGGAAAATTGTTTATCTAGCACAAATTCGCTACACAGTATCGGATTCTGTAGACATTTCTAAAGAAGAAACCATACACGAAAAATGTCAAGACGGTTTATAACTCGGACTGTGCGAGAAAATATCCGTCGGGAACGCGTTCACGGTGTTTTCCCGCCTGGCGGCCATGGCTCGCCTGCCACGACTGGTCAGGGCCGTCGCTATGCGCAATCGACACGTTGCCCCGTGGAGTGTTCCTTAGCTATAGGAGTCCAAAGTTTTTTAGTTTTATTTTGGTCTTCGGCTACTTTCAAAGTATCAGTGAATATTGTTTAATAAAAGTACAATTTCTTACATGTATAAGGAACATAAAGTTGGTTTAGAAATTGTACAGAAGAAATCTGACTTGATAAAAGACAAATACTGACACGTAATAATATTTTGTTGTATATAAATACTTACATAATTATAAGGAATTAGTGAATAATACAACTTTAGTAAATGAAAGATATTGTAACTTGTGACATCCGGATTCCGTACCTGCGTAGAGTAGCTTACATGGTGCGTTATATTCTATAATTGTAAGAGATACTAATAAAAAATTTCGTCTATATTTTTGGAAGTAATATACAAACGGTACTATTATACATGTAAGAAATTGTACTTTTCTTAAACAATATTTACTGATACTTCGAAAGTAGCCGAAGACCAAGAAAGCACAAAAAAAATTTGACTCCGATAGCTAAGGACCACTCTACGGGACACCGTGTCGATTGCGCGTAGCTTCGGCCCTGACGAGCCGCGCCAGGCGTGCAATGGCCGTCACTGCCGCCAAGCGGCAAAACACCATGCACGCGTTCCCGCTGGATATTTTCTCAAACAGTCCGAGTTAAAAACCGTTCCGTCATTTTTCGTGGTTAGTGTCTTCTTCAGAAATGTCTACAGAATCCGATACTGTGGGGCGCATTCGTGCCAGATAAACAACTTTTCATAAAAATACAAAAGTATTGCATAGAAATCATGCACATCGGCAATTTTTTAAACTTTGACGGCCGTTTACAACCATATAAAACCATCAAATTTAATAATTGAACTTTCTAGCATTCTTGGTTTTAAAGTAATACCTCATTCTTGCCCAAAATCAGGCGCTTTTTACAAAAACTCTTGCTTTTCAAAAACTGTGGGTGATAGAGCAATTTTTTTTACGGATTCGTGTTTGGGACGAGAAACTCTACTAGGATCTCGGAGTTCATATTGCAGATCCAAATACGTGTTGGACAGTGTAGTTAAGCCCCCAAATCGCCTATTATGGCTTATACGCTGCGTTGTATACTAATTTTAAAAGATAAAATTCATAGATTTCGTCAATATTTTTCGAAGTAACACATACATATTATTATTGCACCTCTAATAAACTGTAGGTTTATTAAAAAATATTCACTGATACTTCCAAAATAGACGAACACAATTATGTCCGAAATTGACGAGAAATCACTATTTTTTCGAAACTTCAACTTAAATGCGGCACGGGTTCCCGTTGTGCAATCGCTTTGAAACTTTACACTTATTTTAGGAAGATAAGACCAAAACAAATCGAAAGTTGAAAAATAAGGACCACCCTAATGTACAGACATACATTGGGGGCGCCTCGGTACTTTCGGCCCGTTTAAAATAATTCAAACCGCTTGGTTCTGTTCGAGTCGCCCGGTTCCTTCGGGCCGCTTAAACAATCCAAGCTACTATGTTCTATCCAAGCTGCGCGATTCTTTCAAGTCGCTCGGGTCTTTCGGGTACTCGGCTCGGCTCGGTCGTTCAAGCAGAGTTAGGCTCGGTTTCCTTCTTGTCGGCGTTCATCATTATGCCATTGCTCCGGCGCTGTGTTGTACGCTAATTTTAATGTTAAGGGGGGAAGCCTCTGTGACGGTAAAAAATAAAGGCTTTTTTCAACGCATTCTTTTATAATGACATATAACTTTATTCGAAAACTCTTTATTACTAACTGAAAATACATATATTCAACTAATATTTTATACTTCTAGATTGAACATTTTTGGGTAGTTTGACCACAGCATACGATAACGTTAGACTCCGCAAAAAAATACAAAACGTGTGGTCATGTAACTTTTCAGCGTTTGCTCCGAATTGAAAACTTCGAACGTTTTCTTAATGTATATTCCAATAGTTTCAGTTAAGCGCACAGATTTAAAACAATATTCATTTTTTAAGAAATGGCGTACTTTGAGAGAAAAGGTATAAAAATCAACATGTTTTTTCAATGTTACGGTTAAATAAATTATTCGATCAAAACACTTGTAAGCTTAAGGGGGTAGACACGGGTAATGCAGCGCGCTGTATACCGACACAATCTGGCCCAAAACATGGGTTTGGGATATTACGTTGTTTGTCCTTATATGAGCAGATTTTGGGCTGGGCGAGGTCTCATTCGGAAGATGAAGGTTCAATGCAGCCCGCTCTGGTCATGGTTCGACGAGATTGTGTTGATATCTGATAATATGAGTGTCCAAAGTAGAGAAAAAATCGACAAAATACACTCGCAAATTCCAAGTATTGGTAGGTCACTAAAAGAGTTTTATGACTCAAACGATGACCAGAGCGGGCTGCATTGAAGCTTCCTCTTTCGAATGAGACCTCACCCAGCCCAAAATCTGCTCATATAAGGACAAACAACGTAATATCCCAGACCCATGTTTCGGGCCAGATTGTGTTGGTATACAGCGCGCTGCATTACCCGTGTCACGTGGCGTGTTTACCTCCTTAAGTATTTTTAGGCCACTAAAAGAGTTTTGTGACTCAAACGGTGAGCAGAGCGCTCCGCATGGAATCTGCCTCTTTCGAATGAGACCTCGCCCAGCCCGAAATCTGCTCATATAAGGACGAAAAACGAAAAATTCCAAACCCATGTTTGAGGTTAGATTGTCGGTATTACAGAGCGGTGAATTGCCCGTGTCACGTGGCGTGTCTACCCCCTTAACTGAAGATAATTTTATTACAAATATTTTCTGAAAATTTGAAGCGAACCCGATAAAAATTGACTGAGTTATTAATCCACCAATTTTAAAAATGCTGTTTCGAGACAATCGCATTTAAAGTTTTGACAGAAGCTATTTTCTGCAACTCAAAGATCGCAGCTGTATACGGTCTCATCGTGGCCAGTGATTCTCTACCTAGTTCTAAATAATATATAAGCTCATAATTTACTTTTCATAAGGTACTTTTCGGACTACCTAACATTTCGGATGTTGCTGAAATTGGAATATGTTGTAGTCTTTAGTGATATTTATATGTACCTCAAAGGATTTTTCAAAATTTTGAAAAATGTCAATTTTACAGCTGTTTGAAGATAAGTGCTAACTTTTTTCAATACATTATGGCTATGGAAGTAGTAAACGGATGGAGATGAAAGAAGAAATTCAATCTACTAAATAGATAGTTCGATATATTTATTTCATTCCTAACCATGTGTAGCCTCGAAGGTCATAGTATACCATATGGTTGAATTTGTCTTGACAGTCGCTTTCATATTGGATAGTCGAATATATAGCATTCCATTAAAAAAACTCAGGGTCTTCTTCGTTTTCAGGAAAATATTGCGAACACCAAAAATTAAGTTACCGTATTATTTTGTGTATAAAAAACAGTAAAAGTTTTCCTTCTTCAATTTTTTACAAATACTTACCATACTCGAGAACATTGTATAAGAATAGCAGATATAGCCGCTTAGCCGCTGGGAGTACCGCACGACTCAGCCAGTCGAGCCGATGTGATTTGACGCAGCGTCAACTTTCGACAATTTTTACAAGGCCGATTTTAAAATGTCCATGTTTTTGAAAATTGGTCCCTCAAGGAGAAGGATAGAACTATATTCTTCTTTTTTCCAGATTTTTAAAATCGCGCCCGATGTTAAAAACCTGCATTTGTTCAAAATAATTGCACAAAAATGGTTCAAATTTTTTCTTTTTTAAACTGAAATAATTTTTTCTTAAAACTTCAATGTCTTCTCGCCACTCGCGAGAATCCAATCTGTCCAAAACTCTTGTCTTCGTTTCCCTTTCTTGGCTCGTAAATACGATCACGTAACTCTGCTTATTAAGGAATCACCGTGGCTGGTCATGAAACTCAGGTGGATTCTTCATCTGTGCTGCTTGGTGTATAAAATCATTCGCGATGATACCCCTCCTTATCTACGTGAACTAATTAAGAGGAACTCCGACTTCCATACTACTGGCAATTGCGTTAGGCGGTCGGAATCTCTGCTGGCCGTACCGATACATCACACATGTAAATACTGCGGTTCATTTTCTTATGCTGCTTCTCGTTACTACGACCTTCTTCCTCCGAGTATCTGCTCACTTCCTGTCCTGCCATCCTTCAAAGCTGCGGCAAGCACTTATCTATTAGATCATCCGCTCATATGACATATCCTTGCTACATTTACTCCTCACCACCTTTACTTTACTTCTACTTTATTTTTAGTTCTAGTCTTAGATTTAGATTTAGTTTAGTTTGTGTTGCCTCTAGTCTTAGTTTACTTTATTCAATTATGTGCTTAGTCTGTTACGCTCTTACGAGGTTAGGCCTAATAACAGCTTTAGCTGAGCCTTGTCTTTTCACCATCCTGTGTACTAATTTGGTGAAATAAAGACGGAAAATACAATAAATAAAATAAAATGGGGAACCTGGGGATTAATACAATTGGCTGGAATAGAAAAGGTACAAACAGATTTTATAAAAAGAATGTTAGGTGTACCCAGGTACACACCAGGGTACATGGTGAGAACAGAAACAGGAAACATCAAACTGGAAGTAGAAGTAATGAGGAGAGCATTAGGATACTGGAGAAAGATATCACAGATGAAAGAAGAAAGATCCCTCAAAAGATGCTGGAAAAAATTAAAAACGTTGGATAGGAAAACACCTGACATAAAGAGAAATTGGGCCACACAAATAAGAAACATACTTCAACAATATGGCTATGATACTTTTAATCAGACGGAAACAATAGAACAGGAAAGAATTCAGCAAAAAATATTGGAACAAATGGCAAAGAAGTCAATAGAGGAAGATAGAAGCAGAATATCAACATCTACATATAGTGAGGCATATAAGAATATAAAAAATGAGGAAACAGTCGAAAGAGCGAAATATCTGAACATGAACATTCCACTATCAACTAAACGGATTCTGGCACAGGCGAGATTAGCGGGAAAAATAGGATGGACAACAACAACAGAAACTGGGATAAGACACAGAATAGAGGAAGCTCTGCCATGTCGAATATGTAATAAAGGAGGAATAGAAAATAGAGACCACATAATATGTAAGTGCCCCATATATGCAGAAATTCGACCAAAGACAATGAAGAACAGGGAGTGGATAGAGCTGGTAAAAGCGAACAATGAGAAGCAAGTATGGGAGTTGAAAAAGGATAATGTTAAGTCCTAGAGGGGATTACTGACCCAAGAGCGTACAACATATGCTATACACCGTTTGAAAGGTCTCGCCAAGACGAATCGATTGATATCATTTTTAACTTCGAAATCAGATGGGATAACCTCGAAAAATGGCCTCAAAGTTGGAGATTCTGCGGTTTTGAACAAACGAAACCGGTAGTAAAAGCCCATCCGGTCCGAGGGACCTCGGGTACGCACCTGAGGAAAAACCTAGGGATGCAAGCGATACTCTAGCAGGTTGGGACGACAAATGTGCCCCACGACAGAGATGGGCAAAGATAATATCTAGCTAAACTCGAATAAAACATACTATACGTTTATTCGTTATTCGGAGGTTCGAATAACGCGGTTTATCTTTATTCGAAACATCACGGATAAATAAATTTATTCGAAGCGAATTTATTCGACAGCGGAAGATAATTTTTTTATTCGAAGTGAATTTAGTCGAAAGATAATTTCTTGATTCGAGGAACTTTTATTCGAACCGTCGAATAAGGTTTTTATGTTTATCCGTAGTTTATTCGACTTTTATTCGACGGCTTCGAATAACTTTCGACGTGGGATCTCGCCTCGAGTTGAGGACTTGGGCTGTTCGGCGGTGGCTTGTGATCTTGGTTCGAGCTTCGGCTGGAGAGCCATACATTGTTGCTAGCGATGGATTATACTTATATTAATAGCAGGTGTGTAAAACTTCCATATATTTTATCGTATCGGCATGAACGTTTCAGTAAAATACTCTTGAGATTTTTTAGATTTTTAGATTAGGTGATTTGGTACTGGGCATTAGGAAAGGGGCCGATAGGGCAAACGCAGGCCCAATATGGTTCTGAAATGAAGGTCATGAGGCACATTTGCCGCTTCAGCCTGCTGGAGTATCATTCCTCGGTTCAAAACCGCAAAATCTCGAAATTTAAAGTCATTTTTCGAGCTGTTCCCATCTGATTGCGAAGTTAAAAATGGTATCAATCGATTCGTCTTGGTGAGATCTTTCCAACGGTGTATAGCAATGGTGGCCACATCGGGCCATTTGGGAGTAAGATCCCCATTATGTTTACCGTAGCTGCGCGGGAGGGGAGCTGGAAGCCAATGGTAACGTAGGCGCGCCACGGATAGGGAAGACTGTAAGAGTGTAAGTAGTAGCGTGCGGTGCAGGCTCGTACCCCTAGGCTGAAATAACTGGCCCTCTTAGGAGCTCAAGTGGCAGCGATCACTGGGGCCCCCAAGATTCTCAGTCACTCAAGCCTATCGTACGAGTATGAGGTTGCACCGCATACTATTGCAGGTTTCCCTATCCGTGGCGCGCCCACGTTACCATTGGCTTTCGAGCTCCCCTTCCGCGCGGCTACGGTAAATATAATGGAGACCTTACTCCCAAATGGCCCGATGTGGCCACCGCTGGTGTATACCATACACTGTAGGCTCGTTGGTCACTAATCCCATTTGAGATTTAACATTGTCCTTTAAAGCGTAGTTTCAGCTCCTAAACATGATTTTCCATGTATAAAAAAATACTGTCAAATATTTTCAAAAGTTTTACTTGTATGTCAAGTTTCATCAAAATCGACGCGTGTCAATTAAGTGACGTTTCTTGTAAACATCGGCAGTAACAAGAAATGTAATTACACAGGATATTTGACAACACCTACTGTCGTTTGCTGAGGTGTTGCCGGAAGAAGGTTGGTGGTCCGATTGGTATATCGCCACAGGCCCACGCTGTCTAACACAATCGTAAAGGTACGGCATAAGTATTGCCGCTATTGGCCGACGCGACAACATAGACGAATACAAAGGGAAGGGTCGGAACATAGGCGGTGGACGCCAATGCGAGCGAAATAGCCCCCTTGCCCGTTGTGTTGTTCACGATCCTTATTCTCAACAACGACAATAGGGAAAAAGCAGAATGAATGGTTTAGTTGATAGTTTTACCCCCGTTAGGTTGATACAAAATCATTCCCACTACCATTTCTTTTTTACTTCGGAAGCGGAATCTTCGCAACGGGGACGTGATGCCTGAGAACAAGGGGGTCATGAAAGACCAGGATAACACTAGCTGTGAGGAATGAGATGGCGTGAGCGTCGAGTAACTGTATGGGGGACGAGAGGGCGCAAGCGTCGAGGAGAAGAGTTGGTAGAAGGATCGAGAGCGCGTCACGTTTTTACGGAAAGGAATAAAGACTTAGTTGTTTTCTCAGAGATCTGTGTCTGCGAGTTTTTTCTTGCATCAGTTTTTTACCCCCAGTTACTAATTTGTAACACTAGCCATTAGGAAGCAACAAATATCAAGTTCCACATTCCTCATCGGATCTTCATGAAAGTTTTCCCGATGAAAGTGACACCAAATCCGACATAAGGTTGCCGTCTCGTTTTTATTATGGTCCAAATAGAGATACTATAGTGTCTCTAGGTTCAAATTGATCCAAGCGTCCCATGTAAACAGACGGACCCTAATGAAACTCCTGTGCGGTCGATAAATAAAACATGTACATAGGTGATATCTCCAGGTACTCTGTGTAGACCATTGAGCTCTAAACATACCTGGATAGTGAACAGTAGTGGAAAGAAAAAGAAGCGACACCGGTCCGAGGAAAATAGAAGATAAGCGGTGAACCTATCCTTCTTCCTATTATCCCCCTCACTGTGTAATATTTGTGTTATGTGGGTTGTGCGCGGGTAACATCACTCACATGCACTATACATCCATAGCCTGTTCACTCGTTATGTTTCCTCTTTCTCGAACCGGCCGCCATTGCTATGTTCACTCTCCAGGTATGTTTAGAGCTCAATGGTGTAAACGAATTTTTTACGCATAGTTGCCACATCTTCTGTTCTCTCTGTATCTGCCGCGTTGTTGCCAAAGAGTTCTCTCTTTCTATCAAGAAGTCTTGAAGGAATACGGCACGAGAGCTCCGTTTAGCATCAGAGCCTCTCCGAACGTAACGATAATGAAAGATAGAGAGGTCCGGGAGTGTAGGGAGGAAAGATGGAAACCAATCCTGACATAATTTGAACTATAATTGTTAACGATAGTACACATAAAATTTATTTGTAGCATTGTAAGGCCGTTTCGTTCAAAGTAGTCCGATTTAAATTATTTTATGTAAATTTAATTAACAGAATCACTTTCATATTGATTCGTTGAAAAATAAAGAAATTCTGTTTCTGCATAATCGATGATACATCGCCGAGCAACTCCAGGCGGCAGGTTAGACGGGTGAGCGATACAATGTCGCTCAACTCGAGCCTCGGAGACCTCAAGAACGAAGGCCTTGGATTAAAAAAATTATTTGTTGGCGACGGATGAATTCCGTGGAATAAATTAATTCATCCGTGGCGTTTCAAACAAAAATAACTCTGATTTATTTTTATTCGACGACAAACAAAGATAAAGTCTCTTTAATTTGATAGTATATTTCAATAATTTATAATGACCATCTCTGGATGAAACAATACTAATTTGTGTAACAGTTGTAACAAACCCCAAAACTGCCCTTTCTTTTTTCGTTAATAAACTTAAATAATAATCATTTAAATAATTATATTCTTATACTCTTACTATTCCTACTTTAATAAATAGTGTTTAAGATTAATATTAGCTTAGCATATCGCGAGACGCGAGTATGACGAATTGAGTGTAAAGGAGTGGGAGAATCAAAGCCATGCGCGATCCTCAGTCGATCAGCGGATCGACGAGAGCAAGGATCAAAAGCAATAACTGTAATTGGTGCGTAGAAAATGAGAAAGGGAACCGAGCGTTCCACGCGTGCGCCTGCGCATAACTAGTCGCTCAGTAGACCGACTAGAGAACAGATCGAGCGAGACGAGAATGATTGATGCGTAATAGCCAAACTCAGTTCCTATTGGTGCGCTCCCAGAACCCCGAATATGTATAAATACGGGCAAGAAAGCCCAGAGAGATTAATTCACTCATATTCTTATGACTAGCCAAGACGCTACTCCGAATCATTTATGGTCATTGGCTGATGCCAACGTAACTTTAATGCTCCAACTTTGGAGCCCGCCTTGCTGGACACTTGGTCGAGCCGATCGTAATAAACTAAGGCCATAATCGCCAGGTTTGACGAGAGGTTTTCTGTCTTGGAGGCCGCTTTGCAGGCCACTTAGTTGACAAAGCTAAGTTATTGATAATTCTCAATCTCAGGTTAGTACTAATACTCCTGAGCGACGAGGGAACAAGACTATTCCAGGTGGCAATACCGCCCCTGACGACAATGAAACAATTCAAACGATTCTCAAACTTAACATATTCAATTTCCTAGATCTATAAGCTAATTCGTAAATTATAAGCTAACTCCTATATCGACCGAGAGTCATTATCCATAATCCAATTCCTATATCGACCGAGAGTCATTATCCATAATCCAATTCCTATATCGACCGAGAGTCATAATCCATAAACTAATTCCTATCATTCGACTAAACGTCATTAATAATTAATTAAGTTATATTACTCCAAATCCATCGTTCAAACGGGTATTACTTTTGTAACGACCTAGTGTCGCTACCCAAGACGATCAGCTTTATTTTTTGTAACGACCTGGAGTCGCAACTTAATTAATTTCTTTAATTTTTGTAATATTATGGCGTTAAATTATATTTTCATGTATCATTTAGAAGTGTTTTCTTGAATAAACACTATTTAAGTTAAATTCTTGTTCTTGAATTTTAATTCTTTATCGCACGCCACTCGAACCAATCCCGGAATCCTGTAAGTAGCGTTACGTTACGTCCGAAACCGTTACACAGTATCCCTTCTAAACTTCGCAGTTCTTATTATCCTCTCTCATTTTGTGCAATATTTATATTTACTTATGAAAAAATATAATGATATTGTTCAATGCTTGTTTATTTTGTTTGTTTTAATAGAAGGTAAGACTTACGCATTATCTATCGTATTGGCATGAATGTTTCGGTAAGATACTGCTGAGATTTTCCAGATGAAAACGAATTTAAACACGATATAAATCGGATTAGTTTGAGCATTATTAGATTATAAATGTTATGCATTTATGTTTAATTATCTAGTACAGTTCTAGAAATAATCCGATTTATACCGTGTTTGAAGTCATTTTAATCTGGAAAATCTCAGCAGTATGATATTGAAAACGGTACATTTGATATTTTATTAATACATAATCCGCCGTCAGCAAGTCTGTATGCCTTTCGAGCCGAGGCTCGAGCCTTGATCGGACGCCGCAGCCAAACAGCCCAAATCCTCAGCTCGGAGTGAGATTACGCCGGTTCGAATAAACACGCTGCCGAAAGTTATTCGAAATTTGGAAGCCTTCCAATAAAAGTCGAATAAACTACGGTGGTTGAAAATCTCGCGGTTGAGTGTGCAGGATGAGGGATAACTTAGGTCGACGGTGAAAAGGTGCATACAACACAGCACGTAAAATGAGTAACGTCAAGTTTATTTAAAATGAGCAAATACACTGATCGTGAGTCGGTGAGAATGCACAAAGAGTTCACGGTTTTCGAGATTATATTGATACACGAAGATGAGTGAATCGATGCACGTTGCACTACCATGCGCGCGTCACCCACGGCGATCTACAATCGAATCTAAGCGTGTTCAGATGAGCAGGTGAGCGTGTGAAATGAGCTTGAAGAGTGATTATATTTAGTGTTCGACTGCACTATGAACGGTGAGAAGTCATAAGTTGAAATTAGAGAGTCGCACGCGATACGCCTGAACAAGTACAGAACACACACTGGATACACTTGTTACATGGGCCCTTTAGGTCCATTCCGTGCACGCTGTCCTCGCGTCGCTTTCTTCAAAAAGGCGATTTAGCGGAATCTCCTGGTGTGTAGCAATCACGTTGTGCTTAGCTCGTGGCAACACCCGTAAAGACAACGACCGCGCTCGGCCCGAGCCGCGGATATTTCACAAGTATCGAGGAAATTAGTGAAGCAATCAACAGCTGCCGACAGTGCAGTTTCCCCCATTCGTGGGGACTGTTCGAGGTTCGGCCCGCGATGGAAAGCCGCGGAAGAGGGATTCGTTTTCGAGAGCTCGTGCTAGGAAGTTGCGACGAGCCAGCGGGCCGTTTAGATTTCGCGACCTCGCCTCCACGTAGATACCGCGAAACGCGTCCAGCCGATCAAGATCAGCCCGGGGTAACTCCTTCCGATATACCGAAAAACGGCCTAGCCCGGAGAGCCCTTGCGCGCCGATACGAACCGCCATTGACCCCGCGAAGACGTGTGATGGAACGAGACAGAGTGAAACGACGGACTCCGATTTCGCCGACTTCCGTGTGCTACCCGAGAACACAGCAAGCGACCACGACCTGCGCTAGGTTGAGCGACCTAGAGAGCGTACGAAACGATAGACGGCAAGCGTGCCGACATCCGAGCGCACAGCGATAACAGGGACGGAGCGCCGTCCCTAGGTTATGTTTTAACTATTACTTTAATCTTTCCGTCAAGAATATATTTTAATCTATTGTTTTTCCCATGAATTCCGTGTAACTATTGATTCAACCCCTTTACTCCTTATCCTTCCACGGTAAGTATAGTCAAGGCGTGCTTTAGCACCTTAAAAGAGCAAGAACCCCGTGAATCATCCTACCCGCTCAGGGCGAATCACAAAAGTCCCTTCAGGACGTAACGCACTGAACGATTATGCTGAGGTAGAGCTGTAAATTCTGCCGCTCAGTGAAAAGAGATTGATCACAACGTGCAACGAGTCACGCGGCGACCACAGGAATTGTACTAAAACGCGGGGCTTGATCACTTTAGAATGAGCTCTGAGAACGATCAATGCACGGAGATGCACTTGAGAGTGATCGATGAGAATATAACTAGGTACATGAGCTACTCGCGATCACACGAGTTTGATTTGAGACGTGATAATAGAGCAATACATGCTGTTCCGTGCACTGATACAACAAGATAATTGCAAATGGACGCGTACGGCCGTTAGAGCTTCGTCTCGAAGGATCTAGCAGTCGGTCAGAGCGGCAATCTGAATGGTATCGATCATTGGTGATTGATCAACGATCTGCGGTGCTGATCGGCGGATCGATCGCATGTCCGCGTCTTTATCGCCCCCCCCCCGCGAACTGCTACGGTGAAAGTGAGTGCGGTGGCTTTGGGAACTAATGCATTCCCAAACATTCGGATGAAGATGAAAACTTTATTCGACGGTTCGAATAAATCTTTTTCGAATAAAAAAATTATTATTCGCCGTCGAATGAATTCACTCCGAATAAAAAAGTTATCTTTCGCATTCAAATAATTTCATTTCAAATAAATTTATTTATCCGTGGTATTAGGAATAAAGATAAATTAATACAATTAGTACAGATTAGTACAATTTGCCACATGCGAATTGGAACACCGATCCTCTAGTCTTGGGTGCTAGCACTAACCCCAGAGCTTCTCAGTAGGAATACGCAGCGGTGGAATCTGTAATTGAGTCTTTCAATGAAATGGGACTGCTCCAGAGAAACAGCATTTGCAACGACAGGGGTGTTATGCTGGACCTATTCTTCACGAACGACACGTCCATCAGTATGAAGGCCGCTCTGGATCTCCTTGTGAATGAAGACTCACATCATCCGGCGCTATCTGCTTCTATCAGGGCTCATCCGACTTGTTCTCTTCCCAGGACGTCTTGCTCACGTCTGGACTTCGGAGCTGGCAACTACCCGGCCATTAACTGCTTTCTAGGCATTTTCGACTGGGACACCGACCTACAACAATTGCCTCTCGACAACGCAGTGGATCTTCTTTACACTCGCATCAATCATGCCGTTGTGTGTTATATTCCGTGCCGCACCTCCTTCCGGTCATCTTTCCCGAGCTGGTTTTCGAGGAATCTGAGGCACACTGTTAGAGCCAAGAAGAAGGCACACACTCGGTTTAAGCAGTCTCATTCGTGGGTCGATAACTTGCATTTTTCGCAGTTACGCTCAGCGTGTAAAGATCTGGCGCGCATAGATTATAGACGCTATATAAGTGCGGTGGAATCCAGCATCCCGTTGAATATTAAGTCTTTTTGGAAACATGTCAACTCAAAGCGCGTGGCTGGTGTTTTTCCAGGCGTTATGTTCTCGGGGGACCATTGCGCCGATTCCGCTACTGATATTGCTGCGCTTTTTGCCAGTCAGTTCTCGTTAAATTTCGTTTCTTCTTCAGCCGGCATACAAGGTGCGAATATCGGAGTATCATCGTCTGTGGATATACCGCACTTTAATATAGGTCTGTGCGAGGTTTTCGAGGCACTTGGTTCATTAAATGTCAACAAGAGTCCCGGTAGTAACGGTGTGCCTCCTTGTTTCCTTAAACTGTGTCAATACTCATTGTCGCGTCCACTATGGATTATATTTAACCTTTCGCTGAGGATGGGGAAGTTTCCTGCTCGCTGGAAATCTAGCTTTGTGACGCCCATCTTTAAATCGGGCGATAGAGCTGATATTAAAAATTATAGGCCGGTTACTATCCTCTGCTCCATGTGTAAAATTTTCGAAAAAATTGTAACGAGTAAACTGCCTTTCTTTTGTAAGAACAATATAATCTGTTCTTCTCAGCACGGCTTTGTTCCGGGTCGGTCTACTGTCACTAACGTGGTAGCTTTCGGTAATTATGTGACCACGGCCCTGGATAGGCAAGAACAAATCGACATAGTGTATACAGATTTTTCCAAGGCGTTCGATTGCGTGGATCACGGTCTGCTCGTGCAGAAGCTAGCTCTTCTTGGTTTCACGGATAGCATGGTGGAGTGGGTCCGGAGTTACTTGAGTGGCAGGTCGTTCGCGGTCAAGGTTCAGGGCACTCTTTCTGAGAGCTTTGTAATTAACTCCTGGGTACCACAAGGGTCTCACATCAGTCCTTTGTTATTTATTATTTTTATTAATGATTTGGTTCGGCAATTTTCCTTCGTTAAACCTCTTTTGTATGCGGATGATCTGAAGATTTTCTCGACAGTAAAGACTTACGAGGACGCGCAGCGTATTCAATCTGATTTGGACAGTCTATCCACGTGGTGCAATGCAAATGGTCTCAGGCTAAACATTTCGAAATGTCACATCATGTCCCTCACCCGTAGGAAGAGTGTCCTGAACTACGATTACAATGTCTGTGGAACCTTGCTGGGCAGGATTGAATGTATACGTGATCTAGGTGTAACCTACAATTCGAGAATGTCCTTTGCCCAGCATGCTCGAAACATATCGGGAGCAGCCATTAGGACGCTCGGCCTAATCAAGAGGTGTTAGGCCGAGTTTAGGGGAGTATCCTCGTTACGTCTACTGTACTGTGCATTGGTCAGGCCGCAGCTCGAGTATGCCAGCGTAGTTTGGTCACCCCATCAGGCTAAATACAGGGTATTGTTGGAGAGGGTTCAGCACAAATTTTTACGACATGTCTGCTACGTGCGGGGTGGAGTTATGTCCCTCACGGATCACGATTACGGTCCAATTTTATCTCGTTTAAAAATGGATACGTTGGAAGTACGTAGGTCAGTTTCTGACCTTACCTTTTTGAGAAATTTGTTGCTTGGGGAGATTGATTGTCCTTATATTTTAGGCGTGGTGGGGCTTAACGCTTTGGCTAGGCCTCTCCGTTTCAAACGGCTTTTCCACACATGTTTCTTTAGATCGAACCTGAGGGAAACCGACCCGTTAACCAGAGCCTGTAATACAGCTAACCAGCTGACGTGTAATGCTGATATTTTTGCCGACTCTCTACGCATTTTTAAAGCTAGAATTCTGTCCGTGTTAAGAGAGTCTACTTAGACTTTTTCGGAGATACTTTGTTTAGCGTGTCATGGTGAAACTGCCTTGATGACTACCATTTGTACCATTTGTATTTAAGGCTTTACTGCTTATTGCTTTATTGCCATTTTCTTTGTATAAGTGGATTTTATGTCCGTCAAATAAACTATTATTATTATAAATCGTGTCATTCAAAGCATCAAATAACGGATAGACATAAAGTATCTTTTATTTGTGTTGTCTTTTACCCAGTATCTTTTCATCTCTGTTCTCCAGCCGATTTGCCGTGATTCATTCAAGCCTTCCTGACGACAAAATAGTAATAGGGAACTGCGGCTACAGCACGATGCGACTCTCGATACGTATTGGCAACTTTGTGTTTCCTACATTTATCGCCTAGCTTGGATTTGAACCAATACTGGTGCTACGTGTCTCTGACAAAGAAGCCTTGAGCCTTGTTTAATTGATTGCCTGGTCAGGCGTGGGGAGTGTCACTGGTCTGGCCAGGGATGAGATGCCTCTCAACGATGGTGGACGAACACTTCTTTATTGGGCTCGTGGGCGTCGTTAACAATGATGACGAACACTCCACAGAAATACAGCACGAATACACGACTCACAAACACGCAATTTACACGAAGCAGGATCTGTACAACTATATACAATGCGCGTGGCGCGAGGGCTTGTGAAGCCGTTTTACTTGCGGATCGAATCGTGGGTCGCTGGGCGACAAAGAATAACGGTAATCCGTGCGTGCGAGAGCGTGTTGATGTCGACAAAGGTGTTCGAAGAAGTAACTGCTGGATTCTCGGAAGCGCGCAACGCTCGAATCCGGCAAAAACGCGTGACGACGCCAACCGTCTTACCGAACGGTGTGTCACCGTGTTTACATGCTCTCGCACGCACGTTTAAATCCGCCGATCAGCTGTTGCGCTGGTTTCGGCTGCAACAAGCCTCATCCTGTCACTTTTCCAGCTATCCTCAGTACACAATTCATAAATTCATTATTATTTCAACGCACGGTGCTTATTAGCGTTAAAATGTATCAGACCCATATACACGGATGTCTACTGGAGGCAACTATGCCCGCAAATACTTCCTTCTTGCCGATTCCAGGACAAAAGTTAGTTGAAACGTTTTCTTTACTACATCGCGTATACACAGGGCCGACGGAACCATTATGCAAGTTATGCGCCGCATACGGACGCCAGCCGAATGGGTTACTAAAAAACTATATCGCACGCTTAATAATGAAAGAATCCAACTCCCACGTAAACAAATTGTAAATGTAATTCTCTTTTTTATTGTACCCTGTAAATACAAAACATATTAAATAGAAAACAGGTAAAAAAATTTTGGGGGGCCAAAAATTATCTTGTATTAAGGCGCCAAACATCCTCGCCTCGGCTCTGTGTATACGTACTAGAGATCCCGGCGTAGAACGTGTATTGAAAATACACGTGTACACGCGTACACATGTCGTAAAAATATCCGTCTTCTAATCCGTGTACTTCTTAATACACGGATACACGGGTATTGAAATACACGGATGCACGGGTATTGAAATACACGTGTACACGTGTATCGAAATTCGCGGATCGTAGTATCCGTGTACCCGTGTACTCGTGTACTGAAATTCAAGGGTACACGTGTATCGAAATATACGCTTTCATGTGTATTAAGGGGGGAGATCACTGTAACGGTCCGAAATGTAAGGGTGTTTTCGGGAATTTATTTCAACCAAACAACGCGAATAAATCAATATATTTTTCAGTATAGTTAGTAGTGTACATGTCGAAGGGTAAGAATAGTATATTACGTGACAAGGGTGAGAAGCCATTTCGACTCGCGTGAATTGCTGCCCTCGCTGCGCTCGGGCCGCAAACTTCACGCTCGTCGGGACCGCTTTCTTCTCTCCCTTGTCACGTAATATACTATTTTTCAACCAAATTCATAAATCCGTTTCCTATATACTCTTCCTCAAAATTTGCGCTGCGACAAAAACATGCTAGTCGCATTGACAGTGCCCAGGCCATGTGGTTAATCCGAATTCAAAAAGACAATAATATTTAGAAACTAGAAGCCTACCTCTATTAAGTGACGATCAAAAAAAGTCACAATCGCAAGGAATTACAAAATGGTGGACCACTGAAAAAAATTATGTTTTCGGGGTACAAAGTTAGGGAAATGTTGATAAAAAAATATAAGGAGGTCGTTAATTAAAAAAAACTGATCTTCAAGTAATAGAGACGGGTTTTCCGTACAATAAATGTCCTTGATCATGTTAATTGGACATATAGTTTTCTCTTTAGACTGTCAAGGCGGTTGAAAAATGTCATTCTGAGGAAAACGCGTTCAATGTTCCGCGCGGCTCAGTCGCGCGTTTGACCCCGCTTCACAGAACATACTATATCTCCGTCAATTTTTCGAATTTCTTCATAAAATTTGGAGGCAGCATTCTTGAAATGTGCGTCTTTCAGAAAATGTAAAAAAGAAAAAATCGATTTTTCAGATTTTTTACAGTGGTGTCCCCCCTTAAGATATCCATATTTAATGTTTTAACTAAATATCCAAAAGTTTAGATTTTACGCAAATAGTTTGTGATAGGTAGGTACAAACATAATTTACTAGGTTGCAGATGAAAATAAAAAACATCATGATTTTGTTTAATAAAGGACAATGTTAAGTCCTAGAGGGGATTACTGACCCAAGAGCGTACAGCATATGCTATACACCGTTGGAAAGGTCTCGCCAAGGCGAATCGATTGATACCATTTTTAACTTCGAAATCAAATGGGATAACCTCGTACAGGTCGTAATTTTTTAGTAAACTTGGTGATTTTTTTTTAAATTCTTCCCAATTAAATTCTCTATCGATCCCTCCGGCCGGAATTTTGAATTTCGTTGCTGTTTGTTTTATATTTAGCGAAATACACAGCACTTTCAGAAAATCGGTGTCTGTGGGTTTTTTTTGGCTAAATCAATAGTGACAGGGCCCAATACATTTATTATTTTTTCAAATGCTCTCTGGGATAATTCCCAGTCTGAGTCTAGATTTTTAATTCTAGACGCAGCAGCGGCCCCTACGTTTTTCTTTAAAGGAATGTAAGAAGCAACTAACCAGATCTTTCGGCTCTCACACCATTGCCAAATCTGTCTTGCTAATTCGCTCAGATGTTTGAATTTAATACCTCCCGCTTTATTAATGTAGGCAATTGCGGCCGTATTATCTATACGAAGTAAAACTGGGCAGTTATATGCGTTTTCAGCAAAACATTGTAATGCAAAAAAGGAGGCCAATAGCTCAAGATAATTGATGTGAGATTTTTGGTAACCATCTCCGAAAATCTATACGCACCAAGTTTCTTCCCAATAAGCTCATTTTCTGAAATTTGGCTTCGATATATTGAATTTGTCATCGTTAAAAAGGCAGCCAAAAAAATCCGCACACACCGATTTTTTAAAAGTGCTGTATATTTTGCTAAATATAAAAAAACAGCAACGAAATTCAAAATTCCAGCAGGAGGGATCGATGGAGAATTTAATTGGGAAGAATTTTAAAACAAAATCGCCAAGTTGACTAAAAAATTACGACCTGCACGGTGATTTGAACAAAAAGTGTGATTATGTACCACTGTGGGGCGGTCTACTGGGGCAAAGCAAAACAATGGGGTGGGTAGGTTTTTCCCGATAATCCGTGGCCAAATGCTTTTCAATAATCGAAAGATTGTTCATACATATTCTTTCTGATGCTTTCGCCTACAATTATTATGGTGGGTTAATTAACAGAAAACGACAGTTTACCAACGAATATTCAATGTTGGGCCTACACTTTCTATCGTTGGTTAATTAACAAAAAATTTACAACGATGATTAAATGTCGTTTTACAAACGTCGGATGTTCTTACTACAGACATTGCCAAGAGTCTACTAGATCGCCCCGGAAACGGTAGCGGCTGTGCTCTGCAAAAAATACATAGCCACGTAGCATATAATATCAGATAAAAAACATAAAAAACACAAAAACCTAAAATATATAATCGTAGTCGTAAGCAACATTATAATCGTTATTAGTTTAAGTGTTGTTTTAATAAAAGTCATTGTTAAGTTTAAGTTGAATTTCAATTCTTTATTCTACCAACGAACCCCCACCTATCCTATTCTCGAGGGACGCCGCTCTCCGCTCGAGAACCTGCTAGCGTTTAGTCGTCCCCGGACAACCGAACGTTACAATAGAATGACAGCTGATCAACGGTATTCACGCCCAAGAGCTAACGCCCTTGAATAACCAGCTTCAGCTCTGGCGCCATGAATGAAGCTAACTCGGGTGACTATTAGTCGACTAATGAAAAGAATGAAGTAACTTTAGTTGAAACGTCTTTTCAATCACTTTTATTCAAATTATGCCCATCTCTGACGTGTACCCGTGACTTTCAGTACATGAGTACACGGGTACACGGATACTACGATCCGTGAATTTCGATACACGTGTACACGTGTATTTCAATGCCCGTGTATCCGTGTATTAAGAAGTACACGGATTAGAACACGGATGTATGAACTACATATGTACACGTGTACAAGTCGTACACGTGAAATCTGAATCTCTAATACGTACTATTGTAGGAGGAAGAATAATCACTGGTCTGTGGTGTATAAGTTTAATAACAAAAATATAAGTGGTGATGGAAAGACAATGTTCGCGCTAGCGACTCGCGACGGTCTCTGCGGCAGGCGACGCGTCGCCCGGCCACTTTCCGGAATCTCGCAACGCACGGCAACGTCGAATGTCGCCGTTTCGGTTGCTGACAAAAAAAACAGCGCCTTGCCGCGCACTACCGCTTTGGTGTTCCCGCGCGCGCGCGTGTTCGCGTAAGCACCGGACTTCGCGGCCCTACATCTCGGCCGTCCTGCTGTAACATCGGTCCCCGATGTTGTCCCTCGATTTCTGCATTGTCATCATCCGAATGACTGTCGCTACTTTGGTCACTTAAATCATATAAACCCGACGTCCATTTCTTTATATTGTCGGCCACTGTTGTTGTAAAACGAGGTCCTTCATGTTCGCCTACTTTATTCACCGCATAACGGTCGCCACGCAAAATGTCTGAAATTTTGTACGGACCCAAATATTTTGGTTGTAATTTATTGCCAGGTGCAACCTGGACTCGCTTTATCGCTACTAAGTCGCCTATTGAATGAACTTTTGCCCGTTTTCGTTTTTTATTATAAGTACGCTGATTCTCTCTCTGAACCTTTTCGATTGTTTGCTTAGCCTGTTCACGCAACGCATCTCGCTTTTCTTGCATTTCTCGAATCGTTTCATCCTCAATGATTCGCTTCAATTCGACATCGTCTTTTAACCGCATGACTTTTCCGATTAATAATTCGAAGGGCGATACGCCAGTGCTACGAGACATTGATGAATTAATGTATTGTTGTACCTGATCCACAAATTTGTACCAGTTTTCGGGATTTGGTGCCGAAAGTTTGGTAAGCACGGGAATCACGATCCGATTAATGCGCTCTACCTGGCCGTTTCCTCGTGGAATTCCAGTCGCGATTAGTGAATGTTTTATTTTTTCGTCGTTACAATATTGCTGGAACGCATTCGAGGTAAATGCGCTACCTCGATCGGATACAATTTGTCGCGGGTTACCGAATACGCTCGCTTGCTTAGTCAATCGTTTTATTGCTTCTTCCGCAGTCGTCGATCTTGTCGGATATAACCACGTAAATTTTGTGAACGAGTCTATCACTACTAACAAATGTACATAACTCTTCTTCGTACTCGGTATAGGTCCTAAATAATCAATATGGTATGTCTCTAGTGGAACGATACCTTTAGGTACAGTTTTCAGCCAACCTTCTTGTTTTCCGTGTTTCCTCTCAGCAAGGATACAAGCAATACAATTTCGAACAACGTTGTCTATTTTATCTCGCATGTGCGTAAACCAAAATTCTCGTTTTAGAAGTTGTTCCACTTTTCTGGCCGCAAAGTGGCCTTTATCGTGTGTTTGTCTTATAATATCTGTTTGCATTGTTTTGGAACTACGAAAAGTATATCACTTCCGCAATTCTATACAAAATGCCATTTCTTAGAACAAAGTCTTCATAACTACCAGTTTGAACTAATTGCAATATCGGTTTGAGGTTATCGTCGTCACACTGTGCTCTCGCTAGTCGAGCCATTAAACTAGTATTACTTTCTTGCAATAGCATAACTTCTGGGTTTCGACTGAGGGCGTCGACATGATGCATTGCTTTTCCTGGTCTATGTCCGACTGTGTAATCAAAGTCTGCTAATAGAATTACCCATCTCGCAATGCGTACACACAAATCTTTTTTATTTATTGTGAGCGCAAACGCACGACAATCTGTAACAATTTTAAATTTTATTCCGAGAAAGGTACATGCGAAACTTATTCAGTGCCTTAATTATAGCAAGCACTTCGAGCTCATAACTTGTGTACTTCGATTCAGCCGTTGTTGTCTTCCAGCTCGCGTAGTATACTGGATGAAATAATTGATCTTGGTCATCTCGCTGACACAGAATCGCACCGAAACCTTGATTAGACGCATCCGTGTGTAACTCCGTCTCTGCGCTCGCCCGATACAACTTTAGTAACGGCTCATGACTCAATACATTTTTTAATTCGTTGAAAGCATTTTCTTGTTCAATACCAAATTTAAAAGTCACATCTTTCTTAAGCAGTTCCGATAGTGGATGAGCAATCCTTGAATATGCTTGAATAAATTTTCTAAAATAACCGGTGAGCCCCAGAAAACTCTGTATTTGTTTAATATTCGTGGGAGTTGGAAATTTCATAACTGCTCGCGTTTTATGTTCAGATGGGCGTACCGTGCCGCCCTCAATAACATGTCCAAGGTATTCAATTTTATTCTCAAGGAATCTGCATTTGCGCCAATTTATGTTTAAACCGTAATCGCTTGCCACAGATAAGACTTCGCGTAGTCTCGCCACGCCTTCCTGCTCGCTGCAGGAGGGAATCACAAGATCGTCTAAATATGTTAATACCGTACCGTTAGAGATTAACTTTTGAAAAACTGCGTTTATAAATCTCTGGAAGACTGCCGGGGAGTTGCATAACCCGAACGGCGTCCTCAGAAATTCATAATGTCCATCCGGCACAATGAAAGCTGTATACTTGCGACTGTCTTCGTTCACAGCGACGTGAAAGAAACCGTCTTTCAAATCCAACGTACTAAACAGTATTGAATCCTGTAAACGGTCCAATTGATCTTCAATTAACGGAAGTGGGTACCGGTCCTTTACTATTTTTTTATTTAAATGTCTAAAATCAACGCAAAGGCGTATCTTTGCAAATTTTTCATCTTTTTTAACTTTCTTCTTTTTCCCAAGCACCACCGGACTGGCATATTCCGATACACTAGGTCTAATGATTCCATCCCGCAACCAAACTTTGATCTGTTCATTTACTTGTGATTTTTCCACCGGAGCAAGTCTTCGAGGATGCTGGTAGACTGGCACCTCGTCTTTTAATATAATTTGCAACTCCACTTCCGATTGCTTAGTTGCTCGTGGTTCATAATTTTTTACAAGCTTCTGTACCTCGCTTTTAATTAAATGATCGCGAATGTTCGAAAAGTCTATTTTCCGCTCGTTATCTGAATCGCTTTCTGTGTCTTGTATGTCGATACAAAAGATTTGTGGAACTTTGGGTGTTTCACACGCGGTTTTTGCAGATTCGTTACGTCTCGCGACTAACGCGTTATTTCCTATTAGCTGAATATTTGCTTCTCTCAATAGGCCCGAACCTATTAACAAATCGTGGTTCATGGCTACGTCTGATACTACATGTATTGTTAAAGAAAAATCGCTATCGTCTATTTCTATGTTTGTTACAAAACTTCCCAACGTCATCATACCGTCTTTACCTATACCTTTATATGCAATTGCCGGACCCGTGAGTGATGGCGAACCTAGCATAATATATTGTTCTGCTTTCATCAAATGGAGATCGCTACCCGTATCCAGCAAAGCAATTAATCGCTTATTTGCAATAGTTACAATTTTGTATACTTTTCGATCGCGAACCGCGGAATTATTACATTCATTAACTTCCTTACCACTACCCTTTTCGCACTTGGCCGCTATGTGTCCATACCCTTGGCACTGAAAGCACTTGACGCCTTTTTCTTTTGTTGGACAATCCGCCGTAGCATGGGATTTTCCTCCGCAACTGCAGCACCGCTTAACATCTCGCGAACGTTGAGTCTCCGACTTCACCTCCTTTCCTGGCTTCGTGGATTCCGATTTTGTAGATTCCGCCTTTGTAGATTCTAGCTTCGTAGATTGTGTCTTCGAAGAAGTGGGCCTCTGACAGGCCTTCATGGTTTCGTACTGAGACAGTTTTTTCCTTAATGACTTGATATCGTATGCGGCATATAAAATAGCTTTATTCACAGGATCATCAGGAATACCCTCGATAATATATTGAATTTTTGCCTCCATCTCAATATCGGCGTGGCTGGCTATTTCCATCATCCGATAAACATATTCCTGATATGTTTCGTCGTTCTGTTTCTTCGTTCGTGATAGCTCCTTATGCACCACTTTGCTGTTAATGGTTTTCGCAAATTCGTCAATCAGAGATCGTCTCAACTGCTTCCAGGAAGTGGCACATTTCTCGTACGACACGAACAATTTGGCCGATCCGTGCAGAAGCTTTCTTGCGTAGATGATTTTTTGGGCTTCGGACCAGCGACAAATCTTACTTGTGTCCTCGAATTCCTCGAACCACTTGCGCACATTCTGCTTCTTTTCACCACCGAATGTTTGTAGCGAATCTTCAATATCTTTGAATGTAAATGGATGAGTCGCCGCAACTTCCCCATTCACGGACAAGTAGTCTTCATCTCTTTCCTCACTTTCACTGTCGGTATTCTCTTCTTCGTCTTCTTCTTTATCCTTCCTCGTACCTGTTTCATCGCTCTTCTCTTTAGGCGTATTCTTATCTTTAGCTGCCCTTAGACGTTCGCGTAACACCGCTTTGCTACCCTTGAGAGGTAAACTCAACTTTCGCAATTCTTCCTTAATAAGCTCTTCTATATTGAGCGTATCGATGTCGATTTCATGCTGGTCTGCCATGGTTTTATGATACACTGGCTTAACACGCCACACAACACAAGTATCAACTCACAGCGTCACTTAATGTCACAAACACACTTTCGACTCGATTGTTCAGCACGCGGACGAGCCCCCAATTTTGTAGGAGGAAGAATAATCACTGGTCTGTGGTGTATAAGTTTAATAACAAAAATATAAGTGGTGATGGAAAGACAATGTTCGCGCTAGCGACTCGCGACGGTCTCTGCGGCAGGCGACGCGTCGCCCGGCCACTTTTCGGAATCTCGCAACGCACGGCAACGTCGAATGTCGCCGTTTCGGTCGCTGACAAAAAAAAACAGCGCCTTGCCGCGCACTACCGCTTTGATGTTCCCGCGCGCGCGCGTGCTCGCGTAAGCACCGGACTTCGCGGCCCTACACTATAGCCCGGCCGAAAGAAGATCCCTAGCAGGCGGTCTCGGGCGATGCAGTCCGCCAATGTGACGATGGGTCGAGTCACCTATTTGGGCACACTTTTAAAGACGGGGGCACATGTATTGTAAGTACTGGCTGAAGTAGGCACATACATTGTCGCACCGCGCGACGAACAGAGCGAACAAAACACATCGAGATCGAGTTTGATAGAGCGATCTGACCGACGAACGCCAAAGCAATAGCCTAGGCATCTCAGACGGTTAACCATTAATATATAATAACATAAAAATTTCCCTATTTTTCACAATATGTTGAGGAAAGTATTATCATTGGTTTGGTATCAGGATAATACAGGATTAATTTTATACGTAATTTCGTTAATTCTAGCCCGAATTATGGCGGGTTTTGTGTCATTTTTATCTGGAAAGCACAAGGAATTCATTGGTAGCACTTTGGTGACCATTTTTTGTTGCAAAACTAAGGATTTAATGAACTTCTATATACGGCGACAAAAAAGATTAAAGCTCTCTGCGAATGACGGCTCGAGACTGACTTGTATTTACAGGTCATGCGAGGCAGGCCCGTTACCGGGGATTTCAAAATACCAACCGACATGTCACGTGCTTCGCTATTCACAACACCTCCCCTCGAAGTCGTGTACCGTTCGCTTCCACATTCCTACGATCAAACACCCATATCATGATTACATAAACATCTACAATGTTTCACACCATTCAGATCCTTCATTAGTACATCTGTGGGCATTTTCTCTGTACACAAGTATTTCAAGTCAACTATACCTCTTTCGTAAACGTCGCGGATAAAATGGTGTCTCACATCGATATGTTTAGTCCTCGAATGTTGACCCCTAATTTGCACTAATTTCATTGCGCCCTGGTTGTCGTTGAATAGGGTTACACGCTCGCATTCCATACCAACATAATCCAAGATACCGCGTAAATACATGGCCTCTCTAGTCGCCTCGGATAAAACCATGTATTCGGCCTCTGTGCTCGATAACGCTACAGTTCTTTGTGTCCGCGCCTCCCAACTTATCGGCGCCCTGTGTAACGGTTTTGTGCGTGGTGTAACGCTCTTTACAGGATTTCGGGATTGGTTCGAGTGGCGTGCGATAAAGAATTAAAATTATAGAACAAGAATTTAACTTAATGATGTTTATTCAAGAAAAATACCTCTAAATGATACATGAAAATGTAAATTAACGCCTTAATATTAACCTTCCGGTACTCGCGCCTATTTGGGTCCCGCGAGCACTCGCGTCGTGGACTGAGAGCACGGTGACGTATTATTAACCTGCCGGCAGCCTTTTTGGTTGAAAAAAACGGTTTACCGTGATGTATTGTACCCAACACCCCTATGTATTCTGCCAGCGGACATTTTTGCATGATGCTACGTACTTGTCAGGTTGAAATTCAGTTTGTACAACGCACTCACAAGTACGCCTCAAATTGCTTTGGTTTTTAGACACGTTTTGGAGGACCGAAAAATAAGATATACGTGCTTTTTTATTTTTGCCTGTTTGCATGTTTAGGGGGTGAAAGCTTCCCCCAAGGTATAAAATTTTCAGGTGATCATCTCCGATTGCTTTTGGTTGTTGGATATGTTTTCCATATGAAATTTGACTCAACAAAATTTTGTACTCCTTATAAATTTTGAGGGGTGGTTTCACCCCCCAAATATGAAAACGGGCCGCTATAAAGAAACACGTGTATCTTATTTTTCGATTCCAGAAAACATATCCAAAAACCAGTACAGTCGGAGGCGAACACCTGAAAACCTTTGAGGGGTAGTCTCACCCCGTAAACATGCAAACAGGCAAAAATAAAAAAACACGTATATCTTATTCTTCGGTCCACTAAAACATATAAAAAAACCAGAACAAACGGAGGCGAAAACCTGAAAACCTTTGAGGGGTGGTTGTACCCCCTAAACATGCAAACAGGCCAGAATAAAAAAACACGTATATCTTATTTTTCGGTCCTCCAAAATATATCCAAAAAGCAAAGCAATTTGAGGCGTACTTGTGAGTACACGGGCGCGGTCGCTGGCAAGATACGCGGCATAGTTTCGTTTTCATTCAATCAGAAACACTTCCAAACTGAATTTGAACCTGAGAAGTACGTAGCATTATGCAAAAATGTCTGCTGGAAGAATACATAGGGGTGATGGGTACACTACATCACGGTAAACCGGTTTTTTCAACCAAAAAGGCTGCCGGCAGGTTAATAATACGTCACCGTGCACTCACAAGGGAACACCGCGAACCCGGACTCACCGATTGGAACGCAACTTTGTGAGTTTTTAGAGTGACTCAAAACAAGAACAACGGTGTGTTTCATTTGTGTCCTATCGCCCTTTAAGGGGGTGAAAACTAACCACAAAGTCAAATTACCACTTCCACTTTTTCACGTATAACTTTCAAAGTACAACAGACAGAAAAAAAAGTTTCAAACAAAAGTTTAATGGTGCAATAAGCGCTACAAATTAACGGTAACAAAATTTAAAAAAAAAAAATTTTTACCACGCGTTATTTTTAACAATTCTTCCATTTATATAATAACTAAAAATATGGGGTGTTTTTTGTGAATTCAACCGTGTATATGAATTGTATAATGCACTATCGGCTTATGGAGTTACACGATGGCAAGTACACGGTTCGGACGGTTGCGCGCTCACAACACATAGTAAGTTGCATAATAAGACTCGTTCTATTTGCTGCAGGCCTTAATACATGGTGGTGACAAATGTGATAATATTCAAAGATGCTAAAGTGTATTATGTATAATTTATTCAGAGTTGGGCAAAATGTAATTTAATTACATCTTACAAATTACGATTAAACTGTAATTGTGTAGTTGATTACACATTATTTTTTGTAATCGTTCATTTAGGTAGTTGACGAAACCAAATGGTGAACTACCTAAATTAACGATTACAGAAAATAATGTTTAATCAACTACACAATTACTGTTTAATCGTAATTTGTAAGATATAATTAGATTACATTTTGCCCAACTCTGAATTTATTATTTATAAAATAAAGAAGCTTATCGAGCTATTTTTAACGGTATACATATTTGTTTGTAGCAGGTATATTTAATCATTTGATAAAAGTGTTGATACAATTATCATATTTGTTTTGCACGAGGTACATTTAGAGGTGTTTTCAAGTGTATGGTTAATTATTGATAATTTCGCATGACTGTTTGTAAAGTTTCCGTTATTAATGCATAAGATTAACTAGTCAGGCCGTTTTTGAAGAAACAAGCTTATCTTGAATGAGACATCCTTGTATCCTTATCTTTCTGCCTCATTATAAATACCAAGTTTTCGCAGCTCAACTTCATACTCGTTGTCACTGGCATTCTTTTAACTGCAAGCAGTACAAGTTATCGATAAAATGGTGCACATAAATCCGGTGAATGTAACTAATTTACTGATAACTGCTCTACATATATCTAGAATACCGCCGTCTCCTATTAATCATAGGGAAGTCGAAATATCAGAAATTATACATACCATAATACTTGATAGTATAAATGACGTTTCATTAACAAACGACTATTTTACAACCCTAGAATTTGAAGATCTAGCGCGGCCCCAAGAAAGTGAGTTTGTTCAAGACGATAATATCCAGGAAGACGAAGAATTTACTATCAATGAATTTGATGATGTGTGTGTCCCAGGTGAAAGTGGTAACGTAGATTTAAATTATAAAATTCGAGCTGTTGAGTTTTGGAGAAGCGGCTCAAAAGATAGAAAACCTCTCGGCAGTGTGCAACATCAATTCAGGAAAGTTAAATCAGTTCAACAATTGTATCGCTGGGAAGCAGCGTGGGCGAATGGTGATACACGCAGAGAACAGCTGTTATCTATCGTGCAATATGTGTTGGACAAATTTCAAACTGTTATCGATCAGGGCTCATTGATACATGACATTGATATAAGAAGATGGGCGCTAGAAGCAAAAGAAGAGGTCAATCTTTCCATATTCAAAGCTGGCCATACCTGGATCATGAATTTCAAAAAACTGCACAACATCGTTTCGAGAAAAGTTACAAAATTCGTCAGCCGTTCCGCACAGCAAGACAAGCAACATTTACATTTAACTTCTTTCGAATTCGTAAATCAGGTAAAACCATACATTGCTACACACAATCCAAGTAATGTAATACAACGCAGATGAGAGTGGATTTAATTTAGAAATTCATTCCGGTCGTACGTTGACACACCGTGGTGGAAAGTCTATAGAAGCATCCGTGCAATCAGTATCCTCAATCACACATAGTTATACGATTCTCCCTACCATTTCTGCGAGCGGCCAGTTACTGTCACCCCTGTTTATGGTGTTAAAAGAAACTACCGGAGAATTTGGTCCCAGGGTGGAAAAAACTTTTCGAAATCTGGGAAGTTGACATCGTACCATTTTAACATTTGGTGAACAGAAGTCTTTTTACCGAAGACTGGATCTCAAAGTGCCCTGTTGCTTGATTCATGGAGTGGCCACTGTCCTTCCACTTTTCAACAAAATATTCCGGCCAACAAACAAGTTATTGCGTTAACCATACCGAAAGGAACAACAGGTCTGATACAACCGCTGGACGTTTTTGGTTTTCGGATATGGAAAAATTTTGTAAGAACTTTTTCAGACCGCGTCTTACTATACAATCTTGACGTAAATTTACATTTGCGAAATAATATCATCAAATTGCAATCACTCACACATATTCAATTGCCTTCTCCGAGATTTCAGGAATTATTTAAATACGCTTGGTATAAAAGTAGATACCTTGAACAAAGACCATCGCGGTTTGAAAATCCAATAGACTTTTCTTTCAATTTTCTTGAAGCATATACCTTGCCACGCTGTCATCTGTGTGATAAGCCTGCTATTATAAGATGTGCTTGGTGTAAAAAATATCTATGCATAGAACATTTTTTTGATCAACATCATGTCTGTGAAAACTATGTGGAATGAAATGCATATATGTATACACGTATTTTAACCGTAGGGTTAAGAAATAACTTGTTAAGAATAGTCATTAAATGAATATTTAAATACGTGTCTGATACAGTACAGTACAACGTATGTGATTTCAGCATAGTATGCACAAACATAAAACATCAGATATTATAGACAAAACATAATCGAATAATTTTGATATAATACTTTATATTTTGATATTTTTATGTTATCATATTTGTCACCGTCATGTGTTAAGGCCTGCAGCAAATAGAACGAGGCTTATTATGCAACTTACTATGTGTTGTGAGCGCAACCGTGCGAACCTATTACTGGCCATCGTGTAACTCCATAAGCCGATAGTGCATTATACAATTCATATACACGGTTGAATTCACAAAAAAACACCCTATATTTTTAGTTATTATATAAATGTAAGAATTGTTAAAAATAACGCGAGGTAAAAATTTTTTTTAAGAAAAATTTTTTTTAAAAAAATTTTGTTACCGTTAATTTGTAGAGCTTATTGCACTATTAAACTTTTGTTTGAAACCTTTTTTTCTGTCTATTGTACTTTGAAAGTTATACGTGAAAAAGTGGAAGTGGTAATTTGACTTTGAGATTAGTTTTCACCCCCTTAAGGGGAGGTTCCGGTCTAGACCCCCAAAAAATAAGTGATACTTAGGAATTAATTGAAGGAAAACTACTATATATAATTTAATGGGACTTTTTGCATTGTATTAAGTATGTCTTACATTATAGAAATATATTTTTTGTTTTGTAATTAATCATTGCAGACGGCCCTGGGCAGCTGTTAAAGTCAAGGCGTCAAAAAATTGATTCAAATCGGTGGGCGCTGTATTTCCAAAAGTTATTATCCGATTCGACTGAAACCTTTTTTATTTTGAAGATTATTCTTCTGGCTAGGGGGAAACTAGAAAAATTACAAATATTACATTTTTTGAGAAAATAACGACACTTCAAGTTTGAAATTACTTTTCCCTGTATTTTTCCTCCTTTCAACGCCTTTGAAATTTTTTATAACTTTTTTTAGTTCGCTTCCTAGCTAGAAGTATATTCTTCAAAATAAAAAAAAGTTGCAATCGAATCGGATAATAATTTTTGGTGGTACAACTAGGGCTCTAACGAATATTCGAATAATCTAAGTATTCGAATATTCGAATATTCGAATATCACAGAATTCGAATAATTTCTTCAAACCCTCGAATATTCGAACTTCGAACTTCGAATATTCGAACTTCGAACTTCGAATATTCGAACATCGAACCTTCGAATATTCGAACATCGGACCTTCGAATATTCGAACTTCGAACCTTCGAATATTCGAACTTCGAACGTTCGAGTATTCGGATCAATCGAATTTCTGATTACAGCGAATAGCAATCTAAACATGAGATATTTGTTCACAGTTTATCGTGAAATTCTCTTCATATTGGCCTTTACAATTATTTGTTTTTCAATCGATAAATTTTTAACTTTGTTAATCTTTGGTAAATTTATACATTTTGAAACGAAAACAACCATCAGTTATTAGTATTATTATTTTTATAATAATGAGTGGACAACCCCAACGGAATCGGCCAAGGGCCCTCTCCTCTAGGCCCACCCGTGTCCCATCATAAGCAGATGACAAATAGTATAAGCAGACTTTTTTGTAGGAAGCTAAAACCCCATAAACAATTTTGAGGAACTATAATATTTTTATTTTTCCTTCGTTACTATAACGTTATTTTTCTAAATTTATAGAGTATTATTGGCTTTGCAGACACCATCTTACTCATTAATAGTAATTTTATTCTTTGTTTCTGTAACCTACCCCCACACGCGCGAATGTCTCTCCTTTCTCTCAGGATTGTAAGACCCGATTAACTCTCGTGGTACGCGATGTAAGTGTCACTCAGCAAATTAATTTTAAGTGACTGATTGAAAATATCATGACGAAAAAGAACTCATTGGCCCAACGGACGACCAGACAAGGAAAAACATTGTCCTCTGTATGGTGACTTTAACGAGAATAATGCGTTGACGATGAACGAACACGACTATGTTTTCGAATGATGTTTGCGCCACGAACGTTTGTCGATAAAGGGTGATGTTGTTTACTTAAACATAAATAGTATATAAATAAATTGTATACAGATATAATGATAAAATTAGTAGTTAATTTATTTAATAAATAATTTAATTTTATTTTGTTAGCAAAGTTTCGGATCGCGCACGTCGCAGGATCGGGTTCTTGCGAGGGGGGGGGGGGGGTCGAGTAATTTTAAGCACTAACTTTAATCCTAACACAATACACTATTTACAGTTTTACAATAAAGAAAGTTGAATGTACAATTATAGTATTCTAAAGTAACGGCACTATTTTCCCTACGCGGTAGGATTTTATAAAGCGGCGGTAAAGCACGTGGATTCGGTCTGAAGCCAGAACAAGTGAACAAGCGAAGATATAAGCGAAGCGTTAAAGTAGAGCGAAGCAACACGACTTATTAGACGGCTCGTCGATAAGTAGACACGTGTACCGAGAGGATCCAGGAAGTCGGCCCGAGTTCCTGGAAGGAAGAGTCCCCCTTCCATCGATCGTAAGTCGATGGAAGGGGCCGTGATCAACGCTCCATACGAGTCAGCGCGCAGTCGCCATGGCCTAATTATCGATGGGCCTGGAAGATGGCGTTAAGATGCAATATTTTCTGAACATTTCCCGCCCGCCATTCATCGGCCCGATGAATTATAATCTCGAAACTGGCGTCTCGTGGGCATGGCGCGGTCCGTTCGCGTGGCAATGGCGTCGCTGTGCTCGCGTGGAGTCGTCGTTCAACCCCGCAGAGTTGAGGCAATTTATCTCGCGGCAGCAAATGCGCGAGCAGCGGCAATCGTGGTCACAAGCGAGCGCGATTGTGACCGAAGCATATCGAGTAGCGATTCTAGCCCAAAGCAAATAGGGCTAGGTTTAGCGTGATACAAGCATTACTCGTCCAAAGCAGATAGGGCGAGTCCCTTAAGCATGTTCGCGATCTAACACGTGAACGCGTTAGATAACGCGAACACCAAGAAGCAAGCGTACAACCAGTGAAGCGCACGATGGTTGTCCTCTAGGCATCAGTCCTGTTGATATTTGGCGAGGACCGCTGGTCCCCGCTAACCTAAACAGGTAAGAAAATATACAAGCGTAAGGTGACATACAATTTCTACGCGACGTTATTAGCGGTGTAAACAAATTGCTCATTGGGCCGTGTTCCCTTTGTAGCGGGCCTGAAGGGATAGCAGATATCCCTGGACCAGCTGCGCCAAATTACGATCGCCTCGAACCAGCAAGTGGACGAAACGGCAGCGGGATGTAGGTGAACGGCGAGCAGAAACGGCCAAAGAGCTTTGCAGATTAAGCGGTGCGCGCTGGTCGTGGACATCCAGACGGGCCCTCTTTACTCTCCTCCAGTGCCTGGACGGTGTTGACCCGCCCTTCCAAGAACGCCCTCATCTCCTTGAAGGTCGGCGGAGTCTTCGTCCTGGCGATGTGGGTCTCCCATTCTCGACGAGATTGGGGATCCAGCCGATCACCCACCAAATGGACGAGCCAATCGCCGTTGGCGTCGAAGGGCCTCTTCAGGGTAGCGAGAGCCTCGACGGAGTCGCACAAGGTGTAGTACAGGTTTTTGAGGTCAGACCCTGACTCTTGTTTAAGTGAAGGTAGTCCAAAGAGGGCCGCCATTACGGCCTTGACCGATAACCGCTGGTTGTCGTAGCGCTCTTCCAGCATTTTCCATGCGGCTTCAAAATTCTCTTCGCGTACCGGCATATTGATGATGAGTTTAGCGGCATCACCAGTGAGGGCACCTCGCAAGTAATGCAGTCGCTCCGCATCCGACAAAGTGGTGTCCTGGACCACGAGGGACCGAAATAGGCCACAGAAAGATGGCCAATCTTTATACTGACCGTCGAAATTCGGTAGTGGAATTTTCGGCAGTGAAGATTTTGAGCGAACGGCTCCATCAGCGGTTACGGATGCAGTAGCATCCATTGACAGTCGCTCAACCGCGCGAGCTGCAACTCTGTCCAAATTGGTGAGCTCCTCCAACTTGTCCACTAAAAGGGCCTCCTGCGTGAGGAACTTCTCTTCTGTGTTGGCCGGCTCGTCTTCCTTGAAATATTTGTCCTCTACGATGTTCGGCTCATCGGCCATAGCGGTCAATTGATCGTGCTGGGCTTCGAATTTGGCCCAATTCTTTCGAAGGGCCCCCAATCGCGCAGATACATTCCCCTTTGTCCAATTATTCGCTCCCAGCTTCTTCAAATTATCGTACGCGCGCGAGATTCGGCCTTTAAGGTCGCGTTGGCTTGCTATTAAGTGGCTCATTGTTCTTGTTTCAGAGGTCACGCGCGACGGTTACCCACAACACTCGCGAGGAATCCCGAACGTTCCAGAAACACAGAATCCAAACGGCGCTGATCCGGCTCGAAGGACCAAAAAATGTTAGCAAAGTTTCGGATCGCGCACGTCGCAGGATCGGGTTCTTGCGAGGGGGGGGGGGGTCGAGTAATTTTAAGCACTAACTTTAATCCTAACACAATACACTATTTACAGTTTTACAATAAAGAAAGTTGAATGTACAATTATAGTATTCTAAAGTAACGGCACTATTTTCCCTACGCGGTAGGATTTTATAAAGCGGCGGTAAAGCACGTGGATTCGGTCTGAATCCAGAACAAGTAAACAGGCGAAGATATAAGCGAAGCGTTAAAGTAGAGCGAAGCAACACGACTTATTAGACGGCTCGTCGATAAGTAGACACGTGTACCGAGAGGATCCAGGAAGTCGGCCCGAGTTCCTGGAAGGAAGAGTCCCCCTTCCATCGATCGTAAGTCGATGGAAGGGGCCGTGATCAACGCTCCATACGAGTCAGCGCGCAGTCGCCATGGCCAACACTCGCGAGGAATCCCGAACGTTCCAGAAACACAGAATCCAAACGGCGCTGATCCGGCTCGAAGGACCAAAAAATGTTAGCAAAGTTTCGGATCGCGCACGTCGCAGGATCGGGTTCTTGCGAGGGGGGGGGGGGGGGTCGAGTAATTTTAAGCACTAACTTTAATCCTAACACAATACACTATTTACAGTTTTACAATAAAGAAAGTTGAATGTACAATTATAGTATTCTAAAGTAACGGCACTATTTTCCCTACGCGGTAGGATTTTATAAAGCGGCGGTAAAGCACGTGGATTCGGTCTGAATCCAGAACAAGTGAACAGGCGAAGATATAAGCGAAGCGTTAAAGTAGAGCGAAGCAACACGACTTATTAGACGGCTCGTCGATAAGTAGACACGTGTACCGAGAGGATCCAGGAAGTCGGCCCGAGTTCCTGGAAGGAAGAGTCCCCCTTCCATCGATCGTAAGTCGATGGAAGGGGCCGTGATCAACGCTCCATACGAGTCAGCGCGCAGTCGCCATGGCCTAATTATCGATGGGCCTGGAAGATGGCGTTAAGATGCAATATTTTCTGAACATATTTAATAAATAAATTAAAGAAACTCGCCAAATTTAATATTCACCTGTTTATCAAAAACATGTCCTTTTGTTTACAATTTAAGGTCTGCTTTGCCCAACGAATTATTTTTTAAATGGCTGTAGTACAAAGGTAGTATAATCATTAGTCTTTTTAATGGAGGCTTCTATGAATGAGTTGATGGAATATTTACAGTTTCTGGTATAAATTATTAATTTATGTAAATATGAGTCGGAAGTATAAGCTGAACGATGACTTTAGCAAGAGCTAACTTTTCCGGCGTTCGGGTGATAGACGCGTTGTCCAGAATTTTGGAAGGTGACAAATTCCAATTGTTTGCACTTTTGAAGAAGAGGAGGGGCCTCACGTCTGTTAATTCGTCGGTTTAGGGGGTATCTTCGCCGCCTTAACGAGGTGGAGGAAGAAGAAGAGGAGGGGCCTCACCTCTGTTAATTCGTCGGTTTAGGGGGTACCTTCGCCGTTGTTACGTCCTGAAGGGACTTTTGGCGAATCGCCCTGAGCGGCTAGGGTGATTCGCGGGGTTCTTGCTCTTTTAAGGTGCTAAAGCACGCCTTGACTAAACTTACCGTGGGAGGATAAGGAGAAAAGGGGATTAAATCAATGGTGACACGGAATTGAAGGGAAAATAACATAGTAAAATATATTCTGGATAAAGATAAAATAATATAAGAACATACCCTAGGGACGGCGCTCCGTCCCTGCTATCGCTGTGAGCTCGGGTTTCGACACGCTTGCCGATTATCGCTTCGTACGCTCTGTCAGTCGGTCAACCTGGCGTAGGTCGTGGTCGCTCGCCGTGCTCTCGGATAGCACTCGGAAGTCGATCACCTGAAGACCGTCGAATCGCACTGTCTCTAATCGTCTCTTACTCTACGCGTTCCTACGCCGGACACGAGTGACGCACAAGGGCTCTCCCGGCTAGGCCGTTCGCGGTATGTCGGATGGAGTTACCCTTGCGCGGTTTATTGACGGCCGTTCGTATTTCGCGGACTAGACGCTGGACGTGGTCGCGGCTTCTTGAGGGCTCCCTGGCCCGTCCTGACTTCCTAAATCGAGTTCCCGAATAAGAATCATCCTTACGTGGTTTGCGATCGCGGGCCGAACCTCGGACAGTCCCCAAGAATGGGGGAAACTGCCCTGTCGGCAGCTGTCAATTGCTTCATTAATTCCTTGATATTTGCGAAATATCCGTGGCCCGGGCCGAGCGCGGTCGTTGTCCCTACGGTCGTTGCCACGGGCTAAGCGCAACGCGATTGCTACACGCGAGGCGATTCCGCTGAATCGTCTTTACGGAAGAAAGTGACGCGAGGACAGCGAGCACGGGATAGACCTGAAGGGGCTACGTAACACCTCCCCACCTAGACACGAAACGGTCTCGTGAGGCTGTTTCGTTCTTCCGTGTGAAGCTGTTCGCGCGTACACTTTCGTTAGGAGCTTAAAATTACGGTTACGCTATTAAATCTAAGGGGACGCAGGGGAACGGCAATAAATGAATCGTTATTAAGCTATACTAGGGCATATATTGTTACAAATGATAAAAGCGAAGAAAATGATAACAATAATTATGGCGTATGTAGTGGAAGGCATATAATAATAATAATAATAAGAAGCTGGTAATTAAAAAAAAGGGAAAAAGCTAATAAAATATAATAATAAAAGAAAAAGGGGAGAAGCTAATAAAATATAATAATTATAAAGGGAGGGGGTGGGGCTTGGGCGGTGACGATGTTGGTGGTGGTCGCCGCGCTTAAGCGATGATGCTCTGCTGCGAATTACATGAAAACGGAAACAATTATTTTTAACAATACTTTTTTTTTCGCGTCACTTCTAAGTGATTACAAATTTTGATGATCAATTTACCTAATGTGGGTGGTGCTGTTCCGTTACTCGGCACCAGCCGGGAACACCCACGGTACGTCCCGCGGCTTCGGGGGCTCGAGTGGACGAGGCGCCTTGATTATGGGGCACGCCGGCAGGTACAAAGGATTCACATCGAGAATAGCCCGTATACAGCCGGTACAGTTGCCGGGCAGTTTCCATTTGAGGTGTCGTTCTCGGCACCTCACGCACTTCGTGAGCGCGATGGCCCGCTGTTCTTCCACGAGCCAGTGTACCGGGGCCCTTCTGTACATCGCAAAGTCCTGCGGTGGGTTTGCCCATGCGCATGCCCCGCATATGGTCCTGTTCTTGTAAGTCCATACGCGGCCGTCTTCCCCCGTGACACTTGGGTCCGGACGCACGCACAACCGTCTGTTAAAAGGTGCGTGGAGCTGTCGGGGAAGGACCGCCTCTGCCAAGGTTGTTCGCGTGAAACTCGCGTCGTCAAATCTCGGCGCCTCCATGTTTTACTATACAATACTGTTATGAGGACCGTTAATACTTCGTGAGGACTGTCCTTGCTTTACTTAATTGCTACCTTATATGCTATCATCCCTACCATCTAATTTTCGCAGCAGAGCGGTTCGTGGGGGATCGATTCTTAAGGCTACGCGCGGGGTTCTTGCTGTTATCAGCAATGTACTTCTTAGAATACTTCGAAGTATGGCTCGGAACCCGCGAAACTTCTCGCTTGCTGTACGTGGGCTTTGTCTCTTGTCCTTGTGGACGGTATAACGGGTAGGTCGGGAGGAAAGGATGTAATCGCAAGGGGACGAGGTCTGGAGATTATCTGCGGGGGTGGGCGGTTTGGTATCATTTCAATATTGACCTTTGTCTCTTTCTTTAAGGGCCCAGGATGTTGATTCCGGCGTGCCCTTACAAAACGGTATCCAATCCAAATGATAAGGGTGATTACGATCGTGCCTCCTAATCCTGGTAGTCCATAGGTAACATATGTTGATAAATTTTCGGTCCTGTGATGAGTTGCTAACTCCCTTGCCTGTCTCTCTATATCATCCAGTGCGACTGCGTTTGCTTTCGCCTGGGAATTTCGAAGTGTTCCTTGGGGTTCCTTTTCTTGGTAGTCGGTTAAAATTTTCACGTGATGTTCAGTTATAGTTGGCAGAATTTCCGAAATGTTTATGCCGATAGATGGTTTGTAGATAGTTGTTAATTCCTCGGTGTCTACTCCGGATGCCCAAATCTGATCAGTCCCGATTTTGGCTTCACAGTTCCTCTTAAGTTGCAATATTCCTGCCCCCTGTAACACTTCATAGCCGGCTGCGTGTTTGTTGCATCGGATTTGCAGTGCCAGGGTGTCCTTAACGGAATATAGCCAGGTGTTCGGGGCGTTCATTTTCTTGAGGAAGGGTCGGCTTCCGGGAAGGGCTTGAATGTTGCAGCTAGGCCATTTGATGTTTCGTGGTTTTAATAGAGCATCTGTTTCGCAGCTTGGTGCTTTTTCCAAGTCCTGGAGTGGTAGGCTGAGTTCACACATGTACATTCTGGGGTGGTTTCTGCATCCTGTGATGTATTTCTCGTCGGGCATGAAGTATTGAGAATTAATTTGACTGATTGCTAAGTACGTTGTTCTTGGTTTTATGAATATTGGGGTAGAGACATTGGTCGATATTGTTTGAAATGAAGGGCACGGTTGAAGGTAATAGAGATCGAAGGGAATTTGGTCAAGTAAAGGTATATCAAGCGACAAGATGATTCGGCCTTGTGAATAAACCACGTTCAATTTGGTCACCCCTTGTAACTGTTCGGAATTTAATTCTTCGGGGGTCAGCGGGAATTCGTACGGAGTAGTTTCGCGAATTCGTTCGCAAGTCTTCGTTAGCTGGCTGGGTGAAAGAACCGCCGGATGTAAGATACCAAGTTTCGCGAACGTTAGCGCGTCCGTAATTACAATTAACGCGGTCACGTACTCGTCCACGTGCCTGGTCATAAGGAATGTCCACGACGACAAAGCCAATTCCAATTCTATTTTCGTTTCCCGATCGTCTAATTGACGGACACCCGACGCTATTTCCTTAACTCTATCGCCAATATTTTGCACGGAGCCCGTTACAGTTTGAAGTGAATCGTGTATATCCTGAAATTCCGATTTTATAATGTGTGTTTGATTTCCTAACAATTCGGCGAGATGATTCTGATCTTTATACAGTTTGTCTATTTCTTTGTTATAATATTGCGCATCGTCGCTGTCCAGGGTTCCGAAAAGGGCTTTACTTAATGATCCGATGAATCCTAATGGTACCGATCGCTTGGTACGGGAAAATTGCGGCTTTCCGAGCATGCCGAGTAGCAAATCCTCGTATCGTTTGGCATCGAGAAGCTTCCGTTGTAGGGCCGTGTTAAGGGCGTCGGCCGGGCAAGACGTCCATTTGTGCGTTGTGCATAACGCCTTCATTCTGTTGATCTGGGGTTGTATTCGTGGTCGCGAGGTCAGTATATCGGTGACTCCAATACCCGTGACTAGTCTCCATTGGGTGTGGAAAACGCGGAGAGGTCGGATTCTTTCATAGTACAATCCCGGGTTGGGGTATAGCGACGATATTTTGTAGTCCCCATCTATAACGTTACTGGCAACGCTCGTCCATAGGAGCGTGCCTACGAGAAGGCCACGTGCATCCATGGTGGCTGTGGTGCTTGGCTTTCCGAAATGACTTACGCGGGGAGTTCTATTGTATAGTAAATGACTACTGTAAATACGAAAAACAAGTGAGATTAAAGAAATGGTAGGAATTTTGGGGAGGTTAACTGTACTAGGTGTTGGGCCTTGGTTATGAGAATCCGTTAGAGGATTTCTCCCGCTGGCGGTTGTGAACTAAAACCATTGGATGCGCAATTTTGGCGTCAAGGAGGGTTCTCCTTCGTATAAGCATGTTTCAATTTATCGAAATGTTTAATGATTTGGTGGCCTTCGTCCGAAATCAATATTGCATTATTTTGATCAGTAATTGTTTTTATTCTGAACGGGCCTATGTAATGCGGGTCAAATTTGTGGAGCCGAGGTTCCTTTAGTACGTAAACGAGGTCGTTTTCCGCGAATGTGACTTGGTTGCTTTTCCGGTCATAAATATTTTTTGAACGTAATTTGCTCTTATCTAAATTTGTTCGCGTGGTCTTTCGAATTTCGTCTAGACGCTCTATCAAATTTTGTACGTATGTCGGGAATGTTAGCAATTCATCGTGGGACATAGGCGTAAACGGGTCTCTGGCTAATTGTCCGAAAACTACCTCATATGGGGTGAACTTTGTTGCTTCGTGTACCGAGGTGTTGTATGAGTACATGGCGAACGGCAATAGCAAATCCCAGTCTTCATACTTTTCTAAATAGTGTTTCAAATATTCGGTTAGGACGATATGGCTTCTTTCTAAAGAGCCATTGGTCTGTGGACGGTATCCAGATGTTGTTATATGTTGAACCTTGAAAGTTTTGGCTATTCCTTGAATTGTTTTATTAATAAAGCTCGTGCCGCGGTCCGTTAGTATAGCGCGCGGGGCCCCGAAAATCGCGATGAAATAGCGTGATAACGCGTCGGCGACAGTGCCGGCCCGTATGTCGGGTAAGGGTACGGCCATACAGAATTTTGACAGTTGACATTGCATTGTGAGTATGTGGCGATTTCCACTCGGGGTAGGGGGAAGTGGGCCTACGGTGTCTAAGGCTACTTTATCAAAAGGTCTGGCAGGTGTATCCGTAATTAGCATCGGTTCTCGCGTTTTGATTCGTACAAGTTTATGTTCTTGGCAACTCTGGCAATTTCGTATGAAGTCCTCTACATCACGGTGTAGGTGAGGCCAGTCAAACAGGTTGCGTATGCGTCGGTACGTTTTTGTTACGCCCTTATGACCTCCTATCATGTTTTCGTGATAATGCCGGATGATATTTATCTTTTCGTTTTCTGGTGGTAGTTTGACTTCGCCAGAACAGACTACAATTACTATGGGTATATGTTTGAAAATGGTTCCGAGGTGTTTTAGGAGTGTCTCAGGGTCAAATCGGTGTAGGGATTCGCCATGCGCCGCTATCCGAAGCGACCGAACGCGTTCAGTTTCTATCGCTCCTCTAAGTGCCGTTAGTGCTGACACCAGCTCACGTTCGCCCATTTCGTGGTAAAAGCTTCTAGCTCCGACGATACTAAAAATTTTCCATTCCTCATTACGGGTGATTATTACACGGTTCATAGATATTTCTTCGGATGATAATTTGACTTCATCGAGGAGACCCACGGCAGTTAGGGTTTTACAAATTGGGCTAGTAAAAATTCTGTCAGATGATATAAAATGAGCATAGTTGTCGGGGGATGATGTAAGCGTGGTCCTTACGATTGTTGTTAAGTGCCTAGATGGTCCGATGGTACACTCGTTAGGCACTTTGATCACATTAGGTCTTACACTCGTGCTCGGTTCTATTTTAGGAGGCGGTGGATCTTCTGATTCTTTCAGTGTCTCACCCTCCGGGCATATCATGGTGGATTGCGGAATGTCCAAAGCTTCTTCGTGAAGGGGTATACCCCATGATACTCTTTTCTTCGGACCTTGTGGCGATTTAGTTTTCTGTGGACTTCCGTTATCGGGGTTTTCCGACGCTTGCTTTTCTTTTCCGGGGTTGCTTCCTGCAAGGGGAATATTTACTGTCTCGGGGGTGGGCTCCACATCGTCTTCTTCTATATACTCCCAACTGGGTGGGTCGCTCAGACTTTTCAAAAAGGCGAGCATGTCTTCCGTATATTGGCCTGCGTACGGGCCCTCGGTTACCATGGGAGAATAGTCTTCTTCAAAATCTTCCACTTCGTGGTTGCTGTGCGTTCGCTCCTCAACCTTGGAGGGGTATTCCTCGTCGAGGCTCTTCAGGATAGTGATTTCTTCCTGTGTGAACGGACCTACGCAAGAGTTGTCACTTAGACTGGTAGAATCCTCGTCGATTTCCTCCGGATCCGTCTCTTCATCCTGGAATTCGGGCATTCCCGATCTTCCTTCCGTGGTGTCCATAACGGTAGAGTTGGCCCTGCTCTCTATGCCGTTTGTGTTGTCTTGCTCTAATGCAGAATCGTCCGTAAACGACGGTGGTTCTTCATAATTTGGCCTCGGCAGGCCTTTGCGACGCTCCGAAACTCGCGTTCCTATACCTTCATTTTCTATGTTCGGCGCGATTTCTTTTGGAATAGTAGGGAACGCGTGTGGTACCGGGTTTCTAGACAATGCGTCTGCGTTGGCATTTACGCGGCCTGGTTTATAAACGATTTCGTAGTCGTAGTCGGCGAGCGTGATTTTCCATCGGGCGAGTCGCGATACCGGATCTTTTACCGAGAATAACCACTGGAGTGGCCGGTGATCGGTCACCAAGGTGAATTTTCTTCCATATATGTATGTCCGAAATTGTTTTACAGCGTAAATTATCGCGAGGCACTCCTTTTCTGTGGTAGAGTAATTTTCTTGGCAAGAATTGAGTACTTGAGAGGCATACGCTATTGGCGGGTCTTCGCCTATCTTGCCCTGGCTTAAAATTGCACCAACTGCTATGTCGGAAGCATCGGTTGTAATAATAAAAGGTTCATCGAAATTTGGGTAACGTAATACTGGTTCCTTGCAAAGCGCCTGGCGTAAGTCTTCGAAACTTTCTTGATGTTTTTCTGACCAATAGAATGGAATTTTCGGTGTGGTTAAGCTGGTAAGAGGTTTAGCGCGTTTGGCCATGTCGGGGATAAAGCGACGATAATAATTTACTAGGCCCAAGAATTGTTTCAAATTTTTCCGATTTTTTGGTACGGGGAAGGCGGCGACGGCCCTGATCTTTTCGGGGTTCGGTCTTACTCCGTCAGCCGCTATTATATGTCCCAAGTATACGACCTTGTCCTTCAGGAACTTGGCCTTCTCCGTTTGTAAAGTTAGATTATGCTCGCGTAGGCGTTCGAAGAAAGTCTCGAGTCGTTGCTCGTGTTCTGCGAGTGTGCGCGAGTATACAACGACGTCGTCTAAATACACGAATAACTCTTTACCGATAAGCCCTCTCAATACGTGGTTCATTAAACGCTGGAAGGTGGCCGGGGCGTTTTTTAATCCGAACGGCATGCGGAGGTATTCGTAGTGCCCTTGGGGGGTGGTAAACGCGGTTTTCGCACGGTCCTCGGGGGCCATGGGAATTTGATGGAAACCATTCGCTAAGTCGAAAACTGAAAAATATTTGGCTCCGCCTAGTCGATCGAGAATGTCTGTAATTCGCGGTAAAGGGAAACGGTCGTCGATTGTTTTCGCGTTCATGATTCTAAAGTCGGCTACTACCCTCCATCGTTTATTTCCTTCCTCGTCTTCCTTTTTCGGCACCACATGTAGTGGTGAATTATGCGGTGACGATGAGGGGGCGATTATTCCCAATTCCTCTAAATTTCGCGTCTGTTTGGCGATTTCTTCATCCAATAGGGGGGAGTGTGGGTACTGTCGGGTGAATACTGGCGTTGAGTCGGTCAACGGGATCGTGTGCTCTATAGACGCTGTTCCGCCGAGCGGGTCTCCGGGTACGAAAAACCTGTCGGAATATTTTACGACCAAATCCTCAATTGACCGTCGCGGTTCGGTATCTAATTCGTTCAATTTCAATGTTCCGATTATATGTTGTAGCCGTTCTTCGGGAGGTTTTTGTTCAACACGGTAGTCTCCTAGATCTTGATCGTCGTTAGCGTCGAATTCTTCTTCAAAGAAGGGGGAAGGAGGGTCCCTTTCGTTACCGTTCTCGGGACAGTCACCGTTTTCTGGGAGGCAGACGCTTACTACATCTCCGTTCGAGTGAGGTTCTCGCGATTCGTTTAATCGTGCTAAGAATTCCTTGTGACTCTGCTTACATCCCCTTAGCGTGCGTTCTAATTCATTGGAATTGGAGAAAACTACCGGAGTAATGGGGCGCTTGGCTGTTACCATGGTGCGTTGGTGGTAAGAAACGATGGCTTCTTCCTGGAGCAGATATGGGCTCCCTATGAGTCCCGAAATTCCTTTCGGTAAATTGGGCATGCGCATTACGTGAAATAACGCCCAACTGCCATTGATCTTTACGATGGTCGTTCCTAAGGTCATGACCTTCCCGTTCAGGCCGTTAATTTCGAGGGGAGTTGTACTGAGGACCATAGCCTTTTCGCTGGCCGATCCAATTTCTAACAAATTCAATGCGGAACCTGTATCTACGATGAATTCTCCCTCACCGTTCTCCAATTGTTCTGCCTTGACTCGAATGCGGGGGGAGTCTGCGCGCATGAGCCCTGTTGCCGGTTCTGATTCTGGGACATTCTTTGGGCCTGCGAGGAGGACCCGCCCGCCTCGTTCTGGTTGAACGGGCGGGCGCGCTGGGAGTTTAAATGGTCGCGATTTTCAGATAACACTTCGCGTCTCATCGGTCTTTGCGGTCCCCGGGGGGAATCATATCTAGGGGGGTTCTGAGGTTGATATCTAGGAGGTTCGTAATTTTGGGTTTCGCGCGGTTGATAACCCTGGGGCCCACGAGATTGATATTGTCTATCCTTTTGATATTTTCCGCGCCCTCCTCTTCCGCGGGGAACGTACGGTCGGCGTCCATAGTTCAGCGGGCGTTCGCCTTGCCTCGTCAGCAAGGCCGCTGGACGGTACTCGGGCGTTGGTTCACGATAAGGTGGCTCACGATAATAATCGTCTGTATATCGGGGGGAGCTATAACCGGAATATGGAGACTGATGATCATTGTACGAGTCATCTTCGCGCGGCTGTCTCCATTCGGTCCATTTACGCTGGGGGTCATACGGCGACGGGGGACGCGCGTTCGGCGTGTACCCATACGCGTCCTCACGCGGCAAACCGGACAATTCTTGTTCTCGTCTTTGAATGTGCAACGCTAAATCAAACGCGTCGTCTAAAGATTCGGGATTTGATAGTGCTACTTTGGTCGAAATTCTTTGGGGTAACGCGGTGATAAATGAGGTCCGGGACAATCGGTCCACGTCTTTAATAGTCCTCTCGACATTTTCTCCGATCAATTCTTTCGCTCTTACAATTACCTGTCTGTACAGGCGGCCCACGCGGTGGATAAAGTCTATTAGACGCTCGCGGGGAAACATGCTTATACGTTCGAGTTCCAGCCGGAGCTCCTCATAACCGCGGCAGGGGGAATATCGGACTCTTAGAAGGGAGAGCAGATCGGCCACGCTTTGACAGTTTTTCCCTTCGACATAATATCTAATAGGATCTTTTAATTTATATATTAATTCGGTCAAAAATTTTTCTTCCTGACCGGGCGGTACTCGCTGTGAAGCTCTCTGTATTGAGGCAGCGAAGTCCTCCAAGGTTACAAAGTCTGGGTCGAAACGGGGAATACTGTCTAGCGCCCTATACACTCTCTCCTCATCTTCTCGAGAACGCCATACGTCTAATACAGACATTTCTAGGTCGTTCGTCCGATATCCAAGGGATGGTCGTCCGCTCGTAGTCGGCGGCAAAGGAGGAGGTGCAATAGGAGGGGCGTTAGCCATGGATTGTGAATCGGAAAAACTTTGTGCGGGGGGTGATCTCAAAATACCACCCGTCATTACAATGCAATACTTTACAAAGGATCTTGAGTAATAGGAAGTGTAGTCAAGTTATGAGCAGATAATAAATTTTCTAAAAGGGAAATGATTAAAAAAAAAATCACATCCCACTTCTGACACCAGTTGTTACGTCCTGAAGGGACTTTTGGCGAATCGCCCTGAGCGGCTAGGGTGATTCGCGGGGTTCTTGCTCTTTTAAGGTGCTAAAGCACGCCTTGACTAAACTTACCGTGGGAGGATAAGGAGAAAAGGGGATTAAATCAATGGTGACACGGAATTGAAGGGAAAATAACATAGTGAAATATATTCAGAAGAAAGACAAAATAATATAAGAACATACCCTAGGGACGGCGCTCCGTCCCTGCTATCGCAGTGAGCTCGGGTTTCGGCACGCTTGCCGATTATCGCTTCGTACGCTCTGTCAGTCGGTCAACCTGGCGTAGGTCGTGGTCGCTCGCCGTGCTCTCGGATAGCACTCAGAAGTCGATCACCTGAAGACCGTCGAATCGCACTGTCTCTAATCGTCTCTTACTCTACGCGTTCCTACGCCGGACACGAGTGACGCACAAGGGCTCTCCCGGCTAGGCCGTTCGCGGTATGTCGGATGGAGTTACCCTTGCGCGGTTTATTGACGGCCGTTCGTATTTCGCGGACTAGACGCTGGACGTGGTCGCGGCTTCTTGAGGGCTCCCTGGCCCGTCCTGACTTCCTAAATCGAGTTCCCGAATAAGAATCCCTGTTCCGCGGTTCTTCGTCGCGGGCCGAACCTCGGACAGTCCCCAGGAATGGGGGAAACTGCCCTGTCGGCAGCTGTCGATTGCTTCACTAATTCTTTGATATTTGCGAAATATCCGTGGCCCGGGCCGAGCGCGGTCGTTGTCCCTACGGTCGTTGCCACGGGCTAAGCGCAACGCGATTGCTACACGCGAGGCGATTCCGCTGAATCGTCTTTACGGAAGAAAGTGACGCGAGGACAGCGAGCACGGGATAGACCTGAAGGGGCTACGTAACACCGTCTTAACGAGGTGGAGGAAGAAGAAGAGGAGAGGCCTCACCTCTGTTAATTCGTCGGTTTAGGGGGTACCTTTACCGTCTTAACGAGGTGGAGGAAATGTATGTACAACCAGCTGGTTCCAAAAACTAGCCGGGATGATCGGACAGAGCGTCTCGCCAGGGTCGCGGTTTATGATGGAATTGACCCGAGAGTCAGCGGTGGACAACGGTACACACAGGTACCTACGGCTGGTTACCAAATGACCATCCGCCGACAGAGCAATATACGGATTAACTCGAAGCGAAGAAAGTCGAAATTCCTGAAAAAACGGGACAATGTCGATTGCCCCCTATTCGACATCTGCCAGCCAAATGTTTCCCGATGGACGCTTCGAAAATAAGCATTGCCCGATTGTAAAGGAATATGAATTTCGCTTCAAAAAATACGAAATTGCCGGCTGTAAACGATAATGAATTTTCGTTTCGCTCCAAGTCCTCCTTTATTACATAAGACGGAACAGTTCTCTTTAGCATTACATTATATTACAGTCTTCTCTCGATACGTTGCCATGACTCGGGACCGACGACACCTATTCCGAAAATATTAAAAATTACACTGGATGGAAATGCATAAATAAATAATATATGATATAGGTGTGTATATTACTGGATTAGTTTTATCATATAGTATTAATCAAAGAAACGAGACCGCGGTGTGTTTATTGGGCGACAGCCTCGCACGATAGCCAGTCGAGCCGTGACTTCCGAACGAGAAATTATTGTTTTCAGAAACGAAATATTAAGGATTCGAAATGTGACGGGGTTTATGATGCGGGCGTGATCTCTTCGCTATTTTTGAGCTTAAGAATTTAATTTGGCACCATAACCGGAAAAAACTCCGTCACTAGTGACTCTTGTCGGCCAACGCTGACAGCTACATAGAAATATATTGTTCCGCGATGCTCATACAAAATAGACACAGTACCTAATAAAACATTATTGCCGTATATATACGGACGACCCACTAATGTACATAGCTAAAGTTAAGCTCTTAATCTTAAGTAGTTTATACTAGTATTGTATCCAAATATCTTTAGAAATAAGTTTTCCTCGTCTTATATTGCCCATCTTTAACTGCAGCTGTCAAAGGTCCAAACTTCTGGTCGACGGTCGAGCCATTCCGCGCGGCACTACCGGGATCATAAACCCGCACTGCCGGTAGACGCTTCCAAATTCTGCGCGGTCAAGTCAATCTTTGACCTCGCACCTTTATTGTTTTCACGTGCAAGCATCACGCTACCAAGGGATTTTTCCTCCACCATAAGTCCCAAGAAAACCTAAGGGCTGTCCCCCTCTTTGAAGATAAAACCAATAGAAAATCACAATTTGCAACCGCCCACACGATTGACTCAACCAATCATAGGAAATGCGAGTCTTCATTAACGCTTCAAGACTTTCGAAAGTCAGTGTGAACGCTCTGTCAAACCAGGAAACACCGTCTTAGTTTACGCGCAAAACAGTGAAAATGCCGAGTTGGGTTTGGGACCACTGCAAGAAGTCAGCAAATGGACAGATGGCTTCATGTTTAGTCTGTGATAGCGTGCTAAAAACGCATGGTGCGACGACACCACTTGCACACCATTTGCAGTCACAGCATCAGATATATTGTCCGCCTGAAAAGAGAAGGTAAGTCAATTTTTGCAATTCTACAGTTACCAACATAAACTGAACTACCTACAAAATTGTAATCACGCAGTCCACTATTCACATTATCTTACGTTTTTCTATCTTTATATTTTACTAAATGGCATTCTCATTTGGATTATTCCACGCGAAGCCGGACACTTTTCGGAGTAACATTTCGGATTTTGGTGCAACTTGGATATGTTGTAATCTTTAGGGGTATATGAACATATCTCGAAGGATTTTTTGAAATGTCAAAAATTGTGGATGTTACAGCTCTTTGAAATATAGTGTTTACTTTTTTCCAAATATTATAACTGTTGGACTAATAAACTGATAAAAATGACCTTTTAGATGCTTACAGTGGAGATATAAGAGAACCTAATGAAAATTATTTTACTTAATAAAAACGAATATTTGACCATTTACTTAGCAATTGTTCTTAACAAATGCAATTTTATAGTTGAAGGCACCTTTTTAAAAATTTAGAAAAAATAGGAGGATATGGCTTGTTTTTTTTCTTGAATAGACTTTAGCTTTCACACAGTGACAAATCAAAAGTTGTAGCACTGTATGAATAGACTTTAGCTTTCATACAGTGACAAATCAAAAGTTGTAGCAATTCTCAAATAAGTAATTACATAACAGGTCATTTATTCCAAAAGACGCTCAAAGATACGATAAAATATTTATCCTTTAACATAATCCCATCACATCCCATCCTCTCCCGATGGAAGAATACTCACCACCTTCTCGTGGTTTCCATTGAACAATGGCAACTTCAATGTTTCAAACAATAAGTGCCATCGACAGAGAGTGAGTTTCCAATAACTATTAACGGTATTAAACCTTGCAGCGGTCCTCATTAATAGCCTATATGTGGCGGTTATAGCCGCTTGGTCGCTGCGAGTACCGCACGGCCCGAGCGACCGGTGGAGCCGGTGTGATTTGACGCAGCGTTACATTCAATTAATTTTCATTTGGCCAATTTTAAATCGTCCATGTTTTTCAAAACATGTCCGTAAAGAAAAAAAACAAGCCATATCCTCCTATTTTTTCTAAATTTTTAAAAAGGTGCCTTCAACTATAAAATTGCATTTGTTAAGAACAATTGCTAAGTAAATGGTCAAATATTCGTTTTTATTAAGTAAAATAATTTTCATTAGGTTCCCTTATATCTCCACTGTAAGCATCTAAAAGGTCATTTTTATCAGTTTATTAGTCCAACAGTTATAATTTTTGGAAAAAAGTAAACACTATATTTCAAAGAGCTGTAACATCCACAATTTTTGACATTTCAAAAAATCCTTCGAGATATATTCATATACCCCTAAAGACTACAACATATCCAAGTTGCACCAAAATCCGAAATGTTACTCCAAAAAGTGTCCGACTTCGCGTGGAATGATCCGATTGTGAAGGATGCCCCGGAGCACCCCCGAGATTCGACACCAGAATCACGACCCTCGGCGCCCGGGCACAACAACCTTCTTAGTATCATTTCTATTATATTAGTGAGATTAACTTCTGGTTCGATATTATATTGCTATTATTGATATTTCACGACACCCGGATAAGAGATGTTCATAATTCGTCCGTCTCCTTTTACAACTGACTCCTTTTACTAATTTTGTGACCTACTTGGAATATTTGTTCACTGAATTATAAATTTCTCGCTGTAGTTCGTACTTTGTTCAACTGCTGATAAATTTTCTTGGAAAATATTGAAATAATGGATCATTCTACGCCAAATTGATCACTTTTTTCCCTCGATGTCTGGCATTCTGTTCAAACTAGAATAGATTGTAGTCCTCGTGAAATTGAGGGGCGGGTGGTTTAAGGGGTTACGTCACCCTGAGACGCTCAAAATAGCACGAAATTTCACAATTGTTTTTGGATACTACGGTTAAGAATTATTGCTATACTTTTTCTGCTTAGAGCATGTATTAATGAATATATTGTATAAATATTGTACAGAAATTTTAAAAAATGGCCGATTTATATGTTATCGCGCGAAGCTCTTGCGCCGTTACGCACATGAGCGGTGTATCAAATTAGGACGTCCACGTTAATCTGATATTATAAACACCATGATCATATTGTTCATTGATAAAATATTTACGATGTAGCATATCATTTTCAGGAAAAAAATTTATTGTGCAAATGAGAGCAAAGAAAAGTGATCGATTTGGCGTGGAATGATCCTAATGTAACATCTCCAATCAAAATAAATAATCGACGAATAATATATCATTATATTTTATTGTAGGAGAAATGAAGACTCAGAATCGAACTCCAATGCTGGTAGCAGTGATGTGGCTACAAAGGAATTGGTTCCGATGTCGTCGGTTTCGGGTAATGAAACGACCCAAACATCCCCAGAAACTCCCCGACCACCCGCACGATCGCGGAGACTTGGAGCACCTTTGGAAGATGCCACCGCATTCTCACATCCATGTAGCAGGGACCGCACGGAAATAATCAATCAAGCGCTCGCACAAATGATCGCTATCAATATGTTGCCCGCATCGTTCGCTGACAGTCTTGGTTTCGCGAGGTTTATGCGCGTTGTTGAGCCCGGGTATAAACCTCCCTGCGCCCAAACCATAACCAAGAGGCTGCACGCACTGCATGACGACATTGCCTTGAAAATCAAGGAGGCACTGTCTTCATTATCAGCTGTTGCCATTTCAGCGGACAACTGGACCTCACGAACGCAAGATGGATATCTGACAGTACAGGCGAGATTCCTTGACAAGGACTGGAAAATTGTAAATATCACATTAACAACAGAAGAAATAAGCGAACGCCACACGGCAGAAAACCTTGCAGCAAGATTTACCCATATATTTTTGGAGTGGGGGATCGAAAACATTATTAGCGGCATCGTTACAGATAACGCATCGAATATCGTTGGTGCAGTGCTACAGTTACCAAATGTAACTGAAAAACAAGATCTAACATGTAGCGTGCACACTCTACAATTGTGCATCAATGCAGGGCTGAGCCTGGAGGAAATAAAACGGGTATGCTCCAAAGCCAGTGCAATTGTTACGCACTTCTGCCACTCAAATGTTGCTACTGCAGCACTTGAGAAAGCACAGGTGCAATCTAAATTGAAACCTTTAAAATTAATCCAAAGCGTCAAGACACGATGGAATTCTACTTTCTTCATGGCCGAGCGCCTTGTGAAGAATACAGTTCCGGTCGTCGGCGTTTTGGCCGACAGGAGTGTAACTAAGGAACTGACAGCTATAAAACTGGAAATGACAGGGACTGAGTGGGGCATATTGACCGCACTAGTCAAAGCGCTTAGCCCAATGCAGATTGCATGTGAACTTTTGTGTGCAGACACTTCATCTGTGTCAATGGTGCATCCAATTTTGAACATGCTAGTTACTCATCACTTACTACCTAACACTAATGATGCCCTTGCGATAGTAGAATTTAAAAATATTGTATCAAATGAATGCAGTACTCGCTTCAACCTCGATGATGACACAACTTTCGTTTCCGCACGAAGAATTGCATCCTTCCACGATCCGCGGTATAAAGACTTAATGCATGAAACAAATATTGAGGCAAGGCTTGCTATTAAGTCAAAGGTGAACCGTCAGCTCCAGTTAATGGAGCCAAGACCTGCGAACGGGTCTCATTAAACTGGAACCAACAGTCGAATAACAGCTATGGACATTATATTCGGAGATACCAATAAAACAAATGATGTTACGGCACAATTTCAAAAATACATGTCTGAACCGCAAATTGACCGAAATCTGGACCCATACGGTTGGTGGAAAAATCACGAGCATGTGTATCCACTAATCGCCAAACTTGTGCGGCACTACTTATGTATTCCAGCCACCTCAGCTGCATCAGAACGTACGTTTTCTACTGCAGGAAATATTGTTACGGCAAAGAGGAGCTGCCTTGCACCAGAAAATGTAAATGTTTTCGTTTTTCTCCACCAAAATAAATTTTGGTATGAACCCAAAGCAAATGAAACAAACAAATGAAGCTGTTCAATACGTACTTGGACTTGTAACATCTAATACGTGTTTCTTATACATTTTTGTGTGCTGAATACGAATCTGTAAATCGTTTTTGTTAGCATGTTCATTTTATGAGGATATTGATTTTGAAAGAACAATGCAAACTTCAAAGTTGCAAAATACTTGTGTTTAAGGGCGTATTTTAGTGTAAAACGCGTTTTTTTTAGTTTTTGTGAGGTTTTTTTACAAAGAACCTATAACACTTTTTGAAGTACAAATTTCAGGGTATATTTATACATGCTTCAATAATATTTATCATTTTTTTGTCAAAAAAACATCCAAATTGCTGGCAGTCCATGTCCTCGTACACATTTGCTTATAAAATAGGTCGTTTATGGCGTCCGTGGTTCCGGTTGTTCTGTTTACCTAAAATGAAAACATCAAGATTCTTAATTATGGTGAATTTGGCTATAGCTGGTACTAGAAGGAAAGAAAACATTGATAATTAACAAAATTACGGAACGTTGAAGTTTGATTATCGATTTTCTTATACTTCTTTTAACTTTCGGGGGCTTGAAAAAATAGAAGAAAGAAAGATTTTGAAACAATTCTAGTTCGAGCTATAGTGATACATGCACTGACCGTGAACATATAATTTTAAGCCAATTGGCCATGTACATTTTAAAATATCATGGACACCATTTAAAAAAACATAAATTTGAAAAAATGCGTTCAAAGATTTGTATATCGATAAAAATCATACTTTCGACTAATCTGTCAGCTCAGGACCATAAAGAACATCTTCTTGCTCAAAGAAGTCCTGCTTTGTTAATTTCTCTGCTTTATCATGAATTCGTGCGTCGTTCTGAGCGATCGATTCTATGGGCGTCTCGAGCATTTCAGTATATTTCGTTGATGACATGTCTTCATAAATTGGGAAGATGACTTTTAAAACTTGATCACTCAGACACGAGTTAACAAATTTCATTCCGCACTTGTACTTCAATTTTGAATCGTAAATACGGTTAGTGGTTCGAGAAAACTGAATTTCATTTTCGCAGTTCTTACACAAAAAACCATTTTCAGATTCGTTTTCAACACATAAAAATGTACAAGAAACACGTATTGGATGTTACAAGTTTGAAAAAACGCTAAAATATGTAAGCATTGTAAATAATTGTAAATAGGATAGTTAACTAAGCTAAGTTAGATGAATGTGGATATAGGTATGTGTAAATATGGACGAATGTGTATATAAGACTGGAAGGGGGGTAAAGTAAGATAGATAAGACTACTTAGCGAATAAGGATAAAATGTATGAATGATACAATGTTATCCCGTAAAAGGAAGCAAAGAATAAAATTACTACTATTGCTATTAATGAGCATTATGATTCAACATTTAAATATTTTAAATACAGTAGGTCCCTAAATTTAAATAGAATTTATACTTTTCGTTGCAAAATTCATAGAACCAATGATTAATAAAATTCTAAATTTATCGTTTGGAAAACAAATAATTGTAAAGGCCTATATGAAAAGAATTTCACGATAAACTGTGAACAAATATTTCATGTTCAGATTTCTATTCGGTACAATCAGAAATTCGATTGATCCGACTATTCGAAGGTTCGAAGGTTCGAAGGTTCGAAGTTCGAATATTCGAAGGTTCGAAATTCGAATATTCGAAGGTTCGAAGTTCGAATATTCGAAGAAATTATTCGTATTCGAAATTATTCGTATTCGAAATTATTCGAATATTCGAATTGTCGAATAATTGCAGCCCTAGGTACAACGCCCACCGTTTTGACAACACTGTTTCGAGAAAAACGCGTTCAAAGTTTTACGTGAGCGCCGAGTGGCCGATTGTGATCCACGCATTTGCCGCTACTCAAATGGCTATAACTTCGGGAATTTGACGAATTTCAACAAATCCTTTTAAACACGTATTCCTGAAAGGTTGAACATTCGAAAAATTAAATAAAAAAAAAATCGATTTTTAGACCGGAACCTCCCCTTAAAGGGCGATAGGGCACAAATGAAACACACCGTTGTTCTTGTTTTGAGTCACTCTAAAAACCCACAAAGTTGCGTTCCAATGAGTCCGGGTTCGCGGTGTTCTCTTGTCAGTGCACGACGCGAGTGCCCGCGTTACAAAAATAGGCACGTGTACCGGAAGGTTAAATGAAGCTTGGTTGAATTCATGAGTCTAAATGATTCTCTCTAGGCTTTCTTGCCCGTATTTATACATATTCGGGGTTCTGGGAGCGCACCAATAGGAACGAAGTTTGGCTATTACACATCAATCATTCTCGTCTCGCTCGATCCGTTCTCTAGTCGGTCTACTGAGCGACTGGTTTATGCGCAGGCGCCCGTATGGAACGCTCGGTTCCCTCTCTCATTTGCCACGCACCAATTACAACCACTGCTTCTGATCCTTGCACTCGTCGGTCCGTTGATCGACTGAGGATAGCGCATGTGTTCGATTCTCCCACTCAATTCTCTCTTTTGTCACAACTCGCGTCTCGCGGTATCCTGAGCTACTATTAATATTAATCCTAAACACTCTTTATAAACGTAAGAATAATAAGAATATATGTATTTAAGTAATTAATTAGGTTTATTAATGAAAAAAAGAAAAGGGCTGTTTTGGGGTTGTTACACCTGCTAAAATAAATGCGAAGCCCGAGTACGATTTTCTGTCAATAATACACGCACCCCAATCCGCGTCCACTGCTCCAAACAATGGTAGGCCAGTTCTTTCGTACATCAGTCCATAATTAGCTACAGTATTGTCTCATTGTGGACTCGGTTTGGTGTACACGATGTGGGTTTTTCGCTATCCCCACCACTTCTGTCTCACTCTTGTCCGGCGAAGGCGAGAGCGAGATGGAACGAGAGCGAGCGAGAGGCACTGGAAGCGAGCAAGGGCGGTACGAGACAAACGACGCGTTGATGTTTTGTCTCGCTCCGTCTTTCGGACGCCGTCACACTGCGTCCTTTGCGTGCGCGACGGGCGTGCGCAATGGTCACGAGCCCACGTGTGAGCACGGGAACCATTTCGCAAAATTTTGACGCAGGCACGATTCCATCTGAGGGTTCGCGCCCGTCGCGCACACTCGCCGCGCACGCAAAGCGTTCCATCTCGCTCTACCCTTCGGCCAGAAAGAAGCGAGAAACGAACACTCGGAATTAGGACTCTGTTCAGGATGTGGGTTCAACGCCGGTCCCGACCAGCGAGCCCACAGCGAGGAAATACTGTATACCTTTTAGGTATTGCAGCGTTCTTTTTGCTGCGTTCTAATGCTCACTGTTATAGTTTGTATTAAACTGGCTCAGATAATTAACTGCGTACGCGATAGTAGGCCTCGTAGATACTGCCAAAAACATTAGGGTACCAATCAACATTTGATACGGGTACAGGGTCATCGCGTTACTATTCACACACTCAGGCTTAACTAGTCTAAGATTTACATCAATCGGAGTTGGTACTGTTTTACACTCGGTCATGCCAAAGCGCTCTAATACCCTCTCTACGTACAAGCTTTGGTTAAGATATACCCGGTTCTCTTTATCTCGCGAAAATTCGATGCCTCCGCAACGGTTTATTTTACCCAGGTCCTTCATTTCAAACTCAATTGACAATTCACGCTTGATATCACACAGCCACACATTATTGTCAGTGGCGATTATCATATCGTCCACATAGATAGTGATTAACATTATTTGCTCATCCTTCCACGCCATAAACACACACGGGTCTTGTGGCACCGCTTCAAACCCTAATTTCTTTCATTTCCGCACTAGTTTTTTATGCCACTGTAATCCCGATTAGCGCAAACCATACAAGGATTTATTTAGCACACACACTCTGTCTGCTCTTGCGGTTAACTCCTGGCTCCAGCGCTTAGCCGTCGCAATCATTTTATTTTCGCGAATAATATTACCGCCCGCACCAACCTTTTCGTTTGCGATCACTTTCTCCAACACTTCGCGCAACCGATTCGGCACTTCCATAAACACTTCCTCTTCCAACTCGCCGTTTAGATACGCGGTGGCGACGTCCATCTGGTGGATTTCCAGTCCCAGTTCCGCTGCGAATGCTGCTACCAATCTTATTGAAGTTGATCTCACGACAGGGGAATATGTTTCGTGAAAATCCTCCCCTGGCCGTTGTGAGCAGCCTTTCGCGATAAGTCTGACTTTTTTGCGTTCTTGGACACCATTGCTCTTCGTACAAAACACGAACCGACTCCCAATTACTTTCCGATCTTGAGGTCCCGTAGCTATTTCCCATGTGCCATTCTTAATTTACGCTAAGTATTCGTCTTCCATAGCAAATCTCCAGGTGTCAGCGTCGCTTGTTCGTCTCGCCTCTTCCCATGTACTTGGCTCCATTGCCGCCTAATTCGCGGTGAACACATCGTCGTTTGCCGATTCTATTGGTGTCCTTATTTCTACTTCACTATCTTCACTGCTGTCTTCGTTGTTGTTTATTTTCTTAGTTGCAGGGCTGTATACCTTACGCGATCTAACCATTGATCCGCGACGCACTATTTTCGGGCGTCCCTTTCCTCTTTTCGGGAGGTTACCACGGGGTACTACTAACTCATGCCACGGGACTGACACACTGCTCTCTCTTGCTGCGGGTGCTTCTCTTTCTCTGTCTTCTCTATTTTCGTGCTGGGGTACCTCGTGGGTTTCTTCCTTCTCGCATTTTTCATCACTAGCATTTGGAGCATTGAGTTCAACTGGCACGTCGCTACAATTAACCCTTTCTTCTTCCTCAAGTATTTCCTTGTACCTATGTCGAAAGGCCGACTCGTTCATAAACTTCACATCGCGACTCACAATTATTTTCTTGGTACCCGAGTTGTGAACGCGATACGCCTTCGATTTCACGTCATAGCCCACAAAGATGCCCTCTTCGGAACGCGAGTCAAATTTTCCTTTATTTGCCTTTTTATCTTTTACGTATACTTTAGACCCAAACTGTCACATATAGCTGATTGTAGGGGTCTTCCCCTTCCACACCGTGAACGGTATCTGCCCCTTCAATGCTGCCGTTGTACATCGATTACGCATGTAACACGCAGAGTTGACCGCCTCGGCCCAAAATGCTGGGGGACTTTCGGCTTGACGCATCATGCATCGCGCCATTGCAACTAGCGTCCTATTCTTCCTCTCAGCAATCCCGTTCTGCTGGGGTGTATGCGGTACAGTCAACCTCCTCTGGATCCCGTTCTTTTTCAGGAACGCATAAATTCACTGTTGGCATATTCACCTGCATTGTCCGATTGCAAAGCTTTAATCCTATTCCCCGTGAAGTTTTCCACTTCCGCTTTGTAATCTTTGAATACACTGAGGATGTCACTTTTGCTCTTCACAAAATACACCTCACACCACCGCGAGTTATCGTCGATAAAAGCTACGAAGTATCGTTTGCCCGAAAACGATGGGTGTTTCATCGGACCACATACGTCCGTATGCACTATTTCTAATAACTCTCGCGTGCGGTATTCAGTGTTTTTCGGGAAAGGCTGGCTAGTTTGTTTCTCACGTACACAAGTCTCGCACTCTGACAATTTTTCATTGTCTTTGATGCTCAAACCGCACACCAGGTCACTCTTGGCCATTGACTTTAAATCCCGCTCGTTCAAATGTCCTAACCGTTGATGCCACTCGTCGATTGAATTTTTTTTCACTTCGACATTTTTACAAGCTTTTATTTAGCTTCACTTGTGAGTTTGTGAGTTTGGGAGTTTGTTCGTTAGTTAGTTTGTGAGGATGAAATCTTGTAAGCTAATTTTGACCCACTTCCACATGTCCGATCGACTTGAAATTTGGCACACATACGTAGTTTCGATGACAATACAATATTTTCATGTCTCCAACCTGATTATGGAATCAGGAAAGCAGGTAACGGGTTATCCTCTCGCTAGAGTCTTCAATGGCAATGCCGCCGATAAGCCGTGCCTCGATGGGTTTCGAGGACTTCGACCCTCGAGACCACGGGGGGCCGTACAATGTTGCCCCTAAGAAGTGACAAATCAAAAATTCTACATTTCTCGTCGGATCTTGGCGAAAGTGGTGTGAATCGATTCCTTATGTTTTCCCGATGAATATGGTCAAAAAACGACACAAATCGGATCGTAATTAAGGAATCTTCATAATAAATTGATTTCCATAACTTCGTAAAAAATAATTAGATTTACATGACATTTGATATGATTTTCATCGGAAAAACATAAGGAATCCATAGGCGTCATTTCAATATCGATACGATAAAGTATAAAGAATTATTTTATTTATGAAACAGGTAAGAATCCTAGGTCGACCGCAACGATTCGAGGTCGGCTCCCCGCGGTCGAGAGTAAAATATTCATTTCAGCATATTAAGAATTTAATTTAGATAATACAGATTAAAATTCTGGAATACTAAAAAGCATAAAATAAATTAAAATAAAAAAAAAATTTTTAAAAACAAGCTTTTATTAAAATGTACTAAATAAATTAAAATAAAAAAAAATTAAAATAAAATGTACTAAAAAAAGAAAAATAATTTTGTTACCGGCCATAAACGAATTCCCTCATATGACCAAACATAAAAGCGTGGGGCGTAAATATTGAAATGCCCTTTTTACATAAAATATTTATAAAGACCAAGAAAGGGCATTTCAATATTTACGCCCCACGCTTTTATGTTTGGTCATATGAGGGAATTCGTTTATGGCCGGTAACAAAATTATTTTTCTTTTTTTAGTACATTTTATTTTAATTTTTTTTTATTTTAATTTATTTAGTACATTTTAATAAAAGCTTGTTTTTAAAATTTTTTTTTTTATTTTAATTTATTACCTTATCCTTGCACATCCTTACATGATACAAGTTACCCACACGATCTGCACACATGTGCACTTCATTCTCTTTGTCAAGCACTATTGCGTGCTTCCGGAATCTCACTTCATACCCGCGGTCCGTCATCTTTGACACCGATAATAAGTTTGTGCGTAAATCCGAAACGTATAGTACATTTTCGATATTTATTTGGCGCTCTTCGCTGCCCGTGTCCACTGAAAGGCTCACTTTCCCCATTCCAGTGATCCTTGTACTCCCATTGTTTGCTAAATTCAGTTCGCTTTCCAACCTCGTGAACCCCGTGATCATACTCCTCTCATGACACATGTGCCCCGTGCATCCACTATCGATGCACCACACAGATGACTTCTCTTGACTCAACATCACCTCTTCGGTGGTAGTCAGCATTGTCGACATGTTATTAGATGCTTTTGTTTTGTGTCCTCCTCTCGACCTTCCAGCCGTCGCGTGCTTCGTTTCGGTTTCCTTTCAAACTTTGATTTACATTCCTTTGGTATATGCCCATAACGACCACACCTGTAGCACTCAATTTTGTTTTTAATCTTTTGGCCTGTATTTTCTTGTTTCTTCTCTGTGCATGCGTTATCACGTTTCACAAACATCGCCCCTTGGTCAATTTCCTTCAATTTCCTTCCCTCGTAGTCCTCGATGATTTTGACCTTTAGGATCTCTGTTGACGGCAAATCATCACGCGATTCCATCGCTGTTCGAAACATCGAGAAAGAATCGGGTAGACTATACAGCAACAAAATGGCGAGTAATTCATCTATTACCAACAACACAATCTCCTTGAGCTTCTTTACCGCATCGACAAAATCCGCGATGTGTTTCCGCAAGTCGCCTTCCTCCTGCATGCGCGTTAATACTAATTTCTTCAATAAAGACGCTTTTCGCGCCGGTCCACTGGACTGGTACAGGGACTGCAACTTTTCCCATATTGCCCTAGAGGTTTCCAGATCATCTAAGGCAGCGGTGGCCACATCGGGCCATTTGGGAGTAAGGTCTCCATTATATTTACCGTAGCCGCGCGGAAGGGGAGCTCGAAACCCAATGGTAACGTGGGCGCGCTACGGATAGGGAAACCTGTAGTAGTGTGCGGTGCAACCTCATACCCGTACGATAGGCTTGAGTGACTGAGAATCTTGGAGGCCCCAGTGATCGCTGCCACTTGGGCTCCTGAGAGGGCCAGTTATTTCAACCTAGGGGTACGAGCCTGCACCGCACGCTACTACTTACACTCTTACAGTATTCCCTATCCCTGGCGCGCCTACGTTACCATTGGCTTCCAGCTCCCCTCCCGCGCAGCTACGGTAAACATAATGGGGACCTTACTCCCAAATGGCCCGATGTGGCCACCGCTGATCTAAGGCTACCAATTCTCTTGGACTAACAGCCAACAAAATGTCCGACTCGGCTTTTCCGTCCAGTTTGATATACTTTTACTCTTCATACTTTGCGTCGGTGGATACTGGCTTCGGTATCACACCCGACACATAATCCCATAAGTCGTTCTTCTTCAAAATTGCCGTCATCTGGATTTTCCATGTGTCGTAGTTTTCGCCGGTGAGCCGATCAATTTAGATTGTTGCGGCCATGTTCTTGAAGTTTCTTCACTTCGAATGACCTTCTAATTCTTCACGGTCTTCCCACTAAATTACTTGCAACGCGCTTACTTTTCACTTGCAAGGTACAGTGTTAGTAGCCCTGGGCCCATAACCTGTTACAAAACTAAGGATTTAATGAACTTCTATATACGGCGAACAATAAGATTAAAGCTATCTGCGAACGACGGTTCGAGACTGACTCGTATTTATAGGTCATGCGAAGCAGACCCGTTACCGGGGATTTCAAAACACCAACCGACAGGTCACGTGCTTCGCTATTCACAACATTTTTCACTTTCTAATGGCTAGACTTATCCTTGTATTTTATGGCCCCATAGTTCTCGGACGCGAAAACCCATAAAAGTCAATGAAGTGTGAAATCGGGGATGTGATATCCGCTCTACCACCCCGGGTAAAAGGTACCTGTTTTTTTTTAGAAATAAATGTTCAACAATTCTAATGCAAACAGCCAAAAAGACGGCAATTCGCCGATTGCAAGTTTACATAGGGCACATTAGTACGCACGTGTCCAATCGCTGTCAAAACATGATCGTGCACAGGTAAGAAGTTTACCGCGTAGATTTTGTTTTTACGAAAATCTGTATGAGAGTAAATAAATTAAAATTCAGTGTTGTATCAGTCAGACATATACATACAAACCCTGATTTTAATATTCGGATGTCGCACCAATTTTATGCCTCTTACTTCGCATAATAAAGAGGTACCATCATATACAATTACTTATGTTATAGAAAGATGAACTACTTATTTTCGTTTTCGACCACGGAAACGAGTTTCTTGTAACTATACTATTGTGTAATGTAAGGAATACTAACAAATTTACACGAAATTATTAAGTTACAAAGATATTAGGCGTCAAAATGTTTATGCGTATTATTTACAAGAAAACAGTGTTTGATGTGACCACGATATCACCTTTTTTCTTTGGGGATGTAACCTCCGACGACACCCCGGCACACTCCTTGCAAGGGGGTATAGAACTATTGAAATATCAAAAAACCAATTTTTTTTTTATTATTAATTCTGAAAGTGTCATCCTTTGTGGACATTTACAAAAAAGTTTCATGTGGAAATTCGAATAATTACGGAAATTACAGCGCTGAAAGTAACTGAGTGTAACGCCTCGCAGAGCGCTATTGGCATAGGGCGCTTAAGGGGGTATAGGACTATTGAGCGACTAAAATCGACGGTTTCTTCTCGGTTGGATTGCTTGGATACCAAATAATCACCGTACCGGCACTCTTCACAAGTTTTTTATGTCCGCTTTTACAAGTAATGTAAAATGAAAAAATTGTCAGAATGTTGAAAATTATTCAAGTTATTTCACGCTAAAGACGGTCCCGCGTAGCGCGCAGCTGTGATCGGTGTACGTAGTCTCAGGTGAACCAATTATCTAAGAGCAAAATGCTTTGGGGTGAGTAATTTCTACAAAAATAGTTATCGTGTGTAATTTTGTTGGGCGAATTTAAACAAAAATTGTAGAAGTTACACACGAATCAATTTTACCTCACATTTTTGGGGGAAAACAAATGTCTTTAATTAGTTATATAATGTTTTACAAACATCCAATGTTGATGCGCAAATTCCACACGATAGAGAAAGGAATTCTACAACTCCAGTTAAAATTTTAAGTGAAAATATTCATTGGTTCAAGAGTTATGATGTACACCATTTTTGAAAATGGTGTTTCGAGAAAACCGGCTTCAAAGTTAAGCGCCCTATGCCAATACCGCTCTGCGAGGCGTTACGCTCAGTTACCTTCAGCGCTGTAATTTCCGTAATTATTCGAATTTCCACATGAAACTTTTTTGTAAATGTTCACAAAGGATGACACTTTCAAGATTAATAATAAAAAAAAATCTATTTTTCGGTACTCCAATAGTCCCATACCCCCTTAACTTTGAAGCCGGTTTTCTCGAAACACCATTTTCAAAAACGGTGTACATCATAACTCTTGAACCAATGAATATTTTCACTTAAACTGGAGCTGCAGAATTCCTTTCTCTATCGTGTGGAATTTGCGCATCAACATTGGATGTTTGTAAAACATTATATAACTAATTAAAGACAATTTTTCCCCCAAAAATGTGGGGTAAAATTGATTCGTGTGTAACTTCCACAATTTTTGTTTAAATTCGCCCAACAAAATTTCACACGATAACTATTAGTGTAGAAATTACTCACCCCAAAGCATTTTGTGTTTAGATAATTGGTTCACCTGGGACTATGTACATCGATCACAGCTGCGCGCTACGCGGGACCGTCTTTAGCGTCAAATAACTTGAATAATTTTCAACATTCTGACCATTTTTTTATCTTACATTACTTATAAAAGCGTACATAAAAAACTGTAAAGAGTGCCGGTACGGTGATTATTTCGTATCCAAGCAATCCAACCGGCAAGAAACCGCCGATTTTAGTCGCTCAATCAAGAGACACAGAATGTCTATATTATGCCACGACCCACTATCAGGAACCCTGAGATTATCGAATCTCAATAACGACTGATCCGATTAGATTTTGAATGATCTTAATGGCTAGCTTGGGTTTGATTTACATAAGAAAAGTGTCTTCGTTTTGTTCCTACGTGTCTTAGGAGCTGAGATATTTTGATGTAAAGTTGCAATTTGCCGAATTTCATGTTAAGATTCATCGTCATAGTCATCGTCCTACACTTCTAGGCAAGAGGGGAGCAGGGTGGCGTGGAAACTACCTGCAGCGGTAGTAGGACGAGAGTGGGGTCTACTACCGCCGCACAGTGGTACATAATCACACTTTTTGTTCAAATCACCGTACAGGTCGTAATTTTTTAATAAACTTGGTGATTTTTTTTTTAAATTCTGCCCAATTAAATTCTCTATCGGTCCCTCCGGCCGGAATTTTGAATTTCGTTGCTGTTTGTTTTATATTTAGCGAAATACACAGCACTTTCAGAAAATCGGTGTCTGTCGGATTTTTTGGCTAAATCAATAGTGACAGGGCCAAATACATTTATTATTTTTTCAAATGCTCTCTGGGATAATTCCCAGTCTGAGTCCGATGTTTGAATTTAATACCTCCCGCTTTATTAATGTAGGCAATTGCGGTCGTATTATCTATACGAAGTAAAACTGGGCAGTTATATGCGTTTTCAGCAAAACATTGTAATGCAAAAAAGGAGGCCAATCGCTCAAGATAATTGATGTGAGATTTTTGGTAACCATCTCCGAAAATCTATACGCACCAAGTTTCTTCCCAATAAGCTCATTTTCTGAAATTTGGCTTCGATATATTGAATTTGTCATCGTTAAAAAGGCAGCCAAAAAAAACCGCACACACCGATTTTTTAAAAGTGCTGTATATTTTGCTAAATATAAAAAAAACAGCAACGAAATTCAAAATTCCAGCAGGAGGGATCGATAGAGAATTTAATTGGGAAGAATTTTAAAAAAAAATCGCCAAGTTGACTAAAAAATTACGACCTGTACGGTGATTTAAACAAAAAGTGTGATTATATACCACTGTGCGCCGTCTGAACCAATCAACGCCAAGAGGAAAATTCACCGACGCCAGCGCCGAGCCAAGCCGAGTGGAGTGTAGCCAAGTGAGGCCGCAGCCAACCAGCGTCGCCAAAGGTCGCCGGAGACTCGATTGTCGATGCTGGTTGGCTGCGGCCTCAGTTAGCTTGGCTAGTTGGCTGCGGCCTCAGTTAGCTTGGCTAGTTGGCTGCGGTCTCAGTTAGCTTGGCTAGTTGGTTTGGCTTGGCGCTGGCGTCGGTGAATTTTCCTCTTGGCGTTGATGGGGCCCACTCTCGTCCTACTACCCAGTCTGAACCAATCAACGCCAAGAGGAAAATTCACCGACGCCAGCGCCAAGCCAAGCCAATTGGCGTGAACGCGAACCGGATCGAGTGACGCCAGTGGACGCCATCATACCACGCAGGTCACGGTTTAAATTTAAATCACTACGTGTGTGAATTGTGCATTTTTGGAGTTGTTTGGTGTTTAATAAAAGTTCCAAAATGAACAAAAAATCAGGTAAGACAAATATAGGTTTATACAATGTTAGGATTAATCAACCTTCCAGTCAACTTAGTATATCCCTGCATAAACTGCATTATGCATATTTTATATTTTATACATAGACGCTGATGCCAGCATTGCTGGACCTAGCAAAGCCAGTAATATATCATCTACGGAATATACATCAAGTAAGATATATCATTCTTTAATTTAAGAGTTTTTTAAATTATACAAGTACAAAATTTTCTTGAAATTGTTTTTTAATAATTTATGAATAATAATTCGTGTTTTTTGAATAGGCAGTGATAACAGCTTCTTTGCCCCTGCTGCAAAGAATGGAAAGACGAAGACACAAGTATTTCGACAAGCTTGGGTGGAAAACCGAAGTTTCAAAGCATGGCTGAAGCAAACTGACGATCCGCGCAAAGAAAAGTGCACAGCTTGCGCAAAATTGTTGACAGCGAACAAGAGATTCCTGGAGGAACATTCTAAAGGTGACATCCATCTGATGACCATGCTATACCAAACGGAGCCAGGAACAACTACAACAAAAAAGACTTTTGCTGATGACGTAAAGGAAGCCGAAATAACGATATGCGTGAATGCAATAGAACACGATAGATCGTTTCGTTCGTACTGTCATTTTGTAAAAATGATACAAAAAGTACTGATAAACCCAAATGTGCTCCCATACCTGTCGCTAAAATGGGAGCAATTGCCAAAAAAGTGGTAAATAAGGCCGATGTTGCAGAAAGTACGGACATACTGCGTGGTAAGTTCTTTTCTGTTTTGATCGACGAAACGACGGATATATCCAACACAAAAATGTTATGTTTCTTAGTCCGTTATCTGGATAAAGGGCACATATGTACGTATTTATTAGATTTAATCGAGCTTTCGGAGGCTAAAGCAGAAAATTTATATACGTGTTTTATAAATTCCTTACGCAAAAACAATTTACCACTAACGAACATAGTCGGGGCGTGCGTTGACAACGCAAAGGTCATGGTGAGACCATACAATTCGTTGACTTTGAGGCTGTTAAAAAACAACCCCGAAATGTATGTGTTCCCATGCATCTGCCACTCCCTGCATTTGGTGGCATTGCATGCATACAAATGTTTGCTCTCTTTCGTAGATGACTTTTTACATTCCGTACATACGTATTTCTCCAAAAGCCCGAAACGACAGACCAATTTAAAAGAAATACAAGAGTTTTTGAACGACAGAGTACAAAAGGTTCTACAGCCAGCACCAACCAGATGGCTAGCAATGTCGGAATGCCTAAAAAGAATTTTAAATCAATGGGCATCATTATTTCGTACCTTCTCGATGGCAAATTTTGACGACGAGTCCGACATCGCGAAGAAAATATTTCATCTTATGAATTGCCCTTTACACTGGCGTATTTGCAATTTCTGGATTATGTATTAGATGTGATTGTTAAGTACAATAAGGTATTTCAGACCACTGAAGTTATAATTCATTGTCTGGTCTCTCGATGTTTCAATCTGCTCAAATCATTGGCATGCAATTTCGTTAAGCCAGAAATGATTCGGCTCAGTAATATACACGAATTAAATGTGGACAATGGAGAAAATATAATGGAAGAAGTTCATTTAGGAGCAGTTTGCCATGGAACAATAAACGAAATCACAGCTAGAAACTGTGAGGGTGATTCGGAAAAAATTTCACAATTGTATATGCATGCGAAACAATATTATCAATGCACTTTCAAACAGCTGGTGAAATGATTGCCGTTTAACCCTGTAACTCCCAGTGTTGCACCGGTGCAACACTCATTTTGAATCTGCGTAAAATTCTATCGTCTGTTTATATTTAACTTTCGGCACGGAATGGAGAAAAATTGAAATAATCAATATTCAATTTTGATCTAATTATCCTATAGAACCATTATATGTATATATAGACTAATATATATATATTATCTCACAATTTTGAAATAACGGCTCTGGGCGTTAAAGGGTTAACGACACATATTTAAATTCATTAGATTTTTTACAGCTGGATGTAGCTTTAGACTTAAGTAAACATCGGAAAAACCATTTAGATAAGATTTTAAAGACATTTTAATCTAAATTTAATGAGACGGCTGTACTAAATGAGGGGTTTCATTTGGCAGCTTTTTCCACAGAAGAAAATAAATCAAAATTACTAAAACTCAGTATCACTGAATTCTGGGAGCACATTAGTACAGTTCGAGATGATTTAAATGAATATGAATTCCAAAACATTTCTACATTAGCACAGTTGTGCTTGTTGCTGCCCCATTCAAACGCTGATGTGGAACGATATTTTTCATATGTGGCAATAATGAAAACCAAAAGCACAAATAGATTGCAAACAGACACAGTAGCTGCATTAACAAGAATCAAATTATATTTCATGAGTAAAAACGCAAACTGCTCCAATTTCCATGTCACAGATAGTATGCTAAAATTATATAACCATAATATGAGTAATAAAGATGATACAGCAGAAGAGGTGTTTGGCACTTCACATGCAGAGTCGGATGATGAATTATAACGAAATTAGTTGGTATTCTGAAAACAGCCCCACATAACCCAGGCACCACCGCCTGGATATGCGTAAAGGCATTTTCCTCCTCTATACATAATTACTTTGACCGTAACGTTAAGTTTTATATTTTATGTATATATTTTGTAATATAATACATGTATATATTTTGTAATGTAATACATGTATATATTTTGTAATGTAATACATGTATATATTTTGTAATGTAATACATGTACATATTTTGTAATGTAATACATGTATATATTTTGTAATGTAATATATGTATATTTCGTAAATACTATATAAAGAAATACGTTTATACATAAAAATAACGTTATAACAATGATTGAACTTAACATAATTAGTGTATAAATAAATACTATTTCTATTATTTTGTGCTTTCTTCTACATCTATTCAATATTACAGATTCCCGCGTACTTCAGCCGTTGGTAGTAGGCCCCACTCTCGTCCTACTACCGCTGCAGGTCGTTTCCACGCCACCCTGGAGGGGAATATGAAAGGGGGAGGAAATGTGGCTACCAGGCACGTCGTTCATTGGATCATTGCATGCGGGTTTCGGCCAATCGCGTAACAAATTGTTGTCACGTGACAGCCAGCAGACAGAGAGCAGATCTGTCGAGGTCCTGTCAAAACAATCATAACCTGCAAGTGTTAAATGAGGAAACCTGTGAAAATTTTTAAATCACAAGGTTTTACAACATATAGGACACTGAGTTATTGTCTCAATTAACATCTAAATTAACAAGGTAAGTCACAAAAAATTTTTAATAGACTATTTATGTACCCTGATAACCAGATCTGAAGCGCAGGGCCTAACGTCAGATCCGTAGTCATCTGTGTCCGCATTAGGCTGCGGTCTGAGGTACAGAGCCTGACATCAGGGCCTGACGTCAGATTGGCAGCAGATTGACAGCAGATCCTGATGTCAGATCGGCAGCAGATGGACAGCAGATTCTGCCGTCTGCTTGGCACAGCTAACAGCGCCATCTGAGGGTCAGAATTAGCAAACTAACGTGTGGTAAGAAAAAAAAATGCCAACAAATACAACGTTGTATTCCCAAGCGGTCACCCATCCAAGTACTAACCGCGCCCAATACCGCTTTAACATCAGTGATCGGACGAGAACTTGTGTTTTTTCTAGCACAGAATGATCGTTGGTAAAAATTTGGCTCTTATTAATACTTCTTGTGTAAAAATCTTCATACTATTATATTCTAAGAACTTATTATATAACGTTTAAGTCGGAAAGAGTCGTTGTTCTGTGGCATAAGTACCTGTTTAAACTACAATTTTACATTTTCTGTGTACTTTACTGACGTGGTAGTAGAATTGGACACAGTTTAAATGTATTCTACAGGAATTAAAGGTTAAATTGTGAAAATAAGTTAATTTATTATATAATTGTGAAAATAAGTTAATTTATATAATAAATTCATAACATTAACCTTTAATTCCTGTAGAATACATTTAAACTCTGTCCAATTCTACTACCATGTCAGTAAAGTACACAGAAAATGTATAAAAATTAAATACAACAGGTAAAAAGAATTGCGTTAGGTAAGTTATTTAATATTGATATCATTTGTAATTTAAACAGGTACTTATACCACAGAACAACGACTCTATTCGACTTAAACGTTATATGATAAGTTCTTAGAATATAATAGTATGAAGATTTTTACACAAGAAGTATTAATAAGAGCCAAATTTTTACCAACGATCATTCTGTGCTAGAAAAAACACAAGTTCTCGTCCGATCACTGAAGTTAAAGCGGTATTGGGCGCGGTTAGTACTTGGATGGGTGACCGCTTGGGAATACAACGTTGTATTTGTTGGCATTTTTTTTTCTTACCACACGTTAGTTTGCTAATTCTGACCCTCAGATGGCGCTGTTAGCTGTGCCAAGCAGACGGCAGAATCTGCTGTCCATCTGCTGCCGATCTGACATCAGGATCTGCTGTCCATCTGCTGCCGATCTGACATCAGGATCTGCTGTCAATCTGCTGCCAATCTGACGTCAGGCCCGGATGTCAGGCTCTGTACCTCAGACCGCAGCCTAATGCGGACACAGATGACTACGGATCTGACGTCAGGCTCTGCGCTCTCACGGCAGACCCTGTTGCCAATCTGACGTCAGATTGCAGACATCTGGTTATCAGGGTAGAGCTTATGGAAACGGAGAGGACGTACAGACTTGGAAGTTGTTCGGAGAAGGTTTGACGGAGAAACATTTTCTTTCCCACAAGGTTCTACAAAATAATATATTGTTTTTATACCACGAAACTATTTTTACATTTAGTTAGATAGACAGAGGAGCATCTTGTTTCGCACAAGTTTCTGGAAATTTGTCAAATAAGGTAAATTGTGGAATTAAGGAAAATTATGGCGTAGTGCTTGCAGTGTAAAGTAAGTTACATTAGTGAAAAAAGTACGCTGAAAATGCATCTCCCTCGATACTTCCGAATCTTTTATTAAAGATATTCGTAATACTTTATTAAAATCTACAGTAGTTCCCACGCTAATCATTAATTTTATTAGTTTCCCATTACCAATATTTAAATTCACTAATGAACATATTAAATTAATTTTATTCCCACACCAATAAATTGGGCGTTAAACATATTGGAGCTCTTCGTTCATTTTTGATAAATTACCATTAGCATTTAAATTTCCTTCAACAAGACTTTCTGCCATACACTCTCACCTCCTTCGTACACATTATGTAGGCTCTACACTTACTATAGGAAAAGTCCACCCTTCTTCTAAAAGTTCTAAGTTATGTTGTAACTAAAATGTGGATTTTATATATTTACAGATAATCGAAGCACAAGATGATGCAGTGTGACCTACGTCTGAAAAAAATTTAGAGTGATATAGTATTATATTAATTAAACTTTAATTAAACTTTTATTCAGCTTCGATCCTCTATGTGCTTCTTGTATGTTTGCTTCATGTCTGAAAACTCAAATTTAAACCAATTCCATCAATCCAATTGTCTTGTAGCTTTGCAGGTGTGAATAGTTTGGATGACAATATCATATATTGTTAATTAAAAAAAATAACCCAGAGGGGGTGAAAAAATTATCCAGTTATCAATAAACACTACAAAATGTGTGAAATCTCCACAAAATTACCTTTTTTAATAAAAAGGTACAAAAAAGAGTGCCAAGTATATAATCCCATCAAAAAGGATCCCATTTAAAAACATTGTCGTAAATTAATACTCATCAAAAAGAAACCCATTTAAAAACATTGTCATAAATTAATACCCATCAAAAAGAATCCCTTTTAAAAACATTGTCGCAAATTAATAGCTTTACAATACTAATGATATACACCAATTGCGCCAATTTTCGCAATGACTGTTTATACAAAGAAAAATATGTATAAAATAATATTAAACAGATATATGTTTATAAAAATAAATATTTTAATACGAATAAATATTTTATTCAAAATACTTGACGCTGCTCTCTGAATTGATGTTGCTAAACTGAATAAATATGTCTGAATCAATAAGTCCGGCCTTGTTTTATTTATTAACCAAGACAATTAACATTTTCTTCAGAGAGCAGCGCCAAGTATTTTGAATAAAATATTTATTCGTATTAAAATATTTATTTGTATAAAAATATATCTGCTTAATATTATTTGATATATATTTTCTTTACATAAATAGTCATTGCGATAATTGGCGCAATTGGTGTATATCATTAGTTTTGTAAAACAACTAATTTACGACAATGTTTTTAAAAAGGATTCTTTTTTATGGGATTATATACTTGGCGCGCTTTTTTGTATCTGTTTTTAAAAATGGTAATTTTATGGGGATAAATTCATAACTTGAAAGATGCAAAATTGAACAAATGGCGGCCTCTTGACAAAAAAATTCCCTTTTTCCAATGAAATTTGGCCTTAAATGCGTAAAAAAATTATTTATTTGAACAATATCAGTCTGACTTTGTCATCTGTCAACGCCGCACGTGTTTTGTTTTGACTCTGAGTTTCCGTTAAAATCTGGTCTTTTCCTTGTTTTATTTGTGCTAATCTCGAAGTTTTATCGTGATCGAAGCAGTGCTATTCCTGTGGTTTCTGTCGACCTTAGCCCTTCATTTTTATTGGTGATATATGCAATCAGCTGCCTGAACCCAGCATTCTTTTATCATCTTTACTGGTGCTCTTCACTGAGGCAAACTCGAGTTTCGACCATCGGTGTGTGACCTGTATTCTATAATCTGTGGAATCTTTCGAGCTTAATATCTGTTTTCATGGCTCCCTCTGCCAAAAAGTGTAAAGGATGTGCAACGCCTGTGGCAAATCCAGTCACCTGTCCATGCTGTGATATTGTATCTCATCCTGCTTGTCTCGGAAGGACAGGTCACCCCTGGCATAACGGCATGCTTTTAAACTGTGACCCGTGTTTACCTAGTACAGCTGATGCCGATGTCAACGTCATAGGCTCCCAGTCGGCAATATCGCAACCTTCCTTTCCATCTGTCGATGTGCTAAAAGACATGATGAGAGTGCTGTTAAGGGAAGAGATAAGGGAGGAGATGAGAAATTTTCGGGATGATATTGTCTCCAGCATCAGGTCGGAACTCGCTGACATGAAAACTAAAATGAGTGACCTTGATACTCGTGTGAGTCAGCTCGAGCAGAATTCCTCCGGATCGGCGGCTCAGCCGTCGTCGAGTCCCATGGAGATGGACGTGATCATGGCAGAGATGAGGGATAGGCAGGTCAGAGCGAAAAACCTAATTATCCACGGTTTACCGGAATCGCCTAATTCCTCCCTTGATTTGGCACGCTCCCATGATCTTGAGGGAGTTAAATCTATACTAGGCACGATCCAGCCTTCCGACTACATGAATATAACGGTTCGAAGACTTGGGAAGCGTAGTGGTCCAACCCCTCGACCTCTCTGCGCTGTACTTAATTCACCTGAGGCGGTCATCAGTATCCTGAGATGCAAGTCCGGGTATCCGGGGCCTTGCATTATCACTGACGACAAGACTTTGACTCAGCGTCAGGCTCTAGTGCACCTTAGAGAGAAACTACGGGATCTTCACCAGCGGGGAGAGACGTCTTGGACTATCTGCTACACCCACGGAGTGCCAGCCATCGTGGAGAACAAGAAGACGCGTGACCCAGCCCCAAAAAACCACTAAATTGCCCCTTGGTTTACTACCAAAATGTGCGTGGTCTGAGAACTAAACTTGATGACTTAAAATCTGCGATACTGTGCTCTGCAGTCCAATACGACATCCTCATTTTTGTAGAAACCTGGCTTAACCCGTCTATCTCTTCGTCTGAGCTGGGCCTCGCTGAGTTTAATGTCTTCCGGTCAGACAGATCCCCTCTCACTAGCTCTTTCTCGAGAGGAGGGGGGGTCCTTGTTGCAGTCAGAAACTCGCTGCCTTGCCTAGAGATTTACCCCATACGTCGTGAGCTAGAGCAAGTCTTTGTAAGAGTGCAGTTCCTCAATCGGCATATCATACTTGGTGCGTTATATCTCCCGCCAGCCTCTCATCCGGATCTTTATGAGAATCATGCCAGTTGTGTCATGGAGATTTTCCACAAATATTGTGATGACGCTTTCTGCATCATGGGTGATTATAACCTTCCCCACGTAGAATGGCCTACCGCACCTGGTTCCATATGCCCAAAGAAACCGGGTATTTCATCTCTGGAGTCGTTGGCTACTGACCTCTTATGTGAAGGCTACAGCTACTGTGGCCTGGCTCAGGCGAATAGAATTGTTAACGTCCGGCATTGCCTGTTAGACCTAATTTTTGTAAAGGAACTGGACGTTGTTGTCGATAATGCTGTTGATTTCCTTATCCTTCCGGATCCGTATCATCCACCACTGAGAGTGAGTTTAAACTATTTATTCACGCAAGCCGACCATAATCGTGAGAGCGAGACCTACCTTGATTTCAAACATGCCGATTACCCTAGCATTATTAGTCACCTAAATTCTATTGACTGGGATTCCGAGTTTAGTGGGATAAACCAAGATACCGCTGTGGATCGTCTTTATTCCCATTTTAACGACGTTATTGCGTCCTTTGTGCCCATTAGGGTGTATAAACGATCACGTTTTCCTCGGTGGTTTTCGGCACGTCTGAAGTCTCTTATTCGTAATAAGAAGAAAGCGCACAAAGTTTACAAAACTTCTAACTCTCATTGCGACTATTTATTGTTCTCGGATCTCCGCGCTCAGTGTAAAGCTCTTACTAAAAGCGACTACCGTGCGTATGTAGATGATGTCGAAATGTCGGTTCGTTATAATCCTAAGAGTTTCTGGTCCTTCGTTAAGGCCAAGCGTGGTATCTGCGGGCTCCCTAGCTCCATGCATCTTGATCGTACAACTGCCGCGTCGGATTCTGCTATTGGCGATCTCTTTGCTACCTATTTTGGCTCAGTTTACACACCTTCGGTTGGGCAGGCATCGGCCTTGAATCTGAACCCTACTTCCTTCTCCAATGTAACACTGAATGACCTTACTATCTCCATCGGGGACATTTTCTCCAAGCTCAGTGTTCTTGACACGAGTAAGGGCCCGGGTACTGATGGCATTCCACTGTCACGTCCCGGGTGAGGTCTTTTGGGAACGATGACTACGGGGAAGGTTTAGATCAGGCGCGAATCTATAATCCGGCACTCTGAAGGATTTGAGGGAAGGAACTCAGGCGCGAATCTTAAATCCTTCACACTGAGGGGTTTGAGGGACTCAGGCGCGAATCTTAAATCCTTCACACTGAGGGGTTTGAGGGAACTCAGGCGCGAATCTTAAATCCTTCACACTGAGGGGTTTGAGGGACTCAGGCGCGAATCTTAAATCCTTCACACTGAGGGGTTTGAGGGACTCAGGCGCGAATCTTAAATCCTTCACACTGAGGGGTTTGAGGGACTCAGGCGCGAATCTTAAATCCTTCACACTGAGGGGTTTGAGGGAACTCAGGCGCGAATCTTAAATCCTTCACACTGAGGGGTTTGAGGGAACTCAGGCGCGAATCTTAAATCCTTCACACTGAGGGTTTTGAGGGAAGGCCAGGCGCGAATATTTAATCCGTCACTCTGAGATTTGAGAGGAACTTAGGCGCGAATATTGAATCCGTCACTCTTAGAATTTCTGGAGGCGATCAGGCGCGAATCTTTAATCCTTCACTCTAATCGACCAGGGAAGGTAAACGTGTATTTAGAGAACACCCGTTACGGCACTTCGTATTTGTTTTGGTTTGTGAAATAGGATTTACCGTTGCATTTGTGTAAAAGAAACCACGTTTAGTTCTTCTGTATATTGCACGACTCATGCAGTAATGTTTGTAAACACTGGGCGCGCTCTCGCGAATCAGCTGTTGCGGCAGCTTGGTTTCGTTAAGAATCTTTATGACTTGAGGATACACACAATAATTCGAAACGTGATAGAAAACAAAGCGGTTTATTAACTTTGTTGAAGCGGTTATTATAATTATGCGGGGCTTTTAGCATTGACACATAACATTTATAATATGTATTATGACATGTATATGTATGGACATGAGGTACAATATATAAGTTATAGAACGAAATAACTTTAATAATGATCGTTAATAATATAAAGGAATAAGATCGCAGTAAGCGGTTATTAGACAAAGATATAGATATAAAATAAGCGTTAATGAAAGAACAGTATAATATGAAAGTAATATGAATAATAATATGACTGCATTAAGCAATAAATGAGATAATAATATGATTGCATTAAGCAATAAATGAAATAATAGTAACAAATAGTATGAAGATGATATGCAGAGTAATATAAGATAATTATAAATGCTTACAATCGTTGTCGTAGAGCACTGATTTTAAAGTTTAACACTTGTTAAAATATACTTTGAACATATTTGTCAAAAGTTCTGCGATGAAAGAGGACGAGGCCTCGCAGGACCTCGTATTTATGTAATTTCACAGGAGTATTGCGGGGGTACGCGCGGTAGAGACCTTGACACATTTCAGAATAAGACGCAGTATGATTCCTGGGGTTTTTGTAAACGGTATGGCTATTAATAGCCATATTTTGTCACGTACGCCAAATGCGTCGTAATTAGGCTTCTAGGGTTTTTATGAACGGTATTGGAGATACTCAACTCTTCGATTGGATTTTAGGTGTTTGATAGGAAAGGGGTTAGAGTGTTTGGACTCTGTTGTGACGTAGAGAGGGGATTGAGACGTGGTCTCGATTTAAGAGGGATTTGTAATGAGGGACTTGTTTGAATTCGTTTTTAGAGGGAATGATTCGTGCCTTGTAGGACGAATAGGCGAAGTGGGTTTTGAAACGATCATCTCGCGATGGGGACCGCTAAGGTACATCGGCGAGGTGGAGGTTTGTGTTGATCATCTTGTGTTGTCGACCGCTAAGGTGCAACATCAAGGTGATCGGCTATTGAGGAAATGGTGTAGGAGTTGAGTTTGATAGAGTGAATTTGAGGTTTATGGAATAAGAAACGTGCGAAAAATCGTGGGACGTCACACCACCTCTATTCTTTAAACAGTGTTGTTTCATTCTCTCAAGGCCTCTTTGGTATATTTATAATGCCTCCCTAACGAATGGTGTGTTTCCCTCACAGTGGAAGTCCAACCTTGTTATACCTATCTTCAAAGCTGGTGACCGTTCCGATGTGAGAAACTATCGGCCTATTTGCAAATTATCAGTATTGCCCAAGGTATTCGAAGAGATCGTCACCGATATGCTCTCCTCCCAGCTGACAAGCCTCCTATGTACTGAACAGCACGGGTTCGTCCCGAAGCGATCCACATCCACCAATCTTGCAGTGTACCATAGCTTTGTCTCCGCTGCCCTCGACGACGGTCTGCAGGTTGACACAGTCTACACCGATTTTCAAAAAGCCTTTGATACCGTTGATCATTCCCTGTTGCTCCACAAACTTGCGTTGTGGGGGTTCGATGGACCCCTTCTAACCTGGCTCGAAAGCTATCTTTCGGAACGGGTGCAGATCGTTAAGGTGTCGAACTGCTTCTCCTCTCCAATCTGTGTCACCTCGGGTGTTCCCCAAGGGTCGCACCTTGGTCCCCTGCTGTTCAACGTCTTTATCAATGATATTGCTGTGGTTCTTTCAGATACCAACTTTCTACTGTACGCAGATGATCTGAAATTGTTTAGAGTTATCCGGGGTATCGAGGACGCTTATAGCATGCAGAATGATCTGCTGAGTCTAGAGCAGTGGTGTGCTGCTAATAGATTGCGACTGCACATTGGAAAGTGTGTTGTACTCAGGGCCTCCCGAGCGAGATCCTATATTAAACATCCATATAAACACAATAATGTTGAGCTTAGGGATGTAACCGAAGTCATCGACCTCGGGGTTTGCATAACACCTTGCTTCGACTTCAGATCCCACTATGCGCGCTGTACTGGCGTTGCACTGCGAACTTTAGGCTTCATCTCTAGATTCGCCAGGCACTTCAGGGACAGAGAATCTCTGAGGTTGCTGTACGTGGCCCTTGTCATGCCTCATATAGAATATGCTTCAGTAATTTGGAGTCCTAGGCATGCGAAGTATATCAAATTGATCGAGAGAGTCCAACACAAATTTCTGAGGTTTGCCACTCGTACCCTAGGCAATCCCATGGATAGAGCTGATCACGATTATGGCCCGGCACTCGCATCGTTCAAGCTGGTCACTTTAGAGAGGCGTAGGCATGTCGCTGACGCGATTTTTCTATTTAAGATCTTAAATGATCACATAAGTTGCCCAGACTTGCTGGCCTTAGTCTCGTTAATTGCTCCGGGGCGGAACATATGGTCTAGGCCTCTCTTTGCTGTGACGCTTCCGAAATATCGGCACTATGCGATTGATCCTATTAATAGAGCGATGAGCATTATGAATAATGACTTTAGTTGCGTTGATCCTTTCCAGGGACCCCTGATTTCTGTAAGGTCTTTATTATATAAGATTGTTTCCAATTCTCATGTGGACACTTGATGCTATGTTTAGTTGTTATGTTTAGCTTAGTTAACCTAGTTATCTACTGTTCGGCCAAGTCATTCAATCTGTTCAGACTCTGTTATTTGTATCTGTCTTATTTTGAAAGCCATGGGGTTTCCCCGTAAAATAAATTATAATAATAATAATAATAATATCATTATGCCAATAGCTAAGATGTGTGAAGAAAATGTTCACACATATCCATGCACATGGTGAAGTCGATTGGGGGAATATTTTGGGAGTCACATTGCCCGCAAACTGAAAACTGTCGTTTCGAGAAAAACACATTTCAAGTTTACTGGTAACCTGGTGCTCCGTAGCAAACCCGGCTATATCCGCTTTAATTTGTCGAATTTCGTTTTGCAGCTTTGGGAACATATTATCGTGATGTTCAACTATTGATTTATGCAACAAAAAAAATCAGTTTCTTCGCTCCGCTACACCATGCTCCCCCCTTAACCTTTACAGGGCCGGGCTGGTCACTAAAGTGGCCACGGAAAATTTAAATATTTGAACTTGTTTCTAAGGGTTTCTGATATCGCTAGTCACGATTCTATAGTCAGAACATCGAAATTTTACGCAGAAACAGTGTTGCCAACCTAAACAAACCTAAATGAATAACACCAGTTACATTCACATATTATTTCTTATTTCCGACATAAGTATAAATTCATTTTTTTTTTATTTGGAAGGACAAGAAGTATGAACAAACAGATAAAAAACACAACAAAGAGATACACATTCATTATTCATTTTGTATAATGCTTGGGTATTAGTGAGTTGCATGACTGCAGCCCGCATAATAAATAGTAAAAACAGAAAACTAAAAAAACAAATCCCAAAATAACACAAAAAAACACCAAAACACAAAAAAGAAGCTACAAAAATTTCTACGTCCACGTCGTTAGAGCTGGGCAACGACAAAGGAACGAATAATATATGAATGTAACTGCTGTTATTCATTTAGGCTTGTTTAGGTTGACAACACTGTTTCTGCGTAGGATGAAGGGGGTGAGAAGAGGGAAAGGGGGGGGGGGAAGCAAAGGAGAGACGGTAGCGCGGGGAGTGTGGACGCAGGAAGGAAGGGAGAAGTTTAGGGCAGGTATAAGGTGGGGAGGAGCGAAAAGGGGAGGGCTAGAGGAGGAATTAGAGGGAATGATGAAGGAGTTTAGGAAAGGCTTGGAGAAAGGAAAGGGGGAAGGGAGGGGGAATAGAAGAAGAGGATGGTGGGATAAGGAGTGTGAATTGAAAAAAAAGGAAGTAAGAAGGGTGCTGAGGAGATGGAGAAGAGAGGGGAGAGGAAAGGAGGAATATAGAGAGGCGAAGAGGGAATATAACGATCTATGTGAGAGTGTCGATAAGGTAGAGTCAATGGCTGTCGAGCACCCGCGTATGATGCGAACCGTGAAAAGCAGAGGTCCCAACATGCTTTCGATCGATCAAGGAGATCGATACTCTATGTATAGTTTATGTCATGTACTCGATACCTCTATGTGTAACATTGAGAGAAATATAATTATATTGTGCATCCCTAAGTTGTTTATAATAACATTATATGAGTATGTAATAAGGTGTTAAAACACATTGCTGTTTTAACCACTACAATCCAACAGGTTATGGGCCCAGGTATTTACACCAATAAAGTATAACAATAAGAAAAATTAACGTAACCTCAAAACGCCACGTGTCGGAAATATCAAAAGGGACGGGAAGACCGTTTAGACCTTGAAATTATAATCAAAAATAAAAATGGCGAGTACCATGACCAAATTCGAAAAATTAAACAAAGAGAATTACGATACCTGGGAATTACAGATGAAGGCCACGCTAATAAAATGCGATTTATGGGAATATACGAATGGCTTGAAACAAAAGCCAAGTGGCGATGCACAACAGATTGCTTTATGGATAAAACAAGATGAGAAAGCACTTTCTGAATTAATATTAAGCATTGAAAAGTCGGAACTAAAACATATTAAGAGATGCACAAATTCAAGAGAAGCTTGGTTAGCTCTAGAAAAGCATGTTCAGTCGAAGGGTCCTGCTCGTAAAATAATGCTATTGAAAAAGATTGTCACACATAACATGACGGAGGGAGAGGATCTCGCCGAACATTTAGATCGATTCATGGATACTATTGATAAACTCGAGGAAATTGATATAAAAATAAATGATGAATTGTTGTCAATACTAATGCTATGTAGTCTTCCAGGGTCGTTTGATGCGTTCCAACGAGCGATGACGGCTAGGGACGACGTCCCCAAGCCAGAAGATATGAAGATTAAAATACTTGAAGACTCAGATTCTCGAAAGAGTTCAACCATCCAAGAGAACGACCACAATGTAATGCTTGCCAAAGGAGGTCCCTCTTACCCCCAAAAGGGAACGCCGAATTATCAGCAAAGACGGAACTACCAAAAAGGACCTCAGAGTCAGAGAGAAGAAGAAACGCAACGCCATCAATATACTGGAGAAAAATCAGGTGCATCCAATCAGATTAAATGTCTTAGATGTGGTAAGCTAGATCACTTGGCACGTAACTGTTTTTCCAGGTTCCCGAGGTCGCATCCAGGACAGCCACACATTAAGACAGTGGCTAAATCAGTAAATGAAACAAACAAATCCGAATCAGCAAGCCAAGTCGATTTAGTAGAAGAAATTGCCTTTTTTCAAACAGATCACCTCACCCAAAACACAAAATTGTGGTGCCTCGACAGTGGATGCTCCTCACATATGATCCCCACCAAGGAAACCTTGCATAATTACTCGGAAGTTCAAAAACCGCTAAACTTGGCTAACAATGACACCACGATGATATCCGGAGTAGGGGAGGCGAAATTAACGATTAATAACGGGGCAGAATATCGAGAACAAAAACTAAATAAAGTATACCACGTCGAAGACCCAGAACCAAATAAAAAATAATCCACGCCCTTCACGATCTAAACATATGGATGTACGACATTTCTTCGTACACGAAAATGTTGAAAAGGGGATCCTAAAATTAGAGTACCTACCATCGGATGAGATGCCGGCCGATGTACTAACGAAAGGACTGACCCATCATCGTCACGTAAATTGTCTGAATCGACTAGGAATTAATATAAACGGTTAAAAGGCAAGGGCTGCTCGACCGCATTGAAGGGGAGGTGTCGATAAGATAGAGTCAATGGCTGTCGAGCACCCGCGTATGATGCGAACCGTGAAAAGCAGAGGTCCTAACATGCTTTCGATCGATCAAGGAGATCGATACTCTATGTATAGTTTATGTCATGTACTCGATACCTCTATGTGTAACATTGAGAGAAATATAATTATATTGTGCATCCCAAAGTTGTTTATAATAACATTATATAAGTATGTAATAAGGCGTTAAAACACATTGCTGTTTTAACCACTACAATCCAACAGAGAGCAAGAGGAGGGAGGAGGCTGAGAGGTTCATGAAAGTAATAGAAGGGATAAAAAACGAAGGCGGTGTATGGGAGGTGGTTAACAGGGAATGAAAAATAAGGAAGAGGGTGAACGAGGAGATAGGAATGGAAGAGTGGAAGGAATATTTTATGGAGTTACTAGGGGGGGGGTGGAGGGGAAAGTGGTTAGAGGTAGAGAGAGGGAGAGACAGGGAGATGAGGAAGAAGAGATAAGCAGGGAGGAGATCAGAAAGGTAATAGGAAAGCTAAAGGATGGAAAAGCAGCAGGTGGAGACGGGATACCGAACGAGGTATGGAAATACGGAGGGGCAGAAGTAGAGGAATAGGAATGGAGTGTATGCAACAGAGTGTGGAAGGGAGAAGGATGGCCAGAAAAATGGAAGGAGGGGATAATAGCGTCTATAGTAAAGAAAGGAGACGGGAAGCGGAGGGAACACTATAGGGGGGTGACGCTGATGCCGACGCTGTATAAAGTATACGTGTCGGTTTTAGCGAACAGGCCGAAAGAGGAAATGGAGGAAAAAGGGATAGTGCCACCGAATCAGACCGGCTTCAGGGAAGGGATGGGGACGATAGACAACATCTATGTATTGAATTATCTAATAAACAGACAGATAAGCACGGAGAAAGGGAAGATGGTCGCCCTGTTCATAGACCTGAAGGCTGCCTTTGATTCGGTGGACAGGGAGGTACTGGAAAGGACGATGGTGGAGCGTGGAGTAAGGGAAGGGTTGCGGAAAAGAGTAGGGGAAGTGTTAAGAGAAACGAGGAGTAGAGTGAGAGTAGGTGGAAAGATAACGGAGGCCTTCTGGACGGCGAGGGGGGTCAGACAGGGGTGCCCGATGAGCCCGTACCTGTATAACTTGTTGACAGCGGACATGGAGGCGGAAATGGGGAAAGGGAAAAATGGAGGAGTACAGGTAGCGGAAAAGAGGGTATATACGATGGCATACGCGGATGACGTCGTTCTACTAGCGGAAGGCGAAAAGGACATGGAGATGATGATAAGAAGACTGGAGAGGTATCTGGACGAGAAGAGGCTAGTGCTGAACGCGGAAAAGTCGAAGGTAATGAGGCTTAGAAAAGGGGGAGGAAGGTGGAAGAAAGTAGGATGGAGGTGGAAAGGAAAAGGGCTAGAGGAAGTGAAAGAAATGAAATATCTGGGGTACACGTTGATGCGCAACGGAGGAAGTAAAGCACACGTTAGAGAGAGGGTGAGAAGACCGGTAGCGGTGATGAGGCAAGTGTGGGGAATGGGGAAGAGGAGATTTGGAAAGGACTGGGAGAGAAGACTGTGGATTTGGGATAGGCTGGTGTGGACAGTGATGGAATATGGGGATGGAGGGAGTGAAGGGAAGTGGAGGCGATGCAGGAAAGATTTCTGAGATGGACGTTGGGGGTAGACTGGTGTACCCGGGGTACTTGGTAAGGGAAGAAGTGCAGAGCGAAAAGATGAGGACGAGTGCGGGAAAGAGAGCGTGGAGTTTCGAAAGGAAAATGTGGGAAGGAAAGGGAGGGGAATTAGCGAGGAACTGCTGGGAGGAGATAACGCTGAGGGAAGGGGGGAGGGGGAATTGACGGGATGGGAGGAGGAAAGAAGGAGCTTTTTCGGAGAGAGAAGAATAGGAATGGGGGAGGTAAGAAGGAAAAGAGAAGCGGTGGAAATGGGATATGAGGAAATAGAGGGAGAAGATAGGGGAAGGCAGGAATTGGAAAGGTGGGAGAGGATAAGAGGAGCCAATTATAACAGATGGTATAAGTGGGTGAAAGGACCGGGGACACCAGGGTATCTGAGGAAAGGATGGACGGAGGCTAGATGGAAAAGGATAGCGAGATTCAGGATGGGTAATGAGGTGAGGGAGGCGTGGTACTGGCAAAGCGAGGAGGAAAGATATTGCAGAGTGTGTGCTGGTGAGTTAGAGACATGGGAGCATGTGTGGGAAAGATGTAGAAGAGGGGGAGAAGAAATAGGCAGCTGGCAGGAGAATGTGGGATGGATATTGGGAGAGGAGGGGGGGGAGAGGGGAGGAGAAAGATGCAGGGGAGGCGGGAGGAGTAGGGAAAGAAAGAGAAGGATAAATGGCATGAGTGGAGCGAATGAGGAACTGGAAGCCGGTGGGAAGGTTGGAAACGAGAACGGGGAGGGAAAGAGAGGGGCTGTGGTGGCGTAGTGTGCGTTTTTTATTTATTGATTAATCTATTGAGTTATCTGGGAGTTTATTTTTACGTTGCGGATCGAGCTGTGCGTGGTGGCTTATGCGTTTTTGCGTGTGGCGTTATGCGGTGTGCGGGCGTGCGTTTTTCTTTTTATTTTTGATTTTCATTGTTATTTATTTTTATGCGTTTGTGTCGAGCTATGCTGCTTTATTGTAATGTTTTTGCATATGGCTGCATTTGTGCTGCGTTTAGTTGGCAGTGGCGTTTTGGCCCTAGGCGCTGGGCGAGATATAGACTAAGTTTTTATTTTTGTTTGCGGTTTGGAATTAGGATAAGAGTAGGTGGATAAGGTAGGAGAAGCGAAGCCGGAAGACTCTGTAACCCTAAGGGGATTGGTGAATAAATACATACACTGTTTCTGCGTAAGATTTCGATACTCTGACCTAAGAATCGTGATTAGCGATTTCAAAACCCTTAGAAACAGTAAAGTTCAAATTTTAAAAATTTCAGTATATGCCATACCGTTCACGGCTGGGCCGGCAACTATAGTGGCCATCTAAGAATTTGGATACTTTGAATAATTTTAAGTAAATAAAATTTACAATTTAAATGAAAAAATCCCGGTCCTCTAAAGGTTAAGGGATTCTGTCGCCGAGCGGCAATGGATACGCCCGCTGCTGTTGTCTTTTCTATTGAAAACAAAACGTGACTTACCACTTTCGTTGATGTTGTCCGGAGGAAAAATGTCTGTTGCATTGCGTGGAGTGGTCAGATGTTCTTCTAGAGCCCTAGTTTTCGAAATAAATTGAAAAATATCTGTAAAAATTAGTACATTTCGGGTGCAGTTTTCCCCTTAATCTGTTACTTATAATTATAGGGAAAAAAGGTTTAGACGAAAGTTATACTGTTTGACAACCTAAATATAATGCCAACGAAGAAAGTATTTTTTGATGGTTCATTTTTGAGATTTCAAGATCATGATTTTTTTTAGTAATCTTATACTTTGATTCTATATTATTACAGAGCGTAAAAAGACAAATTTAACGATATTTAAAAATATATATTAACGATATACTACAACGGAGAAAAACGAGTTACAAAAATAAAAATTTCAAATGCGATGAGGCACGGTGTCTCGTTTGCGATCACTCTCAAACTTTGCACACATTATTTTTTCTCTCAATGGCATAATCCTGGGGGGAGGGGAGCCCCGTCAAAAATCTCAAAATTATTTTTCGACAAGAGTAACTAAGGTCCACCCTAGTGAGGATAATGGTGGAATCAAACTGACACTACAGCGCGTAACGAAATAACACTTAAAATATATTTCCAATATTAATGACGGAAAATACGTGTATAAAAATTGAATTCGATAGAGTTATAATGCGCGCTTGTAGCGTCTCAGAATGCTGAACGCAATTCTGTCGATGATGATGGTACAGACTTTTGGTTGTATCTGAATGTCAACGCTGCTCTGAAACTCTACCAAGCCTTCGAAACCCTTGCAGGGGTGTGTTTTGAAACCAGAAGTGGTAGAGTTTTGCCTATTGGTTGTAACTGCCTGTGGCTTTGGGCGACGAGAACCGCACCGAAAAGGGAAGTTAATTTCCACTAAATCGAACCGAACGGCGCGACTCCGTCTGTTTGTTGTCGTCTGGAGATATACGGTTTCGACTCGGCCTAATAGCCCTTATTCCTCGGCACTGCTAGTAAATAACTGTGTCCCAAGAGGTTAGGCAACGGTTTTCCGCGCCTTTTTGTTCACTCTCGTTTCATACCGCTTGTCGCGATAACATACTTGTTCATTTCGCAACGTATGAAATTCTCTTTGTGCATTACTTTGTGCTCAATTCACGCATTAATTCACGCGAGTGAGTTGTTCTGTTCTTGTGCTCACCCCACATTCGTTTTAATAAAGTGACGATAGTCAATTTGACTCAACATTTGCGCACCGCGTGTTACTTTCTCACCGTCGACTCCTAACCTAACTTTCCAGCGTGCTCACCCACCTCAATCCTAAACATTTTGGTCCTTCGAGCCGGATCGACGGTGAAAGTGCGTGTAGTGCGTGCAGTGATTAACGTGTGGTGTTGTGCGCATCTCAACGATGGCAGATAAGGAGGCAGCCCCCAAGATCATCAAGGAGGTCAAGGCCGCCGACGCCCCCAAGATAATCAAGGAGGTCAAGGCCGCCGACGCCCCCAAGATCGCCAAGGAGGAAAAGCCGCCCACGCTCACCGTTCCCACGGAAACGCAGACGGCCACTTCTGCTCAGGACAAGGGTCGGTCACGATCAGCGTCCCCAACGGTGCTCCCCTCGCAGCTCATCATCAAGGCGAGGGCTCAGGTGGGTCGTTTAAAATCTTTGTCCACCTTGAAAACACAGCTGCCGTCTCACGCACACTCAACGTCACTAGATGAGGTGCAATTGCTCGTGGCGCAGGTCGAGGAGACTCACCAGGTCTTTTGCCGAGAGGACGAACATCTGGAATCTGTGTGGCCGGCAAAATTCCTCGACCACGAGTATTATGCCAACGACGTGGCTGTACAAGAGCGGCAGCTAGTGTGGGAGATGAAGCTCCACCTGAGCCGCCTCAAGGAGGACGTCCAGGTCATCTCCGACCTCCGCTCTGCTCCCGCCAAGCCAGCGCCTGGACGCGCCGGCAAGCTGCCAGACATTGAGCTGCCAAAGTTTTCTGGCAGCTATGCTGAGTGGCCCACGTTCAGCGAACTCTTCACCTCGCTGATCATACAAGATACGCAGCTGATGGAGATCGACCGCCTCCATTATCTACGCTCAAGCCTGAGTGGCGAGCCGGCGAGGCGCGTCAACGCCTTTCCACTCAGGGGTTCATCGTTCCAGGCCTGCTGGGACATGTTGACGAAGAGGTTCGCCAACAAACGCCTGCTCATCCAGGAGCAGTTGGACAAGCTGCTCACCCTGCCTTCCATCACAACACGGTCAGCAACGTCCCTGAAGGATTTGGCAGCCACAGTGGACCAGGTTAATGAGTCGTTGGTGGCACTCAGTGCTCACACAGAAATGCACAATTGCATCCTGGTGCACACTCTCACCAACTCCCTCGACAAAGTGACAAGGGAGGCTTGGGAGACGTCTCTGGCCAACACCTCCGAGTACCCGAGGTACGAAAAGCTCTTGGCATTTATCGAGGCCAAAATCTCTGCTCTGGAGCAGACGGAGGGCTCCAAGAAGAAGGCAACGGCTACTACATCCACGCCGTCAGCCCGATCAGCCCAGAAGAAGGCTGCCAGTCACGCAGCGACGAGCAGCAAGGCCGAGAGTGCTCAGCCTGCTCAGCGGTCAAGGGCCACAGCATACCCCTGTGACGTATGCAAAGGAGACCACTTCATGGTCATGTGCCCGCAGTTCAGGGGCATGACAGTGGAGTCAAGGCGCAAGGTAATAACCTCCAACAACTTGTGCCGGAATTGCTGCGGCCGGCATCAGACGGATGTGTGCAAATCTGCGATGAGGTGCAAGACTTGTGGTGCTCAGCACCACACGATGCTGCATTTGCATCAATCGCAGACCTCTGCTCAAGCCGGCAGCAAACCATCTGTGCAACCACAAGCTGCTCAAGACGCAACGCAGTGAAGCGTCGGTGCAGTCGTCGCATCAACCCTCAGCGCATCAGGTCTTCAACTCAGCTCAACAGGTCCATCAGCATTTGTGCTTTCATCAGCCAAGTCCACCAGCTCTTCAACCACACTGTTGGCAACCGCCAACGCTCAGCTCATCACATCGGTGATGTCCATACCAGTCAGGATGTTAATCGACGCAGGCTCCGAAATCACCTTCATCAAGGATGAGCTTGTTACTCAGCTCAAGCTCCAACGTATCCATTCAACAATTTCTGTCTTCGGCATTGGAGGTAACAAAGCTACTCAGACTCGAGGAGTCGTACTAATTTCGCTTCGCTCCAATTACTGCCCAGCAACTGTGCACATACAAGCACACATACTCAGGGCACTGACGTCAAATCTGCCATCGGTGGAATCACCTCATCAAGAATGGCCACACATCACCGGCCTTCAACTGGCCGATTCAGACTTTCTGACGTCAAGACCCATCGACATTGTCATCGGCGCAGATACCTATGGGCAGATCATCAAGCCCAATATTAGGAAGGGCGATTCTTCAATGCCAATTGCTCAGCTGTCAATCTTTGGGTGGCTCGTTCTTGGACCAATCACCGTTGATTCAATTCAACTCAGCTCCTTGCATCACTCTGCCACAGTGCAGCACAAGGACAACGCACTTCAAGATCTACTGGTCAAGTTTTGGATTCAAGAGGAACTCCCATTGGACACACCGACTCTACTCACCCCTGAAGAACAGGAATGTGAAGATCACTTTCGAGCGACACACACTCGTGATTCTACAGGACGTTACATCGTACGCATCCCCCTCAGATCGTCTCCGAATCTACTTGGTAATTCCTATCAGACTGCACATGCTTGCTTGAAGCGCACACTCAACAAGCTCAACAGGGACAGCGAGTACTGCAATCTGTACCAAGGATTCATGAAGGAATACGTGGAGCTTCAACACATGGTAAGAGCACCATCCATTTCACCTAACACTCATTCTGTTTTCTATTTACCACACCACGGAGTGATCAAGCTCGACAGCGAGACGACAAAATTGAGGGTCGTCTTCAATGGATCAAGTCCGACTACATCTGGGCACTCAATCAATGACCTCATGCACACTGGCGCCAATCTTCTTCTCAACATCACGGATGTGCTACTGTGGATCCGTCAGCACAAGTTCATTTTTGCCACGGACGTGACAAAGATGTATCGTCAAGTCAAGGTGCATGAAGATGATCAAGACCTCCAAAGGGTGCTCTGGATAGATGACAACTACAAGGAAGTGCCTTACAAGCTCACCACAGTCACATATGGTACAAAGGCTGCTCCATTTCTGGCTGTAAGAGCTCTCCTGCAATTGGTGGAAGACGAAGGTCATCGCTTTCCACTTGCAGTGCCATGCATCACCCATGCCAGATACGTTGACGACATCTTCGGCGGCGCTGACACAGGTGAGAGACTCATTACAATTGCTCAACAATTAAGAGACCTGTGCAACGCGGGAGGTTTTCCACTTGCCAAATGGCATTCGACATACCCTCCGTTGCTTGAATCAATTTCAAAGACCACACGAGCCCATGGCTCAATCATTTCACTAGACGACTGCGATACCAAAATACTCGGTTTACACTGGAATGTGTTCAATGACAACTTTTCATTCTCCTCAAAAGCGAATTCAACCTCAACGCTCTCTAAACGCCTCATCCTTTCAGAAGTAGCAAAGATATTCGATCCGCTAGGATTTTTGTCTCCTGTCATCTTTCGAGCGAAGACACTTTTGCAAGAATTGTGGCTGCACAAAATCAGCTGGGATGAGCCTCTGCCATCCCAAGTCACATCCAATTGGCTCACCATCAGAGAAGATCTTACAAGCCTGGCCAGGCTCTCAATTCCAAGGTGGTTTCACACTCTCAGCAATTCAACGGTGGAACTACATGGATTCTCTGACGCTTCTCAACTCGCCATGGCAGCGGTAATTTATCTTACCGTAACCTCACCGTCCACTAATCACAAAGTGTCGACACTAGTGTGCTCCAAGACAAAGGTAGCACCCCTCAAGAAACTCACAATCCCAAGGCTCGAGCTTACTGCAGCATTGATGGTTGCGAAGCTCATGAAGTATGTTCAAGCAACCCTGCAGCTCAACATTGCTACAACACATCTGTGGACGGATTCTCAAGTGACATTAATCTGGATCAAAGCACACGCTTCACGCTGGAAGGACTACGTACGGAATCGTGTCTCCCAAATTCAAGAACTCACCCAAGATGCACACTGGAGACATGTTCCAGGGAAGTCGAACCCAGCTGATTGCGCATCAAGAGGCTTAACAACAGCTCAGCTTGAACAGCACGAGCTGTGGTGGATGGGACCATCATGGCTCACTCAACCCAGTGATTCATGGCCACCTCAACCAGTTTTGAAGGACGACTCGAGTGCACTAGAGGCTCGTCCAGGAATTTCAAATCTACTCAACGTTCAACAAATTAAATACCACTGGGACCTCATTTATAAATACTCTTCTCTTGACAAACTTTATCGCATCACTTCAGTTTGTTTCAGAATCCTCAATAGAATGAAGAAGTTGCCATTATCTCTGCCAATCATCTCAATCCTGCCAGAGGACATGGAATGGGCCAGGAATTTTTGGATCAAGGCTACACAAGCAATCTACTTCTCAACTGAGCTCAAGGTCCTCAGCTCCGGATCTTCGATGCCAACATCCCATGTCTTCAATCGACTCACAGCCTTCATCGATGAAAAAGGAATCATTCGAGTTGGAGGCCGACTCAACAATGCCCACATGGTGTATGAGAGTAAGCATCCAGCAATTTTACCTCGCCACTCACGTCTGTCTACTCTGATTATAGACCATGCACATCGACAAACTTTGCACGGAGGGACCCAGCTCACCCTCGCTCACATCAGAAACAGTTATTGGATCATCGGAGGGCGAGCGCCAGTCAAGACTCATGTGCTACGGTGTGTTGTGTGTGCTCGACAAAGGGGGATCCGTGCCCATCAACTGATGGGCCAACTACCTCTTTCGAGAGTTGCACCCTCACGACCATTCACCCACACTGGCATTGACTACGCGGGTCCCATCACTCTCAAGACGTGGAAAGGGCGAGGTGCAAAAACTCAGAAGGGCTGGATCTGTGTTTTTGTCTGTCTTACGACCTCAGCTGTACACTTGGACATTGTCACAGACTACTCGACAGAAGGATTCATCGCTGCCTACAGGAGATTCACCTCAAGACGAGGAATCCCAACCAGGCTCCACTCAGACTGCGGAACGAACTTCGTCGGAGCAGACACCGTTCTCAAGAGTATGTTCATCCAGGGCACACAGGATCATCGTCAACTCAGTCAGCTGTTTGTCAATGACAACACTGGCTGGTGCTTCAATCCACCAGCAGCTCCTCACATGGGAGGCAAATGGAAGCCGTCGTGAAGTCAATCAAACACCATCTTCGGCGAACCGTCAGTGAGGCGGTACTCACCTACGAAGAATTCTGCACACTTCTTACCCAAATAGAAGCCATGCTAAATTCACGACCGCTCGAGCCTCTCAGTGATGACCCTGAAGACATCTCCACCCTCACACCGGCTCACTTCCTCATCGGGCAGCCTCTTACAACGCTACCAGAACCATCTGTCGAACATGAAATCATCTCACCATCAGCCAGGTGGCGGCTTATACAACAACGGACTCAACGTTTTTGGACTCAATGGTCATCACACTATCTCCAACGTCAACTCTCCATCTCGAAGTGGCACCACCCATCGAATGAGATCAAGATTGGATCCTTAGTGCTCATCACTGATGAACGGTTCCCACCGAGCAAGTGGCCACTTGCTCGAGTCGTCACCCTTCACCCAGGAAAGGATGGGCTCACCAGAGTGGTGACGCTCAAGACTGCCACTACGACACTAATCAGGCCAATTGCAAAATTGGCAATTTTGCCTGTTTCAGATTCTACATCAACATCATCAAACAGCTGTTGATGGCGGGAGAATGTTTGAGATTCCATTAGTTCCCTGCTCCGCCGCACCCAAGCTCACCGCAGCACCTACTGGGCAGCGGTACACGCCGCTGATCGATATTCGATCAGCCGATCGATACTCCTAGGCGCCTACTCAGCCAATCACCGATCACCACGTAAAGCGAGCGGCCCAATCACGACGCGTACTTTCTTGATCGATTCTCGAGGATTGTTCGAGAAGACGCTCAACGGTTTTCCGCGCCTTTTTGTTCACTCTCGTTTCATACCGCTTGTCGCGATAACATACTTGTTCATTTCGCAACGTATGAAATTCTCTTTGTGCATTACTTTGTGCTCAATTCACGCATTAATTCACGCGAGTAAGTTGTTCTGTTCTTGTGCTCACCCCACATTCGTTTTAATAAAGTGACGATAGTCAATTTGACTCAACATTTGCGCACCGCGTGTTACTTTCTCACCGTCGACTCCTAACCTAACTTTCCAGCGTGCTCACCCACCTCAATCCTAAACAGAGTGAGTGAATGTTTCTGGACTGAAAGGGGGGTGAGGCAGGGGTGCCCGCTAAGCCCCTTGGTATTTAATGTGTGTATGGCGGACCTGGAGGAGAGATTGAGAGAGGAAGGATGGGGAGGTGTAAAAGGTGAAGTTCCACGGCTCGTGGCTCGGCTCGTCCAGGTTCGGCGAGTCGGCTTGGCCAGCGCGAGTCGACGAGCCACGCGCCGTGAAACTTCACCTTAAGGGTACGAGCCTATACGCACACTACTAGATGATTCCATATCCGTGGCATGCCCGCCGCTTCATTGGCTTCGAGCACCGTCTTCCACGCAGCACGTAGAAGACGCTATGGATGCTAGCGTCCTCGGACCGCCCACCTGGACCTCACTGACGTAGAAGAACGAAACATGTGTTAGTTTCGTTTTGACTGAAGGTGTGCGTGTAACGCGTATATACGTATTATGTCGACGAAAATTTTGACTGGTGAAGAAGAATCAGAAGAAAAATCTTACCGTTTCTGACAGATCCATGACATGATATTACGATATCTCTGTCATGCGTGGACCGATTTTATTGAATTTGGTCTTATTCGAAAGCTTATATGTAGTTTACATAAGAAAAATACCATTAAATTTAGGAAATATTGCAGGCGTGATGAGATATTAATGAAATGAGTTTCTGGTTAGGTTGGATTAGCCCGGCGACGAGTAAATGATAGCGGTAGCGACAGTCGCCATATATAGGGTGTCTTTCCTGTACTTTCTTTCCTGTACTTGGCGTCGAGACGCTACCGCGTCTCTAGATATACCAAACAGCCAACAACTAGATGATACCGAAATCACCCATCTAATAAAACAATTACCGAAACCATACATCATTCTTGGTGACTTCAACAGCCATAATCATCTGTGGGGATCACACAAAACCGATACACGTGGAGCTACCATGCAGGAAGTGATAAACTCTTGTAATCTAAACCTATTAAATACTAACGATCCCACCCATTTCAGCACAGCATCAGGTCGCTTCAGTGCAATAGATCTATCGCTATGTACCCAGTCAGCACACAGACATCTGAAAGACATCTTAAAGACGTCTGGAGTCAGACGTTCCAGACGTCTGTAAGACGTCCGTGAACGTCGTTTTCACGTCTTATACAAGTCTTCGGCACGTCTTATGTCACGAATCAAGACGTCTTAAAGATGTTTTTAAGACGACTTTCAGACATCGTTAAGATGTCTTTTCTCAGACGTCTTAAAGACGTCTTTATCAGGTCCAAGTTTAGAAAAAAAATCTGACGGTGACGAGAGGACTCGAACCCAGGACTTTCCGTTTACGAAGCAATCGTTATTCGCACCTACCCAACACACTTCCTTGTAAATACTTCCAAATTCTAGTTACATATATATTGTATTAATTGTTTATAAAAAACGTGCATTACAGCGAAATATTCTACAGAATATTATTATTAAATGTTTTTATGGGACAATGACAATTACGATATAACAATAATTGTGAATAGGCGAGGTTCAGCATAAATGCTGCTCTACAACCTAACCTAATCATTATTCGACCTCCAGACTCATTTCACACATTGTCATAGAATTGTATTAAAGAAAAATTGACGAAACAAATGTACGATAATTGTGTTACTGTATGTTTAATATTCCATGCAAATGGTGCAAAAATTTGCAAATCCTTGCGCCGGTCCTGCCTTAAGATTGCTTTTTACGGACATCATTCGGATGGCTTTTTACCGACGTCTTTAAGATGTCTTTTGACAGATGTCTTTAAGATGTGTTTTGACAGACATCTTTAAGATGTTTTATTAGCGTGTTAAAGACGTCTTGAAGACGTCTTGTGGATGTCTTAAAGACATCTTAAAGACGTCTTTCACACGTCCGTACGACGTCTTAAAGATGTCTTTGTCACGAATCAGGACATTCAGACGTTCAGACGTAAAACAGACTTAAAATGGACGTCTATAAGACGTCGTGTGCTGTCTGGGTACTCCGTCAATTGCACAAAATATCTCATCCCAGATAGCACAACGTCTGGTAAAGTCTTAAAGACGTCCAAAAGGCGTCGTAAAGACGTCTTAAAGACGTCTTGTTACAAATCAAGACGTTCAGACCTAAAATAGACATAAATTAGACGTCTCTAAGACGAGGTGTGCTATCTGGGATGGAATGTAGAAAACGACTTATATGACAGCGACCACTTCCCAATTAAGATAACATACCATCTGGGCTTCAACAACAAAACCCACAAACCCCCAAAATGGAAATTCCAAGAAGCTAACTGGACAACATTCCGTGAAACAATGTCAAACGAACTCCCCCAACTCACAGATTCAAACACGATAAAACCTGATGAAATCAATTCAATCATACAAAACCTTATAGGAATTATTATAAAAGCTGCTGATACAGCTATTCCAAAAACAAAAAATCCTACCAACCTTAAAGCTAAACACAATCCATGGTGGAATGAACAATGTCAACAAGCCAACCAAAACTCAAAGCATGCTTTCAACAGATATAAAAAACACAACACCCTGTAAAATCTTATCAGTTTCAAAAAGTATAGGGCCATAGCTCGAAGAACCTTAAAATATAACAAAAGACAATCATGGATAGAATACCTCTCATCCTTAAACACCTACGCTCCAATCACAACAATTTGGAAAAAAATAAGGGCAATCAAAGGCTTAAACCCGCCACACGCTATACCCGCCTTAACGAGAGAGGACAAATCGCTTACCACGGACCCATATGAAATATCGGAAATACTAGCAACAACATTTCAAAATAATTCTAGCAATCAAAACTACACAAAGGAATTCCAGGACCTCAAAAGGAAAACTGAATCAGAACCACCCAATCCTCCAGATATAAATCAGGAAACACCTGATATATCTGCTCTAAATATGCCCCTTCAAGCCGATGAATTGGAACATTTCCTTAATAAATGCACGGACACCAGTCCTGGACCTGACGGAATTCCAAACATCTTCCTATCCAATCTACCACCAGAGGCCTTGGCTTATATACTCTCAATATTCAACTGCATCTGGATGCACAATGTATTTCCTGATGCTTGGAAGGAGGCTACAGTTACTCCTATCTTAAAACCAGGCAAGAACTCAACTGACCCAAACAACTATCGCCCGATTGCCCTAATGAATACAATGTGCAAATTAATGGAGAAAATTATTAATTATAGACTTAGATGGTATTTAGAAAAACACCAGCTAATCTCCAAATTTCAAAGTGGTTTTCGACAGTTCCATTCTACCCACGACCATCTAATCAACTTGGAGTCTAATATATGCGATGCCTTTAACAACCAACAACACTTGACAGCTGTATGCCTTGACATAGAAAAAGCCTATGATATGGTTTGGAGAAACCGAATACTAACAGTTATAACAAACCACGGACTCGAAGGGAATATCTATAAATTCATCAATAACTTCTTACAAACAAGAGTTATTAAAGTCAGAGCCAATAACACTCTCTCCTCGACAAAAGTAATTGAAAATGGTGTACCACAAGGCTCTGTATTAAGCGTATCCTTATTTCTCAACTATAATATGCAAAGGAAAAAATCCCCGCACAACACAGGAACACTTACAAGAAACACTAAACAAATTACAAAAATGGTCACAGAGTACTGGATTCAAATTCTCAAGCATTAAATCAGAGATAATTACCTTTAGCAGGAGGCAGAAACCTATTGGGAAACCAAGTGGAGGCGTGGCTTAGATTTCAGCGCTGTGGTGGTAAGTTGGCAAAGTATTGCAAGTAGGCCCGGATCCCACGAAACATTCCGAATAAGTATTTATTAATCGAAGAAGTAAAAATTTAGTGTTCAAAAAAATTTAAAAACACTCGTTTTTCACAAAATGTCTATATAAACACTGATAATCATATGGACTTCGACGGATTTCGGCCTACTCGCAGTAGTTTAATTTTCTGTCACTAGTTGGCGTATCGAAATTCTTGGTGTCCCAATAAGCATAAAACTAATCCTCAACAATCAAGAATTAAAGGAAGCAACTACAATCAAACTATTAGGACTAACCTTTGATACACGTCTTTCGTGGAAGCCTTACATACACCAACTCAGAATCCATGGTAACCAACGCCTCAACATACTAAGAACAATAGTAGCAAATAGCTGGGGCTCAGACCTAAACACCCTACTACTAACTTACAGGACAATAATTAGATCAAAATTAGATTACGGATCAATAGTTTACAACTCTGCCAGTTCCAGCGTACTAAAGAAACTAGACACACTACACAATAACGCCCTCAGGATAACAGTAGGTGCGTTCCGATCAATCCCAATCAATGGTATCCTCAGCGAGGTAGCTGAACCGCCCCTAAGGGTACGAAGGAAATACCTAAGTATAAAATTCGCTACCAAATCATATGCTCTTCCCCAGAACCCTGTATTCCAAAGCGTCTTCAAGAAGGAAAACATCAACCAACCACAAACAAAAAACGAGTCCCGCCCCCTTTTTATCGCAGGATACACACCTATGAAAGAGAACTTGAAATGGAAATCCAGCCTACAATAAAGAAATCAATCCATAGCATCCCTCCTTGGATCATTCCAAAAATAGAATCCAATACCACACTACTCAAGCATAACAAAAAGGACACCAATTCTAGCTTGTTTGAAACCCTATTCCAAGAATTAGAAGAGACATAAGAAAACCACTCACATATATACACAGATGGTCTAAAACACAAAATGGTTCTGGTTATGCTTTCACATCTGGAGAATCGATAACAAAAGTGAAACTCCATCAAGAAGCTCCTATTCTTTTTTGTGAACTAAGCGCGATAACACATATTATCCAAACAATTAGCGGCGAACGAAATAAATCTTTTGCTATTTTCTGCGACTCTGCCAATGCCATTCAAGCAATCCAAAACCAATGGACAAATGATTCCACTATCCAAGAATGCCAAAAAGCCTATGTCAAGGCAACCCATAGGAACAACTTGATCACAGTAATCTGGGTTCCTGCCCATACAGGTATTGAGGGGAACGAAAGAGCTAATAGAGCGGCTAGAGAAGCAGCCGAATCACCAGTCTCTGAGTGTAACACCAACATCCCACCGGAAATTCTACTCTCATGTCTAAAGAAAAAAATTAAAGACAAATGGAATGAAGAATGGAAAACCATAGCTAAACCACGACTGACAGCAATTAAAGATGACTTTGTTGAGAAAAGCATATCACATTCGCTATCAAGACGCAACCAAGTCTTAATATCAAGAGTCACGATTGGACACACAAAACTCACACACCGGTACCTCCTCGACAGAGAAGAACCCCCATCCTGTGATCTATGCAAAGTGCAAATGACAGTGGAACACATCATCCTGCACTGCAGGAAATACTGCCCCTACAGACAAAACTACAACCTGAGACCCGACCTAAAGGATAATTTAAACGACAAAGAAGCAATAAAAAGACTAATAAACTATCTAAAACACACTAAATTATATAACCAGCTGTAGGCTAGATCCTAAGTCGCTAATAACCCATTCTAGTGGTTGATGCGACGTTAAATAACAGATATAAAAAAAAAAGTTTCCACAATTGGAACAATTAGTTTTCTCTTTAATTTAGAATGTATTGTTTACGTTTTTTCTTATTTGTTTGTATTACCAATTTTATTTTATAATGTACACATTTTTTCAATAAAAACATTTTTTTTTTAAAAAAAAAAAAGTAAAGTGTTCGTCTACGGTGCTAAAGGTTGCGGGTTCGAATTTCCATGGGGTAAAAGAATTTTCTATTTATAAAAATACATTCACGTTATTCTTCTATGATTCTGCACACATTCATGTCGTCCGCGTCCCCCTTACAGCAGTTTCGGTATATAATATGTATGTCATACAAAATACCATTATTTTTATTTTCGTCTCTACTGCCCGAAACGTTGCGCTACCATTCCCTTAAAATCTCAGAAATGTTGCGTTACCATTCCCTTAAAATCTCAGAAATGTTGCGCTACCATTGCTGTAAAATCTCAGAAATGTTGGGCTACCATTGCTGTAAAATCTCAGAAATGTTGCGCTACCATTGCTGTAAAATCTCAGAAATGTTGCGCTACCATTGCTGTAAAATCCCCAAAACATGTTGCAGAAATATATCCTGCAATGTTGCACAGGGCGGACATAGCAATTTACTTGTAACTTTTCGGCAACATTTCGTGCAATATTCCAACGATTAAACCGCACCGCAACTGAGACATTTCTGCAACAAATGTGCTGTAGGGGTACATCACTAAAAAAAGGTACTTCATATTTTCGTCAATGTCCAGGAATTTGTACGCGTCGTCCCACTGTGTGGCGCTGAGCTAGACGATCAATAAACCGACCACTGTGCAATAGCTCGCGGGCTACCAGTTAGTCAACCCAGCTGTAGGGCAGAGCCTTGCAACGGGCGGGTTTGATCTACCCGTCACCCGAGTGTATCTCGATGTGCCCGAACCGCCCGGGACCGAACTTTCACTAACCCGCGATATCCGCAGCTAACTAGAGCTGTTCAAGTACCCGGAAAAAGCAAGCCGAGCCGCTCGGTTATTTCGGGTACCTGGCTCGGCTTGGAAACCGAATCCCGGATTGGTTCGGATTTCAAACTACCCGAATATTCAAGTACTCGTACAGCTCTACAGCTAACCCCCTACCATACCCGCCCGACGACGCCGAGCGTTTATCCGATCCCCCCGAACCCGCAGCGGATGAGTCGTATCATCGTTGATTTCTATCCGCCCGAAGAGCTCGAGGCGGCCGAAGCAATCACGACGCGTATGCGATTCGCTCGTACACTTGCCTTTACTTTATTCGTTGGTCGCCATTACAAGACTCGAATTTGTTTCATTCTATGAATGAATAGTTGGGCATACACTAGGCCAACACAAAGAAACTATGTACACACACAGAAATTTTATGAACTTTGAAATGAAGAATCCTCAAAACCACTATTAATATGCTTTCGTTTACAGTGCGGAACAAAGTCATTGGTAGGACACCTCACATATTTGTACCTACATTTCGATGACTGAAATAACAACGAAGATACAACGATTCTCGTTATTTTTCTGTAACTGTACTATTCACCGAACACAATTTCCAATTGCAATCTGTTATACATCGTTAATAACATTCAGACAATCGCTTTTCTCCGTAAAATTGAACAGATGGAGACTAACTGTACTGTGGAAAGATAGCCTCAGGTACATATTATAATGTATTATGTTTTGTATAATTATGTAGCATGCAGAAAAGGAGGATTGAGAAACGCTGACCATCAAGACGTTTCGCGAACACGCTTGTAGGCCGCCCGAGAGGTGAGGTTTTTGTTGATTTCTGCGGCCGCGGATAGCAACGATTGGGTATAAATTAGAGGACCGCAAAGGCATTCTTCTTCTTCGCTGGTCCGAGAGAGAGGACGAGGTAAGACAAACGGCCGCTCTCGGACAGCTTAGGGCAGGCCTGCCCCATCGGGTGCAAATACAGTAAATCCTCGTTAGGAGCCCGACGAACGGGGCTGGCGGCGGGCTCCTAACGCGACTGGACACTAATCCGGGCGGCCACTGGCGCGAGTGAGAAAACCCATTGAGCGAGCGAGAGGAAACGAAAGAGTCGACACGAACTTGCGGTCGGCTACGAAAGAGAGAAAGCATGATACTTTGTCTCGCTCCGTCTTTCAGCTCGAGCCCGAGCTCGACCCCTTAGAGCTCGACCCGCGTGCAGGCTCCTACAATGCATCGCGGCGCTTTTCGTACATATTTATGTATAATACATATTGTAATTCGTTTCACGACAGTCAAGTATGACAAATTATTTGCGGAACATAACATTGAATCCTGAAATTTTTAATTCTGTACCGTATTACAGATTCTCAGTGAAAAGAAAGGACGTCAGCCGACCACTTAGGTCTTAGGAATTATATACATACATACTCTGATAATATATGTACACATGCGCGTCCCTTATCCCCCTCCCATTTTTCTTACTCGTATTTACACATATTTACAATAATAATTCTGTATTAATCAGTGTTTACAATGCAGTATTCCATCCTGCGCTCGCCGTTGGACCTGGAACGAAACGATAATAATTTTAAAAGCAACTCAGACCGTCATACATACTTAAATAATATACCTTACCGTTTTTCCACCGATGACTTTAGGGGTCTTCTCTGGAAAAATGTTCCTTCACATTTTTTAAAGATCGTTGGACGTTTCACGGTGTCTCTTTGCACTCCCGTTTCAATACTCTTAGAGCTCTTAATATTCTCCGCGTCCGGATGTCTTCTTCATTCGTTTTATCTTCTTCTTCTTCCCTCGATCTTTCTTAATTTTTGTACCACTAATGTTTTTATCCTTATTGTGTACTAGCGATATGTAAATACCTGGCTAACAAATTTAGCCAGGTTGATCGGCTTGAGTGTCCCGGGAGGGTCGCGGTTTATGACCGTATTGTCTCGCAAGTCCAGAGCAATTAACGGATTTACTCGGGGTGATGACAGCCGGGAGGTTTTATATCGCTTAATGAGCATGATTTATAAACAATCGATATGTGAGTCTTAAAAGCAGTTCACTTCAAACATATTTCAAGAAAGTGGGTTGAGTGAGTGCGTACAGCGCTTACTTCCCACCGAAATAGCACGGGTTCAACTCCCCGGTCATCCTAATTTTTTTTTCCTTTCCTTTAACCATTATTTTGAATAATTAAATTTTATACTGCTTTGTTTCATAAATATTATAATTTTTTAACATAAATTTTATATATAAACATGGTAAAAATACATAACTTTTTGTACACGTACAAACATAACTGGTACATAACGACTTGTATCAACTTGTACTATAAAGACACTGTCAATTATATATTTAATATGACATTTTTCTTTACAATACATATATACACGTCCATGCAACTTTACAACTATTTATCTATCTACCTATCCTATTATATATCGATATGTATAGGGGAGAGGTGCTATAAAAGGGACACTTTTGTTTAGCGTCCATTTCTGACAATGTCGTTATAGGTATTTAAAAAACAACTACACCACAAGAAAGCGCGTTTATTTCCCTTCAATAAAAGTATATTGCAAACTCATAAATTGTAATAGAAAATAACAAAATCTTCGATTTACAAAAAAGTGGGAAATGTCCCTTTTACGACTAGGTGGTTTTAAATGGGACAGTATAAGTCATGAAAGGGACACGTTAATAAAAATAAATTTATTAAGTATTATAATTATAATTCTAAATCTTAATGATACAAAACAACGAAATCTACAAAAAAATTAACTCTTTGTAGTATAAATCATCAATATTTTATTATTAATGACACATGGAATAGAAAAAATCTCGGATTTGTTTGAAATAATAGACTTCCATCGTCATGGAAACATCAGCAGTACATGTGTATGAGAGGGACAGCCATGAAACGGTTGTCCCATTTAAGACTTATTATGCTGTCCCTTTTACGACTATACGTGAGTTTAATATAAAATAACGGCAAAACAAAGAAAACAATTAATTATGCTTACCTGTTAAGCGATTTCGTTTCAGTTGAATACAGGCTATTTTAATGATATAACACTTTAACACTTTATATATACCTTGAACTCAGAAAACGACACAGAAAACCAATGAAAAATTTCATTTTTACTGCCGAAAAACATCAACCGTGGATTACTACTCTGTTGCAAGTGAGACCGTAGCGAAGTTCACGTCAAACAACTAGGCACTAGTGTTGTAATAAACAGGAAAATAAGTTGCATGTGTAATGCGTTTAGAATTTTGGAAATTCGATTTGTCCCTTTTAAGACGTGTCCCCTTTATAGCACCTATCCCCTACACGTAAATACGCACATACAGTCGGGGACAAAATTATGTGGACACTTTTAAAATCGTATTACTTGTTCAAAATTGGTCCGAACAACTTGAGTTTTTTTGAGAAGCTAGAAGGATTAGTTTGCTAAGTGACGTGTTTCGTAATTTTGAAAAAAGTTGCAATTCGTCGGAATAGCAAAAAAAATAGGAAATTTCATTTTTTCAACTTTTTTGTCTGTCCTCGTAATGAAAATTCAAAAAACCCGTTTGTAGATTTCAGTAAGTTATATACGTGCCTAAAATTTCATGAAAATCGGTTAACGCTGCTCTGAGCTATAAACGCTTAAATATCGCAGAATAAGGTCGAAAATCGCTGATTTCTGTGAATTTCCGCAATTTTCGACCTTATTCTGCGATATTTAAGCGTTTATAGCTCAGAGCAGCGTTAACCGATTTTGATGAAATTGTAGGCACGTATATAACTTACTGAAATCTACAAACGGGTTTTTTGAATTTTCATTACGAGGACAGACAAAAAAGTTGAAAAAATGAAATTTCCTATTTTTTTTGCTATTCCGACGAATTGCAACTTTTTTCAAAATTACGAAACACGTCACTTAGCAAACTAATCCTTCTAGCTTCTCAAAAAAACTCAAGTTGTTCGGACCAATTTTGAACAAGTAATACGATTTTAAAAGTGTCCACATAATTTTGTCCCCGACTGTATGTACATGCAAAATTTTTGTATGTTTCTGATGCTTTTATGAAAAATATCACGCATGTAATTAAATTAATATAAAGTATCCATATATGCGCGTATGTATGCATGTACTTATGGCTAAATTTATGTATGTATGCATGTGTGCATCTAATTATATATTTATGCAAGCATATATGTATATATTGTAAATATTATTCATATATTTATCAATTTATGTATATATTTATGTATCTCGGCATGGTTGTGCGTACATATGTGTGTATTTACGAATATATATATATCGATATATAATAGTATAGGTAGATAGATAAATATTTGTAAAGTTGCATGGACGTGTATATATGTATTGTAAAGAAAAATGGCATATTAAATATATAATTGACAGTGTCTTGATAGTACAAGTGGATACAAGTCGTTATGCACCAGTTATGTTTGTACGTGTACAAAAAGTTATGTATTTTTACCATGTTTATATATAAAATTTATGTTAAAAAATTATAATATTTATGAAACAAAGCAGTATAAAATTTAATTATTCAAAATAATGGTTAAAAGAAAGGAAAAAAATTAGGATGACCGGGGATTTGAACCCGTACGCACTCACCCAACCCACTTTCTTGAAATGTGTTTGAAGTGAACTGCTTTTAAGTCTCACATATCGATTGTTTATAAATAATGCTCATTGGCATAAAATATTTAGCAGAGGGTAATCGGGGTGACCTCCAGATTCACCCCCTAAAATTTCATTAAAATCCACGGGGGGTCAGCTGTGGGGTCCCCTTGTCAGTGTCCTCTATGGTGTTAAAACTCGTGACATTTAAACAATTTGGACAAGTTTCCTTATTTCACACTTGACAGGTTATGGTTTTTTGACACTAGGTTACGTTTACCTCGATCTTACCTAGATCGATTTACATAGATCTGCTCTCTGCTAGCTGTTATGTGACAACAATTTGTTACGCGATTGGCTGAAACCGGCATCCAATGAGCGACGTGCCTGGTGGCCACGTTTCCTCACCCTTTCATGCTCCTCTCTTGCCTACACTTGACGATGACGCTTCTTAATTCTTAAGAACATGAAATTCGGCAAATTGCAACTTTACATCGAAATGTCGCAGCTCATAAAGCACGTAAGAACAAAACGAAGACACTCTTCATATGTAAATCAAACCCATGCTATCCATTAACGGCCGATTTCTTCACCTCCGGTAATCTTCGGATTAGAGTTATGTTCCACATAACTGACACATGCCTGTTGCTTTACCTCTGATTAAGAGTGATCTGCCAATTAATCTCCAAGTTAACTTTACCGGAGGTTCGGGCACCGATTAACTGCCAGAAGTGGCAGTTATTCGCGATTTTTGTGATCTGATTGGTGGAAAGCATAACTGCTCTTTGCACGCGCCACATAACCCCAATTTCTAATTTCTCTCGAAATATTTTCAAGTCCTCACTGTGCTTATAGAATGTCAGTTGTATATTTTGAACCAATGTAATCGTTCTTGATCTATTTAAATTAATGAATATTTTTTCACTTTAGTTAAAAAGTATAATGGATATGTGAATACTTTAGCCAATCAAATCAGTGCGTGCATAAATTGACTATTTATGAATGTATACATATATATTCGCTCAACTAACACGTGTGGACTGTAACACAAGCTATATTGAAGTATTTTATAAAAAATAATTTAATCATGAGCAAGAATTACGATCACAGTATTCACAGAGAGCAAATTCACTGGAGGTAAAAAACTCACGATCACAGTCGTGATTTAAGTTAAATTTATGTTAAATCAAGACCGTGAGCGTGATTCTGCGATCACAGTAATAAATCACTGTTAGTGAGTTTGCACTCCATCTCTCTCTCTATATATATATATATATATATATATACTCACGATCACTTTTAAAGGACTACAGAATGAATTTGTCGTTTTACCGTTTTTGCGGCGTTGCCACATTAAACCTTTCAGTCACTTAATCATAGGATCCAATAGCGCGAAAAATCACGCGCGACGGTTAACTACCACCTACCATCAAACTGGCGACTGACTGATCGGGATTTTAGACGGAGGTGAAGAAATCGACCACAGGACCATTCAAAATCTAACCGGATCAGCCGGTATTGAGATTTGATAACTTCAGGGTTCTTGATAGCGGGTCGTGGCTAATATATGTAGACACTCTGTGCCTCGCGCTGCGCATATACCTATATGTACTTGGTGCGAGACACTTCCTTGTCTCTTGATATAATCGAATATCGCATTATGTAGGAAGTAGTTGATCTACCTATTAGTATTAAAATAAAAATAACACATTATTTCAAAAATATACCCTAGATGTGATGAGATGATCCTAGAATGTGATGTTAGTTACATGGTGAAATTAACGAACCTCCTCGGAAAATTTATTGTAAAACAGTGCAAAGTGTATTGGAAATCCAAGAAATAATAAATAAAGCACCACAAATTGGAAAGGAGGTAACTTTCTATTTTCAACAGTTACAGTCCTGTAAATGCAGTCCTCTCCAAAAACTAATATACCGATAAGTGTTTTAAAACATTTTAAGACGAACGTAACAGGTCAACGGGGAAAAATCGAAATATTTATTATATCTCACCTGTATGGGATTTCCAGAGATGTCGAATTCTCTCAAAAGATTCAATTTCACATTCGGCATGAAACTTAATGTATTATTCACCATCACGAGAATTCTTAAATCTTTCATATATTGAAACTGTTTATCTGACGTCGTATCAATATGGTTGAGAGACAAGTCTAAGATATTCAAGTTCGTTAAGGGAAGAAGAGGAATGTCTCTCAGGCCACAACTAGCCAAATAAAGTCGTCGCAAGTCAGGTAGGTAATGGAAAAGCTCCTTAAAATTTGCCTGGAGAATGTTTTGTGACACATTTAAACTTAACAGCTTTCCCAGGGAGACGAACGAATTGTCCGGCAGAATTGTTAACCTGTTGTGTGCCAAATTCAAAGAAACCAGTTGGGAAGTTGGGAAGGCAGTAGAATCTAGGTGGTCCAGAAAATTATCTGCCAGATTAAGATTCCTTAATGTGTAACCGATTTCGAGAAATGATGGCGACGGTACTGCGGTAAATTTATTGTGACTCAAATCTAGAATTTCCAGTTTTGTTCCTTCAAAAACATCTTTTGGTAAAGATCTTATTCTGTTACTAGACAGATTTAGAAGTCGCAGACTCTTTAGATTTCGGAACTGTTTTACAGAGAGCTGACTAATCTGATTCTCATTTAAGTCCAATTGTTGCAGCGATTCTAACCCATGGAACGACTGTTTTCTCAAATTTTCTATTTTGTTATCTTGTAGATTCAATGTTTCCAAATGACTGAGTCCAAAGGTACCTACAACATTTGGATTAACTGTTACGACATTTAATTCAAATCCTCAATAAATAACTACAGCGCATGTTTCGTTAGGAGCAATTGTCATAAAATAGTTATAAATAATGTTTCTTTCTTACCTGATTCAAGAACAGTGATGAAATTACTTCGTAGATTCAAACTTTTAAGATCTGGCATATCATAGAATGTATCAGCTGGCAAGTGGCTGATATTATTAAAGCTTAAATCCAATCGTGTTAAATTATTTATCGAGCCTCCAGAATTTATAAGAGAAATCGCATTGTAAGATACATTAAGCGCGAAATCTGGTCCACCGATCTCAGAAATAGCATCTAAATCCAAAGTAGTTAATTTGTTGAACTCTAAATGAAGAAAGCGCAAACTGGGCAAACCGTAAAATGTAATCCTCTCTAGTTTGAAGATTCTATTATAAGCTAAGGATATTGTCAACAATTTTGGACAATCCATAATAGATCCAGAACTAAGAACTTTTATTCGATTTCCGGTCAAATCTAAAGATTTCAATTCTGTTAAATTGTGGAAGCTGAACTCTGGAATGGCTTCGAGAAAATTGTAACCAAGCTTCACATCTCTTAATTCAGCATGGACACTGGATAGAAATATTCGGTCTGGCAAATAGTGAAGTCGATTAGACTCTAGATTTATGTACCGTAATTGTTGAAAAGAATAGAACGCGGTTGCTTCGATCGACTGAAAGTTATTGTTATCTAAAACTAGCCAGAGCAGGTTCGAAAGAGGCTTCAGCGCTCTTTGCGGGAACACGTCGGTTGCAAAAGCGAAACTCAATTCTAGAATATTGAGGCTCTCTTCGATACCAATGAAGCAGTCGTCGTCAAGTTCTGTTAGATGGTTAAAAGATAAGCTGAGATCCTTTAGTTTACCTGCAATTATTATTTCGAAGTGAATTTCTATCTTTTAATTCTAATTTCATGTTCATGCTAATATCACAGAAAAAGCATGGGAAGGATAGACGAACAGACGATAACAAATTTTTCGAAATGTTATCATTTGGAATTGTTATAAATGGGAAAAATGGGTTATTGCCGAGAATTATTATACTTGAATGTAGATACCATTCACACCAGCGCGAACAGTTATAGGAGGTGATGATAAATGGTATGTACCTACAAACCTACAGAGGATTGTACTTTATTCAAAAATAAGTCAAAAGTGCAGAACAAGTTTCCTTCATCCGAGATTTTGTTTTTGGGGAAATCAGGTGTACAAATACTTATACTTATGTATCTATCATAAAAGCGATCGAGGGAAAATCAGCCCATTCCAGTAAACCTTACGTGTGCTCATGTACTTGTCATTTCAAGTGGCGTGACTTCCGAAGGGTATGATGAGGTATCGGGAACGCTGCTCGACTCCTCCCGTGCGTTGCCCTAGCATTGAGCTCTATACTAACTGGAGTCTAAACAGCAGTGGGAAGAAGTAGAAGCGACAGCGATCAGAGAGAAATGAAAATAGTGGGTGAATGTATCCTTCTTCTTCCTACTATCCCTCTCTATATCTCTACTATCCTGTAGTAAATTTGCGTGTGGTGGGGGTATAGACCGTATAGACCGGTATAGACGCCGCGCGGGACAGGGACAGCTCTACCCACTAATTTGTGTTCCTTGACTGATCGGCCGCCATTGCTCTGTTCACTCTCCAGTTAGTATAGAGCTCAATGAGCCCTAGGCAAGCGGCATTGATAGGTATTACCCCATTTTTCCCCTCTCCAGGCGCCCCTCGTCTGCATCCAAACGCAGTCGAGAATTCCCCTTCTTTAGGTTTAAGGGGGGACGCCTACCTAGAGCGGTCGAAACAATGCGGTTCTTTGAGATTTTTTTCTAGAAAAACCGTTACACTTTTATTAATAACTATTCATCTATTATTAAGAGTACATCTGAATTTTTTGCATTAAAAAATATGAAACGATGTGAGAGTTATAGGCGATGACCCGAATGTCTTTTTTTTAAGCTTTTTGCGGTGACCATCGTAGCTCGTTGCAGTATCATCTAAAATGAAACATACGAACAGTTTTAGATAGAGTATGAAATTATCTAGGCGCTATCGGAGGGATTTCTGTTTTTTCTTCTTAGTTTTTTTTTGCACGCCAAGAAAGGAACAACCTTTTTGTTGAAAATGGATGGTTCAACTTTGCAGCGCCGCCATTTTGTCTCAAAATAATTTTTCCAAAATCGGGCCCGATAGCGCCTAGATAATTTGATACTCTATCTAAAACTGTTCGTATTTTTCATTTTAGATGATACTGCAACGAGCTACCATGGTCACCGCAAAAAGCTTAAAAAAAAAAGACATTCCGGTCATCGCCTATAACTCCCACATCGTTCAATATTTTTTAATGCAAAAAATACTGAACTGTCGTTCAGATGTACTCTTAATAATAGATGAATAGTTATTAATAAAAGTGTAACGGTTTTTCTAGAAAAAAATCCCAAAGAACCGCATTGTTTCGACCGCTCTAGGTAGGCGTCCCCCCTTAATTGACTGTGCCGGCGTTCAAAGTTGCAGAGACCTTTAGTCTGAAGCCAATATTTGGCTGACTCAATATGTAGAAAAACAGGTCTGGGTTTAAGGGCCTCTCTTTTTACACTCTACGTCTGTTCCGTTTCAGTTCACCTTTCTTCAACGAAGAAGGATCTCCATTCTGGTAGCCGCCTTCTGCTGCTACTTCTCCAAAGACCCCGCATGCTTTATGTCTACTACTATATTAAAATGGTAAGTACAAGGTTGTGTATTATGTATTTTGTTTCAACTGTTTAGTGTGGTCTGGTTTTTATGAAAGGTAAGTAATATGTAAGCATTTGTAGCTTAACTTTAGTTTTAATGTTCTTTCTTCTAGGTTTAAGCTTATTACGTGTATCAGTGTTGTCTACACGATACTATTTATTTGTGTGGTGGGTAATGGGCAGCATATGGTCTACCAGCGGAGTTTACCTAATTGTGACTTGCTTCGCTAAGTTCTACACTTTCGCGCCCTTTTAGGACTGCTGATTTAGAAATTTATTATAGTTTTGGCGTTAGCCACTGACATCGTTATATATGTTGATGTAATCCTCTTCTTTGCCGTTGCGGGTCGTAGGCCTTGACCACGAGTCACTGAGAATACTCTTCATCTGCCCCTCAGTCTCTTCCTGTGTCCCCATGATGTTGTTGGTGTACCCTGAAAAGCTAATCCATCTTGAGTAACCACTGATTGGCTTCCACGATATTTTGCAACGTAGGCCGTTCTTCTCTATTAGCGGGCCAATAGCCGCAGCTCAGTAGCGTGTGCTCCGCATTACCCCGCTTCCGGCAGCATTCATCAGATTTAGCCTTACCGATTCTTTTCAGGTATGCACGGAGACAACCGTGCCCAGAAACCAGCTGGGTTACGTGAAAGTCCATCTCCCCGTGCCTCCTGCTGATCCAGGTCTTAAAGTTCGCAATCCAGCGTTGGTCCATAGCATTCGGGTCCAGCGTCCCACCTCGTTGGTATCCAACCTCTCCTGCCATGCGTCGATAGTAACTCGCCAAAGTGTCTTCTTTTTATCGTTTACACGCCCCTTCACTTCGAGAGCGTCATACGCCTCCGGCAGGTCGATTGGCGGAGAACTTTCCCGGACACCGTCCGGTAGGCGCACACAACCCTTCCAAGTCCCGTTCTCTAGGCATGTCAGAGGATAATGAACTCCACCACGTGGTAATAGAAGCAACACTTTTTCTCCCCTGGGCTCGGTTGAGCGCCGCCATGACCCAGATCGCGTTGCTAATTGCCGTGTTCACGTGTTTCATAAAGTTCCCTGTATTCAGGGAAATCCCTTGCCTGAAGTTCGCGGTACATCACGCCCCACCTGAGGGTGTTGAATGCATTTCTCACATCCAACATGATTAACACCGCGAACCTCCTCTTTCTTGCGGCCTCTACGGCGAGACTCCTTACAGCGTCGACAGCCTGAACGGTGTTCCTGTCCCTACAGAAGCCAACCTGGTTTTCGATAAAGTTTTAATTCACAGCCGTCAAGATTATCTCCTTAAGGACGTTGTTTAACCACCTGGCATACCAGTTAAAAGCCGACGGCCGCGGCCAAACCAACACCAGAGGTGAGGCACGCGTCGAGTCATTTCACGGTTCGGCTCAGCGGCCGAAGATGTTGTCAATCGCACACGTCGTAGCCCCGGTATGCAGTGCAACAAAGTTGTCGGGAACTTTGCAATAGATATTCAATATATCTATCAAATCATTATTTGCACTGTTAGCACAACTTTTACTGTTCTTATCACCGCTCAATTTTCTTTTTGCAGGCATTTTTATGAGTATTCTCCTAAAGCATCTGTGGTAGTGCGACTGCGGCCAGGAATAACACGCAATTAAAATGAAACGACATCGGCGAAAAGTTCAGTCGTAGTCGCGGATTCCCGTGAGGCGTATCCCTACCGCTTACTATTTACGTTTCGCCTGATCGCCGTACCACGGGTCCCACCCGTGCCTTCCACCTTTGGCCCGATCCCGCTACCACGGATCCCATCCGTGCTTTCCATCTCTGGCCCGATTCCGCTACCACGGGTCCCACCCGTGCTTTCCATCTTTGGCCCGATCCCGCTACCACGGGTCTCACACGTTGTTATATGCCAAAAGGTTAAAGTATTTGTTTATGGATCGCGCACGCTAATCAGTTTTAGGGAGTTTCGCGGAATTAGTGACTCGACCCGTACTTTCAATCTTACTATAGGTTTAATTACACTGTGTACAGATAATTTTACAATAAACGTAAATCAGTGTTAATTAGCTACACGAAACCTCGCGTTTTAATAACTCAAAGCAAAGCGGGCAAGTTAAGCGTTTAAGGGGGCAGACCACTGTAACGGTCCGAAATGTAAGGGTGTGCTCGAGAATTTATTTCAACCAAACAACGCAGGTAAATGAATTTATTGCTTAATATAATTCATAGTGTACACATCGAAGGGTAAGAAAAATTTTTTGCAATCACATTTATAAATCCGTTTGCTGTATAGTCTTCGTCAAAATTTGGGCTGCGGCAAAAACATGCTTGTCGCGTTGACAGTGCCCAGGCCATGTGGTTAATCCGAATTCAAAAACACAATAATATTCAGAAACTAGAAGCCTGCCTCTATTACGTGACAATCAAAAAAAAGTCAAAATTGTAAAAAATTACAAAATGGCGGACCACTGAAGAAATTTTGTTTTCGGGGTACAAAATTGGGTAAATGTTAATAAAAAAAATAGAAGCAGGTCCAAAATTGAAAAAAACTGATCGTCACGTAATAGCCACGGGTTTTCCGTACAAGAAATGTCCTTGACCATGTTAATTGGACGTATAGTTTTCTCTATAGACTGTCAACGCGGTTGAAAAATGTCATTCTGAGGAAAACGCGTTCAATGTTCCGCGTGGCTCATTGTCAGTCGCGCGTTTGACCCCGCTTCACAGAAAATACTGTATCTCCGTCAATTTTGCGAATTTCTTCATAAAATTTGGAGAAAGCATTCTTGAAATGTGTATCTTTCAGAAAATGTAAAAAAGAAAAAATCGATTTGTCAGATTTTTTACAGTGGTCTCCCCCCTTAAGGGCCACGCGGAACATTGAACGCGTTTTCCTCAGAATGACATTTTTCAACCGCGTTGACAGTCTACAGAGAAAACTATACGTCCAATTAACATGGTCAAGGACATTTCTGTACGGAAAACCCGTGGCTACTAAGTAACGATCAGTTTTTTTTAATTAAAGACCTTCTTATATTTTTTTATCAACATTTCCCTAACTTTGTACCCCGAAAACATGATTTTTTTTTCAGTACTCCGCCATTTTGTAATTCCTTGCGATTTTGACTTTTTTTTATAGTCACGTAATAGAGGCAGGCTTCTAGTTTCTAAATATTATTGTGTTTTTGAATTCGTATTAACCATATGGCCTGGGAACTGTCAACGCGACTAGCATGTTTTTGCTGCAACGCAAATTTTGACGAAGAGTACACAGGACACGGATGTATGAATATGATTGAAAAATTGATTTTTTTACCTTTCAATATGCACATATTAACTATACTAAGCAATAAATTGATTTGCTTACATTGTTTGGTTGAAATAAATTCCCAAAAACACCCTTATTTTTTGGACCATTAAATTCGGAAAAATCGATTTTTTATTTTTTACATTTTCTGAAAGACACACATTTCAAGAATGCTGTCTCCAAATTTTATGAAGAAATTCGCAAAATTAACGGAGATATAGTATTTTCTGTGAAGCGGGGTCAAACGCGCGACTGAGCCGCGCGGAACATTGAACGCGTTTTCCTCAGAATGACATTTTTCAACCGCGTTGACAGTCTACAGAGAAAACTATACGTCCAATTAACATGGTCAAGGACATTTCTTGTACGGAAAACCCGTGGCTATTACGTGACGATCAGTTTTTTTCAATTTTGGACCTGCTTCTATTTTTTTTATTAACATTTCCCCAATTTTGTACCCCGAAAACATGATATTTTTTTTAAGTGGTCCGCCATTTTGTAATTTTTTACAATTTTGACTTTTTTTGATCGTCACGTAATAGAGGCAGGCTTCTAGTTTCTGAATATTATTGTGTTTTTGAATTCGGATTAACCATATAGCCTGGGCACTGTCAACGCGACTAGCATGTTTTTGCCGCAGCCCAAATTTTGACGAAGAGTATACAGGAAACGGATTTATGAATTTGATTGAAAAATTTTTTTTGTCACCCTTCGATATGTACACTATTAACTATACTGTGCAATATATTGATTTACTTGCGTTGTTTGGTTGAAATAAATTCCCGAAAACACCCTTACATTTCGGACCGTTACAGTGGTCTCCCCCCTTAAGGGAATCCGCCGATCGAATCGCGCGAAACCATAGGTGACTTTTATGATCTTTTCTAGAAAAAAGTAGACAATGTATGGGTCTAAAACTTACTGTACAATACATTATTCTGCTAAAAATGTAGAATATAAAACAAATTTTTTATCCCCCCCTGCCACTGATATACATTGCATGCTCCTTCATTCAAAAAAAAACAAATCGCCTGCACTGGCGCCACGATAACATTAGACAGGATCATGCAAAATCAAAGGTAGGGGGGAAAGTTAAGGGAAGTTAAGGGGGGAAGTCACTGTGGCGGTGGAAAATTGTCTATTTTCAAGACATTCTTTTATAATGAAATGTAACTTTCTACGAAAAATCTTTATTACCAACTGAAAATACATATATTTAACTAATATTTTATGCTCTCTGTCACGTCCCGCGACGTGGAATCAACTATTATTTAACCCTTTAAATCATTCAAACTTACTATTTCGTACTTTGGTATATTATAACCACCTCAAGTAAGTTATCAATATTGTAAGTGCGGGAGAGTCCGACCACTTTTTGGAAAAGAAATTGTAGCATCGTTGTTTTTTACATTTTTGTCGTTTTATGCACATTAAAGCAAAGCCCAAGCAATTTAGGGTATATATAAATTATAGTGTGCGATAATTTCAAATATTTATTTTCATTTTCAACGAAAAACATTGGCACTGCACCTGGTCGGTCTCACCCGCATGTCGGGGTTAGACCGTCCACCCACTACGGGTGAAACCGACCTTGCAAAATAAAAAAAAGTAGCTTACAAAAAATATAATACACGAAGAAGTTAATTGATATGTTACTTCTTCTTCAGTTCTCTATGTAAATCGCAAACATTCTTGTACTTGGAGCATCTAATATCATGAAACCAACGGCTTCAGTGCACACATTTAATCCAATCCTCGCTTTTCGAGATTTCGAAATAGTTTCCTCCGCATCCCACGCATTTGTTTTCGTCCCAGTCTTTTAACGACATATCACTATCTTGTAGAATGGAATTTTCGTTCCGTGAATCTGAAGAAGGGTTTACGGTAAGAAAAACACATGTGGTCGGACTATCCTATTATCAAGGGAGTGACCGACCACCCTGTCAAAATAAATTAAAAACCAATACATACTTATTGTTGGGGTAACACTGTAGTTTTATGCATATTATATCCCCCAACATCGGTAAAGTGTAAATAAACTTAGCTGTCTTTCAAATATCACCAGCACTGTAACTTGGTCTAAAAACTTTCAGACTCGCATAAAGTCTTTAGTGTTTCCTATAATTTAAATATCGATTTGTGACAATGGTCAATGTGAGATAAACAACAAGCGCCTTCATTTCTTTTATGTCAATGACACACAGTGTCCTATCTTGCGTCAGTCTTAAAATATCAGCACTGGCCGGACTCTCCCGCTGGTCGGTCTCTCCCAGACTTACCCTACAATACATAGCCGAAAAGGCATTATAATCGAAACTGGCGATAAGAAGAAACCAAGTCAAGAATCATCGAACGGCAACAGTGAGCAGGGGAACCAGCACAAAGGAGGTGGCCACACACCAACTAACGGCACACCAGCTAGCCAACCGCGCGCACACCAAGGGGACCAGTAGACGCCAGCTGATGGGTCAGAAGCTGCGCTCCTGATCATCGCCACAAATTTGCCCTCCCTTTATATCCAGTAAATCGAGCTCCAATACGGAACCGATGTACATTAACTTCAATCCCTAGTATGTGGGTTGTACGAAACCAATCGTACAGCGCACATCGAAAACCCAATAGCGTAAACATCTAAAAAATGAATTAAACTAAGAATTTTACTATTGACGCTGCTGAATGTTTCGTATAACGGCAGAAATACGTCTTAAGTAAGTCAGAAGACACCGAAATAGGCGCGCAATAGCTCAAATTCTGCAGTAAACAAAATTCTCGGATAGCCCGCTGGAAAGAATTCTTCAGGTGGATCCCACGGCAGATGATTGGAAGATTTTATCTCCCACCGTCTAAATTGTCATGTGGCAAACCTGGAGAAGTGATCGACAGCCCTATAAAAAGGGACTGACCACCAGCGGTATTATTATAAAAACATTATAATTCAGAGTTATAATAATCAGTATCTAATCCTTTGAAATCTACAAACAATAAAAGTGTTAATGAAAGAACAAATAAGTGAGTGAAGTTTTACCTTCATTTTCCTATTCCTTACCTCAGGCATCGACACCTTTTTCTATAATCAAATTATAAATCGAGAAAAATGAATAAGGTTAATCGTGATTTGCGCCCGTCGAAGATGACACTTATAAGCAGGACAGCCGCCCACGGTGTCATCGGGTATTGGGTGTAAAATGCGATTTCCGCGATTAATAACTCTACCGTCAAATCTTTCCTAAAACGTTCGCAATTTGCTTCCACTGGTGGTGACACTTATAAGCAGGACAGCCGCCCACGGTGTAATTCGCCAATGGTTGTAAAAAGTGATTCGCGTGTTTAATCAACCCCAAAAACGATTATTAACCGATCAAAATGGTTTATGAGTGATCATGTTTTGCGTCTGTCGAAAGTGACTCTAATAAGTAGGACTGCCGCCCACGGTGTCACTGAAAATTAGACATAAACCATGATCCCGGTAAAATAAAGATCATTAATCAAATCAAACCCTCCAATAAAAGGTGGTGATGCCTAGAGGCCACAGAGCCGGAAGGAAATGCCAATTGAGAAAACTGGCATTTGCTTTCAAAAACGCACCAGTAGAAAACATACATTTATTGAGAGTCCCTGCGCAACCGGCGGTTTTATATCAACGTTACCAGCCCTTCGGGAGAACCTCCGAAGCAGGACCCTGGGCAGTGCCCAGACAAGGCAACCCACCCGAAATCAACGGAATACCATCAGGACCCATTGAGTGGAGGTTGATTCCAATTGATCTGCCATCACCGCGAGTGAATTAAAGTAAATATCAAACTAAAATGTGTTATAATCTATAATCTGTCGTACTCAACTATCTCAGAGCCTAAAGTCCCTGGACTAGCTCAAAAGCAAATCCAAAATATAAACTCCCTGTTAGCGGCCCAAAATAGGAATTGGGGACAAACACTCTCAAATTGAAAAAAAATTCGGTAGTATATCCACAGCATACGATAACGTTAGGCTCTGTAAAAAAAATTACAAAACGGGCGCACGTATAGGTTTCCAACATTTGCTCCGCATTGGAAAAATTCGAACGGTTTCTTAAAGTATATTACAATAGCTTCAGTTAAGTCTACCCATTTAAAAAATATTAATTTTTCAAGAAAAATTATAAAAAATCAACATGTTTCTTCAATGTTATGATCAAATGAATTATTCGATCAAAAAACTGGTACGCTTAACTGAAGATAATTGCATTACGCATATTCCCTGAAAGTAGGTAGGCTATGCCAATTCTGGCCCTTAGGGCGAGAGGGTGCGGCGGAGCGGGGTGTGCCGCGCTCATCCGCGAGATGGGCGAGGGAGTGAGGCGGGTATCGCGCTCTTCCGCGTGATTGCCGAGGGTGTGAGGCGGGGATGTCACAGGGGAGGGGGATTCCAAAATGGTGTCGACCGAGTTCGTAGGTAAGGGGGATGACCTCACAGAGAGGGGGTGGATTTTCAAAATTTCAAAATGACGTCGCGCGACGCCATTTCTGGAGAAAACTACACATAGCAGATATAAGCTCGCAAATAATAAGAGTGCTAAATAGTCTGTACGACAATGCTAACACTCAAGTAAAAATCAACAATAAAGAATTTACAAATAACATAAGAATAACAAAAGAGGTGCTCCAAGGTGACCGTTTAAGCACACCCTTTTCTCATTAATGCTCTACGACATAGACGAATACTTTAAACGTAATGGACACAAGAAAATAGAAGAGAAAATGGAATTACTACTATTTGCGGACGACATGGTAATAATGGCGGACAACCTAATTGATTTGCAGGAAAAGGCGAACACACTACATAACTATTGCATACAAAACAGGCTCGAGGTAAACACCGACAAAACAAAACTGTTAGTGTGCAGAAGGTCCAACAACAAAAAGGGACAAGAAAAATAATGTACAACAGTATAGAAATAGAAGAAGTAAAAGAATACATATATCTAGGGGTACCTTTCACGCAATCTGGTAGATTTCATGCGGCGGCGAAACATTTTGTAAAAAGAGCAAGGATAGCGATAGGTACAATCTGGAAACCGCTACTAAATGCGCGATCCTACAAATGGGAGCCGGCAGAAAGACTATTTGAGTCAGTAGTAAAGGCGACGCTAATGTACAGTGCAGGAACCTGGGGATTAATACAATTGGCTGGAATAGAAAAGGTACAAACAGATTTTATAAAAAGAATGTTAGGTGTACCCAGGTACACACCAGGGTACATGGTGAGAACAGAAACAGGAAACATCAAACTGGAAGTAGAAGTAATGAGGAGAGCATTAGGATACTGGAGAAAGATATCACAGATGAAAGAAGAAAGATCCCCCAAAAGATGCTGCAAAAAATTAAAAACGTTGGATAAGAAAACACCTGACATAAAGAGAAATTGGGTCACACAAATAAGAAACATACTTCAACAATATGGCTATGATACTTTTAATCAGACGGAAACAATAGAACAGGAAAGAATTCAGCAAAAAATATTGGAACAAATGGCAAAGAAGTCAATAGAGGAAGATAGAAGCAGAATATCAACATCTACATATAGTGAGGCATATAAGAATATAAAAAATGAGGAAACAGTCGAAAGAGCGAAATATCTGAACATGAACATTCCACTATCAACTAAACGGATTCTGGCACAGGCGAGATTAGCGGGAAAAATAGGATGGACAACAACAACAGAAACTGGGATAAGACACAGAATAGAGGAAGCTCTGCCATGTCGAATATGTAATAGAGGAGAAATAGAAAATAGAGACCACATAATATGTAAGTGCCCCATATATGCAGAAATTCGACCAAAGACAATGAAGAACAGGGAGTGGATAGAGCTGGTAAAAGCGAACAATGAGAAGCAAGTATGGGAGTTGAAAAAGGATAATGTTAAGTCCTAGAGGGGATTACTGACCCAAGAGCGTACAGCATATGCTATACACCGTTTGAAAGATCTCGCCAAGACGAATCGATTGATACCATTTTTAACTTCGAAATCAGATGGGATAACCTCGAAAAATGGCCTCAAAGTTCGAGATTCTGCGGTTTTGAACAAACGAAACCGGTAGTAAAAGCCCATCCGGTCCGAGGGACCTCGGGTAGGCACGTGAGGAAAAAACGAGGGATGCAAGCGATACTCTAGCCGGTTGGGACAGCAAATGTGCCCCACGACGTTCTTTTCAGTGCCGTGTTCGACTTGCGTTTGCCCTATGGGCCCCTTTCTTAATGCCCAGTATGAAATCGCCAATGGATTGGTGGCCCATGGGGCAGACGCAGGCCCAACACGGCCCTGAAATGAAGGTCGTGGGGCATATTTGCCGTCCTAACCTGCTGGAGTATCGCTTGCATCCCTCGGTTTTTCCTCAGGTGCCTACCCGAGATCCCTCGGGCCGGATGGGCTTTTACTACCGGTTTCTTTTGTTCAAAACCGCAATATCTCGAACTTTGAGGCCATTTTTCGAGGTTATCCCATCTGATTTCGAAGTTGAAAATGGTATCAATCTATTCGTCATAGCGAGACCTTTCCAACGGTGTATAGCATATGCTGTACACTGTTGGGTCAGTAATCCCCTCTAGGACTTAACATTGTCCTTTATAAAGGGAAGCTTGAAGCTAAGAGCGTTCTGCCTAGAGGAGTAGAAGCAGGAGCAAAACCAACACAAAGGTTTACTTTGTATACCAAAGAAAACTTAAAAAGTACAAAAGACTGATAAAATAGAGTTTAGAATTTAAGATAGAAAATACAGTCAAAATATAATATAATCTAATATAATAGGTTAAAATAAAGTATAACGTTAAAGTATACAAGCTACGATAAAACAAAATGTAAAAAGATTATAACAGTATACGTAAATAACATAGAAATGTAAAGTAATATAGACATAGGAAATAAGATAGAAAGAAGAGCAATATATCAAACATGCGAAAGAGAGCCAAGATTGTACATTAGGGTGGCTCTAACTTACTCTTGGTAAAAAATTTTTTCAAGATTTTCTTCGAGGCACCCCCCAGAATGGTTCCAAATAATTAAAAAAAAATTCATGTAAAGTTAAAGCTCAATCGGATAACGGGAAAGGGTGCCCCTGGGCCCTTAAACATTTAAATAATTATTTAACAGCTCGCGAAGTCGACTTTATATAACATCTTTCAAGTTATTGATTAAATAAAAAAATATGTCAAACAAAAGTTTTTTGTTGTATTACTTTTTCTCCTGCGACAAACGGTTTTCGAAAAATAATCCGAAAAACTAAAAAAAAACTTTATTTATTTTTAAAATTTTGAAAGTTTAAATGCTTCTAGAACACTTTTTATTTATGAAGGTGAACAAAAAAAAGGAATTTTTATTTTCGAGGACTATTTTTTAAACATTTAAGAGGAGGGCATTTACCGAAATATGCAAAAAAGATAATTTTTTTTTTAACTTATTTTCAGTGTTTGATATGTCATGAATGTTTCCTGAAAATTTCGGAGCGAAATTGGCAAAAATATCGAAAATATAGAGTCTATATCTTTAACAGCTCGCGAAGTCGATTTTTTTGTAATATCCTCCAAGTTATTGATTAAATAAAAAAATATATCAAACAAAAGTTGTAGATTCAGACAAGGAGCATCTTTTATCCCCCCTCCAGGGTCGACCACCTTGAGCGTGGTGAGGGGGCTCTGGGAAAGCGGCGATGTCCTCTGTCGGGCGCTGGGTGAGGAACTTCGTTCCTTGCCCGGGGGCCGTGGGAGGATGCTGCCTTCCTGGCTAAGGGTCGGCCAACCAACCGCCCCCTCCTCGGGCGCGCGTGCGCGCGTCGTGGGAGCGGGGTTGGGGTTGGGTCCGGGCTGGGTCTGGGTGGGGTGCGCGCGGGCGTGAGGTGGCCCTGTGGCCGTGACCCGCGGATCTCTGGGCGGTTGCTGTCGGTCAGGCCCCCTGTGGCCTGTTCGGCTCCCGGTCGTGCGGGATGCCCGGGCCCGGGGATGTTGCCGCGACAGCTGTGGCGGTCTGCGTGGTCGCGTTGCCCTCGGCCCCATTCGCTTCGTGTCTGGCCTGGGCCTTGCGTGGGCCCGGCTCTTGCCCCTCTCCTGGGGGGCGCGCGCGCGCATTTCCATCGCTCCGGGGGGGTGCGTCTGGGCGGGAGTGGCCCTGTGAAGGGCCGCTGTACAGGGCGCGGTGGCCGCAGTGACCGCACTATGGCGGGGTGCATGCTGCGGCAGGGGGGGGGGGATGGGGAGTCGCGATCGATCGCGCGTGGGGCGAGTTCGGTATTTGGGCTGCCCTTCTGGCATATCCAGCCGCTCGACCGGGGGCCGGTTGGGTTCTGACCTTCGGGTCCCCGACCGGTTTGTGGCCCCCCGGGGTTTGCGGTATTTGGTCGCCCTTACGGCTAGCCGACCGCCCCCGCCCGGAGGTTCGTTCCCACGCGGTTCCCACGCGTTCCCAGGGAGCTGTTCGGAAGTTGGTAGATTTACAGACGAACCTGATGCGAAATCAGGGAGCTGTAGGATACGGACGAACCTGATGCTTAATCAGGGAGCCGTAGGAGGGTGAGGTTTCGTGGACGAACCCGATGCGAAATCGGGGAGCCACTGGGTTGGTGAAGATTCCTTATTTTGGATGAAAGGTTGCGAACGAACCTGATGCGATATCAGGGGGTCGCGGGAAATGTTAGTAATGCCTCGTAACTCTTAATTAATATTTGATACAACTCGAGCGGTAAAGTTGTATCAGTGGGTGAGTGCTACTAATATTAGAAGGATCACTGGGTAAAAGATGGGTTTAACGAATCTACTCGATTTAGACGTGAAGACCATTAGTATATTCAATAATTAGTTATTATACAAATGTAAGTGTCGCGATTAAATTATAAATAAAAGTGTGTAGGTTACCACTAGTTGCACGGTGTTGACGCACTGGCGATGCGGGGCGTACGAGTGGATATTTCAAAGTTCCAAATAGAATATTAACCGGACTCGCGGATCCTATGAGGTTAACTATGATTCTGACAGGGACTTTAGCCCGATCTTACCAACTCTGTACGAGTGTGACACGACGCACAGTGGGGCAAAGTGACGAAGTTTGTGTCAAAATCAAAGAACTTTTGATAGAAATGAGATAGAGCGATGACTTTTTTTTTAAATTAACGCTGAAAGATTGCAGAATAAGGGAAAATTAAAGAAATTATGGTATGAATGTTTGTTAACTTTGAAAATCTGTGATAAACTTGAAATATTACAACAAAATTGTGATTTATCCAATACCATGTACGGTTAGATTTTTTTCTTGACATGTTGTACATCATTTCCTGTAGATTTTGTCACGCTGATTTCAAATCCGTTCGCAAAATTTGGCTACTACCTCAGGATTTTGGAAAAAATCGATTTCAAGGTTAATACAGATTTTCAAAGTTAAAAAACGTTCGTACCATAATTTCTTTAATTTTCCCTTATTCTGCAATCTTTCAGCTTTAATTTAAAAAAAAAATCATCGCTCTATCTCATTTCTATCAAAAGTTCTTTGATATTGACACAAACTTCGTCACTTTGCCCCACTGTGCGACGTTACTCTACGCGTGACTGTACTGCATTTAACCAACGAGGGTTGAAACCAAAGGGTTTATATAGTCCCAAAATGGGTGGAGATTCACTAGAAATCTCCATATAACGAAATCCGTATGGTCGTCGTGTCACTCCCGTTCCCATGATCGTGATCCAGATGGGCGAGATCATGACCCCCTTAGTGGTATGTGATAAACAAAAAGGCTTTTAGGGCGTTTTCCCTTCGCAGACGCGAGCTCGAAATTGGTTGAGAGCGGCGTATGGGAGAATTCCACATACGTAACAGTCCAAGGGCACCCTTTCCCGTTATCCGATTGAGCTCTAACTTCACAGGGATTTTTGTTTAATTATTTGGAACTATTCTGTGGAGTGCCCCGAGGAAAATTCAAAAGTCGAAAGTTAGAGCCACCCTATTGTACATACAGGGTCATCCGTTAAAACTGCAACCTACGCGCGCGCGAACCGACGAAAATGGCAACACCGCCTCACGGACGCATACCACTACAACCATGCACCGGCCCAGCGTTCGGAGGGTTTCCAGCGACCGCTGGACAGCGGTAAAGCTCGAGGTTTGAAATTTTTAGGATGGGCTCTTTCAAATTAACATCACAAGGAGGTGTTTGAAATTTCGCGGCCGGGGTTAAAGAATTTGGGGACGTTTTCGTATAACTTTTGAACTATAAAAGATATCGGAATGCAATTTGCGCTGAAAAATGAGGAAAAATTATTCCCTCTTAATGATGGATAATTTAAAATATTTTACGTTTACTTAATTTTTCATTTATCAATTTTTTAACCATAATTGTTGTGAAAAGCTTTTGCAAACTTTTTATTTAATACTGTATTTAATGCTCTTTTTAAAAGTCACGATGTTGATAAACAATAGCGTAGTTGTTTCCGTGTCATTACTTTCATAAATTGAGAAATTAAATTTTTATTCAATTATATGTTAGTTCTGCACAAACCACAGAATCTATTATTCTGATTTCTTTTTTATAATTCTATCTTTATATGCAGTAAGAAGTAACCCTGGCGTACCCAAAATTTTTGAAATTAAGACGGGTACGAGACCAGTTGACATTGTTTTCAAACCTCATTGCAGTAACCCGGGGTGCGAGTGGTAAACCGATCATAAAAGCGGAGCGCGCGGCTCGTTTACCTGGGCCGGTTAATTTGCAAGAGACCATCCTAAAATTTTCGAAGCTCGGGCATCACTACTACCCAGCGGTCACTGGTAACCCTCCGAACGCTGGGCCGGTGCATGGTTGTAGTGGAATGCGTCCGTGAGGCGGTGTTGCCATTTTCGACTGTTCGCGCGCGCGTAGGTTGCAGTTTTAACGGATGACCCTGTACTAGGCTATAAGCCTTAATACAATAAAATAAACAATACAATACAATAATATTATTTAATACAGTTTTTCTTTGTATAAATAGACATTGTAATAATTGGCGCAATTTGTGTATATCGTTAGTTTTGTAAAACTATTAATTTACGACAATATTTTTAAACGGGATCCTTTTTGATGGGATTATATACTTGGCGCTCTCTTTTGTACCATTTTTCGAAAAAGGTAATTTTGTGGAGATTTCACACATTTTGTAGTGTTTACTGATGACTGGATACTTTTTTCACCCCGTCGCGACGGTGGCGGCGATGACACAACAACCTATGACGAACTGGCAATTAGAACGCGAATGCGCCTGCATCCCGTTCTTTCGAGGGGTGTTTATGCGCGACACGCTTCCCACGCGCGTACGAAGCAACGAATGCGGTATCGCGAATCTGGACGAGAATAGAGCCGCCGCACAGTGGTTCCAAAGTGACTTTTTGTGATCAAAATTCCGTATCTCCGTCAATTCTCAACCGATTTTTGATTTCTTTTGCTCATTTTGTACGGGATTAAATTTGCTATAATATCAAATACCGGAATTGCAACCAAAACCGTTTTTTTCTATTCTTTTTTCTGGCAAAGTTGGATGAAAACTATAGTAGAACAATCTTTGGGGCTAATTTGATAAGATATTGCTTATCTAAGTAGTTTTTTTTACGTAAAATCTTCAATTGGCACTGGGCAATAGCGGTAATATAAAATAGGCGATCTGTTGACACGTCAGAATGTTTGAAATACAATTTTATAAGGGCTGAAAATTTGGAATGTCTACTGAGTTTACTACAACCACAACCGTCTAAAATATCAATTTAATGTATGATTCTGGAACCTAATAGCGTTCAGAAATATCGAAGAACGTCAAATCCGCGATTTATTTTTTTACGTTTTTATTATTGTTTATTAGTGAATAAAACTTTATCGACTCTTTCCGATCCACAGTTTGGGCATTTGATATGTGGGTAAGAATGTAATAAACAAATTAAAAAAAGAATTAGCTGCCAAAGACGCAAAATATCTGTTGTCTAATTATGAAGATGTAGTAGATGTAGAAGAAGACTAATTTGTTTAAATTTGAATTGTTTAATTTATATTTCTTTTATTTTATCTCGTTTTAATGTTTCATGAAAAAACTGGTTAATGAACTCGTTCTTTCGGAACCAAGAGTTCAGAATTTGTTTTTTTTAATCTCTAAAGAAAATTTTGGAAAACTACTGTGTGATATTTTAGCAATTGACGGAGATACGGAATTTTGTCCGCAGAAAGGCACTTCGAGCGCTATCGCCAATTAAACAAAATCGGATTGACACCGCAGTGGCACATGGTGGCAGCTAATTCTTTTTTTAATTTGTTTATTACATTCTTACCCACATATCAAATGCCCAAACTGTGGATCGGAAAGAGTCGATAAAGTTTTATTCACTAATAAACAATAATAAAAACGTAAAAAAATAAATCGCGGATTTGACGTTCTTCGATATTTCTGAACGCTATTAGGTTCCAGAATCATACATTAAATTGATATTTTAGACGGTTGTGGTTGTAGTAAACTCAGTAGACATTCCAAATTTTCAGCCCTTATAAAATTGTATTTCAAACATTCTGACGTGTCAACAGATCGCCTATTTTATATTACCGCTATTGCCCAGTGCCAATTGAAGATTTTACGTAAAAAAAACTACTTAGATAAGCAATATCTTATCAAATTAGCCCCAAAGATTGTTCTACTATAGTTTTCATCCAACTTTGCCAGAAAAAAGAATAGAAAAAAACGGTTTTGGTTGCAATTCCGGTATTTGATATTATAGCAAATTTAATCCCGTACAAAATGAGCAAATGAAATGAAAAATCGGTTGAGAATTGACGGAGATACGGAATTTTGACCGCAAAAAGTCACTTTGGAACCACTGTGGCGGCGACCCACGACCCAAGCGCCCTCGCCGACCAGCAGACCACAAACCCCCCGAAGGGAGAATGTCCACCGCAACGAACAGCACAGGGGCCGATAAGTATACAAAACAACGACAGCAACCGCGAGCTGCCCTTGACGATCCCACATATCAACGCGAACTAGCCACAAGCATCAGTAGAGACGATTTCTCGCCTACAAGGTAATTGTCTGCTATCGACCTTTGATGAGTTCGCACGGGTTTGTTTACGCTCCGAATACTTCAAAATTATCGTTACCGTAATATCGGTGGCATACGACTCCGAACCTATTTTTGCACCAAATTTTTATTGTACGAGTGTCGCAGTGTGTAGTAGCTTGTCTGATCCGAGTCTGAACTTAGTGGTTGCTGTGGTTGCGAGTTTTTGTGCGTTCCTGTCCAGTCAGTACACCTCTCGCGTTGTCGAGAGGTTATTCTGACATACCAGTATGTTTTATCTGGCTTCAACTTCGATCCCTGGGCCATGTCAGTTAAATGCAAGGGGTGCAAGTCGGTTGTTACGAATCCGACAAAATGCTCTGACTGTGGTGCAACCACCCAAAGTGGCGATTCTTGTTTGAGTCGTTCCGGTCACCCGTGGCATAACGGCCGTCTGCTCAATTGCAAGACACCTATCTTACCATCTGATGATCCAAAATCGCCGTCTTCACATACCGGCACATTAATTTCATCATTACCGACGTTGGAAGACATGAGCGGCCTCATTCGGGAAGAAATGGCAAGCTTTCGGAAAGAAGTATGGGATGGCATAAAATCTGACATTACCAACGTTCAGAACTCCGTTTCCCTGCTGTCAGATTGAATGCAGCGCATTGAAGACTACTGCACTTCATCAGCTAACTCGCTTGAGGGTGCTAGGTCTAGTGCGGATGATGTGGTCTCTGAACTAAGAGAAAGGGAGAAGAGGTCCTCCAATCTCATTATATATGGGCTGAGTGAGGATCCCAACGTACCTCTACAACAGGCTACGCTTAAGAATGCTGAGAACATCCGTACTGTCCTCTCCTAGATCTACGCTTGGGACTATCAGAGCATCAGGACGCGCAGGATTGGGAGATGATGCTACAATCGGCGGATATCGTCAAGAGCATGCTGAGGAACAAACCCTCGTACTCCGGACCGCTTAAAATTGCGGACGACAAGACCCCGATGCAGAGATCCAGTCTGAGGAGGCTTAGGCAACAGTTGGCGGAACTCCATGCTAAAGGGGACGCCGACAAGACTATTCGATACGTTAACGGTGTTCCAAAGATTGTCTCATCGTCCCCCGCGCGGCGTTAAAAAAACTAGCGTCAGGGCTCTCCATCTACTACCAGAATGTGCGTGGTCTTCGGACTAAAATGCGTAATTTGTCATAAGCATTGTCTTGCTCTAGCGGTCGGTACGATGTCCTTATTTTAGTGGAGACGTGGCTGAACAACGATATTTTATCAGAGGAGCTTGGATTATCTGATTATTCTTCCGTTTCGATAGAAATCGGTGTACTAGCGATTATTCCAAGGGAGGCGGTGTATTGATCGCTGTAAAGAGGTCGTTCCAGTGTTCCGTCATTAATATTTCATGCGCTCGAATCGAACAAGTTTATGTTAGGATCAACACCTCGCCTCTCTCTCTCGCACTTGGAGCGGTGTATATTCCTCCTGCTGCCAGAGCGTCGTATTATTTTGATTACTGCGTGAGCGTTGGTGAGGTGGCCAGTTAATTTCCGTGTACGAACATCATACTATTTGGAGATTACAATCTTCCCCGGTGCATTTGGCCTACTTATTCGTCTGTCATAAATGAAGCTGCGTTATCGCGGTCTGCGTCTGGGGGCGAGGTGTCTGCGCATGCCATGATCATGGAAACCTGCCTTTTCCACAACCTTCAACAGATCAACGTTTGCCCCAACTCTCGCAGGTACCTTCTCGATCTTGTATTGTGGAACTTCGGTGGTATTACTTTATCATCTGCTTCTGATCCGCTCTTAAGACTTGACCCTTTCCATCCTGCTGTGCTTGCTAATCTCCAGCTCTGCGTAACTCAGGTTGCCTGCCGCCCTATGCATAGGAGGCTTAATTTCAGTAACGGTGATTATCCCCAAATTATTGAGTTTCTTAACTCTGTGGTTTGGGACAGTAGTTTAAAAAGTATGTCAACCGATCAGGCTGTCTCTTTCCAATACGATCGCATTTTATAAGCGATCGAATCCTTTGTACCAATATCGAGTGGGCATTCCCCAAAATACCCGAGATGATTCTCCTCTGAGCTAATCCATTTCGTTAAGGCTAAAAAGGCTGCTCATCTGGCGTATAAGAGGAGCAATGACTGGCATGATAATCTAGCCTTTTGCCACCTTAGGTCTAAGTGCAAGTCTCTTTCCAGGTCGTGCTATCGGGGATACGTTGAATCAACAGAGGCATCTATTCCACAGAACTTAAAAGTCTTCTGGAAATTCATTCATTCCAAGCTTCGCTCGCACGACCTTCCTGGATCTATGCACCGTGATGGCACGACCTCCTCGGACAATTCTGTAATCGCAGACTTGTTTGCGAAGCATTTTGAATCTATTTATTCTATCTCTAACCCCAGCCACACCACGCCCGTAAATAATAATTCGCCGCTTAACGTGTCCGACATGAGCATCAGCATAGAAGAAATCTATTCTGAAATCGATGATTTAAACGTATACAAGGGACCTGGTGACGATGGAATTTCCCGAATATTTTTAAAGAATTGCAAATTTATCTTGTCACGGCCTCTCTGGATAATATTTAACCGTTCTGTGGCCGATGGACACTCCCCCTCCACCTGGAAATCTAGCATCATATGTCCGATACATAAGGCCGGTGCAAGATCGGATATTAAGAATTACAGGCCCATCTTGTTGCTCAATATTATGGGCAAACTTTTTGAGGCTATTGTCGCCAAGATAATCAGTGCCCTCACCAACTGCATCCTATCTTTGGAGCAACACGGCTTTATGTCCGGTAGGTCTACCGTCACTAACCTCGCGGTTTTCTGTAACTTTGTCTCCAGGACATTGGACTGTAAGCGGCAAGTGGATGGAATCTACACTGAACTGACTTTATGAAAGCTTTCGATAGAGTGGATCATTATTTGCTTATCGATAAGCTTGCCTCCGTCGGTTTCGGGGAACAATTGCTGTGCTGGCTTTTCCATATATTACGGGGTGTTTCCAACGTATCAGAGTCCGGAATGTGTTGTCCAGAAAGGTTTTTGCATCGTCCGGGGTACCCCAGTTTTCCCATTTAGGACCCATCTTATTTCTGTTGTTCATCGACGACATTCGAGAGGTGATCTGTAGTAGTAAATTTTTGCTTTTCGCCGATGATCTCAAGATATTTAATATTGATCTTCAATCTGACTTGAATAGACTCACGGAGTGGTGTTTATCCAACCGTATGGAGCTCAATACCGGTAAATGACATATTTTGAGGTTATCGCGTAGTAAGATTCCGCTGCACTATCCCTATGCTATCGCGAGGTCTCAATTAGCATCCGTAAAAGTAGCGCGTGACCTCGGGGTTCTGATTGACTCTTCGTTCTCCTTCGTGGAGAGAGCGGGATCCAGCAGAGAGCGGGACAACATCATCATCATCGATATCAACCTACACCCCGGAGAAACAACGGAGCACATTCACACAGAAAATACTCATGTCACGAACAACAGGATCCTCCCGAGGAAACAACACTCACCGCAATCAGGCGCCACAGAAGCCGACGAGGCTCCACTTGTTTCGCCCCCACGGCCCTCTACGCACCTCGCCAAGTCCGCTGCGCGGACTCCGCTCGGCACAGTTAAGGTTCGGCACGAACCACAAGTCATCCTCCCGAGGAAACAACACCCACTAGAACCAGGCGCCACAGGGACCGACGAGACTCCACTAGTGACGCCCCCACCGCCCTCTACGCACCTCGCCAAATCCGCTTCGCGGACTCCGCTCGGCACATTTACGGTTCGGCACGAACCACAAATCATCCCCCCAAGGAACCAAAGTCATCGCCAGAATACCCGTGGCACCAACCACAGGCGACAAACAGCGGGTCAGATCAACTCCTCCGGGGGAACCGCTATCCGCAACGGTTCGGAAGGACCACCGGCCACTACAGGCCACATAACGCCCGCCCTGAGTCCTCCCAAAGGATCGGCGACGAGCCGCGAACAAGGACCCCCAAAGGGGTCGCGATGGGTCCTCCCTCAACCATCGACAGCCAGCAACACTGCAGTAAAAAAGCAGCAAAACAGACCTATCAATTAAACAGGGACCGAAACCTCTCCGTCCCAAGGTGACCTGGTCAACCACCGACCCGTAGTCCCCTCTCAAGAGGGGACGAGCACATCAGTCAAGGACCAAGATTAGACACAACAATAATAACTTGCTTAAACCCGGGCTAAACACGATCCGACAACAGTTGAACACAAACGACCTTGAGGTCGACGGTGGATCGAAACATCTATGCCAAACCCACGGTCGAAAGGGCAAGGCGAAGATGGGAAGAAAAACCACAGGTCAATTCACTGCCGCCCTAACACCACGATCACGAAATAGGAATAAAGGGGAAAACACCGCGAACCCACTAGTCAACGCGCACGCGAACCGCGATTCGGGACTCAGGACGGCGTTAAGCTATAAGCGCGAGGACGGTAGAGGGGAGAAGGGAGGAGCGGAGCCTCTCTCGGATTCTGGTCACTGACCGGGAGCACGATGGAACTGATATTGCCTAGCGATTTCGGCCAAGTTGGAGTCTCGTGGTCAGTCGGGATGGAACCCGGGATAAAAACCACGATGGAGTCCGATGTTCTCGATGGTGAGAACTTCGGCGAGGTCGGCGGGGCCGTCTCAATAGGCGTAGCATTAGTGGAGGTAGATTCAAAGAGTGGGAGGGGGTAGAGGAATGGGCAAAAACCAATATAGGTCAAGGAGAATAGGATAGGAGGCAAGGAGGGCCGTGGAGGGGATTTCTGGATGCTCGCTAAAAGTCAAAACCCACTTTGAACCCGGGCATCTGTAGCCGGAGCCTGGGTTAGAGGGGGGTCCCTGCCGGCAAGGTCAAACGTAGAAACCGATTCCGCGAGATAGGTGGGGCGGGGAAGGGCACACACCTCGGAGCGAAAACGACGACTCGAACGCTCGATAACAACAGGCGAACAAATCAAAACCTACGGTCAGTCATCACCGACCTCGTCGGCAATCAACGCGCGGGTGAGCAGGCTCTAAACTAGCATAGCCAATTGACGCATCGGGCGAGGGATCTATCTCGGGCACAGCGCTGGATTATCCGGCCGTAGGTTAAATTCAAGCGTTCAGGTCGGTCCCGCGAGACCATGTTGGCTGTAGAGCAACGACACAGGAGGCAGCCTATAACCCGTATGATCGCTCGAGAGGATGTGTGTAGGACCGTGTTCGAAGTTAGGATAGATCGGCACATCCTCCACGACAAGCGAACCCGCGAGTAAGACCCCTCCGTCAGCATGCGGCAAATTAGTAGCCCGGGCCTATAAAATGCTGGCGAGATGTCCGAAAGCGGGATATCACCCCGAGGGGTTAAGGAGATGCCTTTTGGTAATGCAAGTCCGTTAGAATATGTCTCTCCCTTTGTGGCCTCTGCGCACCACGCCATCCCGTCATTCATATTAACTAACTAACTAACTACACCAGGCTCCCCCATTAAAAGGTAAAAGACGTGTGGAACTTCAAATATTTCAACATATCTCAAAAAAATGAAAAAATGCTAGATAGGACAGTTTAAGTAAGGAAGGCAGCATAAGCGGCATCGGAAAATTATCCCTAACCGTAACTTTGTTTAGTTCCCTATAATCGATGCACAAACGCAATTCGCCATTTTTTATGCGAATCAAAACAATGGGTTTAACGAGTACGATCAACTATCTCCCAGCGAAAAGTACGAAGTGTTCGTTAACTTCATAACTAAGTCTGCAAAACTCCTCCAAAAAGAGCTGTTGGCAAGTACAAAATAAAAAATCCGGTCTCATAGCGAGACGATGAATGTAATAGAATTAAGATTAACCGCTTATAAATAATGGGATCACAAAAAAATTTCGAAGATCTAATAGCCTACACAAAAATATGTGCTATAGCAAAGGAAACGGTTAAAAAAAAGATTAAAGAGTGTGTTGAAAGTATCAACTATCGGACTGGTGCTAAATTGATTTGGAACAGATGTAAATTTTTCAAAAATAGATGGATCAAAATTAATTCCATACATATGCAAGAATATAACCAAGTGGAAAATAAAATAATAAGATGTTTGAAACAAAATAAGCCCTCCGTGAGCCTCCACACCCGAAATGGATACCTTAGTGTAACACAAATTACTTGCTTGACTGACATTTGGAATTCACTGAATTTAATTTGTCATTAAATTCAACAAATATTAAATCAGCGCCGGAAATTAAAGAATTAAAGAATGCCGGTTAAACTCAAGTTGCTGCTTTTAGATAGATATATGTATAGAATCAAATGTACGTGACTAACGACTATCCGTCTAGTTGAAAAAAATATTGTCTAGAGTTTATTAATAAATCTTATGGAAAGAGTGTAAGACCAATAGCGCTATCCTCGTGCTTGTGCACGCTGTGCAATCTGGATTCAGAAAAGGTAGGTCATGCATTGACAACCTTGTGAACTTTACACTCCAAGTAGATGAGGCCATGATAAATAAAAAAGAGGTTCTGGCTGTCTTTCTTGTTTTCTGCAGTGCCATTGATAACGTGAACAGCGATATGTTACTAATCAAACTTGCATCACTAGGTTGCTCAGCAAACCTTGTAAAGTTCGTTAAGATTTTAACAAACATGGTGGAGGATGTACATTGACTAAGGTCGAAGCCAGATATATTAGCCGGTGAATTCGTTTTCGAGAGCAGCGATCGAGGAGAAATCAACCACCACTACCTAACGATTGTGGATTTGTCAGGTGGAGTTGCTGGGCCCTCGGAGGGTATGGTGGGGTAACGGGAACGTTGCTCGGCTGCGCCTGAACGTAGCCGTGTGGCTGTTATTTATTCTTAACGTAATAGTTGTGTGCGTTACGAAGCTATGCGTAGACCAATACGAGATGAAGCTATCGAGAAAGAATCAATGTTCTGACCAATAAAGCTCCAGAATTTTTTCGGAGCTAACGCATACCTATTCGGATGTGTGTATTCCTACGCTGACAGCTCGTTTTGACCCACACGTCAGAAGCTTGGCACTACCCACCACTTCTGGCTCACTCTTATTCTGCGAAGGCAAGAACGAGGTGGAACGAGATCGAATCAAAAAACGTTAAGAAAAGGAGCACCGAGGCAGGCCAACTGCGTGGTGGGAGAATACCCCTCACGAAATTCTCGGCCAATATATATGGCTTCGACCTTAAGTAATTCGTAAAGGAGTCCCCCAAGGAAGAGTTTTAAGTTCGTTACATTATATGATACCTATACGTAGGTATCAAATGTTACTTACAATCTGTCAAAAAGTGTCACTACTTCACAATTTGCGGATTATGTTGCAATTCACTAAAAAATTTAAACTATTGGAAAATGTAGAAATGTAATAAAAAAAGTTTGAAATATTACGAAAAAAACATTTAACATTTAGCACTTGTGCTGTCTCCGTTGAAAACCGTCATAATACATTTTAATAACATACTCATTCTGCCCGGAGAAATTGAAATCAAAATCGATGAATGTATTATAAAATCTAATTATACAGTCCGTTTTTGTGGCATTATTTACGATTGTAAGATGTCATTTACCCCACAAAGAAATGTAATAAAAACAAAATACACGAGGGCATTAAATATCGTGAAATTTCTGTGTGAAACACAGGGGTTGAAACGGTTCCGAAAATAACTGTTTCAAACTGTTATATATCGGTTCTGACTGAAACAGTTATGATAGAACCGATATTCTGAATAACCGTTATAAGGAACCGAAATTTCTGGCTATATCGATTTCGGTTACGGTTCTGCAGAACCGATATTATATCGGTTCCATAACGGTTATATATCGGTTTTATAACAGTAATGTATCCTATCGGTTACGCATCGGGTATGCGTAGCACGTACCAACATATTTACGATTAATGTCACATTTTTTAAATGGAAATTCGATTTGTTTATAAGTCTTTTTATCGCTGGGTCTCTCTATCTGATGTCTCTGTTTTCAAAACTCCATCAATGCAGGAAAAGCCGAAATGAAAGGCAGCATCTGTAACTTAAGTATTGAAAAGAGAGATTCTAGATAGAGAGGCTCAGCGATGAAGGATCTTATAAACAAACGCGATGAGCTATTCTCTGGGTCGGAGGGTTTAAGACCAATGGGCCAAAGTCACTAGTAGTTAGGCTATGAGAGTTCTGGACCAAGTGTAGGCGAGGGGGTGAGGCGGGGCGGGGGGAGGTACCGCGCTCTTCCGCGAGATGGGCGAGGGGGTGAGGCGGGGAGGGGGGTACCGAGTTCGTAGGTGAGGGGGATGACGTCACAGGGGAGGGGGATTCCAAGATGGCGTCGACCGAGTTCGTAGGTGAGGGGGATGACGTCACAGGGGAGGGGGATTTTCCAAATTTTCAAAATGGCGTCGCGCGGGCAGGTCGAGGTCGTGGGCGAAGGGGTTGACGTCACGGGGGAGGGGGAGGATTTTCAAATTTTCAAAATGGCGTCGCGCGCATTTCGTGTTGGCGCCACCTACTGGACGTTTAAAGTACTTTGGGCCCGCGTCGGTATTTGGGCCCGTCTTGGTAAATTTTCCAGGTTTTCCATACATTTCGGGTTGGCGCCACCTACTGGACGTTTAAGGTACTTTGGGCCCGCGTCGGTATTTGGGCCCGTCTTGGTAAATTTTCCAGGTTTTTCATACATTTCGGGTTGGCGCCACCTATTGTACGTTTAAGGTACATTGGGTCCACCATGGTAAATTTTCCAAGGTTTTCATACGTTTCGTGCTGACGTCACCTGTTGCATGTCTAAGGTATGTTTGGGCACGCGTCGCCGCCGCGCAATCTCCGTACGTGTGCGGGGATCGGTGCGCAGACGCGACCGCGACCGATTCGTGGAAATTCAAATCGCGTTTTCGATGATGATTTCTGAGAAAGAGGGTGGACCATGATTTCTGAGAAAAGGTAAGGAAATATTTGAATCGTGGGACCGATACAGCACACGTGCAATGATGTAAACATAGAGCGATAATTATTATAAATCAATCATCGCGATAACCCATGGAATAAACATTGCACCGTGCTATGCCGTGTGTTTATATCTGAACAGGATCGAACGCGTTTTTGGCGCCTACGTGCACGCGCTTCGTGCCGTGTGTTTATGTTTGAATCGTGGGACCGATACAGCGCACGTGCAATGATGTATACATATAGCGATAATTATTCGGGGAAGAGTTCCGAGTATTTTAATGATCGAGGAGGAGACTGTAAGTCAATCGTCGCGATAGCCCATGGAGTAAACACAACATTGGACCGCGCCATGCAGTGTGTTTATAGTAGGTAAGTGGAAGCGGGACCGGGACCGTGTAAGGGTGAAAAGAGTTCGATATAGGCCCGTGGGCATCTGATTAACGCGAGCCCTTCATCCGCGATGCCGCAGTTGGACCACCAAACGCTTATGATCGAGCAGCATAAAATCCGGGACGTGTTAAGCCCACAGTCATTATTCGAGACATCGTGGAACATTATCGTTCAAAACGGATTTATGCAATTGTCGCATCACCACCGTCAATTGCTACGCCATATCGCGCGATACAGTACTGCGAGCAAATGTACATTGTATTGCATTGTTGGTGATAAAGATGTGCATCGCAAGCATGTGAAGTACTTTACCGCGATCGTGTGTACACCGTTAACGCTTCTGCAAGACATTGAGAACGGCGCGGTCGAAGTGTACAAAGTGTTGTGTCCTCGAACATTGACTATCACCGTGGACTCGTTTTTGTGTCGTGAATTAGCAAGATTTTTGGATGAGCACCCGACACCGAGTATGCGACTACACTCGAAGCGTCTCATTTTGCCGTTGGGTTTCCGATATCCGATCACCGACCGCATCACCTGGAAGAGTCGTATCACCCATTCGACACTATTCGTGCGTGTCTGGTAGACAAAAAAAAAACCTTTGTGAATAAGTGAACATGGAGGGGTTCATGGACACGTACAGGGTTTTGTCCCAGATGTCTAAGCTTTTACGCTCTATTGCGGAATTCCGAGATTGGGTGGATCATTGCGACACGTGCCTGCAGCTCATCGTCCAGTACCAGAGCAGCGGAGGAATGTCAGTGGCCGCGAAACAACGCCTAGTGTCGCTGATCACGCGAATCAAGACATTGCGCGCGATCGTACGGGAAAAGTTTTCGCGAGTCGGTTGCGGTGTCGCGGGCCGATCGACTGCACCCTAAGTCGTATGGGAAGACGTGGAATCGGCGTTTATAGGCCGTATTTCAACCGGTGCGGTTATCGACGTGGGACACGTCGATCCGCGACGATTTTTAGAGGGTGCTCGACGAATTGTGATCTCGCGCGTCACGAACGCTATCACGGCACATAAGAGCGTGTCCGTCAATACGAACTTTAACGCGGAGTTTATGTTGGGTGAGAATACGGAGATGAAAAGTTTCGGTACGCGAAATCGAGTACTGTTCATGACTTCGAACGTTCGCGAGTGGTACTCGAAGCACGTGGTCGCTCCCACGCTAGTGATGCTCGAGGAGTTTCAAGATCGCGACAGTGGATGGACCTTAAGGGCAGTGCTAAATATTCTAGTGAATATTAATAAGCATAATCCACTTCGAGGCGGTTGCAACGTACCGCTTCCGCGCGCCGTCGTCCTGAAGAAAGCGGTGGTGAACATAAAGAATAGAGACAATGCATGTTTCTTGTGGGCTGTCGTCGCTAGTTTGTACCCTGCTACTACGCATGCGGATAGAGTCGCATCGTACCATCACTACTTGGATGTGTTTCGTACGGGCGATATGACTCTACCCGTAACGTTGGACCAGCTGACAAAGTTCGAGAGGATGAACGACGTGTCGGTGAACGTGTACGCGTGGTCCGACGGAAGCTGCGCACCTCTGCGTTTGACTGAGGACAAGCGAGAGAGGCACGCGAACCTCCTACTGGTGCAGGACCCCAACGAGCCTCAACGTTATCATTTCGCGTGCATTCGCAGCATGTCGAGACTCATATCGAAACAGCTCGGCAAACACAATGGACAAGTATTCGTTTGCGAAAGGTGAGTAAAATATGGTATATTTCGCTCGATGTGTTATTGATTATTATGTTGTATTATTAATACTATTATCGTTGCAGATGTCTCAGCTTCTTTCATTCGAACGTGCAATTGACGAAGCACAACGTGGACTGCCAACGTCTGAACGAGTGCGCCGTCGAATTGCCGTCCCTGAAGGATAAATGGTTGCAGTTCAAGAACTTTAAAAATAAGGAACGAGCGCCATTCATCATTTACGCGGACTTCGAATGTATGCTGGAGGACGTAGAGCCTGCGGAGCAGAGTCGGACGTATACATACCAGCAGAATAGAGCGTACAGCGTGGGATATTACATCCATTGTTCCACCGACGCGTCTCTGTGCCGTTATCGCGCGTATCGTCACGAATCCGAATGCGTGAAGTGGTTTGTACAAGAACTGCGCGACTTTGCGGACATTGCGTATTCGTGGTTGCGGAACGCGAAACCGATGAACACGTTGACGAGGCACCAGTGGCGAAGTTTTAACAACGCGATCGTGTGTCACGTGTGCGGACAATCTTTCGTCGAGGGGGATAAAAAAGTGCGCGACCATTGTCACTCGACGGGCGAGTACCGAGGCGCGGCCCACGTGTCGTGCAACTTACAGTTTCAACGATCGTACACGATACCGGTAGTGTTTCATAATTTATCAGGCTACGACGCGCATTTCGTGATTAAGGAGTTGGCGTCCGCGTTCGAAGGACAGATCGACCTGCTACCGGTAACGAAAGAGCGGTATATATCTTTCACGATACACGTCAAGGGAATCGACGCCGAGAACACCGATTGGAAGAGGGGATTGAAATTTCGATTCATAGATTCGTTGAAGTTTTTGGCCGCTAGTTTGGAGAAACTCGCTTCGGACCTTGGCAAAGAACGACTCGCGATTCTACGACGCGAGTTTCAATCCCTGTCGGATGATCAGTTCAATCTCCTTACCAGGAAGGGCGTCTTCACGTACGACTACGTGACGTCATACATCAAACTTAATGATACGCGTTTACCGTCCCGCGAAGCGTTCTATAATCGGTTGAACGATAGCGCCGCGTCGGAGCCTGATTACGCGCACGCCGCGAACGTGTGGAACACTTTTCGCGTACAAACATTGGGCGAGTACAGTGATATGTACTTGAAAACAGATGTACTGTTACTCGCCGACGTATTCGAGAGTTTCCGCACCGACTGTATCGCGAGTTACGATTTAGATCCCGCGCATTATTTTACGCTACCGAGTTTCACGTGGGACGCGATGCTCAAGTACACCGGCGTACGATTAGAACTTTTAACGGACGTGGACATGCTACTGTTCGTAGAGCGTGGCATACGCGGCGGGCTGAGTCAGTGCTCGCACAGGTACGCGCGTGCCAACAACAAGTACCTGCCTGCAGGGATGTACGACGAATCGAAGGCATCGACGTATCTGATGTACTTCGACGTTAACAACTTGTACGGATGGGCGATGTCGCAGGCTATGCCGAAAGGTGGGTTTCGATGGCTGGACGATGCGACGGCTGCCGCGCTCGATGTATCATCACTATCCGACGGCGAGGACACCGAGGACGGCGAGGACACCGAGGACGCCAAGGAATCCGAGGGATACCTGTTGGAGGTCGACATCGAATATCCCCAGGAGATCCACGACGCCCACGCTGACCTTCCATTCTGCCCGGTGCGCGAGCACGCTCCAGAAGGAAAACAGACCAAGCTACTTGCCACGCTCGACGATAAGGAGCGATACGTCATACATTATCGCTACCTGAAACAGTGCGTGCGACACGGTTTACGCGTAACGCGAATTCATCGGGTGTTGCGATTCGATCAGTCGCACTGGTTGCGCGACTACATTCGTTTGAACACTGATTTGAGGACGCGAGCAACCAGTGAATTTCAAAAGACTCTGTATAAATTAATGAATAACGCAGTGTATGGAAAAACGATGGAGAATGTGCGGAATCGCGTAGATGTGCGACTGGTGACGCGGTGGGACGGTCGTTACGGTGCGGAAGCGCTGATCGCGAAGCCGAACTTTCATAGTCGCACGATCTTCTCCGAACAGTTGGTGGCCATCGAGATGCGTAAATTAAAAGTTAAGTTTGATAAACCCATATACGTGGGAATGAGTGTACTGGACGTATCGAAAGAATGCCTGTACGAGTTCCATTACGCGTATATGCGCGCGAAGTTCGGTGATAAGTGTAAGGTTCTGTACACCGACACCGATAGTTTAATGTATAGCGTGGAATGCGAGGATGCGTATGAAACGATGAAGAGTGACGTCGCCCGATTCGACACGAGTGATTACGCGGTGGACAATCCGTACGGTATGCCCCGCGAAAACAAAAAGGTGCCGGGACTCATGAAAGATGAGAACAACGGCGCCTTGATGACCGAGTTCGTCGGATTGAGGTCTAAGATGTACGCAACTAGAACGTTTAACGCGACAGTGGGGTCTACGAGTGAGACTAAAAAAGTGAAGGGTGTGCGGAGGCACGTGGTCGCGAATCATGTACAATTCGACGATTACATTCGTTGTCTCCGCGATCTCACCGAGAAATCGATTCGGCAGAACAATATACGCTCCAAAGAGCATCATGTGTATACCGTGAGTCAGGAGAAGAACGCTCTCAGTCCGTTCGACGATAAGCGGTGTATTTTAGCCGATCGAGTCGACACCCTTCCGTGGGGTCATTATCGAATCCCCGAGCTCAAGACACACGAACGTCTCCAGCTTGACCCCGACGAGTCCCTCGACAATTCCATTGTTTAGTATGTTTGCATGTTCAATATGTTTGCATGTTCAGTATGTTTGCATGTTTAGTATGTTTGCATGTTTAGTATGTTGTATGTTTGCATGCACATATGTATATACGTTTCTTTGGTTATTTATTTATGGATATATGTATAGCGTAGAATAGTCAAAATTGTATATAGCGCGGAATAACTAAAATTGTATTTTATACGCGTCGGTATATATGTATATTTTTTTTCAGACTTTTAAGATTAATTGTACGCATATACGAGAAGGTGAAGGAGCATGTCGAAAATTGAATAAACGGACACTGTTTATCTATTTATATGTATGTATTTATTTTTCATTCATTTATTTTAGTAACATCGAGTGCGTTCGTGATCGGGAATCATAGAATATCCTTGTTGCTTATCCACGAGTTCCGCGACGAATCGAATCCGAGCCACTTAACGTACACCTGGTTTCCTTTACGACGAATAATCTTCTCGACCAGATAGACGTCCGGATTCGCGACCGAATGTAGTTCGTACTCGTAGAATCCACCCGAGATCGGTTCTCCTGCGGAATCGCGCAGAATGTACGTCACCGGACACATTGGTTGTACGGTTATGATTTCAAACACCTCGGTTGACCAGTTCGGAGTGTACCCCTTCTCGAAGAGAGTCTTGAACTTGCTCACGCGTACCTTGTCACCAACTTTGAATTTCGCGCGTCGTCTAACTCCTTCCGATGCTGAGGGTGAAAGGGATTCATTCGCGGCGAACGACAAACGCGTCGCGGGGGTTACGTCAACGGGTCGGGCGTTGATCGTTCGGTGCTTGCGATGATTGTAGGTGTGTACGAGCGCGGGTAACAGGTCGACCCAACGATAGGACGCGTTCAAGGAGAATTTTTTCCACATGAGGTTTTTCAGCGTGCGATTGAAACGTTCAACGATCGACGCTTTCATCACGCTGTACGTGGAGTAGTGGTTGATTCCGCGAGTCTTCACGCATCGTTGAAACTCCGCGTTGTAAAACTCCTTACCCATGTGGGTTTGTAAATTTCGCGGACATCTATCGCTCTGCTGCAACACGATCGTGAACGCCGCGGTCACGTCGCGTCCACTTTTTGTTTTCAGGGGTATGGCCCACGCGTACTTACTGAACGCATCGATGATCGTTAGTATGTAGTGATATCCTCGATTTTGCTTCGCGTACGGACGCATCTCCACCAAATCGGCCTGCCACAAATCATCGTAGCCGCGAATGACGACGCTACGCCGTGGAAAATTTCGTCTCGCGGGAGCGTGTAATTCGTTCACTAATTGTACTCGCTCCTTACTCATGCTTCGCGGGTGGGTGGGGGATGGTTACGACGTTCCAAGGATGTTAGAAGTAGTATGAGTTCCTCGAGTGCTCGCAAAACGCAATCGATACACGTTTTTCGTGATCGTTCGTTATTATTAGACGTTTCGGAGCCGTAGCCGCTATTGAGACAGTCATTGATCATCGTCGTCGTCGTAAACCCTCATTCGCTTTTCGCGATTCCTTTCGTTTGTACAGATTCGTGGTCGTCAACTCTTCGAGTCTGTCTTTCAAGTGATCCAAGCGTCGTTCCATCGCGTTATTTAAATCATCCTCTAATCGAGACAATTGCGCGTTAACGATATCCGTCATCGTTCTTTGTACTCGCGTTTCGAGTTGAGATCGTTGATACTCGGCGTCCAGTCGAGCGCTCGCGATAGCTGTTTCGATTTTTTGGGTAAAGCGTTCGTCCACCGAGGACAATAATCTCGTCATTGCCATTCTCGCTTCGTCGTCGTCGTTGTTGTTGTTGTTGTTGTTATTGCGTAACGAGGTGCCAAATTTATTCACCGACATAACGATGCGTATGCGCGAACACCACTGACGCGATGATCACCGAATCGTTCAATTTAAGATATGTTTAGCCTCGCGAAGTTCCTCCACGATGGATGCGATTTCGTTATCGTGACCCGTGTGACCTGCCGCGCGAGATGCCACGAGCAATCTCAGTCTATCGATCAATTCGTTCGGATCGTCCCAGTACACATAATCGATCGCGTTATCGGTAACCGTCATCGATTCGTCGATTGGCAATCCTTGTCCTCGTCGCGTGACCGCGTCGCCCGCGCCCCCATTCATACCCATGCCCCTAACGCGTCTGACACCCGACGTCCGCACCCCACCGATTATCGCGGATATGATTTTCTTATACTTGTACCCCCTGTTACCCAGCGTGCGCTTACTCGGCGAATGGTTTCGCTTATGCGCGTTCGTTGATAGTAAGATGCGTCGGTACGTGCATATCCGCGTCCGTGTACGTGCTAACGCTGGGTATTCGCATGAACAGCAGTTCGTACAAACCCCGAGTTCCCGCGTATCGCGTTCCGTTGACGCGAACGTCGTCACCGTCCTCGTCGATTGTGAGTACGGAATCGCCGATCATTAGGTCTTCGTCGGACCCCAAGTATACGCCGTACACGTTATCGATTCGTTTCTTTGTATCGGTGAAGAACAGACGCAGGTATTCTCGCGACAAGGGTCCTTTGGCGTTCCGTACATACACTTCGATATCGTCGACGGGGTTGCGCAGCGAATCCAAATCATGAACCTTTGCTGATGACTCATCATCCTGAATTTTTTCATCGGCTTTGTCGTCGACATCATCAACAACATCATCGTCAACATCGTCAACATCGTTTACATCGTTGTTATTGGCGTCGTAGTCGTCGTCGTCGGTGTTGTTGTCGTTGTCAATGTTGTTGTTATTGTTGTTGTCATCATCGTCGTCGTCGTCGTCATCGTCGTCGTCATAGTCGTTAGAATCTGGAAGGTTATTTCGACTTTCCTTGGTTAACAACGGAGTAACGGGTCGAAGTCTCTTCGATGATTGTTGTTGTTCTTGTTGTTGTTGATCGTATTCGTGTTTCCTCTTCACTGGTCGCGATCGAGGCGTTGAGCTCATTTTCAACGCGGACGAGTTTTCGATCAATCGTTTCAGCGGTTCGACGATGGGACGCGTACTCGCCTCCACACCCGCTTCCGTAGCCATTTTACCGATTTTCAAGGCCAAGCACTTTTTACGTATAACGTCGCTGACTTTGGCGATTTCCACCTTTGCGTCCGCGCTCCGACGTTTCGTTCCTTTTTGATGTTTCGTCCCTTTTTGTCGATAACGTCGGCGATGTTTTTGCGAATGCTTCGGGTCGTCGTCGGTGTTCGGGGTTATAGCAGTCGTTGTCGTCGGCGGTTCGTTGGCCATTTCGTGTTGCTCGATGAATGACTCGCTGTATGTGCGCGTGTGTAGTATGTTAGTGTTAGATCATACGTATGAATCATCAATCGTCGCTGATACTCCTACCGTCTCTGCATCGCGTCATCTACGCAACCCTTTATCTACAGACGAAAGTGTAAGAAGAATAAAGACCGGAGGAGCGATAAGAAGAGGACCGGTAAGAAGCATAAGAAAGCCGTTGACTCGTCGAAACGTACGTTACCTACGATCGTTAGGCTTCATCGTCGCATATTAGACGCGTAACCACGATGTCGATTATTTTGGACGTGGCGAATACGCCAACCTTCGACAATCGTATCACGAAGATCGAGTTACACACGTATAATCCGTACGCCAACACAACGTTCGACAATAGCGACGAGATAAGAATCCCCATACAGCAGCAAGATCTGTACACGCTTCCGTGCGAAAGTTTTCTCTACATCGAAGGTCGTGGCACGTTGACAGCGCAAGACGCGAAAGGTCCGTCAACGTCCGCGACCGCTGTTCTCGACAATAATTGCGTCGCGTTCATGTTCGATGAGATTCGATACGAATTGAACGGTGTCGAGATCGATCGTTGTCGAAATCCAGGAATCACTACCACGTTGAAAAATTTCGTTTCGTTGTCAGCCGAGAGAAGCAAAGCGCTTGCGAATGCCGGTTGGAATTATGACATCGATTACGATAAGGATACTTTTCATTCGGGCGCTTTCAATTTCTGCGTACCCCTGAACGTGTTATTAGGATTCTGCGAGGATTACAAACGCATCGTGATGAACGCGCGACACGAGCTAATTCTTATACGAGCGCGAGATGATTCGAACGCGATGCACTGCACCTCCGCCACTGCAATCCCGAAACTTGAGATACGCAAGGTGCAGTGGCATATGCCCCACGTCGTTTTGGAGGAAGTGAATAAACTATCGATGCTTCGTATATTGGAAAGCGGACGACCGATCGCGATGAGTTTCCGATCTTGGAGCGTGCACGAGTATCCATTACTGCAAGCGACAACGAAACATACGTGGACCGTGAAAACTACGTCGCAAATCGAGAAACCACGATACGTGTTATTCGGCATGCAAACGGATCGAAAGAATCGTCCAAATAAATCCGCGTGGATATTCGACCCGAATAATCTTACAAACTTTCGACTCTACCTAAATTCCGAGACGTATCCGTACGATGACATGCAAATAGATTTTCCCAAGTATAAATTTGCGATCATGTACAATATGTACGCGAATTTCATCCGATCGTACTACGGTCACGGAGAACCGTTGCTGAGCGCAAGCGAATTCCTTAAATACGTGCCTATCGTGGTCATAGATTGTTCTAGGCAAAACGAATCGTTGAAGAGCGCTACGGTGGACGTGCGAATAGATTTCGAATGTAAAGAAAATATTCCCGCTAATACTTCAGCCGTCTGTTTGTTCATACACGATCGTATAGTCGAATACGGCTCTTTAACCAACATGGTACGCAAACTAATATAGCGTGCGTACGAGTTCGATTACTACTACTACTACTAATACTACTACTACGAATACTGCTACTGTTTTAAATCGTCGAAGTCGAAGACCTCAGTTGCTGTTCCGACATCGTCGCCCGCGGTGCTACCTAAAACGTATAATAATGTTCGCCATTGTCGATCTACAAGGATTCAATATCGAACGCGAGTTCGTTGTCAAAGAGATCGCGATTCGTGCAAACATCAACAACGATAAAACACCGACGATCAGTCATTGGATCTTCGAACCGCCATACTTCTGGGAACATCTGAATTCGCGGGATCACCATCAAGCATCCTGGCTCGCGAAGCATCATCACGGGCTTCGCTGGTCTGACGGCTATGTTCCATACTCCAAACTTCCGGGGCTCCTCGCCAGCGTACTCGCGAACATTGACTTCGTAATCGTAAAGGGTACGGAAAAGAAAACGTGGATGCTGCAACTACTACCTGACATAATCGTTGAGGATGTATGTAATTTGTACGAACTGACGGGACGAAAGATCAACAACAACAACAACAACAACACTCGAACTGTCGAAGACGACGGCGGCTACGACGTTGACGATGATTATTGCGGGATCATGTCGGACATCGTGGACCCTGACGTTTCTAACCTGAGGTCTATGTCTTCATCGAATGCTCTTCGATGTGCATTTCACAAGAATTGCGGTGTTTGCGCGCTGCAGAATGTCGGGAAAATATGGAATTATATACGCAACGTTACCTAATGTAAGTCCTACACTCGCATTGCATCTACTTTACGCGTCATATGCAGAGAAACGAATATGTAAGAATTATTTTTTTTGTTTTCTATAGCGATGAACACAACGACGGCGGTGATGCGTGCAATGACAGCGACGGATGCTTCCTTTACCCGCGAGCAAGAATATCCCTCCCATACGAACGTTATTTCCCACAAATACAGATTTTATAATTTAAGTACGCATGGATGGATATATATGAATAAACACACACACTGCTTTTGAAAAATATATACATTTATTGAAAAATTGTTGTCTATTTATTATTAAAACATATATATACATGTACTATAGTGGTACCTGGTTTACATCACGCAGCATGGATTGTAATCCTAACGCTAACAATTCACAATCAATCAAAGAATGCTGCTCAAAGGTCTCGCTTTCGGAAATTAATTTCACATAATTCGTTGGTACGGAAGCGGTACGTAGAACTTCCACGAAGGCAGCATATTTACTGCTTACAGAGTACATATTTTCAGTCAACCAGGTGAACATATGATTGATGCAATGTTCATACGCGAACAGTTTACGCATCGTAACTTCCGTCATGTATAAGGTAACGCGATTATCGGTGATTTTAATAAGTTGATCATCATGCATACGCGTGAATTCGAGTCGCAAATGATCAATTACGATGGGGGTTTGGGACGATGTTGCGTTGCTGCGTAATCGTTGGAGTATGTCCGCCTCGTTTTGCAGTAGGAGCTTCCACGTAGACATTGAAAAGTATACCTCGCTACCCTTGTTGTCGGCTATGGCGATCTCAACGTGGCACGAATCCATACCAATGCGTATTCCAATAGTTAGCCGTTTATAAGCTGTTGAGGTTAGTGGATAATCACGCCCCAGGATCCGTACGATCGATGGTTTTGGTGTTTTCAACGTTTTTGGCATTGTGGATCCTGAACTGTAAGAAACATGTACACGAAATTAATGTATTGTTCGTTGACGTATACAGTGAAAGAAGTAAGTGAATGAAGTATGTGTAAAGTGTATATTAATGTATACATACCTCATATTGGACTGTTGATGATATTGTTGCCGTTGGCGTTTATTTGGAACCCCACCAGCGTTGTCGGATGTGCAGGATGAATCGTTTATGCTTCGTTTGTACATTTTGATATGCAATACGTATGATTCTCATCGACGAAAAAAATGACTCCTGCGATACTTGTTAGCACTTAAGCGTACTGATGCCTAAGGTGAACTGATGCCTAAAAGACTAATGCACGTCACTTTATACTGATTCACGCACACGTACACATCAATGTGTGAAAGTATATCACATTAGTGATGGTGATGGTCAATGCGTCTATGTATACCACACAAGGGATAGAGAATACGCGGTAAATTCAAATCAAATACGATTGACTTACAGTCTCCTCCTCGATCATTAAAATACTCGGAACTCTTCCCCGAATAATTATCGCTATATGTATACATCATTGCACGTGCGCTGTATCGGTCCCACGATTCAAATATAAACACACGGCACGAAGCGCGTGCACGTAGGCGCCAAAAACGCGTTCGATCCTGTTCAGATATAAACACACGGCATAGCACGGTGCAATGTTTATTCCATGGGTTATCGCGATGATTGATTTATAATAATTATGGACAATCAACCCGAAATGTATGAAAAACCTGGAAAATTTACCAAGACGGGCCCAAATACCGACGCGGGCCCAAAGTACCTTAAACGTCCAGTAGGTGGCGCCAACCCGAAATGTATGGAAAACCTGGAAAATTTACCAAGACGGGCCCAAATACCGACGCGGGCCCAAAGTACCTTAAACGTCCAGTAGGTGGCGCCAACACGAAATGCGCGCGACGCCATTTTGAAAATTTGAAAATCCTCCCCCTCCCCCGTGACGTCAACCCCCTCGCCCACGAACTCGACCTGCCCGCGCGACGCCATTTTGAAAATTTGGAAAATCCCCCTCCCCTGTGACGTCATCCCTCTCACCTACGAACTCGGTCGACGCCATCTTGGAACCCCCCTCCCCTGTGACGTCATCCCCCTCACCTACGAACTCGGTACCCCCCTCCCCGCCTCACCCCCTCGCCCATCTCGCGGAAGAGCGCGGTACCTCCCCCCGCCCCGCCTCACCCCTCGCCTCCACTTGGTCCAGAACTCTCATAGCCTAACTACTGTCACTAGTATTCCTGAGCGTGTGGAGAGCACGTTAAATTCAATACAAAAAGTATTATATTTCGCAGCAAGATACGTTGTCGTTCACGAGACACTGTGTTTTGTAAGAAAATTCGGTGGTCGCCTATTCAAATGGCGCCCGGGAACCGCGGCCTACCATCCGGAAGCCCAAATACATCGGTTGGGGCCATTTGCGCGGGAGAACTTGGGGAAAACCCAGACACAAGGGAAGCGTCACGGGAAGGACGCTACAGCCGCGCCGCCAGGACGCAGCCACTCTTGTACGGTCTTTGGGACGCACCGGTCGCTATTACAGAAGCCCTCCGCGTGTTCTTGTACGACTTCGGCTGACTCCTGTACATCATAATATACATAAATATCATTGATATATATCGCGCGCATTGATCTCCTACCGTAAGAGAACCTTTGTCTTACAGTTTATTAAAAACAAAATAGTTACTAATCTACAATTAAAATTAAGTGTCAAATTAATAGTAGTCGTAGTGTATAATAGTTATTACTGATATTTAAAAACATATCGGCATAATGGGCCGAAAGAAATGCGACATTGTTCGTAAGTATTTTGAAACGTGCGATGACGGCATGAAAATGCGATGTGTAATTGGAAGTTGCTCCGCAACAATTTCGGTATGTACATACAATTTAGTTTGTTTACATTTTTAGATACATAAGGGTACACGCCACATTAATAATGGTTTAAGTTAGGTTTAACTTAAAAAAAAATTTATTTCAACTACTTTTGAGAATCAATTTATTTTTCACAAATTTATTATTTAATCATAGTTTAATAGAGATAAAAGATATCACGACTACACCCTGACGCGTGAAGCTCCTCCGGGTTCATCGGTGTGCAGGTTGCTCGAATGTAGATGATCTAAAATCTAAAAATGAATTACTTTCTTCAAACTGGATATTGTAGCTAAAATGTAGCGTACGGATTTTTGAAAATTCTGGAAATTGTACAAATGAGCAAGAGTTAAATTTTTATTTTGGCTTCTTGCCAGAGAAACTCAACTTTAAACGTTTGTTACAAACAAATTTTAGCTACATTTTAGCTACAGTATTTATCTTGAAGAAAATTATCCATTTTTTTATTTTAGATCATTCACACCCGAGCAATCTGGCGCCCATGAATTCCGAGGAGCTTCACACATCAAGCTGTGTAGTCGCTGTGTTTTTAATCTTTTTTTAATAATATTTTGCAAACGTATTAAACTATGACTCAATAATCTATCTCTAAAGAATAAATTAGTTCTGAAATTTGTTTGGAGGAAATTTTGTTTTAATTTAGTCTTATTCTCAACTTTATGAAGGTAGCGTGCTCCTTTAATCCTAAGTTTGTGTCCATTTATAAATTTATTTTTATAGGATAATGCGACAAATTTACAAAAACATTTGGAAACTAATCATCCGAATGAATTTTCACTTGTAATGATAGAAAAAGTACAAAAAACACATCGTGCGGGTGTACAGTCCAATGCGAATGACAAAAGAGCCAAATTTGATTTGATGGACGCTTGTGTGCGACTAGTCACTATTCATGGGAGACCATTTTCACTGTTAGATGATGAAGCTTTTCGCGACATCGTTAATATGATACCCGGGTAATCTGAACAAATGAATGCTCACAAAGTGCGTGATGTAATGGCAGAAAAAACAATTTCAGTAATAAATGAAATTAAAGCAGAGATAAAAGGACGAGTAGTATCATTGAAAATTGACGCCGCAACTTGTATGACTCGCTCCTTTCTCGGTATTAAGGGGGGCAACCACTTTAGGTGCTTCAAAAATCAATTTTTCTTTTATTTCATAAATCGTTAGAAAAATATCTTAAGAATACACCCTGAAAATTTCAAAACGATATTTGGATTCCTTCTAACGGTACGTATATAAATGATAAAGACTCTCCGCTCGACTCCCAAGACAAATGAAGCTCGAAAAGCTTGTAAAGAGGAAATGAGTTGCATGAGGAAGAGGAAGGACTGTTGTATGGTGCTGGAATCGCTGATTAATCGGTAAGACACTTTATCATTTGATTAAACACCCATTGGCTTCGAGTTTTTTCGTTTGTGAAACTTTAAACGTGTTTTTCTCGAAACGACGTTTTTTCAATTTGCGGAAATCATAACTCAAAATCTAATTGATGAATTATCTTCAAATTTGGAACATGTTTGTATAATATAATTTATTAAAACATAAACCTAAAGTTGGAAAGCTTAGATTATTTAAAACATATTTATTGTTGCAAAATGCCGGGAAAAATAATGGAAAAAATCGATCATTTTCTTTCTAACACGTTCTAACATTCAAGTCTCGATTTTTTTTTTCAAAATTTAGGTTCATGATCTGAAAAAACATCTCAAGAATGTATCAACATTTTTTGCACTATTTCAGATGCTAATTGCGAGCTGCACAATTCCCGCAAATCGACAACGACGATGAGGACACGCCAAGGGACACAGAGGATTACACCTTAATATAATGCATGAAATAACTTGAAAAAATTACCAGAGATGTATGAAAATATGAATAAATTATTGTCAGAGTTGCGTAAATTTCCGTCTTTTTTTCGCAATAAAAAAAATCCAAAATATCATCTAATTTTCGGTCTCCTAAAGTGGTTGCCCCCCTTAATATGCAGTTTATAAAAAACAAGAAAATACAAATTCGGACGTGGACTTCCGTTTCCGGGCGAGTGAGTGAAAGTCGTGTGAAGGTAGTGTGTGTGGTGGATAGAGTGAGAGTGAAGTGATCTGGGGAAATAGGGAGTAGTGAGCGGGCGAGGAAGGTAGAGAAGGGCGTGTAGGGAGAAGGGAGAGACAGGGAGTGGGTACGGCAAAAGGTAGACGGGTGTGTATGAGGGAGAAAGGAAGGGTTTGGAGGTTAGGTGTGAGAGAGGTGTAATTTGAGCGGGAGGATAGCAGAGGAATAACAGGTGGAGAGCTCTGTGAGTAAGAAGAGGAACGACAGGTACAGACAGGTGGGCGGGAGATTTGAAAGGTTGTAGCAGGAAAGAGTGGAAAAGTGTAGGTGCGAAGATAGATACTGGGATAGGTGGGAGAATTAAAAAGGGATAGAAAGAGGAAAGCGTGTGGGTAGATAGGTAGAGGGTGCAAGAGGTTGAAAGGCGAGATGGAGGGGGATAAAGAGGGGGGAAAAGTAAAGGGGGTAGGAGGGATACGGGGGAATGACAACCCCAGAAGGGATAGTGTGAGTAGTATAGGGAGTAGTGTTGGTAGTCTGGAGGGCTGCGGGGGGAAAGAGAGGGAGGGGGAGGAGGGTAAGGAGGAGGAGGGGTTGGGTACAGGCTTTAGGAAATGTGGGAAGACGGCGAGGTCGCCGGCAGGTGGCGATAAGGAGAGGAAGAGGGGAGGTGGAAGGGAAGAGACAGGAGGCGTGGAGGGATTAATCAGGGAAATGATGGCGGAGCTGAGGGGGGTGAAAGAGGAATTAAAGATGGAAAGGGAGGAGTTGAGGGAGGTGAAGGAGGAAATGAGGAAAGAGAGGGAGGATAGAAGAAGAGTGGAAAAGGAATGGAGGGAGGAGAGGAGGAGATGGGAAGAGGGTTTAAGGGAGGAAAAGGTGAAGCGGGAGGTCATAGAGAAAAAGGTGGAGAGGATGGAGGTATGGGAAGGGGGAATGGAGGAAAGGATGGAGAAGGTGGAGAGGTGGGGAAGGGATGGGGAGGTAGGAGGTGGAAAGGGGAAGCAGGAAAGGGAAGAATTGGAGGCGTGTGTGCGTAGAATGAGGGTGGTGGAGATAAGGCAGGATAGAAAGGAGAGAGAAGAGAGGAGGGAAAACGGTAAAGAGGCTATGGGAAAGAATAGGTTTAGAAGAGGAGGGGATCAAAGAAGTAGTGAGGTTAGGCAAGGCGGGAAAAGAGAAATACGGTATGGTCTTGGTTAAGCTAACGGGTAGAGAGGAAAAAATAAAAGTGATGGAGGCGAAGAGGAAACTGAGGGGTAGGAGGGAGAGGATAGAGGATGACCTGACGGAGCAGGAAAGGAGGGTGAAGTGGGTGATTGAGAGAGAAGCGGAGAAAGAAAGAGAGAGGGGGAGAAAGGTGCAGATAGGATATATGAAGATGTGGATAGATGGGAAGCTGACGAGATGGAATGAATGGGAGGAAAAGTGGGATGGGGAACAGGGAAACGAGAAGGTGGTGGAGGGGAGAAAAGGGGGGGAGGAGGAATATAGATGTGGTAAGATATAAGGTAGCATTCTGGAATGTGGCAGGGGTGAGGGGGAAAGACGGGGAATTCTGGAAAGGGCTGGAGAAGTGGGATGTAATGGTGCTGAGCGAGACGTGGGTGGAGGAGAAGGATTGGAAGTATGTGGAGTCGAGGCTGCCGAGGGGCCACCTATGGAGGAGACAGTGGGCAAAGAGGGAAAGCGTGAAGGGGAGGGCGATGGGAGGGATGATTATGGGGGTGAGAAAAGGGCTGGAGATGAAGGAGGAGGAGGATAGAGAGAGGGAAGGATTGATGGTGAAGAAAGTGAGGTTAGGGGGGGATTGGTGGAGGATAATAGGTGTTTACGTTAACAAGGATCTGCAAGGGAAACTGGAGGAATTAAAGGAGTGGACGGAGGAGAGGGAGGAGGGGGTAGGACAGTTATTGGGGGTGATTTTAACGCAAGGACAGGAACGGGAGGGGGGGGATTTGGTGTGTGGATGAGGAGGAAGGAAATAGTGTAGAAAGAAGGAAGTCGAAGGATAAAGTGGTAAATGGGGAGGGGAAAAGGCTGTGTAGGTTTGTAGAAGAGAGGGGCTGGGAAATCATGAACGGTAACGTGGAAGGAGACGAGGAGGGGCAGTGGAACTACACAGGAGGGAGGGGAAGTTCAGTCATTGACTACGTGCTAGGGAATGAGGACACGAGGGAGAAAGTTGATAGGATGGAGATCGGGGAAATGGTGGATTCGGACCACCACCCAGTTGTGGTATGGCTGATAGGGGGAAGGAGGGAGAAGAGGGGTAGGGGGAGGAATGGAGGAGAGAGGGCGTGTGAGAGAGGAAACTGGTCGGAGGAGGGGAGAAGGAAGTTTATACGGGAGTTTGGGCTTAGGGCAGAGGGGGAGAAGGGAGTGCAAGAAGAGTGGAGGGAACTGAAAGAAAGAATACGGGGGGCGATAGATAAGATGGGAAAAGAAGAAAGGGGAGGAGGAAAAGGAGGTTGGTGGGATGAGGAGTGCAGGGAGAAAAAGAAGAAGGTAAGAAAAGAGCTGAAGAGATGGAGGAGGGAAGGAGGGGATGGGGGGGAAGAGGAAGTATGGGAGGATGTGCGAGGAGAAAAGGAAAGAGGAGTTGGAGAGATGGGAAAAGGAGTTAGAGGGGGTAAGAACAGAAGGGCAAGTGTGGAAGGTGGTGAATAGGGAAAGGAAGAGAAGAAGGAGGGTTAATGAAGGAATTAAAATGGAGGCATGGGAGGAACATTTTAAGGGGCTACTGGGAGGAGTGGAGTGGAGGGTGAGAAGGGATGGAAGAAGTGAGAGGGGGAGGATGGGGAGGAGGGGATTAGAAGGGAGGAAATAGGAAGGGTGATTAGAAATCTAAAGGAGGGGAAGGCTGGTGGGGGGGGGGTGGGATTAGAAATGAGGTTTGGAAGATGGGTGGACCGGAGGTGGAGGAGTGGTTGTGGTCGTTATGCAACAGGGTGTGGAGGGGGAGGGGTGGCCGGAAGAGTGGAGGGAAGGGGTGGTGATCTCGGTGCTTAAGAAAGGAGCGGGGGACAAGGCAGAGGACTATAGGGGAATCACGCTAACACAGACGGCGTATAAAGTGTACGCGTCTGTGTTGGCGGAGAGGCTGAGGGAGGAGGTGGAGGGAAAGAAGCTTCTGCCACCGAGTCAAACTGGCTTTAGAAGGGGGTTGGGGTGCATGGACAATATATACGTTCTGAATTATTTGATGAATAGGCAGGTGGGGAGGAAGGTTAAGAGGATGGTTGTATTGTTCATGGACCTAAAGGCAGCGTTTGACTCGGTGGACAGGGGGATTCTAGTGCAGGCAATGAGGAAGAGGGGGGTGAGGGAAGGGTTGGTGAGGAGATGCGAGGAGATGTTGGAGGAGACGGTGAGTAGGGTTAGGGTAGGGGACGAGGAGGGGGGGAGGTTTTGGACTGCTAGGGGGGTGAGGCAGGGCTGCCCACTGAGCCCTAGCCTTTTCACCTTGCTGCTAGCGGATTTGGATGAGGTTTTGGAGAAGGGTGGGTGGGGGGGGTGAAGCTGGGGGATAGGAAGGTGTACTCGTTGGCGTATGCCGACGATGTAGCGGTGCTGGCGGAGGATGAGGAGGGGATGAAAGGGATGATCGCGAGATTAGAAAGATATTTAGATGGAAAGGGGCTGGAAGTTAATGTGGATAAGACGAAGGTAATGAGGTGTAGGAAGGGGGGGGGGAGATGGAAAAAGGTATCGTGGAGGTGGAAGGGTAAGAAGCTAGAGGAAGTAGGGAAGTATACGTACTTGGGATATACACTGATGAGGAGCGGTGGGCAGGAGGCCCACATAGAGGAGAGGGTGAGGAAGGGGGCGGCGGTGATGGGGAAGGTGTGGGGAATGGGGAAGAGGTGATTTGGGAAGGATTGGGAAAGGAGAGTATGGCTTTTTGAGAAGCTAGTGTGGGCGGTAGTGGAATATGGGGTGGAGGTGTGGGGGTGGAAGGCAAGGGAGAGGGTGGAGGCACTGCACGAGAGGTACCTGAGGTGGGTACTGGGGGTGGAAAGGTACACACCGGGATACTTGGTGAGGGAAGAACTACAGAGGGGAATGTTGAAGGGAAGGGCGGGGATGAGGGCGTGGGGGTTTGAGAAGAAGTTGGAGGAGGGGGGCGGTGGAGAACTGGCCAGGTTGTGCTGGGCGGAGATGAAGAAGAGGGCAAGAAGGGGTAAGGCCTTGGAAGGGTGGGAGGAGGAAAGAAAGCAATTCTTCGAGGGGTTGGGGTGGTCTTTGGAGGAGGTGGAAAGACAGAGGGAAAGAGGAGAGTTGAGGGGGGAGGAGATTGTGGCTAGGGATAGAAGGATGCAGGAGGAGCAGAGGTGGGGGATGATAAGAGAATCGCGGTATAACAGGTGGTATGGGGCGGTGAAGGGGGTGGGAGTGCCCAGATATTTGAAAAAGGGGTGGGGGGAGAGTAGATGGAGGAGGGTGGTTAGATATAGGCTGGGGAACGAGATGAGGGGGGGGAGGTATTGGGAAGAGGAAGAAGGAAGGACGTGCAGAAGATGTGGGTGGGGGGTTGAGTCGTGGGAGCATGTGTGGGAGGTATGTGGAGGGTGGGGGGTGGATAGAGCATGGCAGGATATGGTAGGAGAGGTTCTAGGAGATGACGGGCAGGGGGAGGGGTGGTTAAGGAAATTAGACAAGTGGAGAGGGGGTGAAGAGGAATAGGGGCAAGGAACGGATGAGGGTGTGAACGAGAAAAGGGAAGTGGAAGAGGAAACGTGCGGAAGCGGAGGTCCAGGGAGGGGGTAGAGGGGGAGAGGGGGGAGGCGGGCGAGCGTGCGAGCAAGCGGGCGAGCGTGCAGGCGAGAGCGCGGTTGTAGGGAGTAGGTTAAGTTTAGGCTAAGTTTAGGCTAAGTTAGGATAAGATAGAATAAGACATAGATGATAAGGTGATATGTAAGGATGAAGGAGGTAGAGGTGGAGGGAGATTGTAACCCTGAGGGGATCAATAAAGAGCTATATATACAAATTCGGACGTTGGGCGTTGTGGAGCACTACCAAACTCACACTGGCGAATATTTGAAGGAAATAATTATAAGTGTGTGCGCAAAATTTGAAATTTTTATGAACCAGATATTCACAATAACTGTAGACAATGCAGCAAATATGCTGAAAACAATACGTATTCTACACGAAAATGGAAATGATGTTAACGATGAAGAGATTCAGGACAACATTGATGATAATATCATAGGGTCGGAAGTAACAGACGTACTACTTACAAATACTGAAATTTCAAATTTAAACATTGAAGAAGAAAATAACAATGAATCCTTATCGCCTTCAGTTTTTACAACTAGAACACTTAGATATGCGGCACATACATTGCAATTAGCGATGAATGACCTATTGAAAGGAAGAAAGGTTGCGGAAATAGTAGACAGAGCCCGACAGGTAGTACAGAAATTACGGACACCGCTTATAAAGTCTGCGTTGTTAGCATTATACGACAAAAATGCTATATTAGATTGTACTACAAGGTGGCATTCGTGTGTGGACATGTTAGAAAGATTAGTTGAATTAAAAGATTATTGTAACCAATTGAACGACAAAGATTTAAAATTGCCATCGGCATTGTGGACAAAAATTGAGACACTACTTAGTGTCCTAAAACCTGCTAAGCTCGCAACAAAGCGTCTACAAAGCGAGCAATTAATACTTGGCGATGTATATGAGATATGGCAACATTGCTTGATACAAATATAACGAGTGGGAACTGAATTTACAAATGAATTGGTACATAACATGAAGGACCGTCAAGATATGTTATTTGAAAATGAAATTTTTTTGGCAGCAATTTATTTAGATCCACGTTTCAACGTGATCTGAACAGATGATCAAATACGTAGTGCAAAAAATTGTCTTGTAAATACGTACGCAAGAATAGAAATTATTAACAGACAGCAAGAAGGAAGAAGAATCGATGTCAACGAAGTAGTAGAAGCAACATCTGACCGAACAGATGAAGACGAATTTGAAAAGATTCTAAAAAATCCGGAAATAACACGCACTTTGAACCGATCAAGGAGGAGCACATTACGTTCTTCGATAGAAAGCGAAATAGATGCTTTTATAAAACAACCACGTGTGAAACCTTCTACTGACATTTTAGCTTTTTGGAACAATAAAAACAGTAACCAATGTGAATTTCGGAATTTGGCAAATGTGATTCTAGCTGTTGCACCTACGCAGGTGAGCGTAGAACGGCTATTTTCAAGACTAAAGTTCATTTTGCTCCCCACATCGGTCTAAACTCAATTCAGACGTCATTGATAATATATTAATTATACGTTTGAATTATAACAAACTTATAGAAAATGACAAGCAATGACTACATTCGAAATTAATAAACGGATTGATAAACAATCGAGTATTTTTGATTTATTAATACCTAACCTAACCTAACCAATATACAAACCCACGTGTATTATACTAAACTCTGGCTATAGGCTCGCGCTTAAACGGAAGGAACATTGGCAGTTTTCTGTAACATTTTGGTATATAATATAAAAATTAACATTATCACATTTGCTTTACGTATCTTATTATAACATTGTATCTGTTGTGATTGTACTGCAAGTGTCAAAATGCATAAAGTTTTTGTCTTTGTAACGTACCGCTACGAATAGCCCCCACATTTTTTCATTTCTAATCTTCTTTCGTTAATATTCATGTTTAGTTCACCTTTTGTACAAATTAGTATTAAGAATACTTTATACGATATCCCATGCGGCGCGAAACCAGTGAATCAAGTGACGCGCGACGCATGCGCATAACCGAACATTCAAACATTAAACTCAGTGCCGCGAGTGAACCAAAGGCGCGTGCGCACACCCTACGTCAAACCGGACGCCGAATAAACCTAGCGTAGAGCGCGATTGGCGCGAACCGGACGTTAATTCTAATTGGTGCGTTTAATCACGCAGCGTGTGATTGGTGCGGGTTAAATTCAGGATTGTAGTATAAATATAGGCGCGCCGACATGCGAAAGCAGATTTGGTTCTGCAACCGAACCACGAGACTTAGGTCGCTTTCGTTAGCCCCCTTTAGTTTTGACAGTCTAGAGTAGTATCTTTAAAACCGACTACCAAATCCTATTACGAGGTCGCTTTAGTTAGCCCTCTCAAGACCCATTACTAGGTCGCTTTTGTTAGCCCCCTCACCACCTCATCCTCCAAGCGTGGGCCAGCTGATAGGCACCAGAAAAGTTACCAAATTTGAAGGAAGGAGGCAATCAATTCAATTTCCATCTGGGGACGACAAATAGACGACTACCTGGCTACCATCCTAGAAAGCGAATCCAAGCTTATAGGCAACTGGAAGCCATTTCTATAACAGGAGAAGGAACACTCCCAGTATATCAATTTAAACATTTCAAATCGACCTAGCGTCATTACAATCGGTAATACACACAGTTCAGGAAGAGACTATAAATCAAACGAACTATTTAGCGCCGAAACCAATTTCCATATTCATAACGAAATACCGACTTAGCGTTAGGTAACGAAACCGAATTCCATATAACGAATCAATACGTCGTAACGTATTCAACTAATTGTAATAATCAAAACGACTTCGCGTCGTAAAACACTGTTCATTTCGACTAAGAGTCGACAACGTTCATTTTTGAATAAACCATTGTTATTTTTACTGTAAAAGAAGGATTCTCGTCTCTTGAAATTCATTTCTCAATCGCACGCCACCCGAACCATCCCACAATTCACTGGTAAACCGCTCTACTAGTGAATATCCTGTAAAGAACGGCAACGTCTCGTTCGAGAACGTTACATCTTTTTCCTACCTTAATAAGTACATGTTAACTGCCAATGTTATTTCGTGGTGTCAATTTTCCCCAGTTTACCATAACGTCGAGTCGACGTATCCGCTAGTTAAAATTATTATTATTTCGTTTCATTTCATAATTCAACTCAGGTCTATTCAAAACGATAATCAAGTGTGTGCGTGTTCGCGTCTCATCCTCTTTTGTGATTCAGGTTTATCAGCGACTCAGAATTATCCAAGCTTCAAAGTTTATCAGCAACAAGGAACTATTTGAATCTCAAAAAGGAAATTTGAAGCTCATTGTCAATTAGATTATTGTGACTGTCTGGTGAGTTGCACCTCTTACATTTTTCTGTACACCTTATTACACTGTTATAATTAATCTGTATTTAACGATAATTTCTGACAATCAAACGATTGTGGGATTCCTCTAGTCAGGAGTTATCTCTGGTTATAGCGATTGATTGAGTTTTTCCATATTTTATTATTCCATTATGTTCTTTTGCTTTCATTCACTATTTAAACATAAAAGCTTTATTTACCATTAAATTCTACTCATTAATTACCTATCTGATTCCATTGAAAAAACCCGTATGGGACTAGAGCATCAACGATCCCAAAATCTACCCCTTATCCATCTCATAAGGTACTTAGATATTTAAAATTTAAAGAATTGACTCTTGCGAGTCCGACGAGCTTCCTTGCTTTTCTTACGAAAAATATCCAATACTGCAATTTCCGATAGTCTAACGACTGTGGGATACTCCTAATCTGAATTTGCATGTATAAATCGTGCCGCTTGAACACTAAAAGCCGCGACGCGTAACAACATCTTCCTCAGGTGTGAGCCCAACGCAATCCTCGTGTATCCAGGTGAGACACATGACACACTGTCGTATGACAAACTGCTCGAATAATATTTCATATGTAATAGAAGCAATAAATGACACTACCAGTATTGTAGATTGATCTACCAAGGATAAATGACAGGTGGGCCCTGTTACCTGCGGAGCCTTATTACCCGCACTTACCTTATCTTTTGGTATACAACAATACAAGCTACGCGTACATCTGAACGCTACGGCGCACAGTCGGGTATTTGGCCTCAAAAGCAGACCAAAAGCCAATTTAAAAAATTTCGCATATGTGGTAACACTTTTGCTATTCGACGCAGCTGAGTATGTGAGAAACAATGTAGCAATATTGTTTTTTTTTTCATTTGTGCACTCATGGGGCTTCATCGAAAGTTAGGAGATTTTAGAGCACGCATTTCTTTCTTAATCATCCTCTGAAATATCGTTGGCTTATTAGTTATTTTTACATGTTATAAGGAAATTGTAAGTATTCTTCCATTATGGAAGCTTTTCGGGTAAGTTTATACTACACTTTCGAACAGGTTTTAATTTTTTATGATATATGTACACCAAGTTTGAACAAATTCTTAAACATTTAGAATTTTGGCCAGTTTTTGAGGTCAAATACCCCACTGTGCGGAGTTCGGTATAATCTCCGATCAATTATTCGTCCTCCTGAAGGGGGCTGACCTTCTGTCTTCAGCTGCGGGCACCAGCAGGCTATGCACGGGCCTATACGGTGCGCGAACAGTATACTGCAGAATGCATTGCTTTGAACGATGCTCTAGATATTGCACTAATAAATACTAATCAAGACTTCCTCATTTTCCCCGATTCCTTAAGTGCTTTGCAAAGTTTTCAAACAGTATGGCATGGCGTGCGGAGAGTTCCTTGGACCAATAATTCCGTCCCGCAACAAACCATCTAAATTTTTTTTCAAGCTTTCTTTATCGGAAAACATCGTAAGCCTTGGTCGAAAACTAATTGGCTGGTCGTGTTTTGAAACGATAGTCACCTCTATATTAATTGCATTTGCTGCATAACTTTCACTTTTATAAATCCCCTCTAATTTCGCTTTCATTTGAAAGCTAACAACTCGGTTGATGTTAAATGTATCGGTAACAGAAATTGGGGTTTCCACGCAATCCACGTACATAATTTGTCTATGAAAATTACTATTTAAGGGGATATCGTTAATATAAATTGTGTATTCATCCTCATTAGAGGACGGACGTGTTTACTAGCGCTCGGTTAACGTATTCAAGTTTGGTGCCTAACCGCATTTTAAATTAAAGTGTCGTGCTTTTTCTCCTTTTAATCGGCTTGTGACTTGTTCTGTCATATTCTGCCTCGTTGTTTTATCTACAATGGGAAAGAAGACGTGCAAGGATTGCTCTACTGTAGTAGTGAATCTCATTTCTTGCGCATCGTGCGACATATCATGTCATCCGGAATGTGGTGGATAGTGGAATGCTCCGCACGGAATCCAAACTGGTGGGCAATAATTATTTGGTTCGTATAGAGGAAATTAAGTAGCCACTGATGGACACATCGCTCAAAGACCTTTCCCAATACTGGGAGAGGACTGATGGGCCTATAACTCTGAACGCTATTCCGCGGCTTCCCAGGTTTCAGAACAGGAGAGACTCTCGCTGTCTTCCGGCAGTCAGGGAAATGGGAGAGCAAGAAAGCGTTTCAAAAAATGTAATAAATCTGGAGTCGGACCTTACCCGGCGCACAGTGGTTCCAAAGTGACTTTTTATGCACAAAATTCCGTATCTCAGTGAATTCTCAACCGATTTCTCATCCTTTTTTGCTCATTTTGTCGCACATTAAATTTGCTAAAATATCAAATACCTGAGTTGTGACCAAAACTTGATATTTTCTATCTTTTTTCTCACAATGTTTGATGAAAACTTTAGTAGAACAATCTTTGGGGCTAATTTGAAAAGATTTTGCTTATCTAAGTAGTTTTTTTTAACGTGAAGTCTTTAACTGGCACTTGGCAATAGCCGAATATTTAGAATGTCTGCCGAGTTTACTATAAACAGAAACGTCTAAAATATCAATTTAATGTATGGTTATTGAAGCTAACAGCGTTCAGAAATATTGGAGGAAGTCAAAACCCGGATTTATTATTTTACATTTTTATTTTTGTTTATTAGTAAAAAAACTTGATCGAATCTATCTGTACCACATATTTTGCATTTGAAATTTGGGTAAGAATGTAATAAACAAATTAAAGGTATGAGCTGCAACTATTTACGATTTCGGTGTTAATCCGATCTTGTTTAGTTGGCAATTGCGCCCATAGTGCCTTATTGTGGACAAAACTAAAACTAATGTTAGCCTACTTTCATATATTCTACATCTTCTGTGTCTTCTTCACAATTGGAGAATAGCTATTATGCGTTTTTCTCAAGTTCGACAGACGGAGTTGGCCATTGTGACTTCAAATTCGAAATTAAAGGATGCGATAATATTAGGTAACAAATTAAGCATCACAGTCTTATTTGTCGAATTATGAAGAAAACACAGAAGATGTAGAATATATGGAAGAAGGCTAATATTAGTTTTCTTGTTTAAAGGGTATAGCCGGTTAAGACGGCCAAATGTGCCCTTGAACCGAATTCGACTCACGATGGGTCATTCGAAAGCTTATAAAAAAAGAAACATTTGTGGCAAGTTTCAACTTTATATCTCCACCCGGAGGGTAGTAAAGGGCAAAAATAGAAAATCAGGTTTTTGCCGAATTTCTCCTGTACTAGGGGATGAAAAATTTTGAAAAAAATCAGAGGCAATTCTGTTATCGGGGCACATATTAGAGAATTGTTTCAGATTTTTAAATTGAAAAACCGAGCTGTGAAAAATAAAAAACGCCAAAAAATGCTGAATAATGCCGGTTGTGTATCGAAGCAGTCTTGGCACTATAATTATATTTTTACTGTAAGTACGTATCATTGTTACTATTGTCCTGAATTTTTTTCAGATTTTTCAATTTGGTGCGCCGCAGTTAAAAAAATTAAAAACCGAGTTTTTCGTCGTTTTTTCCGTCTGAGAGTAACTAATAGGTCGAATTTTCGTACATACTTTATGGAATACGTCTTTTATGCAATCTTCAATGTCTTCACATGCAATAAAACAGCGTAGAAATTAAAAGAACTAAACATGCCGTGACACTACAGTCCAAAATGTGTAGCATATTTTCAACGGCGTCGATGGCGCAGTGGTAAAGTGTTGTACTGCTGAATCGCTGCGAACTTTTTGAACGTCGGTTCGAGCCTCGGAAATTCTAAGTCGCGCACATTCATTTTTTTCACATTAATTATGTATTTTTTCGATTTCTAACTATATGACAATGGTCAGTATTTATTCACAATGTTTTTAATGATGTTGAAATATACGTAAAATCAACGTATATTAAACGTCGAAATATACGTAAAAATACTATTAAAAACTTTGTAAATAAATATTGACCATTGTCTTATAGTTGGAAATCGAAAAAATGCATAATTATTGTGAAAAAAATGAATGTGCGCGGACTTAGAATTTCCGAGGCTCGAACCGACGTTCAAAAAGTTCGCAGCGATTCAGCAGTACAACACTTTACCACTGCGCCATCGACGCCGTTGAAAATATGCTACACATTTTAGACTGTAGTGTCACGGCATGTTTAGTTCTTTTAATTTCTACGCTGTTTTACTGCGTGTGAAGACATTGAAGATTGCATAAAAGACGTATTCCATAAAGTATGTACGAAAATTCGACCTATTAGTTACTCTCAGACGGAAAAAACGACGAAAAACTCGGTTTTTAATTTTTTTAACTGCGGCGCACCAAATTGAAAAATCTGAAAAAAATTCAGGACAATAGTAACAATGATACGTACTTACAGTAAAAATATAATTATAGTGCCAAGACTGCTTCGATACACAACCGGCATTATTCAGCATTTTTTGGCGTTTTTTATTTTTCACAGCTCGGTTTTTCAATTTAAAAATCTAAAACAATTCTCTAATATGTGCCCCGATAACAGAATTGCCTCTGATTTTTTTCAAAATTTTTCATCCCCTAGTATAGGAGAAATTCGGCAAAAACCTGATTTTCTATTTTTGCCCTTTACTACCCTCCGGGTGGAGATATAAAGTTGAAACTTGCCACAAATGTTTCTTTTTTTATAAGCTTTCGAATGACCCATCGTGAGTCGAATTCGGTTCAAGGGCACATTTGGCCGGCTTAACCGGCTATACCCTTTGAATTGTTTAATCTATAGTTATTTTTTCTTTTATCACCCTTTAATGATATATGATTGAAGCTGGTTAATAAACTCGTTGTTTCGGAACCAAGAGTTCCGAATTTATTTGTGTTATTTTAATCCTTAAAGAAAATTTTGAAAAACTAGTGTATGACATTTTAGCAAATTTAATCCTCGACAAAACAAGCCAAAAAGAATGAGAAATCGGTTGAGAATTCACTGAGATTCGGAATTTTGTGCATAAAAAGTCACTTTGTAACCACTATGCACCGGGCGCAGGTTCGACGGGTCGGTCATACAGCGATTCTTAGAATATAGTGGGGATGTTAATTGTGCGATTTTTTAATCATAGGCTCCGTGCAGATTTTGAAGTGCTACTGTAAAACTCTGCAGTTTAGACTTATTTTTGCACAAGGTATCGTTCATAACTTGGTTTATAGCAGTATAGATTTGTCTTGATATAAGATCTACGGTGACGGTTCGGGACGAACGTGAACATGATTAACGATACCGAAATTAATATGGAAAGATATGACTTAATACTTACTTGCACCTTTGAAAGTCTCTCTTTTTAATTTTGTTAAGATGTTGTTCCTAAGCAATAGAATTTCAAGATCTTCTGCCCATTCGAAATCACCCGATTGAACATGGGAGATTTTATTGTAACCGAGATTCAGATGTAATAGTCTCTGGCATCTATGATGGAAAAATGCGAAATGTGTATCATTGAATTACTATCTTGCATATAGTTCCACGTTTTTGTTAGCCTTTAATTTCCATAATTGTGAAGTCATCGATACCCGGATAATGCTGCAACAGGAATCGCGTCTAAGTTATTTGTGGCGAGTGACAAAGCCCGCAAATTTTCTGCAAACTCTTGAAACGTGTCTCCAGAAATGTTCCTTATATCGTTATTCGCAAGGTACAAATAGGAAAGTTTCTTTAATCGGCTAACAGCTCCAGGAACACTTGGAAGCTCATTATTTTCCAGATTCAAATACTCCAAAGTATCCTCGAGTTCTCGGAAAGCATCGTTGTCGACATGTTTGATCGAGTTCGACGACAGATGAATTCTTTTAATGTCCAGACGGTCAAAAGTCCCAGCAGTTAAGGAGCTCAATTTGTTATTGTCTAAGTTAAAGTCTCTGATTCTTAAGGTGCGATTCGTTAGACTCGATGCACGAATCCATTCAATACAATTCTCACTGACATCAACTAATTCCAAATTTAAACTTTTAAAGTCAGGTAACTCAAGACTCTTAAAGTCGTTGCCTCTTAGATATAACCACGTAAGGTCTTTCAAAGTTTTTAATGAAGATGGAAAAGTTTTCAGGAGGTTGTTGTTTAAACTTAACGTGTGCATGTTAGGAGGTAAACTGTCTTCTGAAAGTTCTTCAATATTATTATTGTCCAAATTCAGCCAGACCAAAGACCCAAATGTGGAGAAAAGATTTGGTATGTCGATGATTGAATTGTCTCCGAAAAAAGCGTTCGTTAATGTTTCTTTCATATGACCCCAATCACCGTCCAATGATGTTAAATGATTGCTAAAAATAAACACTTTCTTTAATCGTTTTATCTATAAAACAGTTTGTTTGTATTTTCATGCGATCAAATTTTCATCTTATTTACTTCATGAATTATTAATAAAACTAAACTATTGAATTAAGTTGCTATTCATTTACCTATGCATATTCAGCCAATTCAATTTTCGCAGGTCCCGAAAGGCTTTAAAAGGTACATCTTCCAAGTAGTTGTAACTGAGATCCAATGAACGCAAACTGTCCGCAATACCTCTAATAACAAAGCCGATAGAACTGTAAGTTTCTTTTTATGTTTAAAACACTGAAACATATATCTTTACACAAATGCAATATATGGTTCTATTATAACTGAAAATTCATATACTTCTTTTTAAACAATCCCTGATTTAATACATGAGATGTATATTCTACAAATACAAAATTGTTGACCGAAATTAAGCGTCGTAGAAATAGAAAGAGTCCATTAATTCCGTATAGTTTAGAATCAATTAGTTTCTCCATTTAGAACCAGAGTTACAAGGGTAACAGTTTAAAAGCTGTTGGTCGTCACAGTATATGCTGATAAAAGAGGAGTACCGTTTTGTACACTTCTATGACTTCAGATTACGATGTAAGACGGTGAGACTAAAAATAGGCATAAAGAGAACATCTGTAAAAGGTAGGCTCTCACTACGCCTCTCCTTCCATGGGCTCATTTTATTCTTCTTATGCTTTTGTTATGTATTTTGACAATTTGACTCCAAGCCGCGGATTCTTTTTCGAGAATATTTTGAGGAAGAGAGGCGACTAGAGCCGAGACGAGGCGTAGTGTGAGCCTACTAAATTAACGACGGTACATGAAAAGGTTCTCTGAGCAATTGACCAAACACATGAACCGAAGCAAGCTCAGGTAACTTCAGGTACGAAGAAACCGAGGGGACGCGAGCTGATACAGATGTGAGGGCAAGAAGAAGTTGCGTCGAGGCGAGGCGTAATGAGAGCCTACCTTCATAGCGGCTAGTACACGTTACAAGAGAAACATTTTGACCTGGAATTTCAGAGTTAAGGTCAACTTGGCGATACATTTTCACACACTTCTTTCGCTCTAAGAGCGCAAAATTACTTATTTACACTGCATTCCACATTAGAGCATACCGATTTCGCGCAGGCACGACCCTCAGGAGGCCTTGCTACGCTCGACTCCCCACTTAACCGCCTATGTTTTTCTCCGTCGCACGGCCCTCTACTCTCTCTGTTAACTTTTCGTGCACTGTTTACGTTGACAACAGCCAGGTCGCGTTATTCCTTAGAAATTACCACCACCAATCGCATGTGGTTCAAACTGTGGGTAGTAGTGGGTACACTTTGTAGCGGTAACTACTATTTTGCAAGACAAACATTTCTTTACACATCCATTCAAAAGTTATGTATTTTTATTCGATATGATGTGTAAATTTCGGAACCGTTATTGCGTATAACAATTAGGCATGCTTTATAGTCGAATTTACGAAAGAAGGCACCTTGGGACCGGGGCCTAAATTGGCGATGTTGCCGCTACTCCAGGCTCGCCATTGGTGCTTGCCCTACGCGGCTCCCTACGCCTTGGCCAATGACTTTCGACTACTTAGCTGTGGGCCTAGAGTAATCGTTGCCCTTGTCGGGTGTATATTACTATCCTCTTCCAGAGGGCGAACCCGGTGAGTGAGAGAAACACAGTTGTGCTTGAAGATAGAAAGAGACGCCCGATCTGCTACACAACGTGGCAACGTCGCACGAAGTACGGAGCAGGCATTGGGTGTCTCCCGAGCCACGCGCGCCGGCCTACGGGCCGCCCAGGTGCCTTCTTTCGTAAATTCTACTCTAGGTATTGCTACTTGGGTCATTCCACGCCAAATCGAACACTTTTCTCCATCGATGTCTCGGTTTTTTTTTTAAACTTGAATATGTTGTGGTCCTCGTGGAATTAGGGATGGTTTAATTCATCATTTTGTCTATTTCGAGTCTGTTTAAAAAATACGGGGCCTTGAATTTTGCGATTTTTGCCTATTTTCGTGAAAATGAGTTGTACTTATGAATTTTATCTCGGAAACTATTTGTCGAATTTAGTTGATTCTTACGGCATTTCAATGTGGAAGGATCAGCCTTTCTGAATAAATTTTTTCCAGATCCAAAAATTTATTTTGCAACATTGAAAATTATAAACAAATTTTTGTTTTGCAAATTCGAGCTCGAAGTCGCGATTTTATAAATCCGAAAAAAATACTACCATGTTCCTTGAAGTTTTCTCTACAAAATAAGCCTATCCCCAGCGTGGCGCGGCTCCTATTAACGTTGCAGTGGGGTGGTAAATACAGCGGTTCGCGCCGAATCAGGTAAGCGGACCGGGCTTCGTCGCCGCGCCGTTCCCTTCAAAATTACAGACGGATCCCTTATCGCTCGAGTATATACACGCGCCAGAATATAGAAACAGAAGGACGCGCGACGATTAAGTGCAAGAAAAGGTTCGCCATAGGGAGGAGATATTACTATGAAATGGTGGAAACTTCGCGTCTGCATCCTTGCAGGTACGATTGGTCATAAAATAATTTCCCTCCTACGGCTTACCTTCTCTCGCAGCGCATACGTGGAGCTAGTTTTTGTTTTGATATTCCAACGCGTGTTTATACTCGAGCGATAAGGGATTCGACAGCATGGTCGCGCACACCTGTATACCGACTTTTTCCGACCATCAGGACACATCTGCATCTCCTTGAATTCCATTTTATATGACCTTACCTGGGAGCAGCGTAGTTAATATTCCAACGAGTGGGAATTCCCAATACCTACCGCGGTGCGAGGCATCGGGCAACCTTTTAAATATTTTCAATCGACTAGAATCTTTCACAATTGCGTGCATTATCACAAAGCCGATAGACGAATCAGTCGGATCATAAGTACGTTGCGCGTTTAATAAGCATGTAAAGCAAAGCGCATGTAACACTTTTTTAGGACCTTCATTAGGGTAAATCCGGGAGACGCGGTCGGGCCGGAGAGTTGGTCGAGTTGCTATATTTTACACTCTGTACCTAAAAATGCGTTACAGTGCAGACCAATTCCTTCTCTAGAAGCTAAACAGTCGAATGAATAGCGTCATTTCGCTTCCTTCTGTGTTTTTCTGGATTTATAGGCTTTAAAAGGTACATTGAGGTTACATTTAACCTCTTTTGTCAAACAGCGGTTGTACAGAATCGCATTTAAAATATACTTCTAAGTTTATTTTGGTTTAATGTTTGGGATAATAAGATAGTAGAGATTGAGGGACTATGCAGCCAAAGTATTTCGCCATATTAACTCTTCCTCTCAAAGCTAACGAGAATACTATCTCTCGGTACAGAAAGGAGAGATGGTCGAGTTATGATTTTTTTATTATTTTTGTTAATCTTTTTATTTTTTATTATTATTTTATTCTTATTTTTGTTTATTTAGTTTATTTATTCACTTTTGTATTCATTTGCCTTGCTAATCGCCAGTAGGTAGTTCACTTTTCCCTTTATGTGTTCTTTACTTTTTTAGCGAATACAAATTAAATATCATTGAATCTGTAGTTGTATTCACTCATAAATAATTTTGCGTCATCCTTTGTTAATTTTTCATGAATAATTATGTGCCTGGTCTCTGCCAATGACGAAAACCATTTCTCCCGGCCCCTCGGGAAAGGTGGTCAGATGTCATGACTTCAGTTTTCAACCCATTTTACAGTAAATATTTTCTAAGGGGGTATACCCGTTTGAACCCTCGGAAAATGTGTACATTTTGTGGATTTTTTTACAAGTCAACGGTTTGATGCAGATTTCCCGTTTTTTTACTATCTTGACATAGTATTATGAACTACTCAAAAAAAAAGTTTCAGTTAAAAAACTATTGTTTTTTGGAAGTTATGCATTCACATCCTAAAGTCTTTCGATTTTAGACGGTTAAACGGTGGCCCTGAAAACAGCTGTATGTCATGTCTGAAATCAAAAACAATAAAATTTTCTTATAAAGTATGTCAATAGCTATCATCCAACGAAGCCGATTTTGAAAATTTTAGAAAATAAAGTAATGGTGAGAGATCAAAGGTAAAGTTAGATTTTTCTAAGAGAAAAATCCACCTTTTTTCTTTATAAATAATAAAGGGGAATCGGAATAAAAAAAGCCTTCGTTGGACGATGTGAAATCCTATTATGATTCTGCATGCAAAATTGGAAGTGAATTGGTTGAACGTAGCGCGAGTTTTTAGGGGCACCGTTTAGCCATCTAAAATCGGGAGACTTTCGGACATGTATTCATAACTTCCAAAAAACGATAGTTTTTTAACTGAAACTTTTCTTTTATGTAGTTCATAATACTACGTAATGATAGTAAAAAAACGGGAAATCTGCATCCAGCCATTGACTTGTAAAATAATCCACAAATTTTACTGATTTTCCGAGGCTTCAAACGGATATACCCCCTTAAAGCAAATATCGACCAGTTTTTCTGAATCAGCATATATTTGGCATTTTCCCTGCAAACAGTGGGATGTTGCATTTTCCCCCGATTTCGTGGCATTCGGTCACACTATGCGACATAGAATACAGGTGATTAGGGGAGAGTAGAGTTGAAGCGGAATGTTTTTTCTTATGTGTATAATATATATTTTTGTTATATTTTATTTGTAATACTTATACCGAAAACATATATTTATAGTTTTTTACATAAATGAATACTTTTTAAATCGTACATCCAAAGGGGAGCGTTCCATTTTACCCTACTTCCCCCTACTCCATTGTTGGAACTTTAGATGCATTGGCAAATGTCCGCCAGGAGTGTCTTCCCGCCAAATCGCACCCCCGCTGCTGAAGAAGCGCGACCTGCCGGGTCAAAACACCATTTACTTACGCGCGATTTCCGGTACTTCCCAAATGAGACCACTCAGAACGGTCAATTTGGGCTTGAAATTGTATCGGTAGTGTTTCCGGTTTCGAGTCTTCGTTCACGGTAAACGGAGGACTCTGGGCCATAGCCAAGTGAACATTCGAAGGGTCAACACCGTGTCGCGCAAGCAGAAAATTGCAAAGAAAATGGAGCAGTGCCACGACTTGATCGAACATTATGAGAGGCACCGCGTGCTGTGGGACACCACCCTGGCAGGGTACCACGATAAAAACCTCAGGACAGATGCGTGGAAGGAGATCAGCAGGAGGATGAATCGACCAGTGGGTTCACTAAAACTAAAAATGAAATTGCTGATGGGGTCCTATCGGCGTGAGAAATCGAGGGTGAAACACAGCCTCATCACCAATTCAGGTTTGAAAATTCTCATTTAACTAAATTTTTTTATTTGTGACATCAATCGGGCTTATTGTTAGTTATGCAGAAAGCTGATAACCCTTGTTACGATCCCGGGCTGCGGTAACGCGAGAGGCCGGCGAGAAGGGTATTTCCCAAGGAATATGGTTTATGAGTTTGTTAGTTAGCTGCGCGGACGAACCTGATGCGAAATCAGGGAGCCGCCAGGATTATTGACGGCGAGGACGAACCTGATGCGAAATCAGGGAGCCTCTAGGAATGGAGTCACACGCGGACGAACCTGATTCGTAATCAGGGAGCCGCAGGAAGGTGAAACGTCGTGAACGAACCCGATGCGAAATCGGGGAGTCACTAGGATGAAGTTCACAGACGAACCTGGTGCGAAACCAGGGAGTTGTTAGGAGGTTGGAGTATTCACAGACGAACCTGGTGCGAAACCAGGGATCTGTTCGGAAGTTGATAGATTTACAGACGAACCTGATGCGAAATCAGGGAGCTGTAGGATACGGACGAACCTGATGCGAAATCAGGGAGCTGTAGGAATCGGACGAACCTGATGCGAAATCAGGGAGCCGTAGGAGGGTGAGGTTTCGTGGACGAACCCGATGCGAAATCGGGGAGCCACTGGGTTAGAGAAGATTCCTTATTTTGGGTGAAAGGTTGCAAACGAACCTGATGCGAGATCAGGGAGTCGCGGGAAATGTTAGTAATGCCTCGTAACTCTTAATTAATATTTTATACAACTCGAGCGGTAAAGTTGTATCAGTAGGTGAGTGCTACTAATATTATAAGGATCACTGGGTAAAAGATGGGTTTAACGAATCTACTCGATTTAGACGTGAACACCATTAGTATATTCAATAATTAGTTATTGTACAAATGTAACTGTCGCGATTAAATTATAAATAAAAGTGTGTAGATTACCACCAGTTGCACGGTGTTGAGGCACTGGCGATGCAGGGCGTACGAGTGGATATTTCAAAGCTCCAAATAGAATATAAACCGGACTCGCGGATCCTATGAGGTTAACTATGATTCTGACAGGGACTTTAGCCCGATCTTACCAACTCTGTACGAGCGTGACACGACGTTACTCTACGCGTGACTGTACTGCTTTTAACCAACGAGGGTTGAAACCAAAGGGTTTATATAGTCCCAAAATGGGTGGGGATTCATTAGAAATCTCCATATAAGGAAATCCGTATGGTCGTCGTCGAGTCACTCCCGTTCCCATGATCGTGATCCAGATGGTCGAGATCATGACCCCCTTAGTGGTATGTGATAAACAAAAAGGCTTTTAGGGCGTTTTCCCTTCGCAGACGCGAGCTCGAAAAGTGGTTGAGAGCGGCGTATGGGAGAATTCCACATACGTAACACCCTAAATGATTTGAAACTGAGCGCATTTAGTTTAAGGACTGAAAATGTTAAAGAACAGTAGTTTATTTATTTTGGGTATATTTTCTTTCTTGTTATTCTTTCACAACGTTATGTAATGGATTATTTGATGGTGAGCAGTGTAATTGATATTATTTTAAATTTTGTGTAGCTTTTGTTTTTTATGCCTAAATTGCAAATGGCCTGGTAATTTTAATAATTGTATAATGTAAAAGTTGTCCTGCGATTTGATTTTTTCCCCAAATTAAAGATCGCAAAAAGATGGGTTCCGTAATGCGTTTAAATATGTTTCGGTCATTTTAAAGGTGGTTGCTTTTGGCATAATGATGCCCAAGCGAAGACCTCGATGCAAAAGCTACGTAAGCGCAATGTTTGCTGAAATATTTCTTGCTTAACTTTTAAATGTTTTTATACTTTGCCGATTGATGGGTATAAAAACGAGACAACTTTCGCAAATTGGACTTACTCGGTTTTTGCAACAAGGTCTTCAATTAATACACTTGATAGTGGATGTATTTTTTTGTCGAAAATGGCTTTTTATTGACTTGGAAGTAAACAATTATGTTCTTCCTTATACAGGCAGAGGAGAAATATATACATCACGATGGTTCGCGTTCGATTGGTTCCAATTTTTGGCAGATAGAGACGTTCCACGGGAGACAGCGGATACAGTGAACGACTTAAGAACCCCTCTTTACAAGCTTTTATTAGACTAATTTATAGTAAAACCATTTCTCTTTAAACAAGTTTTTATATAAAAATTTAACTGCACTTGCAACATTGTTAGTTATACATACATAAATACACATATACATACATAGATACTAGGGTGGTCCTTAAGATGGGAATGATACCGCTCAAGCAGTATCGATACCTAGCGGTGAAGTATCATGGCATCTCAAGCACGTATGAGTACCGTAGGTATCAAAAGGTATCGATACCTAAATGATACCTACTCAAAAGGTTCGATGCTTTGTAGGTATCATCATCTTAGCTGGACTTGGTGTCGATACTATTCGAACCCGAAACAAGCATGCCATAGGAATCGAAACAGAAATAAGTACTTGGAAAGAATCGTTTCCCAAATGATACCTACAAACTCTCGTTCCTTTAAGCTCGACTGCGTTGGGGTTCGACGAAATGCCAGATGCCGAGGACACCCCCCCCCTACCCCCCGGGCGATAACTCACCGAGTGTTGCGACTTTCGACCCTCGAAATGGTCGGAATACCCATTAAGAAGGAAGAAATTTTTCAGTTCTGCATTTCTCATCAGATCTTTGCGAAACCGACGCCAATCGATTCATTATGTTTCGCCGATGAAATTAACACCAAGAAAGACGTAATTCGGAGCATAATGAAGGAACTTAAATGAAAAATCGATTTATATACTTTTACACTAAGTTCGTTAAAAATATAATTAGTATAATTTTAGTATAATTTTATGCATAAAAAGTATAATTTTCATTGGAAAAACGTAAGAAATCCATCGGTATCACTTCCATATCGATACGATAAAGAATAAAGAATTTCTTAATACGCTGAAATGAATATTTCACCCTCGACTGCGGGGCGCCAACCTCGATTCGCTGCGGTCGACCGAAGATTCCTATCTTTATTCTTCATCGTATCGATATGGAAGTGATACCGATGGATTTCTTATGTTTTTCCTATGAAAATTATACCAAATTTCATGTAATCAGACTATTTTTAACGAACTTAGTGTGAAATTATATAAATCGATTTTTCATTTAAGTTCCTTCATTATGCTCCGAATTACGTCGTTCTTATTGTTAATTTCATCGGCGAAATATAAGGAATCGATTGGCGTCGGTTTCGCCAAGATCTGATGAGAAATGCAGAACTGAAAGATTTCTCATTTCTTAATGGGCAGGTACTATACAGGGTGTCCCAAAAATGCTGTGGGTCCTTAAAGGGGGTGATTCGGGGGGTGATTGTAAACAACTTTTTCCTTTGCGAAAAAGTTCTCCGATGTTTCGTTAACGAGATATTAACAAAAAGAACCGACCAATCAGAGCGCGAGTCTGACGGCCGAGTTCCCGCGCTAGCGTGGCTACGCGCCGCGCTGCGAGTGTGAACAAGCAACTCGGCATGCAACGAAGAAAATTGTGTAGAATGGCAAATGAAAAAAAGGAACAAATAAAATCGAACGCGTTGTCATGGTTTGTTTGTTATTTAATGTGAATATTTAATAAAGGATAAATGGATGAAAATCACGTGTAACGTAAAAAGACGAATACAAAGTTTTTTTTTTAGAAGATTCGAAAATAATAATTATTTGAAGTGGGAGGATAAGGAATACGTAAATTTACGAAAAGGTAATGTAACGGGAAATTAACGAAAAGTGATCGTAGTTCGTTATTGTGTTAAAAATCCGTAATTCAATAACGGCCAGCACTGTTGCTGATAACGAATAAGTCTGTTTAAAAAGCCCGAATAAATATTATCGCCGGAAATAAGTCATCGCTTGCGTTAAATTTAAAAATGAATGATTACCAATGAAATAACTAAAACTCACCCTTGTTGGAAATTCACCTGCAGCTTGAAAATCTGTGTCACAGGGTCACTGAACCAATCCTGGTCATCGATGGACGAGCCCAGTGCACAGCTGATCCCAGGTATACGACACTACTCAAAGTTAAGGGTCGCAATTTCAGGTGCGTCCAGGTCAACGTGCCGAATATTCACTTCACTGCACGGCTACTAACACTGATCACTTTATTTAATTTTTATGGAACCTGTTGTTCCTACGTTCTAAAAATTGGTGGCCCCGAAAGGGGCCGATTGTTGGCAATTGAAGAATCGGAATATTCTAGCGCAAATGCTCGCGCAGCAGCACTTGCGTTCCCGTCGTTCGGGGCGTACACCCAGAACATCCGGTAGTATTCCTGGGCTGTGAACAGTTCTGCAACGCGATTTCTAGCTGACTGACAGGATTTTTTCCAAGCAACTTCCGCTACCCCCAAATAGCTTCTCTGGTTCCATTATGAGTTAACTCCCACCAGGCCAAGAGGCTTTAGGTAAAAAGAAGCCAGCACACTTTCGGAACACACGTGTTTTGCAGAAGTGCACCGAAAACTTTCACAAAAGCCCGCGATCCGTCCTTCTACTGCCAATGTACCCATTGCTTCGAGATAGAAAACAGACACCACGTGTATCGGTTCGAAAGGGTCCGAAGGGAAGAGGCGGAGAAAGTCTTCGAGTTGCTATAAAGAAGAAAATGCATACCATTCCTGTAGTCCCGCCTGCTTCGTTCTACCCTCAAATTAAAGACGGATCCCTTATCTCTCGTGTCTAAACACGCGCTCGAGTTTCAAAACAAAAGCACGCGTCGACGTATTCCGTGCGAGAGACGGTGGGCTTGAAGTCTGATTGGCCCTAGTCGAACCAATCTGCCCTGCATCCATCCCAAACGGCCACTGTCCTCAAGAGGCCCTCTTGACAGCAATATCTCCTCCCCAAGGCCCACCTTCTCTCGCACCGAATCCGTCGACGCGTGCTTTTGTTTTGAAATTCGAGTGCGTGTTTAGGCACGAGAGATAAGCAGGCCCGATTGGTTAGTTTGTGGCCAATCGGACCTCAAGCCCACAGCCCTCGGGCCTGCTTATCTCTCGTGCCTAAACACGCGCTCGAATATCAAAATAAAAGCATGCGTCGACGTATTCGGTGCGAGAGAAGGTGGGCCTTGGGGAGGAGATATTGCTGTCAAGTGGGCCTCTTGAGGACAGTTGCCATTTGCGAGGGATGCAGGGCCAATCGGACCTCAAGCCCACCGTCTCTCGCACGGAATACGTCGACGCGTGCTTTTGTTTTGAAACTCGAGCGCGTGTTTAGACACGAGAGATAAGGGATCCGTCTTTAATTTGAGGGTAGAACGAAGCAGGCGGGACTACAGGAATGGTATGCATTTTCTTCTTTATAGCAACTCGAAGACTTTCTCCGCCTCTTCCCTTCGGACCCTTTCGAACCGATACACGTGGTGTCTGTTTTCTATCTCGAAGCAATGGGTACATTGGCAGTAGAAGGACGGATCGCGGGCTTTTGTGAAAGTTTTCGGTGCACTTCTGCAAAACACGTGTGTTCCGAAAGTGTGCTGGCTTCTTTTTACCTAAAGCCTCTTGGCCTGGTGGGAGTTAACTCATAATGGAACCAGAGAAGCTATTTGGGGGTAGCGGAAGTTGCTTGGAAAAAATCCTGTCAGTCAGCTAGAAATCGCGTTGCAGAACTGTTCACAGCCCAGGAATACTACCGGATGTTCTGGGTGTACGCCCCGAACGACGGGAACGCAAGTGCTGCTGCGCGAGCATTTGCGCTAGAATATTCCGATTCTTCAATTGCCAACAATCGGCCCCTTTCGGGGCCACCAATTTTTAGAACGTAGGAACAACAGGTTCCATAAAAATTAAATAAAGTGATCAGTGTTAGTAGCCGTGCAGTGAAGTGAATATTCGGCACGTTGACCTGGACGCACCTGAAATTGCGACCCTTAACTTTGAGTAGTGTCGTATACCTGGGATCAGCTGTGCACTGGGCTCGTCCATCGATGACCAGGATTGGTTCAGTGACCCTGTGACACAGATTTTCAAGCTGCAGGTGAATTTCCAACAAGGGTGAGTTTTAGTTATTTCATTGGTAATCATTCATTTTTAAATTTAACGCAAGCGATGACTTATTTCCGGCGATAATATTTATTCGGGCTTTTTAAACAGACTTATTCGTTATCAGCAACAGTGCTGGCCGTTATTGAATTACGGATTTTTAACACAATAACGAACTACGATCACTTTTCGTTAATTTCCCGTTACATTACCTTTTCGTAAATTTACGTATTCCTTATCCTCCCACTTCAAATAATTATTATTTTCGAATCTTCTAAAAAAAAAACTTTGTATTCGTCTTTTTACGTTACACGTGATTTTCATCCATTTATCCTTTATTAAATATTCACATTAAATAACAAACAAACCATGACAACGCGTTCGATTTTATTTGTTCCTTTTTTTTCATTTGCCATTCTACACAATTTTCTTCGTTGCATGCCGAGTTGCTTGTTCACACTCGCAGCGCGGCGCGTAGCCACGCTAGCGCGGGAACTCGGCCGTCAGACTCGCGCTCTGATTGGTCGGTTCTTTTTGTTAATATCTCGTTAACGAAACATCGGAGAACTTTTTCGCAAAGGAAAAAGTTGTTTACAATCACCCCCCGAATCACCCCCTTTAAGGACCCACAGCATTTTTGGGACACCCTGTATAGTACCTGCCCATTAAGAAATGAGAAATCTTTCAGTTCTGCATTTCTCATCAGATCTTGGCGAAACCGACGCCAATCGATTCCTTATATTTCGCCGATGAAATTAACAATAAGAACGACGTAATTCGGAGCATAATGAAGGAACTTAAATGAAAAATCGATTTATATAATTTCACACTAAGTTCGTTAAAAATAGTCTGATTACATGAAATTTGGTATAATTTTCATAGGAAAAACATAAGAAATCCATCGGTATCACTTCCATATCGATACGATGAAGAATAAAGATAGGAATCTTCGGTCGACCGCAGCGAATCGAGGTTGGCGCCCCGCAGTCGAGGGTGAAATATTCATTTCAGCGTATTAAGAAATTCTTTATTCTTTATCGTATCGATATGGAAGTGATACCGATGGATTTCTTACGTTTTTCCAATGAAAATTATACTTTTTATGCATAAAATTATACTAAAATTATACTAATTATATTTTTAACGAACTTAGTGTAAAAGTATATAAATCGATTTTTCATTTAAGTTCCTTCATTATGCTCCGAATTACGTCTTTCTTGGTGTTAATTTCATCGGCGAAACATAATGAATCGATTGGCGTCGGTTTCGCAAAGATCTGATGAGAAATGCAGAACTGAAAAATTTCTTCCTTCTTAATGGGTATTCCGACCATTTCGAGGGTCGAAAGTCGCAACACTCGGTGAGTTATCGCCCGGGGGGTAGGGGGGGGGTGTCCTCGGCATCTGGCATTTCGTCGAACCCCAACGCAGTCGAGCTTAAAGGAACGAGAGTTTGTAGGTATCATTTGGGAAACGATTCTTTCCAAGTACTTATTTCTGTTTCGATTCCTATGGCATGCTTGTTTCGGGTTCGAATAGTATCGACACCAAGTCCAGCTAAGATGATGATACCTACAAAGCATCGAACCTTTTGAGTAGGTATCATTTAGGTATCGATACCTTTTGATACCTACGGTACTCATACGTGCTTGAGATGCCATGATACTTCACCGCTAGGTATCGATACTGCTTGAGCGGTATCATTCCCATCTTAAGGACCACCCTAGTATCTATGTATGTATATGTGTATTTATGTATGTATAACTAACAATGTTGCAAGTGCAGTTAAATTTTTATATAAAAACTTGTTTAAAGAGAAATGGTTTTACTATAAATTAGTCTAATAAAAGCTTGTAAAGAGGGGTTCTTAAGTCGTTCACTGTATCCGCTGTCTCCCGTGGAACGTCTCTATCTGCCAAAAATTGGAACCAATCGAACGCGAACCATCGTGATGTATATATTTCTCCTCTGCCTGTATAAGGAAGAACATAATTGTTTACTTCCAAGTCAATAAAAAGCCATTTTCGACAAAAAAATACATCCACTATCAAGTGTATTAATTGAAGACCTTGTTGCAAAAACCGAGTAAGTCCAATTTGCGAAAGTTGTCTCGTTTTTATACCCATCAATCGGCAAAGTATAAAAACATTTAAAAGTTAAGCAAGAAATATTTCAGCAAACATTGCGCTTACGTAGCTTTTGCATCGAGGTCTTCGCTTGGGCATCATTATGCCAAAAGCAACCACCTTTAAAATGACCGAAACATATTTAAACGCATTACGGAACCCATCTTTTTGCGATCTTTAATTTGGGGAAAAAATCAAATCGCAGGACAACTTTTACATTATACAATTATTAAAATTACCAGGCCATTTGCAATTTAGGCATAAAAAACAAAAGCTACACAAAATTTAAAATAATATCAATTACACTGCTCACCATCAAATAATCCATTACATAACGTTGTGAAAGAATAACAAGAAAGAAAATATACCCAAAATAAATAAACTACTGTTCTTTAACATTTTCAGTCCTTAAACTAAATGCGCTCAGTTTCAAATCATTTAGGGTGTTACGTATGTGGAATTCTCCCATACGCCGCTCTCAACCACTTTTCGAGCTCGCGTCTGCGAAGGGAAAACGCCCTAAAAGCCTTTCTGTTTATCACATACCACTAAGGGGGTCATGATCTCGACCATCTGGATCACGATCATGGGAACGGGAGTGACTCGACGACGACCATACGGATTTCCTTATATGGAGATTTCTAATGAATCCCCACCCATTTTGGGACTATATAAACCCTTTGGTTTCAACCCTCGTTGGTTAAAAGCAGTACAGTCACGCGTAGAGTAACGTCGTGTCACGCTCGTACAGAGTTGGTAAGATCGGGCTAAAGTCCCTGTCAGAATCATAGTTAACCTCATAGGATCCGCGAGTCCGGTTTATATTCTATTTGGAGCTTTGAAATATCCACTCGTACGCCCTGCATCGCCAGTGCCTCAACACCGTGCAACTAGTGGTAATTTATATAGTGGTTTGATTTACATAAGAAAAGTGTCTTCGTTTTGTTCCTACGGGCCTTATGAGCTGAGATATTTCGATGTAAAGTTGCAATTTGCTGAAATTTATGTTATTAAAATTCAGCATCGTCCCCGTCATCGTCGTCGCCCTACACTTCTAGGCAAGAGGGGAGTATGAAAGGGTGAGGAAATGTCCCTCAGGCACGTCGTTCATTGGATGCGGGTTTCGGCCAATCGTGTAACAAATTATTATCATGTGACAGCTAGCAGACAGAGAGTAGATCTGTCGAGGTAGTGTCAAAACAATTATAACCTGCAAGTGTTAAATGAGGAGGCCTGTCAAAATGTTTGAAATATCACGAGGTTTTACAACATATAGGACACTGAATTATTGTCTCAATTAACAAGGTAAGTCACCAAAATTTTTTAATAGATGATTTATGTAGAGCTTATTGAAACGAAGGGGACACACAGACTTGGAAGGTGTCCGGAGAAGGTTCTACAGTTCTACAATATATTGTTTTTATACCAGCAAACTATTTTTACATTAGAGTTTTTATGTAAAGCTTATAGGAATGAAGGAGACACGTGGGCTTGGATAGAAATGAAGGGGGCGCACAGGCTTGGATAGAAATGAAGGTGATGCACTGTTCCGTCTTACGGGAACAAAGGGGGGCTCAGAGCGAGGCGGAAATTTAACGGCATTATTATTACTAGGTAATTGACCACCTTCGACGCGTTTTGGGGAACATTTGCCTGCCAGATGTCTAATAGGGGGCAATCGACATCGTGCCATTTTTTTGGACACCTCGACCGTCATCGCTCGGAGAAAATCCTTTTATTGCTCTGTCAGCGGGTGGTATACGGGAACTTCAAATTAGTTTATACCACCGACCGTTACTGACTCGCGGGACAACACGCTCATAAACCGCGACCCTAGCGAGACGCTTCGGCCGATCAACCTGGCGAGGTGTGTTATCCAGATGTTTGGTTTTTCCTCCGCTACGTCACCAAGAGGAGAGGGTGCCTCCTCCACCACCGAAGTCACAGAGGGAAGGTTTCCCCTCTTCGACCAAAGCGGAACCAATCAGGCTTTTTGGCGCCTCCCAATTTTTCGCTGTCTTGTCTACCTTTGACATCGGAAAAGGTAGACAAGTCAGATTTCATAGAGCTCTCAACGAGCAACGATCTAAAGCTTGTTCGGGTCATCGTTCGGACCACAAGCACGACATCTCACGAATTGATCAGCATACGGATCAAATACTATTTCTACCAATAAATAGTTAGAAAAACAGTCACCTAAGATTAGTTTGGCGGGTGACACGATCGGCCGGCATCACGCGTACCCATAGGTTAATCGGGCTTTACAACCCCGAAAGAGAAACAAAATTTTCACGTGTGTGTCGGTGCGAACATGCACAGGTTTGGAGGTTGTCCAGAGAAGGTTATAGATACACAGAGGAACATCTTGTTTCGCACAAGTTTCTGAAAATTTGTTAAATAAGGTAAATTGACAAAATTTGTCAAATTAGCTTAGTATTGAGAATTAAAAAAATTATAGCATACTACTTACAACATACAGGGTGTCCGCGGGAAAGGTGTACAGCTGGATATCTCCTAAAGTATTGTTGCTAAAAATCTGAAAAAATTAGGGAACGCATGGTTCGAGGGGGCCAACTTATTAGCCCGAACGAATTTTTTTTATTATTATTATTTTGAAAGATACGATGGTCAAGTTCGGTTTTTCAAATGGAACTAATTTTTTTGAAGTCCTGAGTTGATAGTGCGTTAAAAGACAAAATCAATAAGCTATAATGTATACACTTTATTTCCACTGGTTTTTTTACTATTGCGCTTGCAAATTTACTGATTTTCACTGGGAAAAACGCCTCTGGAACAGCAAGGACCGGGGTCGGTCTTACTGGCGCTACGGGTGGCACTGCCTGTTGAAATAGATACTTACCTGTGAAAGGTCTACGCCAGGAAAGGCTGGACAATTCTTTTCCATCAAAAATGCTACTTAGGTAGGTACATCTGCGGTATCGAGAAGCGCACCGTTACTTTTATTTCGCACTTGCTTCTACGCTCGGATGACCGGTTCTTTTGGGAGGGATGCACGTTCGATTGATTAGGTTAGAAGGTGTGAAAGTTGCTAGACTAAATATCAACCATAGGGAGCAGGTTGTATCAGAACCAATCGGATTTGCATCCCTCACAAACGGTTGCTTTCTCGAAGAGGCCCTCTTCACAGCAATACTACCTCCCCAATGCCCACCTGCTCTCGCACGGAATACCTCAACGCATGCTTTCATTTTGATATCGGAGCTCGTGTTTATACTCGAGAGGACCATGCGTGGACAGCGGGCTACCCAATTTCTTGCTGTGTCTGTCCACAAGGAGTATTGACGGTGGATTGTAGGAGCGTAGATGTCCGGATGCCAGTTATTGAATTCAAGGGACGATAGAAACACTTTATTCCAAAACACACATGTACTATGTATAATTAAAGTAAATCGTATTCCTCTCGGGCAGGAGTCGCCCGACGCTCGTCGACGAGATGCGGCCGGTACCCCGTGGCGAGGGCTACCCTTCGCAGTGCCTCACCCGATTTTTATGGCTTTTTTCGGAAAAAGGTACGAATCCTGGACCGAGCGTAGCGAATTAGGGTCGAACCTCGTCAGTCGAGGGTGTCACATCCTTTACAGCGTATTAAAAAATTATTTTCTTCGTCGTATCGAAAGGAAAGTGTCGCCGATGGATTCCTTATGTTTTTCTGATGAAAATCATGCCAAATATCATGCAAATCGGGCTACTTTGACACAAGCTACTTGTATTCCTTATGTAAAAGTTGTCCGATTTACACGACATTTGGCATGATTTTCATCAGAAAAACATAAGGAATCCTTCGCTGCCACTTTCCTTTCGATATGATGAAGAAAATAATTTTTTAATACGCTGTAATGAATATTTTACCCTCGACTGCGGGGGCTCAACCCCAATTCGCTACGTTGGGCCCGGGATTCGTACCTTTTTTCGGAAAAAGCCATAAAAATCTCACTTGTTAATGATATTCCAAACCCTTCGAGGGTCGAAAGTCATAAAATTCGATGGGCACTGCGGGGTGACGGGCATATCTGGAGAATTACCCTGTATCTTTTTATAAAATAAAATAATTCTTTATTCTTTATCGTATGGATATGGAAGTGTCGCCGATGGATTCCTTGGGGTTTTCCGATAAAAATCATGCCAAATGTCGTGTAAATCGGACAACTTTTACATAAGGAATACAAGTAGCTTGTGTCAAAGTAGCCCGATTTGCATGATATTTGGCATGATTTTCATCAGAAAAACATAAGGAATCCATCGGCGACACTTTCCTTTCGATACGACGAAGAAAATAATTTTTTAATACGCTGTAAAGGATGTGACACCCTCGACTGACGAGGTTCGACCCTAATTCGCTACGCTCGGTCCAGGATTCGTACCTTTTTCCGAAAAAAGCCATAAAAATCGGGTGAGGCACTGCGAAGGGTAGCCCTCGCCACGGGGTACCGGCCGCATCTCGTCGACGAGCGTCGGGCGACTCCTGCCCGAGAGGAATACGATTTACTTTAATTATACATAGTACATGTGTGTTTTGGAATAAAGTGTTTCTATCGTCCCTTGAATTCAATAACTGGCATCCGGACATCTACGCTCCTACAATCCACCGTCAATACTCCTTGTGGACAGACACAGCAAGAAATTGGGTAGCCCGCTGTCCACGCATGGTCCTCTCGAGTATAAACACGAGCTCCGATATCAAAATGAAAGCATGCGTTGAGGTATTCCGTGCGAGAGCAGGTGGGCATTGGGGAGGTAGTATTGCTGTGAAGAGGGCCTCTTCGAGAAAGCAACCGTTTGTGAGGGATGCAAATCCGATTGGTTCTGATACAACCTGCTCCCTATGGTTGATATTTAGTCTAGCAACTTTCACACCTTCTAACCTAATCAATCGAACGTGCATCCCTCCCAAAAGAACCGGTCATCCGAGCGTAGAAGCAAGTGCGAAATAAAAGTAACGGTGCGCTTCTCGATACCGCAGATGTACCTACCTAAGTAGCATTTTTGATGGAAAAGAATTGTCCAGCCTTTCCTGGCGTAGACCTTTCACAGGTAAGTATCTATTTCAACAGGCAGTGCCACCCGTAGCGCCAGTAAGACCGACCCCGGTCCTTGCTGTTCCAGAGGCGTTTTTCCCAGTGAAAATCAGTAAATTTGCAAGCGCAATAGTAAAAAAACCAGTGGAAATAAAGTGTATACATTATAGCTTATTGATTTTGTCTTTTAACGCACTATCAACTCAGGACTTCAAAAAAATTAGTTCCATTTGAAAAACCGAACTTGACCATCGTATCTTTCAAAATAATAATAATAAAAAAAATTCGTTCGGGCTAATAAGTTGGCCCCCTCGAACCATGCGTTCCCTAATTTTTTCAGATTTTTAGCAACAATACTTTAGGAGATATCCAGCTGTACACCTTTCCCGCGGACACCCTGTAGAGCAAGTCACATTATTGAAGAAAGTACGCTGAACACACATCTCCCTTGATACCAGGGATCGGCGGACTCGGGCTGTCCCTAGACACCTACAGGAGCGCTGGTAATGTGTGCGTGAATCAGCGCGGACTCGCTGTAGCGTAGCTTCGTCAGACTCGAGCTACGCGTAGCCGGAGTCCATCGCAGCGTCCGCAGCTATTGGTCAGAGACTTGGCTTGGCGCTGGCATCGGTACATTCGAGACGTCACATTCGCCTCGCGTTGTCGCCACTTGGCTGGTTTCGCGCTGGCGTCAATTCACGCACACATACCACCGCTCCTGTAGGTGTCTAGGGACAGCCCGAGTCCGCCGATCCCTGCTTGATACTTTTCAATCTTTTGTGAATGATATTCTTAATACTTTAATAAAATCCACCGTAGTTCCCTCGCTATTCATTAATTTTATTAGTTTCCCATTAACAATATTCCAATTCACCAATAAAGATAGTACATTAATTTTATACCAACACCAATAAAATGTGCGTTAAAAATATTGGATTTCTTTGTTCATTTTCAATAAATTACCATTCGCATTTAAATTTCCTCCAACCAGACTTTCTGCCATACGCTCTCACCTCCTTCGGACACATTATGTAGTCTCTACGCTTACTATAGCAAAGGGCCACTCTATTTCTATATAATTTCTACGTTAAGTTGTAACTAAAATGTGGATTATATATATTTACAGATTATCGAAGCAGAAGATGATGCAGTGTGGTCTCCGTCAGAGAAAAAAATTTATTGTGACATAGTATTATATGAATTAAATGATTTTATTCAGCTTCGATCCTCTATTTGCTTCTTGTATGTTTGGTTCATATCTGAAAACTGAAATTTAAACCAATTCCTCCAATCCAATTGTCTTGAAGCTTTGCAGGCGTGAGTAGTTTGGTTGACAATACAATATATTTAAAAAAATAAATAACCCAAGGGGGTGATAAAATTATCCAGTCATCAATAAACACAATAAAATGTGTGAAATCCCAACAAAATTACCTTTTTTTAAAAAGGGTACGAGAAAGTGCGCCAAGTATATAATCCCATCAAAAAGAATCCCATTTAAAAACATTGTCGTAAATTAACAGTTTTACAAAACTAATGATATACACTAATTGCGCCAATTATCACAATGGCTATTTATACACAGAAAAATATGTATTAAATAATATTAACCAGATAGGTTTATTTTTATACAAATAAATATTTTAATACGAATAAATATTTTATTCAAAATACTTGGCGCTGCTCTCTGAAAAATATGTTAATTGTCTTGGTTCATAAATAATACAAGATCAGACTTATTGATTCAGACATATTTATTCAGTTTAGCAACACCAATTCGGAGAGCAGCGCCAAGTATTTTGAATAAAATATTTATTCGTATTAAAATATTTATTTGTATGTATGTATTTATTGCACCTTCCCCATAACTGGGATACGGCATCGCCACCTTCACAATTCCCATCTCTTACACTCACTTTATCATTAACCTAGCCTACTTACATCTAGCTTACCACTAACTTATTCTACCTTATTCTAAACTTATGTTAGTCTTAATCTAAACGCCACGTACGCCGCCACCTCTCCGTCACGCTCTCGCACGCCGCTCGCCAGCCTCGCTCGCCAAACCTCGCTCGTCGCCTCTTTCTTACGCACGCCTCATGCCACCGCACGCTCGCTCGGACGCGTCACTCCTCCATTCTCTCCTCCAACCTCTCCATACACCCCCTCCCCAACCCTCTGCTCCCATCCCCTTTCCAACGCTTCCCTTCTTTCGTTGTCCAACTTCCACATCCATTGCTCCCCAAACCCATCTTCCCCCAGGATTTCCCTAATTCTTTCCCTTCACCCTCCTTCCCCCCCCCTCACTACACCTCTCCATCGCGTGATCCCAACTCTCCTGCTCCTATCCACAGATCCTGCACCTGTTTGCATCCTCTCCCATGCAATACCTTTCCCCCCTCATCTCATTACCCAATCTGTACCTTGCAATTCTTATCTTCTTCTCCTCTTTCCCTTTTTTCCCCAGGTACCTTGGTAGCCCTCTCACACGCACCTCCTTAAACCACCCGTTGTATCTCGCTCCCCTGATTCTACCCTCTATTTCCTGCTCTTGTAACTCCTTGTCCCTCATTTCCAGCTCCACCCTCATCTCACATCCTCTCTCGACCCTTCTCCCCACTTCCCCTGGCGCGTAACCTCTTTCCTCGAAGAATTTCCTTCTTTCCTCCACCCAACCTATTTTGCACTCTCTCTCCTTCCTTATTATTTCCTCCAAGCACCTCTTCGCTATCCCCCCGGCTTTCCCACATCCCGCCTTCTCCTCCATTCCTAAAGCTCTCCTCCCCGCCCCTGTCCTCAGCTTTCCTCTCTTGGTTTCTTCTCTAATCATGTATCCCGGCGTGCACCGGTCCAGTTCTAGTACCCATCTTATATACCTTTCTTGCACCCTTTCTATCTCTGCCCTTTCGCACCACCCCCAAACTTCCGCTCCGTATAGCAGCACTGTTCCCACCAGCTTATCGAACAGGAGCATCCGTCTCCTTCAATTTCCCCCGAACCACCTTTTCCCGATCCCCCATACTTCTTTCATTACCACCATTGCCTTCCTCACCCTTTCTTTCACATGCGCTCCTTGCCTTCCATTCCTCTCTATCTTATACCCCAGATATACAAATTCTTTCACCTCCTCCACTTTCATTCCTTTCCACCCCCACACTATCTTTTTCCAACGCCCTCCACCTGCCCTAAACCTCATCATCTTGGATTTATCCACATTCACTCTAAGCATTTTCTCATCCATATACCTCTCAAGCACTCTCATCATCATTTTCATCCCGACTTCATCCTCAGCTTTCTCCCCTCCTACTTTTATCCCGCCCCATCCTTCCTCTCTCAATCTCTCCTCCAGATCAGCCATACACACATTAAACACCAAGGGGCTCAGCGGGCACCCCTGCCTCACCCCTCTTTCTGTCCAAAAACTCTCGCTCACTCTCTCTCCCACTCTCACACAGCACTTCGTCTCTCCATACGCCTCCATTATCCTTTCTCTCAACCAATCATTCACTCCTCTTTCCCTCATAGCCTCCTCCAACTTGTCCCTCTCTATCGTATCGAAGGCCGCCTTTAGGTCCACAAAGAAAGAATGCCACCATCGTCTTTTTACCCTCCCCCAACGGCCTCCCTATAATATATTTTAGGCTGTACACTTGCTCCATGACCCCTCTCCCGCTCCTAAAGCCTGCCTGATTATCGGGCACAATTCCCTTCTCCTCGATCTCTCTCTCCAGCTTCTTCGCCAGTAGCTTCATATATAACTTGTATAGTGAGGGCATTAGAGTTATTCCCCTGTGGTCCCCAGCTGCCTCCCCTTTACCCTTCTTCGCAATGGGCACAATCACCCCTTCCTTCCACTCGTCCGGCCAGCTTTCCCCCATCCATACTCCATTACACACCCTCCACATTGCTCTCACTACATTCTCCCCTCCATACATCCACGCTTCATTCGGCATCCCATCCACTCCCACAGCCTTCCCTTTCTTTAGCTCCTTTATCCTCACCTCCTTTACCCTGATCTCTTCCACTTGTTCCCTAGCTCTTGTTTCTTTTCCCCACTCTCTTTCGACCCTCTCCACTCTCCCCCCTAAGGCCTCCACGAAGTGTCTCTTCCATTCCTCCATTTGAATATTCCCGTTTACCCTATTCCTCCTCCCCCGTTCTCTTCTTAAGATCTCCCACACTTTCCCTTCCCCATCCACTTTCTCTATCTCCTCTACGAACCTCTTCCTCTCTTGCTCCCTTTTCTCCTCGCACACCCTCCTGTACTCTCCCTTCATTTTCCTGTACTCCTCCCCTGCACCATCCCCCCTCCGCCATCTAATCAGCGCCCCCTTCACCTCTTTTTTCCTGCTTCTGCACTCCCCATCCCACCACCTCTTCCCTTCCCGTTTTCTTCCTACTTTCCTCCACTTAGCCTTTCTCTTTACCGTATCCTTCAGTCCCCGTATCACCTCTTCTACCGTCTCACCTTCTATCTGTTCCCCATCCATTTCCCTCCTATATTCTTCTCTACTTTCCTCCGACCAGTCCATCACCCATCTTTCCTCTTCCCTTACCACCTCCCGCCCCTCCTTTCCTTCTGCTCCCATCCTCACAATCAGCGGGTGGTGATCCGACTCAACGTTGTCACCTACCGTCAACTCCTCCACCGCCTCCCACGTTTTACTGTCCCCGATCACGTAGTCAATAACTGACTCTCCTCTTCCCCCCGTATACGTGAATTCTCCTTCTTCATTCCCTTCTTTAATTCCATTCAGAATTCCCCACCCTTCCCCCTCCATCATTTCTATCAGCTTCCTCCCCTCCCTATTTATTACCCTATCCTTCGATCTTCTTTTAATCTCCTTCTCTTCTTCCCCTCCAACCTTCAGCGCCCCTTCCTCCCCTGTCCTAGCGTTAAAGTCCCCCCCTATCAGAATATTTTCCACCCTTCCCCTTGTCTCCGCTCTCTCCTTTAGCTTCTCTAGCTTCCCTTCTAAGTCCTTATTCACGTAAACTGTAATTATTCTCGACATCTCTCCACCCCATCTGACCCTCCGTTCCATAATCCCGTCTATCTCCAACTCTCTCTCCCACTCCACTTCCTCTATCTCTGCTTTCACTCCCGTCACCATCCCCCCCATTCCTCTTCCCTTTTCCTTATTCCTTTTTGCATTCTGCCTACTCCACCTGTAGCCCGCGGGCAGCCTTCCTCTCACTTTTTCCCAATCTTTCTTCTCCACCCAAGTCTCCGTCAGTTCAATCACGTCCCAGCTTTGCAACTCCTTCCAAACGTCCTCATCCTTGCCTTTTAGTCCTGCCACGTTCCAAAAACCCACTTTCAACTCCCTCGTTCCCTTCTCATTCCCTTTTTCCCCTCCTGCCTTCTTTCTCCCTTCCCTCCTACCCTCACCTCCTTCTCGCTCCCCTTTCTCACCCCTTCCCCCTTCTACTACTCCTTCCCTTTTTCCCTTGCTGCATCTCTTCCCCCGACCCTTTTTCCCTCAGTCTCATTGTCCTATCCTCTCCTACCCCTCCCTTCCCCTTTAGCGCTTCCTCCCGATCGTCCCATTCCCACCACTCCTTCTCGATCCACAGTCCCCTATAGCTCACCCTCACCCCCTTTCCTTTCTGTCGCTCCTGTTCTGCTACCCTCCTTAACTCCCATTGCGTTCTCCTTTCTTCAAACGTCAGATCATCCTCTATTCTTTCTCTCTTGCCTCTTAGTTTGTTTTTCTTCAACATTATCTCTCTTTTCCCCGCCCCCTCCTTCATCCTAACTAGAGCCATTCCTTCTCCTTCCTCTTTCCTCTTACCCAGCCCTCTTATCCATTCCACCTCTCCCTCCACCCCTATCTCCTCCAGCAGTTTTGCCACTGCCTTTTCTATCTCCATCCCCTCCAGCTTGATCCCTCTAATGACTGCATTTCTCCTTCTCTCCTCCCTTTCTTTCCTCTCCCACTTCCCTTCTATTTCTCTCACTCTTTCCTCCAAATCTCTTCCCATCTCTACCCATCTTCTGCTTCTCCAATACTCCTAACCTTTTCTCTATACCTCCCAGTCCTTCCTTTATCTCATTCAATTCTCCTACCCGCTTCTCCATCCCGTCCATCCTTCTCTCCATTCCGTCCCACCTCTCCCGCAATCCTTCATCTCTCTCTTTAATTTCCTTTTTAACTCTTCCATCTCCTTCCTAATTTCCTTCCCTCTGTCGCTGACTTCTGCCAAACCTATGATCATTTCCTCCCGCATCTTCATCAACAGCTCCTCTATTCCGCCCATCCTATTCTCCACTGGTGGCGACCTTCCTATCTTCCTGTTTTTATTGAACGCCCACTCCGCCCCTTCCTCCTCTGTTACCTGGGTCCTATCCCCCTCCTCCTCCTCTCTTCCCCTTTTTAGGTATTCTTCTATCCCTTTCCTGTTTACCCCGTCTGCCCCCTCCCCATGGTCCTCCTCTCCTCCCCTTTCTCCTTTCCCCTTCCTCACCGCTCCCTCTTTTTTACTTCCCATGCTCCCTCCTTTCTCTCTTTTAATAAGCCCTCGCCTTTGAATTTCCCGCCTCTTCTTATCCTACTGCGTCTCTCACTGCTCCCTCCAGATGTCGCCTCTTCTCTCACGTCCGCGCGCCTTTCCTTCCGAAACTTCCTAACCTCACTCTTTCTGGCGCTTTCCTTCTGCCACCCACCTTCTCTGCCCCGTGTTCCTCTCTCCCCTCTCGACACTGCTTTTCTTCTTCTCTCTCTTCCTTCACTCCACTGCTCCCTTTCACTCCCCTGCTCCCTCACCCTCCGCCACCTTCTTCCTAACCTCAACCTTTCCCTTCTCTATTCTTCCGCCTCTTTCTTCCACACACTTCCTCTATTTTGTACTCCTCTATCCTCACGCGACTCCTTTTTCCTCCCTCTTCCTACGCCACACCACTCGCTAACCCTTTTCGACCTACTATTCCCTTTTCTCACCTAAACTTTCTCCGCTCTCTACCTGACCTGTCAACTCTCCCTCCCACCTCCTAGCCTTCTCAATATTTATTTGTATAAAAATATATCTGGTTAATATACCCAAACAGCACACGACGTCTCATAGACGTCCATTTTAAGTCTGTTTTACGTCTGAACGTCTGAATGTCCTGATTCGTGACAAAGACATCTTTCACACGTCGTAAGGACGTCTTTAAGATGTCTTTAACCCCGCAGAGCACACGTGGGGGTCAGGCAGACCCCCACCCATATATAACCTTATCGCCATCTGATGACTAGTTTACAAGTTGTTTGTTTATAAATATTTTTGCTATATAACATAGATTAGTGATAACGTTTATTTAGATGTATACTGTTTCAGTTTCAATAAACAGTCATAAAACACACAGATTTTTATATATCGTAATGAATAAATGTTATATTTTACTGGGGGTCCATGAGCACCCCACGTGGGTACTTATGTTTCAGAAGTCACGTGTGCTATGCCGGGTTAAGGCATCCACAAGACGTCTTCAAGACGTCTTTAACACGCTCATAATACATCTTAAAGACGTCTGTCAAAAGACATCTTAAAGACGTCGGTAAAAAGCCATCCGAATGACGTCCGTAAAAAGCAATCTTAAGGCAGGACCGGCGCAAGGATTTGCAATCTTTTGCACCATTTGCATGAAATATTAAACATATAGTAACACAATTATCGTACATTTGTTTCGTCAATTTATCTTTAATACAATTATATGACAGTGTGTGAAATGAGTCTAGAGGTCGAATAATGATTAGGTTAGGTTGTAAAGCAGCACTTATGCTGAACCTCGCCTATTCACAATTATTGTTATATCGTAATTGTCATTGTCCCTTAAGGACATTTAATAATAATATTCTGTAGAATATTTCGCTGTAATGCGCGTTTTGTATAAACAATTAATACAATGTATATGTAACTAGAATTTGGAAGTATTTATAAGGAAGTGTATTGGGTAGGTGCGAATAACGATTGCTTCGTAAACTGAAAGTCCTGGGTTCGAGTCCTCTCGTCACCGTCAAATTTTTTTTTCTGAACTTGGACCTGATAAAGACGTCTTTAAGACGTCTGAGAAAAGACGTCTTAAAGATGTCTGAGAAAAGACATCTTAAAGATGTCTGTAAGACGTCTTAAATACATCTTTAAGACGTCTTGATTCGTGACATAAGACGTGCCGAAGACTTGTATAAGACGTGAAAATGACGTTCACGGACGTGTGGAACGTCTGACTCCAGACGTCTTTAAGATGTCTTTCAGATGTCTGTGTGCTGTCTGGGATTATTTAATACATTTTTTTCTTTGTATAGGGTAAACGGGCCAGTAGCGGGACAGTTTAGCTGATTCCGAAGTTTACATCAAGGTGTTTCTTAGTAATATCTGTTGTATTAAACAAAAATCAAAAGCTTTGCACGTAAAAATGTACAAATTTAAAGAAAAAAATACCAGCCAGTAAAAAAATTAATGTATATAAGGGTAAAATGATGAAAAATCTATTCATACCCCGTATCACCATTAGATGGACAATCGGGCTAGCAGATGGACAGTTCAGAACCAATAGATGGACGGGTGTTTGGCTTGACAAGTAAAAGACATTATTAGCTATAGTAGATACCTAAATTAAGTTATTTTTTGTTAAAATATAGTTTATTACATCAAAACTAAAAACGTATGGAGTCTTCATTGCCAGAAAACTGTGCAACAGGTTATGGGCCCAAGCCGCAAATAAAGTGAGGTTATGTCTAGCCTAAAGTGTGGGACTGTCCCGGATTTGAATTATTTGTCCCGCATTGAAAACTGTCTGAGAAAGTGTCCCGGATTGGATATGTAACCTTTTTAACATTTTCTTAGTGGCACAAAGTAAAAATATATATCCATATAGTTATTGTTAATTTATCAGAAGTATGTCTTTATTATATAATTAAATAAACTAAGAAAATGGTGTCCTTATGATCGCGTTAAGCATCTTTTTACATGTCCTGCATTCCAACATAAAACATTTGGTCACTTTAGTCTATCCAAAACGTTGCAACGGGGAAAGAAATATTGTGCTTATATAATTTATTTTTTCATTTATTCTAAATTTAATTATTTTCTTTACAAGATTAAACTGTTAAATCCAGTGGGATTGTATTGGCCCCATCTTCTTCGCTTAGTACCATTGCTTCTTGCATTATTAATAATGGTTTACCCAATGTATTTACCATTTTCTTCATTCTTTTTGCCTTTTCTTCTTTCAGTTTTAGTTGTCTTTCCTTGGCTTTAATTTTCTTCTCAGCATTCTCTTTTTGGACTTTGGCCTTTTACTCTCTCATCTTTGCTTTTTCCTCTTGTTTCCGTTCTCTATCTATTTTTAATTGCTGTTTTCTTATCTTATATGTTTTCATATTCTCTTCCTGTTTAATTTTTCGCTGTATTATTCTTTCTTTTATTTGCAATTCTTTTTGTGCTTTTTCCTCCTTAATCTGTTGTTGATGTGCTCTCCATTTCGAGCATGTGATTGCAAACGGCAATTTCTCTTTTTCCTTTGTAGCTTTTTTACGAGATTCTGTTGATGGCCAAAGTAAGTGTTTCCCCCAAATGTCTCTGACATCGCTGGTTGATTGTAAACGAGGCCTTTTAGATTCGTTCACATCTATTGTAATGTGTTAATGTTTTAATAAATAGTTTAATAATGTTTTAAATAAAATAGATTTTTTTATGAATGGAACTTACCTTCATTAATTATCTCGGTTGAAACATTAAGGGCTTCACCACTTACAGTACAATTTTCGTCTGTAATAGTATGTATTTCATTAATTTTCGAAATAGTGTTTTTGTTATTCCCATATTCTATAGTATTTTCCTTATTACAGTCAGACAAACTGATCACAGTCTCATTTGCTGCACAATGACTAATTATGTCGCAAATGTCAATAATCGGGATGTCCGAAATATTAAGAAGGCTACTTTCCACGTCATGCACTTCATCACCCCTTACCTTTTCTATATTTACAACAGGTATTATAACATCCATGTCACCTTCATTAGCAACAGGAAAATTTGGTGTCTGTTCAATATTATGTACATTGTTGTCTATTGAACGATCATCTAATTGATCGATACAGGTTTTCCATGATATATACATGGGGTCATTGCATACTTCATTCCTGTTTCTTATATTTATAAATAGTTCTAGTTTTTCTTTACCAATAAAGTGATCAAAAAATTTTTTTGTTGAGATGTAATCATCCTGTGTAAGAGAGGAATTTTCAACTGAATTAGTAGGATATAATTCCCGTCGTCGAGTGGATATGCATTTCTGATAATTAATCAAATGGATATAATCCGCACACTCTAAATCAATTTTTTATGGATGAATCACTCAGGCCATCAAAAGCTGTTTTAAATAAGGGAACGAAACTAGCTTTTGTAATTGCCTTTTGAGTAGTTTGCTTATAATTTTGCACTACTTGTTTCCATTTGATTTTTAATGATTTAAATATTGCCACATCACAGGGTTGAGTAATATGGGTTGAGTTGGGATATAATGAATATAAAATTATATTGTGTTCGATGCAAAAATCACTCAATTCTAGCGTGAGATGTGATTTATGTCCATCAAGGAAATATATGACTGGAAATTCTACTCCATTAGTTATACACCATGGATAGAAACTATTCGCTATGTATTCGTAAAATGTACTTGAAATCATCCACCCTGTGTCTGATCGTCCTATTGGCCAATTTTCCGGGACGGAATCGGATATATGTGCTGGAATTCTTTTATATGGGTACATGATCATTGGTGGCAATGCATCACCTGCAGCAGAAAATGTACACAGGACAGTGAGTGATTCTTTTTCTTTCCCTGACGATATTTCATAAAAATCTTTGTCATTTCTTGGACCTAAAAGATGTCCACTTTTTGGAGAGAGCTGAATACCAGTTTCATCTCCATTGAATATGCTTTTTGGTCTTTCTAAAATACTATTGAGTCTATTCTCTTCCAAATATGATTTTAGTTCTCGCATCCATTCTCTCAAATTTTCCTCAGTCACAGACGCTCGACCTTTTGAAATCATCTCTGTGTTTCGCTTTGCTATTTCAGGATGTCTCTTTAAAAATAATTGTTGCCATTTATTCCCTGGCCTATTGTCAGTAAATATCGTTTGCCGTGATGCTTTATTAAGTACCTTCTGTACAGCATTTTTCACCTCGTTAGGATGCAGTGGAAAACCCAGCCTGGCTTTATTTAAAATCCACTGCTTTAAGCGGTCTTCTTCTTCCGTAGTTAAGATAGGTTTCGGGCCCTTTTTGCAATGTTCGGGAGCCTTACTTGATAATTTTGCATGCAATGTAGACTTAGGAATTTTATATGTTTTCGCTGCTTTTATTATACTGATTCCTTTTCTAATATCATCCAAGGCTCTATTTAGATCATTACATGTATATTGATGTACGGTATATTTTTTTTAATGGGTGCCATCTAAATACAAGAAGAAAAATAAGATACCTGCATGTAAATATGTAAACAGTATGTTTATTAAGAAAAAACGGCTTCGAAAGTTTTAATTCTATTCTGTCCATCTACTGCGTTTAGGTTAAAAAATCCATATCAATACCCGGACAGTCATTTTTATAAGTTTTATCGTTTTATTTTTCTTTGTTGACGCGTTTATTTATAAAATTATTACATACCTCTTTACGATACATCCAAATACGTATTTTATCAACTTTAATGTTCGCAATGCTGAATGACAGCTAATAACAAACGAGTGACTCGCGCGTAGTGACGTGAAATTGTACATAGAAATACATTTTCTGCATAAAAAATGTTTTTTCGATAAATATGTTAATGCTTTATAAAACAACAAACGTTTTTTCTACACAATAAAAAAATAATAATGTAGATTAAAACTCTAGTTCTTTCAATATTAACGATTAACCAACGATTTGTGCATCTGCTGGGCCCTGTCCAGCTACTGGCCCGCTTACCCTAAATAGCCATTGTGATAATTGGCGCAATTAGTGTATATCATCAGTTTTGTAAAGCTATTAATTTACGACAATGTTTTTAAATGTGTCACGGGGAAATACCCAAACTTGGTGATACAGTGTATTGGTTCGCACGTGTTCTGCTGGACGGCTCGAAATAGCACGTGGAACCAGTGAAAGTGAAATAAAATAATGTTTTATTTCTAAAATAGGACTCGTAACGCGACAACTCCTTAGAGGTAGACGCTGTCTAATAATAATTTCGGCTCACGCAGTACGCTTATCTATTAATTAGACTTAGAGTCGGGTAGAATGAACGTCACACGACAATAGACTTGCAACGACTGACTTTCATTTATTTTTCACTTGGCAACGGAATCGATTATTCGTATTGGAATTTACAGAGTGGAGGGGCAATTCTTATCATTATGTCTAGAGTTCTATCGGATGTGAAGCATCGAATTGCTGGGTAGCGATTTAGTGTCGGGCGGCGTGACAAATGGGATTCTTTTTGATGGGATTATATACTTGGCGCACTTTTTTGTACCTTTTTTTAAAACCACTTGGAGGGGTCTTGTTTTCGCCACGTGTTGCCGGGCGTCACTTTGTTTGACTAGCGTCGCGAGAGGATCGTTTATTTCGCTTTCTCTCGTTATATTCATTCTCTTTCCTTGTCCAACTATTCAAGGGTCCCTTAGCCGCAAGACTTTGTATCCTCAACGTCGAACCCGAACGCAGTCGAGTTTAACCGAGACTTTTGTAGGTATCATTTGGGAATCCATTCCATTCGATTCTTAAAGTACTCACTACGGTTTCGATATCTATGCATGCTTGATTCCGGATCGAATAGTATCGATACTTTACTGTTGCCGTGATACCAAATCTACTCAGTACTCATTTCAGCTCCTTTTGGTATCCAGTGCCGGATCGAGGAGCTTTTCTTGGGGGGGGGGGGGGCTGTTACATGGGCCCTTCAGGTCCATTCCGTGCTCGCTGTCCTCGCGTATTTTTCCTACGGTGATTCAGCGGAATCGCCTCGCGCGTGCCGGTCACGTTGTGACAAACGTGAAGCGAGCGGGTGGATACCGCGACTATGAACCGGTTCGGAAATTTCCAGAAGAAGGCGAGCGTACAATTGCCGACGGGACAGTTTCCCCTGTTACATGGGCCCTTCAGGTCCATCCCGTGCTCGCTGTCCTCGCGTCACTTTTTTCCGAAATAGCGATTCAGCGGAATCGCCTCGTATGTAGCAACCGCGTTGCGCTTAGCCCGTGGCAATGACCGTAGGGACAACGACCGCGCTCGGCCCGGGCCACGGATATTTCGCAAATATCGAAGAATTAGTGAAGCAATCGACAGCTGCCGACAGGGCAGTTTCCCCCATTCCTGGGGACTGCCCGAGGTTCGGCCCGCGACGAAGAACCGCGGAACAGGGATTCGTTTTCGAGAGCTCGTGCTAGGAAGTTGCGACGAGCCAGCGGGCCGTCTAGAAACCGCGACCTCACCTCCACGTAGATACCGCGACACCCGTCCGGACGGTCGAGATCCGCCCTGGGTATCTCCATCCGACACACCGCGAATGGCCTAGCCGGGAGAGCCCTTGAGCGAGGTACGAACCGCCGTTGACACCGCGAAGACGTGCGACGGATCGAGACAGAGCGAAACGACGGACTCTGATTGCGCCGATTTTCTTGTACTACCTAAGAGTAAAGCGAGCGACCACGACCTGCGCGAGGGTGATCGACCTAGAGAGCGCACGAAGCGATAGACGGCAAGTGTGCCGACACCGGAACCACTGCGATTACAGGGACGGAGCGCCGTCCCTAGGGTATGTCCTTATAATTACTTTAATCTTTTCTTCAGAATATATTTCACTGTATTATTTCTCCCACAAGAATCCTGAGTAACCGTTGATTTGACCCCTTCCATTCCCTATCCTTTTACGGTAAGTGTAGTCAAGGCTTGCTTTAGCACCTTAAACGAGCGAGAACCCCGCGAATCACCCTAGCCGCTCAGGGCGATTCGTAAAAGTCCCTTCAGGACGTAACAGGGCGAAAGTGTAAAAGTACATACCTACATTTTTTAATTTTCTTTTACGAGATTTAAAATTTGTTTGTAATTTATATTTTAATATATCTATCTGATACTATAGCCTGAATAATTAAATTTACATTAATTATTTATACAGAATAATACACAACGTCATAATATATTTATATTTTATTATTCTTAGGGGGGGGGGGGGGGCGATCGCCCCCATCGCCCCCCTCTGGATCCGCCACTGCTGGTATCAAATGTCGACACCAAGTACTTACAATTTCGATCCGTATCGAACCTTCCAAACGAGTACTTTGGGTATCGAACTATTTGCAACTCATGAGAAAAACTGGTATCAGTCCCATCATTAGTGGTCCTTATTTTTCAACTTTAAAATTTGTATTGTCCGACCATCTTAAAATCTTCTATTTGACAAAACAAAATATCCTCGTGTTTTTTATTTGTATATTATGATATATAAAGGTCGCTCAAGGACTTTATATTGCCCATGTACATTTTTAATGCCACTGAGCGACCTTTACTCCCTAATATACTTTAACAAAATTTTACGCGAAATTCTTTTAAACTATTTGGAAGTTTCTGAGAGGGTCAGAAGAAAAGGGTATCGCCGGTTAAGACGGTCAAATGTGCCCTTGAACCGAATTCGACTCACGATGGGTCATTCGAAAGCTTATAACAAAAGAAACATTTGTGGCAAGTTTCAACTTTGTATCTCCACCCGGAGGGTAATAAAGGGCAAAAATAGAAAATCAGGTTTTTGCCGAATTTCTCCTATACTAGGGGATGAAAAATTTTGAAAAAAAATCAGAGGCAATTCTGTTATCGGGGCACATATTAGAGAATTGTTTCAGATTTTTAAATTGAAAAACCAAGCTGTGAAAAATAAAAAACGCCAAAAAATGCTGAAAAATGCCGGTTGTGTATCGAAGCAGTCTTGGCACTATAATTATATTTTTACTGTAAATACGTATCATTGTTACTATTGTCCTGAATTTTTTTCAGATTTTCCAATTTGGTGCGCCGCAGTTAAAAAAATTAAAAATCGAGTTTTTCGTCGTTTTTTCCGTCTGAGAGTAACTAATAGGTCGAATTTTCGTAAATACTTTATGGAATACGTCTTTTATGCAATCTTCAATGTCTTCACATGCAGTAAAACAGCGTAGAAATTAAAAGAACTAAACATGCCGTGACACTACAGTCCAAAATGTGTAGCATATTTTCAACGGCGTCGATGGCGCAGTGGTAAAGTGTTGGACTGCTGAATGGCTGCGAACTTTTTGAACGTCGGTTCGAGCCTCGGAAATTCTAAGTCCCGCACAGTTATTTTTTTTCACATTAAATATGTATTTTTTCGATTTCTAACTATAAGACAATGGTCAATATTTATTTACAAAGTTTTTAATAGTATTTTTACGTATATATCAACGTTTAATATACGTTGATTTTACGTATATTTCAACGTCATTAAAAACATTGTAAATAAAAATTGACCATTGTTTTATAGTTAGAAATCGAAAAAATATGTAGTAAATAATTTTTACTAACTTAAAAATTAACACTCAATTTATTGAAGGTATGTGAAATAGTACACAGAGTTTGCTTTGGCTAAACACCGTCGAAACGACTGACTGTCTTCTTCGACGGTTAGGTTCTGAGTGGCTTCCGAGCGTTCTTTTCCGATCCCCCAATTTCACCCTGGCGCGTCCTTTCCCTCGGCACAGGGCAATAAACAGCCCACTCAAGTGGGCACAAAACTATCCTTCAGCCCAGGATAGATTTTGTGTCTACAAATACATAATTAATGTGAAAAAAAATTACTGTGCGGGACTTAGAATTTCCGAGGCTCGAACCGACGTTCAAAAAGTTCGCAGCGATTCAGCAGTCCAACACTTTACCACTGCGCCATCGACGCCGTTGAAAATATGCTACACATTTTGGACTGTAGTGTCACGGCATGTTTAGTTCTTTTAATTTCTACGCTGTTTTATTGCATGTGAAGACATTGAAGATTGCATAAAAGACGTATTCCATAAAGTATGTACGAAAATTCGACCTATTAGTTACTCTCAGACGGAAAAAACGACGAAAAACTCGATTTTTAATTTTTTTAACTGCGGCGCACCAAATTGGAAAATCTGAAAAAAATTCAGGACAATAGTAACAATGATACGTATTTACAGTAAAAATATAATTATAGTGCCAAGACTGCTTCGATACACAACCGGCATTTTTCAGCATTTTTTGGCGTTTTTTATTTTTCACAGCTTGGTTTTTCAATTTAAAAATCTGAAACAATTCTCTAATATGTGCCCCGATAACAGAATTGCCTCTGATTTTTTTTCAAAATTTTTCATCCCCTAGTATAGGAGAAATTCGGCAAAAACCTGATTTTCTATTTTTGCCCTTTACTACCCTCCGGGTGGAGATACAAAGTTGAAACTTGCCACAAATGTTTCTTTTGTTATAAGCTTTCGAATGACCCATCGTGAGTCGAATTCGGTTCAAGGGCACATTTGACCGTCTTAACCGGCGATACCCTTTTAAAAAGTTTGATTTTTTACCATACATATAAGGACCACCCTAATAGATACATATATGTATGTTGCAAGCTCACGTCGCTCTTAGCACGGTTAGGTTACTCATGCGATTGAAAATTAAAACGTGGAGCGTACAAATTGAATGTTCCTTTTTATAGAAATATTTATAATGGTCTACGTATTTTGATACATTAGTTGTATGAATTCGTTCCACTTGATAATTGATATGTGAGCAGTCCAATTCTTGAATTCAAAGAATGTCGCCAGATCTAACCAGATTAAAAGTCAAAACATAATCATGGCCTTCAGCAATTAGTTTTTGCACAACTTTTAATATTCCAAATTTATGCCCCACGCTTTTACTTTTAGTCATATGAGGGAACTCGTATGGCGATTTGCGGTCGAAACTGTGAAAATGTATTGTCCAATCGCTAAGAAAAATGGGAAAACTAAATGTTGTTAAACTGTATTTTAAAGAATATAGTCTTGTAAAGCTCGTCACGGCACACATTTTTTCTATTTACAGTTTTTATTTCGAATCATCAGTATTCGAGATAAAAATTATAAACAAAAAAAATTTCTTCGACCAAAGTCAATATCTTTTTAAACATAAAATTGCATCCAAGCCTTCAATTATTTCTTTCCTTAGTGGATATCAATAATTCTTGTTTTTTAAAAAAAAATTCTCTCGATTAATGTTAAACATTATTTTGCCACGGTATTGAACCATTTCCGATGAAATTCCTTGCAAAATGCAAACGTATCTCTTTAGAAATATTTGTTGATCTTGTTGGAATAGTTTGAATGGGCAGCAGTTCCTACATCTCCCTCCAATAAAATTCGTCAACTACTTATCTGACGCGCCCACGGAAACAACCGAGGAACATGAGGGACGACGAATTGTAATAATGTCAATAAACAATGCATGTCTTGAATCTGTGCAATGTTTTCATTAGTTCCTAATCTTTATCCTAATATTATCTTATTTGTCCGTCCTCTACTCATGACATTCCATTTGATTATAGTGTACCACAGGCATGGAACTAAAGTGAACGCAGCGGTCGTTTTTCGGACGCAACGCCTCCTTTCTCCGGCCGCGCGTCTTGGCCCCCGCGGCGGCCCAGGTTCGTGGAGCGCCTCAGGCCCGTACCACGTGAACCGCGCGTGGCGCGTTGACAAAACAAAATCGCATCGACAATCGTGCTCTCTGGGTCGATTTGGAAACCTATTGATACAATGTCGCCCCAATGCGCCACGCGCGGTTCATATGGTACGAGTCTGAGGCGCTCGAAGCTCCTAGGCCCGCCGCGGGGACGAAGACGCGCGGCGGGAGAAAGGAGGCGTTGCCTCCGAAAAACGGTCGCTGCGTTCACTTTAGTTCCATGCCTGGTGTACCACAAAGGTATAAGCCGTAATAAATTTAAAAAAAAATGAACACAATGAAATTATAAATAAAATAAAATACCGTAAATTATAGTCAATGTAGGACTTCCGTTTCCGGTCGCGTGTGAGAGAGGCGTGTGGAGAAGCGTGTGGTCTTTGGAAAGAGGAAAGAGGAGTGAAAGGTGTCAGGCGAATAGTAGTGAGTGCGTGGGGTAAAACGTGTGAAGTGGGCGAAGGGAAGAGGGCAAAGGGTTAAGTGAGGGAAGTGGTGTGGGAAGGGGATAAGGTGTTAAGGAAAGCATTTGGAGGTTAGGGCGGCAGGACAGGTGTAGACTGGCGGGAAGGAAGAGGCAGCAGAAGACAGGTAGCGGGATCTGGGGAAAAAAAGAGGAGTTAGGACGATTTGACGGGAAGGAGGGAAATTCAAACAGACGATAAAGGAAAGAGAGTACGGAAGAAAGGAAAGGAGATAAGGAGCAAAAGGTTTAATAGGAGGAAAGGATACAGGGGGTAAGGAGTAAAAAGAGGGAAGGTAAGAAGAAGACAAATGGAGGAAAGAAAAGGAAAGGAGGAGAGGGAGGGAGGAAAGGGGGAAGAAAAAGATTATATGTCACAAAAGGGGGAGAGGGGGAGGAAGGGTAGTGTAAGTAGTGTAAGCAGTGCAGGAAGTTTGGATAATTTGTGGAGTAAAAAGAGGAAGGACAGGGACGAGGGGGGGGGGGGACGAAAACGAAGGGAAGGGTTTTAAAAGAAGTGGGATGACACAAAGATCACCGGTGAGTAGGGATACGGGAAGAAGTGGGGGGACAGAGGAGGAAGTGGGGGGAGTGGAAATAATGATAAAGAAATGATACTGGAGATGAGGAGCTTGAGGGAGGAAGTGAGGGCAGACAGGGAGGAAAGAAGAAGGTTGGAGGAGGAAATGAGGAAGGAGAGGGAGGAGAGGAGGAGGATAGAAGAGGAATGGAGAGAGGAAAGGAGAAGGTGGGAAGAGATGATGAGGGAAGAGAAGACAAGGAGAGAGAAATGGAAAAAAGGATGGACAAGTGGGAGGATAGGGACAAGAGGATGGAGGAGATGTGTGACAAGGTAGTGGGGTGGGAAAAGGAAAAAATGAAAGCGGGGTCTAAGGTAGAAGAGGGGGTAGGGGTAGGGGAGGAATGGAGATGCAGGGTTAGGAGAATGGAGATAAGGCAAGATAAAAAGGAAAGGGAGGGGAGAAGGAACAACGTTGTAGTGAGGGGTTTAGGGGTGGAGGGAAAGGAGGTGAGGGAGGAAGTGAGGAAGCTATGGGAAAGGATAGGGGTAGAAGAGATGGGAATAAAGGAGGTTGTGAAGATAGGAAGAACAGGCAGAGAAGGTGGAGGGATGGTGTTGGTAAAGCTGGAGGGTAGGGAGGAGAAGCGGAAGGTGATGGAGGCAAAGAAAAAACTTAGAGGAAGGAGGGAAAGGATAGAGGATGATCTTACGGAGGAGGAAAGGAGGGTGAAATGGAAGGTAGAGAGAGAGGCGGAAAGGGAAAGGGAGAGGGGGAGAAAAGTTCAAGTGGGATATATGAAGTTATGGGTGGATGGGAAGGTAAGAAGGTGGGACGAATTGGGGGAAAAATGGTATGAGGAACAGGGAAACGAATGAAGAGGGTAGAGGGGTGGGCGGATGTAACGAGAAGGGAGAAAGGGAAGGAAGATGGGAGTTACAAAGTGGCTTTCTGGAATGTGGCAGGAGTGAGAAGAAAAGAGGGGGATTTCTGGAAAGGGCTGGAAGAATGGGATGTTATGATTTTAAGCGAGACGTGGCTGGAAGAGAGGGAGTGGGAGTGGGTGGAGAAAAAGTTGCCCAAGGGATATATATGGGAAAGGCAGTGGGCGAGGAGGGATAATAAGAAGGGAAGAGCGATAGGAGGTATGCTAATGGGGGTACGAAGGGGTATAGAGAGAGGGGAGGGGGGAGGAGGGGAAAAAGAGGGAATGATGATGAAGAAAGTGAGGATGGGGGGAGAGTGGTGGAGGATAGTGGGGGTATATGTAAATAAGGACCTGCAAAGGAAGATGGAGGATTTAGGGGAATGGACGGAGGAAAGGGAGGAGGGAGTGAGAGTTTTAATAGGGGGGGATTTTAATGCTAGGGACAGGGGAGGAGGGTGGAGGGGTGTGGGAGGAGGAAGAGGAGGGGGAAGTGAGAGTGGGAAGCAGGAGATCGAAGGATAAGGAGGTGAATGGAGAAGGAAGGAGGCTATGCCGATACCTGGAGGAAAGGGGATGGGGTATAATGAATGGAAAGGTAGTAGGGGACGAGGAAGGGGAGTGGACGTTTACAGGGGGAAGGGGAAATTCGGTCATAGATTATGTGATAGGTAACGAGGACACAAAGGAGAGGGTGGAAAGGATGGAAGTAGCGGATAGAGTGGACTCAGATCACCACCCGGTGGTGGTGTGGTTGGAAGGGTAGAGGAGGGAGGTAAGAGGTAGTGATAAAAAGGGTTTGCGGAGAAGGGAGAGAAAAAACTGGACCGAAGAGGGTAGAAGGGAGTTTATGAGGGCTTTTGGGAAAAGGGAGGTGGGGGAGAGGGGAGTTGACGAGGATTGGAAAGAGTTGAGGGGAAGAATAAAGGAGGCAGTGGGTAAGATGGGGAAGGGGGAAAAGAAAGGGGGATGGTGGGATGAGGAATGCAGAGAGGAGAAGAGTAAGGTGAGGAGAGAGTTGAGAAAGTGGAGAAAGGAGGGAGGGGATGGGGGAGTGTATAAGGCGAGGAAGAGGGAGTATGGGAAGATGTGTGAGGAGAAAAAGGAAAAGGAAAGGGAGAGGTGGGAGAAGGTGGTGGAGGGGGTAAGAACGGAGGGTCAGGTTTGGAAAGTAGTGAACAGAGGACGGAAGACGAGAAGGAGGATAAAAGAGGGGATAGAAATAAGGGAGTGGGACGAGTATTTTAGGGGGCTGCTAGGAGGGGTGGAGTGGAGAGTGAGGAGGGGTGGCGAGAGAGGAAGGGGGAGGACGGGGAGGGGGAGTTAGGAAGAGAAGAAATAAGAAGAGTGGTGAAGAATCTGAAGGATGGGAAGGTGGGGGGTGGGGATGAGATAGAGAATGAGGTGTGGAAACATGGGGGTGTAGAAGTGGAAGAGTGGTTCTGGAGTATATGTAATAGGGTGTGGATGGGGGAAGGGTGGCCGGAGGGATGGAGGGAGGGCGTTGTGGTTCCGGTGCTGAAGAAGGGGGCAGGGGAGAAACCAGAGGACTACAGGGGAATAACTCTTACGCAGACTGCTTACAAGGTCTACGCATCTGTTTTGGCGGAAAGGTTAAGAGTGGAGGTAGAGGGGAAGGGAATGCTGCCACCGAGTCAAACGGGGTTTAGGAGGGGGGTGGGGTGTGTCGATAACATTTATGTCTTGAATTATCTAGTGAATAGGCATGTGGTGAGGAAAGGGAAGAAGATGGTGGTTTTATTTGTAGATCTGAAGGCCGCGTTTGACTCGGTGGACAGGGGAATTTTGATGAAAGCGTTGAGGGGGAGGGGAGTAAGGGAAGGGCTGGTGGTGAGATGCGGGGAGGTTCTACAGGAGACAGTATGTAAGGTAAGGGTGGGGGACGAAGAGGGGGAGAGGTTTTGGACCGCAAGGGGGTGAGACAGGGGTGTCCACTGAGCCCTAGCCTATTTACTATGCTGTTAGCGGACATGGACGAGGAGCTGGAGAGGGGGGGTTGGGGGGGTGAAAGTGGGGGATAGAAAGGTTTACACGCTAGCATACGCGGATGACATTGCTATGCTAGCGGAGGATGAAGAGGCGATGAGGGGTATGATAGCGAAGTTGGAAAGGTATTTTGATTAGAAGGGTTTGCAGGTGAATGTCGGAAAGACGAAAGTAATGAGGTGTAGGAGGGGTGGGGGGAGGTGGAAGAGAATGACATGCAGATGGAAGGGGAAAGAGTTGGAAGAGGTGAGAAGCTATAGGTATTTGGGATATACGGTGATGGGGAATGGGGGGCAGGAACAACATGTGGAGGAGAGGGTGAGGAAGGGGGCAGCGGTAATGGGGAAGGTGTGGGGGTTAGGAAAAAGACTATTTGGAAAGGATTGGGGCAGAAGAATATGGTTATTTGACAAGTTGGTGTGGGCTGTAGTAGGATATGGGGTGGAGGTATGGGGGTGGAGAGAAAGGGGGACAGTGGAGGCTCTGCAAGACAGGTTTCTGAAGTGGGTGCTGGGAGTGGAAAGGAATACACCGGGTTATATGGTTAGGGAGGAGTTGCAAAGGGGGTTGTTGAGGGGTAGGGCAGGGATGAGGGCTTGGGGGTACGAGAGGAAATTGGAAGAGGGGCAAGGAGGGGAGTTAGCGAGGGTATGTTGGGGGGAGATGAAGGGGAGGTTTAAGAGGGGAAAGGTGCTGGAGGGATGGGAAAAGGAAAGGGAGTGGTTCTTTAGTGAAAGGGGGTGGACAGTGGAAGAGATTGAAAGGGGGAGAGAAAGGGGGGAAGTAAGAGGGGAAGAGATAGTGTACCGGGAAAGAAAGTTGCAGGAGGAGGATAGGTGGAGGAGGATAGGGGAGTCGACTTATAACAAATGGTATGGGAGAGTGAAGGGGCCGGGGGTGCCAGGGTACTTAAAGAAAGGGTGGGGGGAGAATAGGTGGCAGAGGGTGGCCAAGTTTAGACTGGGTAATGGTATGAGAGAAAGGAGGTATTGGGAACAAGAGGAGGAAAGGAGGTGCAGGGTGTGTGGATGGGAAGAGGAGTCGTGGGAACACGTATGGGAGGTTTGTATGGGGTGGGGAAGGGAGAGGGGGTGGCAGGAGATGGTGGAAGAGGTGTTGGGGGAAGAGGGGGAGGGAGAGGAATGGCTGAGGAGTATAGAGGAAAAGAGGGAGGGGTGTGTGTGAAAAGAGGGAAGAGAGGAAGAATGAATGAGGAAATGAGGGTGAAAGAGCGGCGACCAGAAGCGGGGGTCCAGGAGGGGGAGCGGTCGGGAGTGCGAGAGAGCGAGCGAGCGAGCGATGGTGAAGGAGTGTTTAGGATTAAGTAGTAAAGTAAGGAATAGGATAAGGTAGACATAAGTTGGATGTATGTATGGGAAGATTATAACCCTTAGGGGAATAATAAAGTTATATATATATATATATAGTCAATGTATCGTGTTTCCCCAAAATATTCATGAAAGAACACCAAGGTGTGCATGGACCCATGCAGTAACTTACTCAAATTAACTAGAAATATATACAGAATGATAAAATAAACAGAAAATCATTTTCTTTCATTATTGTAGCAGAGAATCGATAGATGGTACAAGTTGGTCAATAAAGGGGACATCAGGCCCAATATAATTTTCACCACAATTTTTGTGTAAATAGTCAAATATCACTCTAAACCTAATTTTATTAAGGGGGTATACCCGTTTGAACCCTCGGAAAATGTATACATTTTGTGAATTTGTTTACAAGTCAACGGTTTGATGCAGATTTCCCGTTTTTTTATTATCTTTACATAGTATTATGAACTACTCAAAAAAAAAGTTTCAGTTAAAAAACTATTATTTTTGGGAAGTTATGCATACACATCCGAAAGTCTCCCGATTTTAGATGGCTAAACGGTGGCCCTAAAAACTCGCGTTACGTTCAACCAATTCACTTCCAATTTTGCTTGCAGAATCATAATAAGATTCCACATCGTCCAACGAAGGCTTTTTTTATTCCGATTCCCCGTTTACTATTTATAAAGAAAAAGGTGGATTTTTCTCTTAGAAAAATCTAACTTTACCTTTGATCTCTTACTATTTCTTTATTTTTCAAAATTTTCAAAATCGGCTACGTTGGACGATGTGTAATCCTATTATGATTCTGCATGTAAAATTGGAAGTGAATTGGTTGAACGTAGCGCGAGTTTTTAGGGCCACCGTTTAGCCATCTAAAATCGTGAGACTTTCGGACATGTATTCATAACTTCCAAAAAACGATAGTTTTTTAACTGAAACTTTTCTTTTAAGTAGTTCATAATACTATGTAAAGATAGTAAAAAAACGGGAAATCTGCATCCAGCCGTTGACTTGTAAAAAAATCCACAAATTTTACTCATATTCCGAGTGTTCAAACGGGTATCCCCCTTAAGAAACTAGAGACTTCAAAAAATACAATGATCCATACTTTACTCAAATATTGTTCTATATTAGTAAAAAATTTCTATTTCGGACCAGTTGCACTCTTAAACGGTCGCTAATGGGGACCTCCACCTCCACCTCCTAGAAGATGGACATCACATTCAATTAAAAACACACATCTTATTTTAAATTATCTCTTGCTTGAAAAATCGTACTTTTTATTGCACATATTAATTTTTCAAAAGGAATATTTTTAATAAATTACGTTTTTCGTAGGTATTCAAATGAATAAAAAAAAAATAATGCTAATAGTGAGATGCGAACTGACGCTTTCTGGAGCGCGGGCAGGACTGTGGTGCTTTCTTGCGCGCCACGCAAGAGCGTGGGTGAAAAATTTGACCTGCATCCCAAGCAATCAGAAGACTACCTTCTTCTTCAAAACATCTTGCATATTTTATATCTCTTCATTATTTATCTTAGATATAACATCACTTGCATACCGATATGTATTTATTGTCTATTAATATTAGTTTTTATATTAAAACAAGCAGTGACGTGGTAATTATTGCCGTTGATAGTAATAATTATGATCGTCACAACAGGGAATGTGTTAACTGCAATTTCATTTGCCATCGCATTGTCGGGGAAACATTTGGGCACTTTTTAAAGTACCCTTGTAAATTTTTACAGTCGTTATAACTGAGTCATAAACCATTTCCAGAATTTATAGCACCTTCAGGTCAACCAATGTAGCTTCCTAAAAACAGATGTTTCAGTGTACCCTACAGTAAGAGCATTTATGGTATCCTCTATAAGCCAGGCATATCGAGGAATTTCTATACTTTTCGCGAACGTATATCGCGATCGTGTCTTGCCGATCGTTTCGCAGATCGATGATATACATCGAACAGGTAGTACACAATACACCAATGCGGTGGATCGTGGAAAAAAACATGTGGAAGGAGTCGACGTAGAAATATGAGGCCGAACTCGCTGTCTCTAAGTAGTGGAGAGTATAATCTTCTGGCGTGTATGAAGGAGCGTCGCTCCAGCGTTCACGTACTTTTGCGTGCCGCGCGGCGTGTGACGCGCCGAAACGACCGTGTAAAGGGCCCTAATATTATCGTCCGTCTGCATACGCAACAGTCCAGAAGACCCTGGTTCAGCAAATGCAGTTTCGGCCTCTTCCTTACTTTTTTATGCTGTCAATAAGTGTATTAATAAGCAGACAAAATATTATTTACGTTGGATATTATTAAATATTATTCCGTTCACTATAGAATAAATCCTAAAAAATGACAATTCTTTACGATTTTACAATGGACTGACCCCTTAATAGGAGCTGCACCACCCTTGGGATAGGCTTATTTTGTAAAGAAAACTTCAAGGAACATGGTATTTTTTTCTCGGATTTTTAAAATCGCGATCTTGAGCTCGAATTTGCAAAACAAAAATTTGCTTATAATTTTCAATGTTGCAAAACTAATTTTTATTGTTTATTTATAATATAGAATGTTACATAATGAATAATATTCTTACAACGTTACGTCTTAAAAGCGTCTCGTAATGCGTACATGTCTCGACATAATACGGTACAAAGGTCGGGGGGGGGGGGGGGATACCCGGAAGGCCTTACACAATAAGGCGCGTCTTCATTGGTAGAATAAGGAGACGCCATACGGCTCATTTCCAACAATTTTTGTATCTGGAAAAAATTTATTCAGAAAGGCTGATCCTTCCACATTAAAATGCCGTAAGAATCAACTAAATTCGACAAATAGTTTCCGAGATAAAAATTCATAAGTACAACTCATTTTCATGAAAATAGGCAAAAATCGCAAAGTTCAAGGTCCCGTATTTTCTAAACAGACTCGAAATCGACAAAATGATGAGTTAAACCATCCCCAATTCTACGAGGACTACAACATATTCAAGTTTAAAGAAATCGGAAACATCGATGGAGAAAAGTGATCGATTTGGCGTGGGATGACCCACTTAAGGGGGCAGACCACTGTAACGGTCTAAAATGTAAAGGTGTTTTCGGGAATTTATTTCAACCAAACAACGCAAGTAAATCAATTTAGTGCTTAGTATAGTTCAGCGATGCCCCGATGGGCGGTCCGAGAGCACGAGGATTCATCACGTTTTTCAAAGCTCGCGTGGAAGGTGGCATTCGAAACCAATGCCCCATCGGGGCATCGCTGGTATAGTTAATAGTGTACATATCGAAGGATAAGAAAATTTTTTTTCAATCAAATTCATAAATCCGTTTTCTGTATACTCTTCATCAAAATTTGCGCAGCGGCAAAAACATGCTAGTCGCGTTAACAGTGCCGAGGCCATATGGTTAATCCGAATTCAAAAAGACAAAAATATTTAGAAACTTGAAGCCTACTATTGCGTGGCGATGAAAAAAAGTGAAAACCGCAAAAAATTACAAAATGGCGGACCACTGAAAAAAGTCATGTTTTCGGGGTACAAAATTGGGGAAACGTTGATAAAAAGAATAGAATCAGGTCGTTAATTGAAAAAAAAACTAATCGTTACGTAATAGCGACGGATTTTGCGTACGATTAGACTGTCAAAGCGGTTGAAAAATGTGCTTCTGAGGAAAATGCGTTCAATTTTCAATCCGACAATTTTGCGAATTTCTTCATAACATTTGGAGAGAGCATTCTTAAAACGTACGTTTTTCAGAAAATGTAAAAAGGAAAAAATCGATTTTTCCAATTTTTTACGGTGTTCTGCCCCCTTAACCCTTTCGTGACGCCAGATATTGATGCAAAATGCGTCTCCTTTTTTCTATTATGCTTTTTTCACACGTCTCCCATTTTTTTAAAATCAGAATTCACTTAGTAATACAAGCACAGTTCGTTACAATTACTGCCGATAAGATTTGCAGGACGCCAATAGGCGCCTTCAATTTTCTTTGTGCAATATAAAGTGCAATATAAATGCCCCTATGGGCACCTACAGTATGTACATCAGCAGCAAATTTTCAAAGCGCCTTTAGGCGCCAACAGTCATGAAAGAGTTAATAACTGATTATGCGTCGGCAGATTTTCATTTCGAGGATGTTCCCTTCTGGCTTTGAACATATGTCCACATTAATGAAAATTTAAACTTTTATATTTTCTATTAGTTTTTCATAAGAGTGCAACCAATAATTGAGCACGAAGTTTCCGATGGAAATAAATCCAAATACAACTGCATTTTGGAATATTTTTAATTATACATAATTTGGAATACTTCTGAATTCCATATACCAATTATACATTTTATGACTTATAATACTTATATAATTAAACAAAATCCGCGTGAGGTCGTGTTTGAATTAATTTTCATCACAAAAACCTCGCCAATACATTTGCAGTACTCGTATAAAGCTCTAGTAAAAAATATAAAAATTTAAATTCATTAGCATCGGCAAATGTTGAAAGCTCAACACGAGCTGAACAATAATTTCTAAGCAGATGCAACGGCTAGGAAGGTATGACCGACTGGAAACGGTATTTCGTGACACTTTGCGCTACTCAAAGTGTTAATACAAAAAAGTGATCACTACTTCCTACTAATCCTACTAATATAGTAATCCCACTAATATAATAAATGCTAAAGTGTCTTTGGATGTTTGTTGGGCTTGGAATTGCAATTTCTTTTATATTTAAATAGTATAAAATTATAACTAAATATAATTATTCGAAAGCGTAAAATTACTACTTTCACATAACGTAACAAGAATCTACATTTGTTAAAGCAAAAGTTTTAAATTAATTAAAACATGAAACTGTTCATATGGCCCAGAAATTAAATGAAATTCATAGCGTGTCCCAGTCATTAACAGTGTCCCAATGATTGAATATGTATTTAATTTAACTATTTCTATCAGTTAATGAAAAGAAATCAATATGGTAATATTTTGGGGTAATAAAAACATTTTATTTATAATAAATTTGTGTTAAATTTTCGGCATGAAAAAATGATTAAAAGTATATTATAAAATTTTAGGTTATGTTAATATTGTGACGAGGTTAAGATTAATTATTCTAATAATTCTTAAACTGTATTATATTTTTGTTTAGTTATTATTAACGTAAACATATAGGATACAAAAAAATACTTTGGTACAATAAATGTTAATAATTTTAAAACTTCACTGAATACTGACGTCTGTATCAGTGTTTACATAACCATTAAACACGCGTTTAATAACTGGTCCGTGTCATGGTATCGTGTACTAGTGGATAAACGCAACAATTTCAGTATTAACCGATATTTCGCTAGTAACCGGCCCGTAGCGGGTTAACCGGTTTACTTCGGTTTCTTCTAGAATTTACGAACCGTTCCCTCGCGGTTACTATGGGTTACAGAAACCTTCCTTGGTTAACCGGGTAAGGGTTAGGGTTACTAGGCGGTTCGGATCCCTGGGTAAGACGCGAGATTGAGACTGTTGAAGCTTTAATGTACAATAATATTTTTGTATGATATAACTATTCAGTTATGTAAGCTTATAATTGTATCTATATAAAGCTAATAGATTTTGCAATTACAGTCGGGGACAAAATTATGTGGACACTTTTAAAATCGTATTACTTGTTCAAAATTGGTCCGAACAACTTGAGTTTTTTTGAGAAGCTTGAAGGATTAGTTTGCTAAGTGACGTGTTTCGTAATTTTGAAAAAAGTTGCAATTGGTCGGAATAGCAAAAAAAATAGGAAAGATCATTTTTTCAACTTTTTTGTCTGGCCTCGGAATGAAAATTCAAAAAACCCGTTTGTAGATTTCAGTAAGTTATATACGTGCCTAAAATTTCATCTAAATCGGTTAACGTTGCTTTGAGCTATAAAGGCTTAAATATCGTAGAATAAGGTCGAAAATCGCGGAAATTCACAGAAATCAGCGATTTTCGACCTTATTCTGCGATCTTTTATCATTTATAGCTCAAAGCAACGTTAACCGATTTTGATGAAAATTTAGGCACGTATATAACTTACTGAAACCTACAAACGGGTTTTTTGAATTTTCATTCCGAGGCCAGACAAAAAAGTTGAAAAAATGATCTTTCCTATTTTTTTTGCTATTCCGACCAATTGCAACTTTTTTCAAAATTACGAAACACGTCACTTAGCAAACTAATCCTTCTAGCTTCTCAAAAAAACTCAAGTTGTTCGGACCAATTTTGAACAAGTAATACGATTTTAAAAGTGTCCTGTTACGTAGCCCCTTCAGGTCTATCCCGTGCTCGCTGTCCTCGCGTCACTTTCTTCTGTAAAGACGATTCAGCGGAATCGCCTCGCGCGTGTCAATCGCGTTGCGCTTAGCCCGTGGCAACGACCGTAGGGACAACGACCGCGCTCGGCCCGGGCCACGGATATTTCGCAAGCATCGAAGAATTAATGAAGCAATCGACAGCTGCCGACAGGGCAGTTTCCCCCATTCCTGGGGACTGTCCGAGGTTCGGCCCGCGATCGCAAACCGCGGAAGATTCATTCTTATTCGGGAACTCGATTCAGGAAGTCAGGACGGGCCAGGGAGCCGTCAAGAAGCCGCGACCACGTCCAGCGTCTAGTCCGCGAAATACGAACGGCCGTCAATAAACCGCGCAAGGGTAACTCCATCCGACATACCGCGAACGGCCTAGCCGGGAGAGCCCTTGTGCGTCACTCGTGTCCGGCGTAGGAACGCGTAGAGTAAGAGACGATTAGAGACAGTGCGATTCGACGGTCTTCAGGTGACCGACTTCCGAGTGTACAAAGCGATAAACGGCAAGCGTGCCGAAATCCGAGCCCACTACGATAACAGGGACGGAGCGACGTCCCTAGGGTATGTTCTCATATTATTTTGTCTTTCTTCTGAATATACTTTACTATGTTATTTCCTCAAACTCCGAGTCACCATTGATTTAATCCCCTTTTCTCCTTATCCTCCCACGGTAAGTTTAGTCAAGGCGTGCTTTAGCACCTTAAAAGAGTAAGAACCCCGCGGGTCACCCTAGCCGCTCAGGGCGATTCGCCAAAAGTCCCTTCAGGACGTAACAACTGGTGTCAGAAGTGGGATTTGATTTTTTTTTTAATCATTTCCTTTTAGAAATTTATTATCCGCTCATAACTTGACTACACTTCCTATTACTCAAGATCCTTTGTAAAGCATTACATTACAATGACGGGTGGTATTTTGAGATCACCCCCCGCCCAAAGTTTTTCTGATTCACATTCCACGGCTAACGCCCCTCCTATTGCACCTCCTCCTTTGCCGCCGACTACGAGCGGACGACCATCCCTTGGATACCGGACGAACGACCTAGAAATGTCTGTATTAGACGTATGGCGTTCCCGAGAAGATGAGGAGAGAGTGTATAGGGCGCTAGACAGTATTCCCCGTTTCGACCCAGATTTTGTAACCTTGGAGGACTTCGCTGCCTCAATACAGAGAGCTTCACAGCGAGTGCCGCCCGGTCAGGAGGAAAAATTTTTGACCGAATTAATATATAAACTAAAGGATCCTATTAGATATTATGTCGAAGGGAAAAACTGTCAAAGCGTGGCCGATCTGCTCTCCCTTCTAAGAGTCCGATATTCCCCCTGCCGCGGTTATGAGGAGCTCCGGCTGGAACTCGAACGTATAAGCATGTTTCCCCGCAAGCGTCTAATAGACTTTATCCACCGCGTGGGCCGCCTGTACAGACAGGTAATTGTAAGAGCGAAAGAATTGATTGGAGAAAATGTCGAGAGGACTATTAAAGACGTGGACCGAATGGCCCGGACCTCATTTATCACCGCGTTACCTCAAAGAATTTCGACCAAAGTAGCACTATCAAACCCTGAATCGTTGGACGACGTGTTTGATCTAGCTTTGCATATCCAAAGACGAGAACAAGAATTGTCCGGTTTGCCACGCGAGGACGCGTATGGGTACACGCCGAACGCGCGTCCCCCGTCGCCGTATGACCCCCAGCGTAAATGGACCGAATGGAGACAGCCGCGCGAAGATGACTCGTACAATGATCATCAGTCTCCATATTCCGGTTATAGCTCCCCCCGATATACAGACGATTATTATCGTGAGCCACCTTATCGTGAACCAACGCCCGAGTACCGTCCAGCGGCCTTGCTGACGAGGCAAGGCGAACGCCCGCTGAACTATGGACGCCGACCGTACGTTCCCCGCGGAAGAGGAGGGCGCGGAAAATATCAAAAGGATAGACAATATCAATCTCGTGGGCCCCAGGGTTATCAACCGCGCGAAACCCAAAATTACGAACCTCCTAGATATCAACCTCAGAACCCCCCTAGATATGATCCCCCCCGGGGACCGCAAAGACCGATGAGACGCGAAGTGTTATCTGAAAATCGCGACCATTTAAACTCCCAGCGCGCCCGCCCGTTCAACCAGAACGAGGCGGGCGGGTCCTCCTCGCAGGCCCAAAGAATGTCCCAGAATCAGAACCGGCAACAGGGCTCATGCGCGCAGACTCCCCCCGCATTCGAGTCAAGGCAGAACAATTGGAGAACGGTGAGGGAGAATTCATCGTAGATACAGGTTCCGCATTGAATTTGTTAGAAATTGGATCGGCCAGCGAAAAGGCCATGGTCCTCAGTACAACTCCCCTCGAAATTAACGGCCTGAACGGGAAGGTCATGACCTTAGGAACGACCATCGTAAAGATCAATGGCAGTTGGGCGTTATTTCACGTAATGCGCATGCCCAATTTACCGAAAGGAATTTCGGGACTCATAGGGAGCCCATATCTGCTCCAGGAAGAAGCCATCGTTTCTTACCACCAACGCACCATGGTAACAGCCAAGCGCCCCATTACGCCGGTAGTTTTCTCCAATTCCAATGAATTAGAACGCACGCTAAGGGGATGTAAGCAGAGTCACAAGGAATTCTTAGCACGATTAAACGAATCGCGAGAACCTCACTCGAACGGAGATGTAGTAAGCGTCTGCCTCCCAGAAAACGGTGACTGTCCCGAGAACGATAGCGAAAGGAACCCTCCTTCCCCCTTCTTTGAAGAAGAATTCGACGCTAACGATGATCAAGATCTAGGAGACTACCGTGTTGAACAAAAACCTCCCGAAGAACGGCTACAACATATAATCGGAACATTGAAATTGAACGAATTAGATACCGAACCGCGCCGGTCAATCGAGGATTTGGTCGTAAAATATTCCGACAGGTTTTTCGTACCCGGAGACCCGCTCGGCGGAACAACGTCTATAGAGCACACGATCCCGTTGACCGACTCAACGCCAGTATTCACCCGATAGTACCCACACTCCCCCCTATTGGATGAAGAAATCGCCAAACAGACGCGAAATTTAGAGGAATTAGGAATAATCGCCCCCTCATCGTCACCGCATAATTCACCCCTACACGTGGTACCGAAAAAGGAAGACGAGGAAGGAAACAAACGATGGAGGGTAGTAGCCGACTTTAGAATCATGAACGCGAAAACAATCGACGACCGTTTCCCTTTACCGCGAATTACAGACATTCTCGATCGACTAGGCGGAGCCAAATATTTTTCAGTTTTCGACTTAGCGAATGGTTTCCATCAAATTCCCATGGCCCCCGAGGACCGTGCGAAAACCGCGTTTACCACCCCCCAAGGGCACTACGAATACCTCCGCATGCCGTTCGGATTAAAAAACGCCCCGGCCACCTTCCAGCGTTTAATGAACCACGTATTGAGAGGGCTTATCGGTAAAGAGTTATTCGTGTATTTAGACGACGTTGTTGTATACTCGCGCACACTCGCAGAACACGAGCAACGACTCGAGACTTTCTTCGAACGCTTACGCGAACATAATCTAACTTTACAAACGGAGAAGGCCAAGTTCCTGAAGGACAAGGTCATATACTTGGGACATATAATAGCGGCTGACGGAGTAAGACCGAACCCCGAAAAGATCAGGGCCGTCGCCGCCTTCCCCGTACCAAAAAATCGGAAAAATTTGAAACAATTCTTGGGCCTAGTAAATTATTATCGTCGCTTTATCCCCGACATGGCCAAACGCGCCAAACCTCTTACCAGCTTAACTACCCCGAAGATCCCATTCTATTGGTCAGAAAAACATCAAGAAAGTTTCGAAGACTTACGCCAGGCGCTTTGCAAGGAACCAGTATTACGTTATCCAAATTTTGATGAACCTTTTATTATTACAACCGATGCTTCCGACATAGCAGTTGGTGCGATTTTAAGCCAGGGCAAGATAGGCGAAGACCCGCCAATAGCGTATGCCTCTCAAGTACTCAATTCTTGCCAAGAAAATTACTCTACTACAGAAAAGGAGTGCCTCGCGATAATTTACGCTGTAAAACAATTTCGGACATACATATATGGAAGAAAATTCACCTTGGTGACCGATCACCGGCCACTCCAGTGGTTATTCTCGGTAAAAGATCCGGTATCGCGACTCGCCCGATGGAAAATCACGCTCGCCGACTACGACTACGAAATCGTTTATAAACCCGGCCGCGTAAATGCCAACGCAGACGCATTGTCTAGAAACCCGGTACCACACGCGTTCCCGACTATTCCAAAAGAAATCGCGCCGAACATAGAAAACGAAGGTATAGGAACGCGAGTTTCGGAGCGTCGCAAAGGACTGCCGAGGCCAAATTACGAAGAACCACCGTCGTTTACAGACGATTCTGCATTTGAGCAAGACAACACAAACAGCAGGGCCAACTCTACCGTTATGGACACCACGGAAGGAAGATCGGGAATGCCCGAATTCCAGGATGAAGAGACGGATCCGGAGGAAATCGACGAGGATTCTACCAGTCTAAGTGACAACTCTTGCGTAGGTCCGTTCACACAGGAAGAAATCACTATCCTGAAGAGCCTCGACGAGGAATACCCCTCCAAGGTTGAGGAGCGAACGCACAGCAACCACGAAGTGGAAGATTTTGAAGAAGACTATTCTCCCATGGTAACCGAGGGCCCGTACGCAGGCCAATATACGGAAGACATGCTCGCCTTTTTGAAAAGTCTGAGCGACCCACCCAGTTGGGAGTATATAGAAGAAGACGATGTGGAGCCCACCCCCGAGACAGTAAATATTCCCCTTGCAGGAAGCAACCCCGGAAAAGAAAAGCAAGCGTCGGAAAACCCCGATAATGGAAGTCCACAGAAAACTAAATCGCCACAAGGTCCGAAGAAAAGAGTATCATGGGGTATACCCCTTCACGAAGAAGCTTTGGACATTCCGCAATCCACCATGATATGCCCGGAGGGTGAGACACTGAAAGAATCAGAAGATCCTCCGCCTCCTAAAATAGAGTCGAGCACGAGTGCAAGACCCAACGTGATCAAAGTGCCCAACGAGTGTACCATCGGACCATTTAGGCACCCTCCCAGTTTCCAAAGGGTCTCATACGAACCATCTGAATATAGAAAAGACCCAATGAACACCCCGGAACCCGAGGTCCAGGCAACGAGATGTCTAGTAAAAATCGTAAGGACCACGCTTACATCATCCCCCGACAACTATGCTCATTTTATATCATCTGATAGAATATTTACTAGCCCAATTTGTAAAACCCTAGCTGCCGTGGGTCTCCTCGATGAAGTCAAATTATCATCCGAAGAAATATCTATGAACCGTGTAATAATCACCCGTAATGAGGAATGGAAAATTTTTAGTATCGTCGGAGCTAGAAGCTTTTACCACGAAATGGGCGAACGTGAGCTGGTGTCAGCACTAACGGCACTTAGAGGAGCGGTAGAAACTGAACGCGTTCGGTCGCTTCGGATAGCGGCGCATGGCGAATCCCTACACCGATTTGACCCTGAGACACTCCTGAAACACTTCGGAACCATTTTCAAACATATACCCATCGTAATTGTAATCTGTTCTGGCGAAGTCAAACTACCGCCAGAAAACGAAAAGATAAATATCATCCGGCATTATCACGAAAACATGATAGGAGGTCATAAGGGCGTAACAAAAACGTACCGACGCATACGCAACCTGTTTGACTGGCCTCACCTACACCGTGATGTAGAGGACTTCATACGAAATTGCCAGAGTTGCCAAGAACATAAACTTGTACGAATCAAAACGCGAGAACCGATGCTAATCACGGATACCCCTGCCAGACCTTTTGATAAAGTAGCCTTAGACACCGTAGGCCCACTTCCCCTTACCCCGAGTGGAAATCGCCACATACTCACAATACAATGTCAACTGTCAAAATTCTGTATGGCCGTACCCTTACCCGACATACGAGCCGGCACTGTCGCCGACGCGTTATCACGCTATTTCATCGCGATTTTCGGGGCCCCGCGTGCTATACTAACGGACCGCGGCACGAGCTTTATTAATAAAACAATTCAAGGAATAGCCAAAACTTTCAAGGTCCAACATATACCAACATCTGGATACCGACCACAGACCAATGGCTCTTTAGAAAGAAGCCATATCGTCCTAACCGAATATTTGAAACACTATTTAGAAAAGTATGAAGACTGGGATTTGCTATTGCCGTTCGCCATGTACTCTTACAACACCTCGGTACACGAAGCAACAAAGTTCACCCCATATGAGGTAGTTTTCGGACAATTAGCCAGAGACCCGTTTACGCCTATGTCCCACGATGAATTGCTAACATTCCCGACATACGTACAAAATTTGATAGAGCGTCTAGACGAAATTCGAAAGACCACACGAACAAATTTAGATAAGAGCAAATTACGTTCAAAAAATATTTATGACCGGAAAAGCAACCAAGTCACATTCGCGGAAAATGACCTCGTTTACATACTAAAGGAACCTCGGCTCCACAAATTCGACCCGCATTACATAGGCCCGTTCAGAATAAAAACAATTACTGATCAAAATAATGCAATATTGATTTCGGACGAAGGCCACCAAATCATTAAACATTTCGATAAATTGAAACATGCTTATACTAAGGAGAACCCTCCTTGACGTCAAAATTGCGTATCCAATGGTTTCAGTTCACAACTGCCAGCGGGAGAAATCCTCTAACGGATTCTCATAACCAAGGCCCAACACCTAGTAAAGTTAACCTTCCCAAAAATCCTACCCTTTCTTTAATCTCACTTGTTTTTCGTATTTACAGTAGTCATTTACTATACAATAGAACTCCCCGCGTAAGTCATTTCGAAAGCCAAGCACCACAGCCACCATGGATGCACGTGGCCTTCTCGTAGGCACGCTCCTATGGACGAGCGTTGCCAGTAACGTTATAGATGGGGACTACAAAATATCGTCGCTATACCCCAACCCGGGATTGTACTATGAAAGAATCCGACCTCTCCGCGTTTTCCACACCCAATGGAGACTAGTCACGGGTATTGGAGTCACCGATATACTGACCTCGCGACCACGAATACAACCCCAGATCAACAGAATGAAGGCGTTATGCACAACGCACAAATGGACGTCTTGCCCGGCCGACGCCCTTAACACGGCCCTACAACGAAAGCTTCTCGATGCCAAACGATACGAGGATTTGCTACTCGGCATGCTCGGAAAGCCGCAATTTTCCCGTACCAAGCGATCGGTACCATTAGGATTCATCGGATCATTAAGTAAAGCCCTTTTCGGAACCCTGGACAGCGACGATGCGCAATATTATAACAAAGAAATAGACAAACTGTATAAAGATCAGAATCATCTCGCCGAATTGTTAGGAAATCAAACACACATTATAAAATCGGAATTTCAGGATATACACGATTCACTTCAAACTGTAACGGGCTCCGTGCAAAATATTGGCGATAGAGTTAAGGAAATAGCGTCGGGTGTCCGTCAATTAGACGATCGGGAAACGAAAATAGAATTGGAATTGGCTTTGTCGTCGTGGACATTCCTTATGACCAGGCACGTGGACGAGTACGTGACCGCGTTAATTGTAATTACGGACGCGCTAACGTTCGCGAAACTTGGTATCTTACATCCGGCGGTTCTTTCACCCAGCCAGCTAGCGAAGACTTGCGAACGAATTCGCGAAACTACTCCGTACGAATTCCCGCTGACCCCCGAAGAATTAAATTCCGAACAGTTACAAGGGGTGACCAAATTGAACGTAGTTTATTCACAAGGCCGAATCATCTTGTCGCTTGATATACCTTTACTTGACCAAATTCCCTTCGATCTCTATTACCTTCAACCGTGCCCTTCATTTCAAACAATATCGACCAATGTCTCTACCCCAATATTCATAAAACCAAGAACAACGTACTTAGCAATCAGTCAAATTAATTCTCAATACTTCATGCCCGACGAGAAATACATCACAGGATGCAGAAACCACCCCAGAATGTACATGTGTGAACTCAGCCTACCACTCCAGGACTTGGAAAAAGCACCAAGCTGCGAAACAGATGCTCTATTAAAACCACGAAACATCAAATGGCCTAGCTGCAACATTCAAGCCCTTCCCGGAAGCCGACCCTTCCTCAAGAAAATGAACGCCCCGAACACCTGGCTATATTCCGTTAAGGACACCCTGGCACTGCAAGTCCGATGCAACAAACACGCAGCCGGCTATGAAGTGTTGCAGGGGGCAGGAATATTGCAACTTAAGAGGAACTGTGAAGCCAAAATCGGGACTGATCAGATTTGGGCATCCGGAGTAGACACCGAGGAATTAACAACTATCTACAAACCATCTATCGGCATAAACATTTCGGAAATCCTGCCAACTATAACTGAACATCACGTGAAAATTTTAACCGACTACCAAGAAAAGGAACCCCAAGGAACACTTCGAAATTCCCATGCGAAAGCAAACGCAGTCGCACTGGACGATATGGAGAGACAGGCAAGGGAGTTAGCAACTCATCACAGGACCGAAAATTTATCAACATATGTTACCTATGGACTACCAGGATTAGGAGGCACGATCGTAATCATCCTTATCATTTGGATTGGATACCGTTTTGTAAGGGCACGCCGGAATCAACATCCTGGGCCCATAAAGAAAGAGACAAAGGTCAATATTGAAATGATACCAAACCGCCCACCCCCCCAGATAATCTCCAGACCTCGTCCCCTTGCGATTACATCCTTTCCTCCCGACCTACCCGTTATACCGTCCACAGGGACAAGAGACAAAGCCCACGTACAGCAAGCGAGAAGTTTCGCGGGTTCCGAGCCATACTTCGAAGTATTCTAAGAAGTACCTTGCTGATAACAGCAAGAACCCCCGCGCGTAGCCTTAAGAATCGACCCCCACGAGGAGTTCTGCTGCGAAAATTAGATGGTAGGGACAATAGCATATAAGTTAGCAATTAAGTAAAGCGAGGACAGTCATTACGAAGTTTTTACGGTCTCCGCAACAGTACCATATACCATTCGAATCTAATAATAATGGAGGCCCCAAAGTTCAACAACGTGAGGTTCACGAGAGCCACTCTGGCTGAGGCGGTCCTGCCTCGACAGCTCCACGCACCTTTCGGCAGAAGGCTGTGCGTCCGTCCGGACCCACCCACCACCGGGGAAGACGGCCGTGTCTGGGCCTACAAAACCAAGACCGTATGCGGGGCTTGTGCGTGGGTGAACCCACCGAGTAACTTTGCGGAATTCAGGAGGATCCCGGTGCACTGGCTGGCGGAGGAGCAGCGGGCCATCGCACTAACAAAGTGTGTGCAGTGCCGGGAAAGGCATCTGAGATGGAGGCTGCCCGGCAACTGCACCGGCTGTATACGGGCAATCCTCGACGTCAACCCGTTGTACCTGCCGGCGCTCCCCATCATCAATGCGCCCCGGCCATTGGAAGCACCCCGACCCCGGGATGTGCCCTGGGTCCTGCCCGCCGGCGCGGAATAAGGGACCACAACCCCAGCCTTAGGTAAATTAACTGCCAAATTGTAATCACCGAAAAGTGGCGCGATCTGGTTGTAATTTTTCTCGTCCCGTTTAATTCGCAGCAGAACGTCACCCGGCACCATCGCCTTCGCCCCACCGCAACCACCTACAACGCCTAGGCCCCACCCTTTTCTTCTATTATTATTAATGTAATATTTTCTTTGCTTTTTCCCTTCTATTTAAATTAGCTTCTTCCCCTCTTGCTTATATCCATATACTATTATTATTATTATTATTTTTCTTCAATGTAACAATATACAATTCATGAGTTTTGGCTTAAACACGAACCTTTAATGTCTACCCCTTTGCGCCCCTTAGATTTAATAGCGTAAACATAAGTTTAAGCCGCTTAACGAAAGTGTACGCGCGAACAGCTTCACACGGAAGAACGAAACAGCCTCACGAGACCGTTTCGTGTCTAGGTGGGGAGGTGTTACGTAGCCCCTTCAGGTCTATCCCGTGCTCGCTGTCCTCGCGTCACTTTCTTCTGTAAAGACGATTCAGCGGAATCGCCTCGCGCGTGTCAATCGCGTTGCGCTTAGCCCGTGGCAACGACCGTAGGGACAACGACCGCGCTCGGCCCGGGCCACGGATATTTCGCAAGCATCGAAGAATTAATGAAGCAATCGACAGCTGCCGACAGGGCAGTTTTCCCCATTCCTGGGGACTGTCCGAGATTCGGCCCGCGATCGCAAACCGCGGAAGGATCATTCTTATTCGGGAACTCGATTTAGGAAGTCAGGACGGGCCAGGGAGCCGTCAAGAAGCCGCGACCACGTACAGCGTCTAGTCCGCGAAATACGAACGGCCGTCAATAAACCGCGCAAGGGTAACTCCATCCGACATACCGCGAACGGCCTAGCCGGGAGAGCCCTTGTGTGTCACTCGTGTCCGGCGTAGGAACGCGTAGAGTAAGAGACGATTAGAGACAGTGCGATTCGACGGTCTTCAGGTGACCGACTTCCGAGTGTACAAAGCGATAAACGGCAAGCGTGCCGAAATCCGAGCCCACTACGATAACAGGGACGGAGCGACGTCCCTAGGGTATGTTCTCATATTATTTTGTCTTTCTTCTGAATATACTTTACTATGTTATTTCCTCAAACTCCGAGTCACCATTGATTTAATCCCCTTTTCTCCTTATCCTCCCACGGTAAGTTTAGTCAAGGCGTGCTTTAGCACCTTAAAAGAGTAAGAACCCCGCGGGTCACCCTAGCCGCTCAGGGCGATTCGCCAAAAGTCCCTTCAGGACGTAACAGTCCACATAATTTTGTCCCCGACTGTATATTTCGAACAGTTTAAACGTTGCAAATTAGTAAAACTGTTATTTTTAATAAAATTTCTTCTCAATTTTTAATTATTGGGCTATGTTTAAGGACTGGGACATTTACCTTAACAGTTCAGAAAAGAAGCTAACGTAGACTTACAATTACATCAATCTTTTATAAGATTTTATTTAGCTTCGATCATCTTTACGTTTGTTTCCTCGCTTCCTCGCTTCCTCGCTTCCTCGCTTCCTCGCTTCCTCGCTTCCTCGCTTCCTCGCTTCCTCGCTTCCTCGCTTCCTCGCTTCCTCGCTTCCTCGCTTCCTCGCTTCCTCGCTTCCTCGCTTCCTCGCTTCCTCGCTTCCTCGCTTCCTCGCTTCCTCGCTTCCTTGCTTCCTTGCTTCCTTGCAACATTATTAGACTCAATAGCACAAAACAACTACACTTTAAAAATAATGTGTAAAAAATAAATTAACGTACTTAAAGAAAAACAAACACAATGTTACATTTATCATAGAAAACAAGATAGGAATTTTAGAGTTGTCCTTAAATGAATTCACCCAACAGCTAGTGTAGAAGAAATAGGAAAAAATTGTGTCGGATCACGGAAAAAGGGAGCCCCGGCGTGGGACTCGATCCCGCGATGTTCAGTTTCGTAGCGCGGTAGCCAGGGCCCTTTAACCACATCGGCTACCGCTGCTGACTTCCCGGAACTTCGTTTTCCGTGTCCTCTTTTATAATATGGGGGTTCCTGATCCTACACTCGGACATCCTTCGACGTCATTCATTCTCGAATGACATTGTCGCAACTTTTGTGTCTCTTATTTTTCACGTCGCAGACACATCGCGCGAACTCAACGTCATCTCTCCAGCTTCGTGTGGCGATCGGTGGTCTTCCTATCCCACTTCTGACGCCAATTGTAGGATTACGTAAAAAGGGAGCCCCGCGGTGCGGGATTGGAACCCGCGATTTTCACATTCGTAGCCCGCTGGCCAGCTGCCTTAAGGGGGGAGACAACTGTAAAAAATCTGAAAAATCGATTTTTTCTTTTTCACATTTTCTGAAAGACGTGCATTTCAAGAATGCTCTCTCCAAATTTTATGAAGAAATTCGCATAATTGACGGAGATACGGTATTTTCTGTGAAGCGGGGTCGAACGCGCGACTGAGCCACGCGGAACATTGAACGCGTTTTCCTCAGAATTACATTTTTCAACCGCGTTGACAGTTTACAGAGAAAACTATACGTCCAAAGACACGAGCAAGGGCATTTATTGTACGAAAAACTCGTCTCTATTAATTGACGATCAGTTTTTTTTTAATTAACGACTTCCTTATATTTTTTATCAACATTTCCCTAACTTTGTACCCCGAAAATATGATCTTTTTCAGTGGTACGCCATTTTGTAATTCCTTCCGATTTTGACTTTTTTGATCTACACGTAATAGAGGTAGCCTTCTAGTTTCTAAATATTATTGTCTTTTTTAATTCGGATTAACCACATGGCCTGGGCACTGTCTACGCGACAAGTATGTTTTTGCCGCGATGGAAATTTTGACGAAGAGTATATAGGAAAAGAATTTTTGAATTTGATTGAAAAAAAAATTTCTTATCCTTCGATATGTACACTATTAACTATAGTGAGCAATATATTGATTTACTTGCGTTGTTTGGTGGAAATAAATTCCCGAAAACACCCTTACATTTCGGACCGTTACAGTGGTCTCCCCCCTTAACCACCTGGGCTACGGCCGATTCCCCGGATCTTGGTTCTCCGTGTCCTCTCTTATAACCCACACAGCACCATAACATTGCAGCAACGTCTCTGCAATGATACGGTTCAAGATTGCAATGTTGCACCATAACATTGCAGAGACATTGCAGGTTCAGTCCTATGTCCGCGTTCGCAATATTGCAGGTCTGTATTTTTGCAAAATTGCGGCAACAGTACAAATATGTAGTCCTGCAACATTCCGGCAATGATTCTGCAACGAAACGGCAAAATTCTGGCAATATGATTCTGCAATTCTCGGCAATATTGCGGTGCGAGATTGCAGAATATTGCACCACTTCATTGCAGAGTAGTTGCAGGTTCACTCCTATGTCCGCCTTAGCAATATTGCAGGAGTGTATTCCCGCAACGTTTCGGAAATTTTACACCAATGGAATGGACCCCCACCCGCAACGTTTCGGGCAGTGAGAGACTCGACGACATGAATGTGTGCAGAATCGTAGTAGTATAACGCCCGTGTGTCTTTTTCTCATAGAAAATATTTTTACCCCAGGGGGATTCCAACCGCGGACCTGTAGCATCGTAGACGAACACTTTACCGCCGCAGCTACAACCGCTGATTGATAAGATTGCTTACGTATTCGAACTTATACTCCTACCGTGCAAAACTTTAAACTCAAATTATTAAAAAACGAAGGCTCATTTGACAAAAAATCTGTTAGGGATTTTTAACACTGTAGGTGCGGACTCTAACTTTCATCCGGTGTCATTTTAGGTAAGGTTGGAAAGTAGTCTTTAGACTAAACCTTTGCATTTGTCTTTTCATCTCTCTTTTCTCTTGCTTGATTGTATATACGTGTTTGTGCAATAAATTCGTTCAATAATAATAATAATAATAATTTCACACATTAAAATATATAGTATCTACTCTATCTAAACAAATTAAATTCATTTTCAAATCTCTTCTATAATTTAAATTCATGTACAAACAACTCTCACGATAACACTTTTTTCATATCTTTAACGGCCATTCTGGCATATCCAGTTAAATAAAACATGCTGTAGAATCTATTCGACGTCATATTTCAAATTTAGTCAATGTCATAGTTGCTTCAGAATATTACTGTACTGTTTCTACAATATTTTCACTACAGTATTGCACGGTAATATGTAGGCAATTTTACTTGGGCGTTGCCAGTGGAACATTGCACGTCGATGTGCGCGCAATATTGCTGAAATATTGTAGGATCGCTGCCACTGGAACATTGCACGTCGATGTGCGTGCAATATTGCAGGAATATTGTAGGATCGTTGCCAATGGAACATTACGCTGCAACGAACTTGCAATATTGCTACAATATTATACGATCGTTGCAAACGGAACATTGCACGGCAACGAACTTGCTATATTGCTGCAATATTGTATGATCGTTGCAAACGGAACATTGCACGGCAACGAACTTGCAATATTGCTGTAATATTGCAGGTGCGTTGCCACTCCAATAATGCAAAACAATATTGCAGCATCGTTCCTGCAATATTGCAATGCAACCTGCAATAACACAATATTGCAGCAACGTTCCTGCAATACTGCTGCAACGAAGTGTGCTGTGTGGGAATATGGGAGTGCCTCATTCCACAATTGTCATATTGTAAAAGCAATCACAAACATATTACATTCGAAAATAAAATACCCGCTGCCAATATACTTTCTAGGATTAGAATCCAAAGAAAATAATAAACATATTAATGAAATTAAATGCCTCCTAAATACTATAATACATTTTGAATAGCTGTACAAAAAAACGACAAATCCCACAATGTTTGAAGTGTTAATGTTTTGGACATAAAAAAATTACTACTACAAAGCACTGAGGTGTGTCAATTATGTTGGTAGGTACTTCACAAAAGACTGCACGTGGAAAGAAAAAATGCAAAATGTCAAACGCTCCAACTGTGATGGTGCACAACCAGCTAATTATAAAGGCTGCATCGTTCGAAAGCAATTGGTACAAAAACTATTGCCTACATTAAAAGAAAAAAAGTAAACCAAACTGAGAAGTAGTAAAAACCTAGATCAAACCTTAGACAACCGGATGCATCATATGCAAATATAGCAAGTACAAATATACAACTGGATCAAGAAACAAAACTGCAAGAGGAAATCTCACCTAAACAAGAACAAGGACCAAAAAACAAACTCGAAGAAATGATGACCAAACTAATTATTAGAATGGACACCATGGACAAATATTCTAACGGCCCACAGTGGGAAAAAATCGGTACTTCAGCCGCCAAAAATCTATAACTTTTGAACGTGTTACGTCCTGAAGGGACTTTTGGCGAATCGCCCTGAGCGGCTAGGGTGACCCGCGGGGTTCTTACTCTTTTAAGGTGCTAAAGCACGCCTTGACTAAACTTACCGAGGAGTGATATGGAAAGAAGGGATTTAAATCAATGTTGAGTCGGGAGTTCAAGGGAAAATAACACAATGAAATATATTCTGAAGAAAGACAAAATAATATAAGAACATACCCTAGGGACGGCGCTCCGTCCCTGCTATCGCAGTGAGCTCGGGTTTCGGCAGGCTTGCCGTTTATCGCTTCGTACGCTCTGCCAGTCGTTCAACCTGGCGTAGGTCGTGGTCGCTCGCTGTGCTCTCGGATAGCACTTGGAAGTCGGTCACCTGAAGACCGTCGAATCGCACTGTCTCTAATCGTCTCTTACTCTACGCGTTCCTACGCCGGACACGAGTGACGCACAAGGGCTCTCCCGGCTAGGCCGTTCGCGGTATGTCGGATGGAGTTACCCTTGCGCGGTTTATTGACGGCCGTTCGTATTTCGCGGACTAGACGCTGGACGTGGTCGCGGCTTCTTGACGGCTCCCTGGCCCGTCCTGACTTCCTGAATCGAGTTCCCGAATAAGAATGAATCTTCCGCGGTTTGCGATCGCGGGCCGAACCTCGGACAGTCCCCAGGAATGGGGGAAACTGCCCTGTCGGCAGCTGTCGATTGCTTCATTAATTCTTCGATGCTTGCGAAATATCCGTGGCCCGGGCCGAGCGCGGTCGTTGTCCCTACGGTCGTTGCCACGGGCTAAGCGCAACGCGATTGACACGCGCGAGGCGATTCCGCTGAATCGTCTTTACAGAAGAAAGTGACGCGAGGACAGCGAGCACGGGATAGACCTGAAGGGGCTACGTAACAAACGTATGAAGATACAGTAATAATTTTTGTATCTTTAATGAAGTTAATGTGTCCTTCATTAGTTAGATAATATTACGTTACTTCTATTAAGTAATACTTAAAATATGCATCGTTGAAGATTAATATTTAATGTATCAGCATGTTTAAAAAAAATGGAGATACTTCCGAATGGCTCCAGTAGCCGATCCACACGAGGTTTGAGAGGCAAGGTAGGGAAGGGGTGTGGACCCTAAATCTAAAATTGTAGCTTCGGGTATTTATTAGTTTCCGAAACATTAATAAAAATTTATTGTTAATTTTTTTCCAAATTATTTTTTTTAACTGCTTAAAGGTAGCCCTAACGGGGATCCATCCTGCCCCCCGCCCCTCTCAATTTGTTCTACGCACAGTTGAACGCGTTCCCCTTACCTTCGCGTGCTCCTCACGTGAACCGCGCGTGGCGCGTTGACAAAACCAAAACGCATCGACAATCGTGCTCTCTAGGACGATGTGGAAACCTATTGATACAATGTCGCCCCAATGCGCTACGCGCGGTTCATATGGTACAGGCCTGAGGCGCTGCACGAACCTAGGCCGCCGCAGGGGCCAAGACGCACGTTGGGAAAAAGGAGGCGTTGCCTTTGAAAATCAGCCGCTGCGTTCACTTAATTCCCATGCCTGCTGTAGAGAATACACGAATTCAATGATGCCTCAAAGATATTATACCTTTGTTTGAGAATCATCTAGTTCTTCCCATCACCGCACCCAAGCTCAGCGCAGCACCTCCTAGCCGGCGGAACGCGAGGCCGATCTACAATTGATTGGCCAATCACAACTCAGCGACAATCGATCCACCAATCAGATTTCCCCACGTCGGTCGGTGCTCGAGAAGGTTCGAGACGCCGCGTACCAGAAGAACTCATCCATCTTGATTCATTATCGTTCTCATTGTGTTTAGAGAAGGACGCTTTGATTGCTTGCTGAATTTATCTTTAACTTTGAGCGCATATCTTGTTTAGTTCATATTCGCTCAGCTCATCAACGCTTTATTGTCGCGTGGCTCATATAGTTGTATAGATCGTGGAATTTCTCTCGTGTGAAAATCGTATCGCGTGCGTCGATTTCCACGAGGCTCACCACCTGCTCAATGGCTCATGGCTAATCGCATTTTATTCCCCGCGTGTGTTTTGTACTCATGAAATTTGTTCACATACATTTACTCTCACCGTGCGTGATTTTAAAAAACAGACAAGCGATCAGTGCTAATGGTGTGTTTCGACTATATTTTTTTTACGGTCAACCTAACCTCAATCTAATTCAGTGCGCTCATCCACCTTAATTTCAAACATTTTGCTGATGAGCTAATTGGCCTAATTAGAGTTGTCGTAGTGGTCCTTCGAGTCAGAAAGACGGTGAAAATGTAGTGCAGCTGAACAAACTCTTCAATCAGTATTCCATCAAATCTAGAAGTGCTGCTACGCTCACAGGACTCATTACTTCAGCCGTCAAAGTCAGGAAAACGCTCAAGGCCTTGGACGCTGTCAAGGATATGCAGAACTGCTTGTTGGTTCATCAAGTGGCAAGCTGCCTCGACAAGGTGACACGAGAAGCGTGGGAGGCGCTTGTAGGCTCATCCAAAGAGTTCCCTCCCTTCAAACACCTGGATGACTTCATCAAATCTAAAATCACTGCGCTGGAGAGGATGGGGGCAGAAGATCAAGTCTCATCCAGCAAGAAGCCGCCCACCTCAGCCAAAGAACGCAACCGCTCAAGTTTCCGGAGGTTCAATGCTCATGCAGCTGCGCAGCCTGCCTCCAAGTCATCCACCAAATACCCCTGTGACTGCTGCAAGGGGGAGCACTACGTTGTGATGTGCCCCCGGTTCAGAGAGCTGTCAGTCGAGGCACACCGCAGTCTAATTACAAAGCTCACCCTCTGCCGCATTTGTTGTGGCAGACACAAATTGGAGGACTGCAAGTCGGCGCTCAATTGCAAAACGTGTGGAGCTCATCACCACACGATGTTACACTTGCGCACTACTAGAACAACTCAGGCTTCTACTCCGGACAAAGCGGAATCATCCACCACTTGTCAAGCTGCAGCTCAACCTCAAAAGGATTGAAGTATCGGTGCAGTCGTCAACTCACCATCACTCTCACCTGAATTCACCCATCGCTCCAGATCAACAGGTCATCACGCTCAAGCTCACCCTGCAGCCATTCGCACCACAAGCTCATCCATCACGCTGCTAGCAACAGCCACCGCTCAGCTAATTTCACCAGTGGCCTCCCTTCCAGTGCGACTACTCATTGACACCAGCCCCGAAGTGACTCCTCCTCAAGGAGGAGCTCGTCACTCAACTCAAGCTCCAACGCATCCAGTAAATTGTCACAATCTTCGGCATTGGAGGCAACAAAGCTACTCAAACTCGTGGAGTTGTACTAACTACACTCCGCTCAAATTACAGCCCTGCAACTGTACTCGTCCAAGCTCACATACTCAGAGCATTGACGTCAAATTTACCATCGGTGGAAGCACCTAAGCAAGAGTGGCCACACCTCAACGGCATTCAATTGGCCGATTCAGACTTTCTAATCTCAAGACCAATCGACATTGTCATCGGTGCAGATACATATGGACAAATAGTCAAGCCCAATATTGCCAGGGGCGATTCGTCAATGCCAATAGCTCAACTATCAATCTTTGGGTGGCTCGTTCTTGGACCAGTTACCGTTGACTCAAATCAACTCAAGACCTTGCATCACTCTGCCGTAGTGCAGCACAAGGACAATGCTCTTCAAGATCTACTGACCAAGTTATGGATCCAAGAAGAACTCCCAATGGATGCACCTACTCAACTCACACCTGAAGAACAAGAATGTGAGGATCACTTTCGAGCGACACACACTCGTGATTCGACAGGAAGATACATGGTCCCCATCCTACTCAAGTCATCACCAAAGTTGCTAGGCAATTCATATCAGACTGATCACGCCTGCCTGAAACGCACGATCAACAAGCTCAACAAGGACAGCAAGTATCACGGACTCTATCATGGGTTCATGAAGGAATATGAGGAGCTTCAACATATGTTAAGAGCACCATCCATATCACCTAATACTCATTCGATTTTATATCTTCCACACCATGGAGTGCTCAAGCCAGACAACCAATCCACAAAATTGAGGGTCGTCTTCAATGGATCAAGCCCAACCACATCTGGGCACTCGATCAATGACCTTGTTACGTTCGGAACGTAAAATTTTTCTTTTTGGTCAAGGTACGCATCAACAACGCCTAGCGTTATGGGAAACCCCTCGTTAATCATACTCCTGCCCATTAATTAATAATATTTTTGATAGAACAAAAACCCCTTTTCTTGGAGCGTCGTCGCCTCGACGTATTGCCGTCCCGCGATAAAGATAAGGCGGTGCTGACGCAGCGGCGATGTCACCAGAGAGTCGCGTTCGAAAAGACCCACATGAGGGTTTTGCACCCACCGCGGCTCCGTTGTCCACTTCAAATTTGACTCCCGGCCCATTGACGGTTAACTCCTTGAAGAATTTCCCACGGTCCTGGACTTGCTCCAATGGAGCCTCGACGTTCAAAATCTCCCTGATGGCCAGGCCGTAGATACACTCCTCAGGCTGCTCTTCCAGCTGATTGATAGGTTTTTTCACATTGAAGCAAACCTTCTCCAAATGCCCACGCTTTTGACACGCGTTGCAGACGACCCCTTTAAGCAAATTGCATGTATCTGCCCGATGGCGTGTGTCCCCACATCTGTAGCAGTGAGACTTGGAAGTCGTCTTAGCATTCTTCTGGTTTGTATTTGTTTTATTTGTCTTCTGCGACTTTCTAAAATTTTTCTTCTGTTCGTGTAAATAATTTACCATTTCTGGCTCCTTGCCATCCCGTAATTGAATGGTTTCCCGCTCACAAGTCTCCATGGTGACGGCTGTCTTTAGGGCTGCTTCAACCGTCAAATTTTTCGTTTCTAAAAGCCTTGCTTGAATTCTGGTATTTCCCAAACCGTATACGAACTGATTTCGCAGGGCTATTTGCAAAAATCTCCAAATCCACAGTAAGCACTTAACTTGTTCAAAGCAGTGGCAAAGCCCCCTACTGACTCCCCCTCCAGCTGCTTTCTGCAATTAAACTTGAAGTTTTCCGAAATTTCGAGTGCAGCAGGGGCGTATAAATCTTTCAACTTTCCAGTTAATTCGTCGTAATTCTTCGTGCCAACTGCTGCGTTTCCGAATGTGTCGCACAATGTATTCTACGCAGTTTCGCCTATGTAATGTAATAGATACTGTGACTTCTTAGTATCTGACGTAATCTTCATGATGGTTAAGGCTCCTTCCATCCTTTGTAGCCAGCGCTCCCATTGTGAATCGCCTGGCGTAAACGGATTAATCGACAACTGTGCACTGGTAGTTGTCATATTGACTGCTGAATTTTCTGTAGCAGCTTCCACCAATGAATCACTAGAAACTGGATCACAATCTTTCTCTTTTTTTAATAAAAGATTCTTGAACGGATCAATTTTGAATAGTGTGTAACCCTAAAAGCACTTACGAGCACGTGGAGGTTTTTAGGTTATGTAGTAAGGCTTCTTCTACCGTATAGCTAAACTTGTAAAATTCCAACACTCCCGTGTATGTAAAAGGAGTAAAGTTTACTTCAATATCAACGTGTGGTGTTGATGATGCAGCGTAGTTGTATTTGTAGTTTGTAAGAAAACATCCCACACAGCACAACGTCCGGCAAAGTCCCAAAGACGTCTAAAAGACGTCCCAAAGACGTCTTGGGGACGTCTTGTTACAGATCAGGACATTCAGACCGTCTGAACAGCCTAATCTGTAACAAGACGTCCCCAAGACGTCTTTGGGACGCCTATTAGACGTTTTTGGGACTTTGCCGAATGTTGTGCTGTGTGGGATGGTCTTGTGCGCGACCACGTGTTAAGCGTAATTTTTGAAGTGAAAATAGCTGGCCATACACGGAGAGATTTCCCGACGGTTTTCATCCGTCGCGTTTCAAGTCTGCGGACTTAACTGCATGTTAATGGTGCATGTCTATGAACGATTTATACCGTCACGGTTCTCGTGACAAAACAGTTGTGCAGTTTTTGTCTGGAAATAAAACCGACAGGTCGAAATTGAAAAAACTGAAAAATCTTACTATTATCCACACACGGGGAGGTATCCCCGCGGTCTTCATCCGTCGCGTTGCAAGTCTGCGGATTTAACTGCATGTTAGTGGTGCATGTCTATGATCGATTTACCGTCACAGTTCTCGTGACAAACTTCAACCGCGTGACAAAACAGTTGTTCAACATTAACGTGTAGTTTTTGTCCGCAGATAAAACCGACAGGTCGAAATTGCAAAAACTAAAATGTCATCTAACGATATCGACACACGTTTCATGAGTAAAGTATTCATTAAAAAACTTATAGAAATTTATGAAGAACATCCTGCGTTGTGGAAAACAACGGATAAAAAAGTTTATTTAAATAAAAATTTAAAAGTTAGAGGTTACGACGCTCTGGTTGCATTTTGCAAAGTTACATATCCGGAAGCCGACACACAATTTGTAAAAAAAAATACAGAACCTGAGGGGCTCTTTACGGAAGGAACTCAAAAAAGTAGAAAGTTCCAAACGCTCGGGTAGTGGTACCGACGATATTTACGTACCACAGTTATGGTATTACGATTTATTACTATTTACAAAGAATCTAGAAATGCCAGTACAGAGCAGTGAAAGCGAAGAATTTTCCGAAATACTGGATTGTTTAAACCAAAATGTAGACCCACTCGATATAAACGAGACTGATGAATTGCAAGAAGAAAGAGAAGAAGAAGAAAGCAATTCACAAGTAAATTATTATTAACTGTGAAATGAACTGTAAAAATGGAACTATAATAAGTTTAATAACAAATGTAGGATAACAGTATTATAATGTAATATATTTTATAATTTGTTTTACAAATTCTCTAAGCTCTTCCAGCATTAATCATTGTATCTTGCCATGGTAACTTTCCTTCCTCGTTAAAATAATTAGAGTAATTATTCCTGTTCGTTTTTGCTTGTGTTGTTGCGTTTCGTTGTATTTGTGATGCTAAAGGATGTAGTCTACTATCATTACAGTTCCGCCATTCTCCAGCATCAGTTTCAAGTGTAATATATGTTGAACTGTGTCTCCTCAAAAAATTATGTAAAACGCAAGCAGCGAGTACTATCGTATTTATCTTCTCAGGATGAACAGCTAAACTAGTATGAAATTCTCTAAAACGTGCAGTCAATAAACCAAATGCATTTTATACCACGTTCCTTGCTCTAGATAATCTATAGTTAAAAATTCTTTTGGGGTGTGTTAAATTATTTTGAGGATACTTATGGCTTTAAAATATGTTTTTGTATAGGAAACGCTGCGTCACCTAACAGTACGAAATTCAAATTGTGTCTGGTTTCATTATTTGTTGGAATATTCAATATCTTTTCCTGTAAATTCTTATGAAGAGATGTCCATTCGAAAACACTGCTATCAGACATTCTTCCTTGTTTTCCAACATCAACATATGGGACATTCCACGCGAAATCGGACACTTTTCGGAGTAACATTTCGGATGTTACTGAAATTTGAATATATTGTAGTTTTTAGTAATATTTAAACGTACCTCAAAGGATTTTTCAAAATTTTAAAAAATGTCGATTTTACAGCTGTTTGAAGGTAAGTGCTAACTTTTTTTCAGTAAATTATAGGTATGGAAGTACTAAACGGATGGAGATGAGCTTTACGGTGCTTATAGAGAAGACATTGAAGTTTTAAGAAAAAATTATTTTAGTTTAAAAAAATAAAAATTTGAACCATTTTTGTGCAATTATTTTAAACAAATGCAGTTTTTTAATATTGGGCGCGATTATAAAAATCTAAAAAAAAAGGAGAATATAGTTCTATCCTTCCCCTTGATGGACTAATTTTCAAAAGTATGGACGTTTTAAAATTGGCTCTGTAAAAATTGCCGAAAGTTGACGCTGCGTCAAATCACACCGGCTCGACTGGCTGAGCCGTGCGGTACACGCAGCGGCCAAGTGCTATTCTTATACAGTTTTCTCGAATACGGCAAGTATTTGTAAAAAAACTGAAGAAGGAACACTTTTACTGTTTTTTATACACAACATAGTACAGTAATTCAAATTTTGGGGTTCGCAATATTTTCCTTGAAACGAGAGTGACACTCAGTTTTTTAAATGGAATGCTATATATTTGATTATCCAATATGAAAGTGACTGTCTAGACAAGTTCAACCGTATGGTATAGTATGACATTCAAGCCTACACACGGTTAGGAATGAAAGATGAAGTATCTACTAGATAAATAGTTCGATATCTTTATTTAATTCCTAACCATGTGAAGGCTTGAAGGTCATACTATACCATATGGTTGAACTTGTCTTGATAGTCGCTTTCATATTGGATAATCAAATATATAGCATTCCATTTAAAAAACTGAGTGTCACTCTCGTTTCAAGGAAAATATTGCGAACCCCAAAATTTGAATTACCGTACTATGTTGTGTATAAAAAACAGTAAAAGTGTTCCTTCTTCAGTTTTTTTACAAATACTTGCCGTATTCGAGAAAACTGTATAAGAATAGCACTTGGCCGCTGCGTGTACCGCACGGCTCAGCCAGTCGAGCCGGTGTGATTTGACGCAGCGTCAACTTTCGTCAATTTTTACAGAGCCAATTTTAAAACGTCCATACTTTTGAAAATAGTCCATCAAGGGGAAGGATAGAACTATATTCTCCTTTTTTTTTAGATTTTTATAATCGCGCCCAATATTAAAAAACTGCATTTGTTTAAAATAATTGCACAAAAATGGTTCAAATTTTTATTTTTTTAAACTAAAATAATTTTTTCTTAAAACTTCAATGTCTTCTCTATAAGCACCGTAAAGCTCATCTCCATCCGTTTAGTACTTCCATACCTATAATTTACTGAAAAAAAGTTAGCACTTACCTTCAAACAGCTGTAAAATCGACATTTTTTAAAATTTTGAAAAATCCTTTGAGGTACGTTTAAATATTACTAAAAACTACAATATATTCAAATTTCAGTAACATCCGAAATGTTACTCCGAAAAGTGTCCGATTTCGCGTGGAATGTCCCTATTATGTTCCATAAGTAAAATTGTAGAAAAAATAATTATGGATATAATTAAAAAACACGAGCAACAAAATAAAATTAGTAGGGATATACAGTTTGGGTTTAGGAAGCAACACAGCACGGTTCAACAAGTAGTACGTATAGTCAATGACACAAACAAAAATTTTAACTTGGATAAGATTACAGTAATGGTGTTACTAGACATACAAAAAGCATTTGACAAAGTTTGGATTGATGGACTAATGTATAAAATGATCATGCAAAATTACCCAGAAACCCTGATTAGACTAAAACACTCATACAAAACTGTTAGAAGTAAATAATAGATGGCGTCAGGTGAGTATGTTCCCTCTCCCACTTCCGAGGTCTGTGGTCCGCCGACGACGCACGAAGACCGACGAGGAGCTCGTGCTCTCTTTCGCCTGAGAACAGGCAAGCGGCGGCCATTCGTTTATTGGCTTTCATCGTGACAAGACCATCGCTGTATATCAAAAACATACGCCATGTGCGTACACGATACGAAGTATTAAGAATACAGTTCTTGTTCGCTAAATTGTGTAACTTTATTATACCCGTGTGACGTATCCATATATTAAGCAGAGTAGGACTGTTAACCTTGCACAGGTTGCAAAGAGAATTGTTTCTTCATCTATTGGAATCCCTACAGGTTTTCGTAGTGAGAGGTGTGAATGGATGTAGTGTAAATGTGTGTATGAACCTGAAAGAAACTGGGCAGTAGAGAAAAAAACTGTCATGGAGAGCGTGTGTAATTTTGATATTTTTTGCTTGTTCATATAGAAGTTCATAGAATTTAAGAGACCACGTGTCATTACTATAAGAAATTATATACAGAGTTGAAGACAAATAAATAAATACTGATTATAACAAATCTGCAAATTCCACTGTTACTAAATCTAAAGTCAATAGAGTATGGACCCAGTAAGACAGATAAGGTCAAAAAAGTCTATGTCAAGTCTGTATACGCAAGTGCAAGTAAGATAATAATTTTCAAAATGGATGCGGAATTAAACCTGGAGAAATTAGTTGAAGTATCTGAAGACACTGGCAAGAGTAACTAAAAAAAACTTTTTGATATTGCCACCGGAATTACAATAAAACAACCTGAAACTGACTCAGCTTATGTAGATTGGTGCAATAAAGATATGTAAGCACAAACAATTATTGGCCTAAATGTAAATGAGAAAATCGCATTAAAAATTACTATGTGTACATCATCAGCAAAAATGGTAGAGAAATTAGAAACCTTGTATGGTAGTGTCACGTCCCGCGACGTGGAGTCAACTATTATTTTAATCCTTTAAATCATTCAAACTTACTATTGTTACGTTCGGAACGTAAAATTTTTCTTTTTGGTCAGGGTATGGTTCAACAACGCCTAGCGTTATGGGAAATCCCTCGTTGATCATACTCCAGCCCATTAATTAATATTATTTTTGATAGAACAAAATCCCTTTCTTGGAGCGTCGTCGTTTCGACGTATTGCCGTCCCGCGATACAGATAAGGCGGTGCCGACGCAGCGGCGATCTCACCAGAGAGTCGCGTTCGAAAAGACCCAGTGATTCTCCTTCTGTACCGAATCCGTCCTGTGTAAGCGGCAGGGGTGCGTTTCAACAATGCCTTGCAGCATTGTGGGAGAACCCTCGTTGAGAACACCTCTGACCGCCGCGTTAAACATTGTAACATAATCAGTAACGGCTACAGCGGGAATGCGCAGACTGGATCATTTCTCAGAAGACTGACGGAATTGTATACTCTACATCCGGTGCAGGGAACCGCGCCTTCCCACGGTTTTGTCGCTTGCGTGAATTATTAATTAATTAAAAATTGTTGTTAAAATTGAATACCCAACACAATTTCTGATAGTCCAACGATTGTGGGATTCCCCTAGTCAGAAATTGTGTATATGAAATTATGCACATTGAGAGAGCGGCCCTCAGCCGTGCGAAATTGTATGGTTTTCGAGATGTGGAATGTCATATTTTCCTGTGCATACGAATATCGATCATATATTGAATCGGAAATCTGATGGATGAACGTGAGCACACACACACACACACCGCCTCGTTAAGTAGACGGGCCCATGGTAACGCAGCCGAGCGATAAAATGCAGCGTAAGCATTTTCGGTACGGACCCACTCTGGTCGCTGCCGAGAGCGTGAAGCTGCGACACTCTGTGACGGTAAATCGTGAGGTGCGTGTCATTGGGGTCCGCAAGTGTCTTAGAGCTAGAGTTCTCCGGTCTACTGTGTAACCGCGTGAAAGACTCGACTTTGCGAAACAAATATTCTAATTACTTTGAAACTATTTATTTTAAACAAATATTCTATTAACTTCCGAATTAATTTATTCTGTTACTCTAAGTTTTTAACGAATTTGCTCAATTAAAATTATTATTCAACTCAAGTCAATTCAAACGATAATCAAGTGTGTGCGTGTTCGCGTTTCATCTTCTTTTCTGATTCAGGTTTATCAGCGACAAGGAACTATTTGAACCAAAAAAAAGGGAAATTTAAACCATATTGTCAATTAGATTATTGTGACTGTCTGGTGAGTTGCACATCTTATCTCTTCTGTACACGAAAATACACCGTTATAATTAATTCGTATCTAATGATAATTTCTGACAATCAATCGATTGTGGGATTCCCCTAGTCAGGAGTTATCTTCGATTACAACGATATATTGATATTCTCCATACTTTATTATTCCATTGTTATGTTTTTGCTTTCGTTCAGTATTTAATCATTAAAGCTTTATTTACTATTAAATTATACTCATCATTTACCTATCTGATTCTATTGAAAAGACCCGTACGGGACTAGAGCACCAACGATCCCAAAATCTACCCCTTATCCATCTGATAAGGTACTTAGACATTTAAAATATAAAAAAATTGACTGTTACAAGCGCGGCGAGCCTCCTTGCTTTTCTTACGAAAACATACAATACAGCAACTTCCGATAGTCTAACGACTGTGGGATATCCCTAATCCGAATTTGCTTGTATAAAACGTGCCGCTCGAACACTAAAGCCCGCGGCGCGTAACAGATCTGGTGGCAGCGGTGGGATACCAGGAATTTTCCTGTACAAACTTCCTGGGTGCTCATATTCATTGAAATCAGATAGAATTTATTGATCAGTTCTACAAATATTTAACCATGGCTCAGGATCCAAGCGCAATGATGACCTCCATGGCGGAGTGCTTGACTATTCAGAATAGTACGTTAAATATTCCTTATTTTGATGGGAAGGGCGTTCCCCTGAAAGATTTTGTACAAGATGTGCAAAATAGTGCAAGTCTGGTACCTCCTGCGTTGGAGGGATCATTTTTAAAATCAGTATTAGGGAAATTGAAGGGTTCAGCCCGCGATAGCACATACGGAAAAACCTTTAAATCGGTTAATGAATTAATTAAACACCTAAAGGGTAGGTTCGCACCTGGCAAAAATTATCCTTACTATCAACATGAAATAGAAAATATTAGAATGAAAAAGGAGGAATCAGTAAGTGATTTCTATGACAGGCTAAATATACTAATCAGTGGAGCTCGTGTTGCGTTAGAAGATAATTATGGGGAAAGAGCAGAACAAATGTTATTACCACTAACAGAACGTGGATTGGAAGCTTATATTCGCGGACTTCCGGACGAAATCGCGCGCTCAGTAGATGCCCGTGACCCTAAAACTTTAGAAGATGAGAGAAAATATGCAGTACGTATAGAAACGCGAATGAAATCTGGAATATTGCCTTCGAACGAAACTCAGAAGGTATCATTCAATCAGAATAATAGCTATCCTCGATCATCGAATCCTTATTATCAGGATTACGCTAATCGACAATCCGTAAACCTTCCTCGCTATCAAAATTACGCAATTCGAAACGAGGAAGAGAACCGTACACGTTCTCCAAGTCCCAGCCCAGACGTAAGTGGAGCGCCCATAGGAATTTTGAAACCTCCATCACGCAATCATTTTTACAATCCACCTGCATTTCCTCCGCATCCGTATTATTCGCCTTATTACTATCCGCCAATGCCATACCCAAATTATTACCCCTACCACCATTATAATGCAAGTTGTAATGAGCCATCACGTTCAGTAAGAGATGGGTATTCACAAGGGCCTAGACCAAGGTCCCCATCTCCTATTCCTTCTTCAACAAGATCAAATTCACCATATAATAGGAATTCAAAAACCGAAGATAGAACAGATCATTTAAACGCACAGATGACCCGACGGACGGACGCGACGTCGAGTCATTCGGAAAAAGAGCGTCATGCAACAGTCAAATTCCTAGCAAACCTAGAAGAATTGCAACGGTAGAAAAACCCGCATCTCCACTAGTAAAAATGACGGGTAAAGAATTGAATATGGGTTGTGCATATTTCCTTGTTGATACAGGAGCGGATATAAATGTGATCAAATTAAGCGCCCTAGACGACAATGTTTCAGTCGCACTTCATGAATCAGTTGCTATCTCAGGAATAACTCCGGATACGACGGAGACGTTAGGTACCACAAAAATTACTTTATTAGGCAAACCTGTAAAATTTCATGTCGTAAGATCCTCATTTGTACTGCGTTGCGACGGTATATTAGGCAAAGAATATCTCACACAAGAGCAGGCTGAAATTTCCTTCGCCCATAACACATTGGTAACACGAAGTGATCCTATTAAACCTATACCTGTTATTGGTCATGATCCAGTACCTCGTAGGGTAGGACCGCGAGTGTTATATTTAAAAGCACGTACTAGACAAGCAGTTGCCATTGACGTTACGAATCAGGATTTAAAAGAGGGATATTTACAAAAAATTGAAACTATAGATGGCTTGTACATTGGAGAAGCTGTCGTATCTGTAAATGACCGAGGTGCATGTCACGTCTTTGCTGTTAACACAACGGATAAGGATGTTGAAGTCGAAATTCCGCCACAAGAATTAATACCATTCGAGTATCATAACTTCCTCGAAGAACAAAATTATTTTGATTCCGATTCGGAGGATGAGACCTTGCCTATCGCGGAAAATAGAGTTTTAGAAATCATAAAGAAATTGCGTCTCGATCATTTGAATGAAGAAGAACGGGATCATGTAATTAAAATTATTAAAGAATTTCCGGAACGATTCCACTTGCCTTGTGATAAATTACCATGTACATCATACATTAAACATAGAATCCCCACAGTAGATGATGTTCCTGTGAATACGCGACAGTATCGTTTTCCTCCGGTTCATAAAGATGAAATAGAAAAACAGGTCCGTAATAAACTCAATAACGGAATAATAGCACCTTCGAATTCACCGTATAATTCGCCCATTTGGATTATTCCTAAAAAAACAGATTCTAATGGCAACCTGAGATGGAGAATAGTCATAGATTTCCGTAATCTTAATGAAAAAACCATTGGCGATGCATATCCTTTACCAAACATTACCGATATACTGGATCATTTAGGTGAAGCCCGATATTTTTCAACGTTTGACTTAGCAAGCGGATTTCAACAAATTGAGATGGATCCTAAAGATAGACAAAAAACAGCCTTCACAACCCCAAATGGTCATTACGAATATATCCGAATGCCAGAAGGTCTCAAAAATGCTCCAGCGACTTTTCAAAGATTAATGGACCAAGTCCTACGCGGGTTACAGGGTGTAGAAATTTTCGTTTATTTGGATGATATTGTAGTATACGCTAAAAATTTAGAAGAACATGAAAAGAAAATTCGTCGTTTATTCACGCGTTTGGCCGATGCAAAATTAATTTTACAACCGGATAAGTGCGAATTTCTCAAAATAGAAGTTGCTTACCTAGGACATGTTATTAGTCGGGGAGGTGTAAAACCAGATCCCAAAAAGATTAGTGCAGTAAAGAACTTTCCTCGCCCGAAAAATCAGAAAAACATTAGGCAATTTCTAGGTTTAGCAGGATATTATAGACGCTTTATCAAAAACTTCGCTGAAAAGGCTAAACCGTTGTCAGATTTGCTAAAGAAAAATTCTACTTTCACTTGGGGAAAGGAGCAAAAGAAAGGATTTTTGGAATTACGAAAAGCACTTTGTAAAAGCCCCATACTTCAATATCCAAATTTCAATAATCAATTCACTTTAACTACAGATGCATTAGATTATGCTATAGGCGCTGTACTCAGTCAGGAAATCGATGGTCAAGATCTACCAATTGCATACCTTTCTAGGATTTTAACTAAACCAGAACAAAATTATTTCACTACAGAAAAAGAATGTTTGGCAGTCCTGTATGCAATTTTACACTTCAGACCATATTTATACGGCCGAAAATTCACCCTCGTTAGTGATCATGAACCGTTAAGATGGATTAATTCAATAAAAGATCCAGGACAAAGATTGATTCGCTGGCGATTAAAATTACGAGATTATGAGTATGAATTTATTCATAAGGCAGGAAAATTGAACACAAATGCTGATGCCTTATCAAGGAATCCGGTCATAGTAAACGAACTATGTTCGTCTGATGATTTCAGTTTATCGGATTCCTCTGATGATGCAAAAGCAGAGTTACCACCCGATTGCCCAAAATTATTACCAATAAATAAACCCTCAACAACGTCCAAACGAACACCGACATCTTCGGGATCAGAAACTTCCAAATCTAAGGAAAAAGTAGCTAGTTTACCAGGGAAATCAAATATAGGGAGGCCAGTAGGTTCAAAATCAAAACCAACGAAACCTATACCGTTAGATACCAGTGCAATAGCCACTAGAACGCGAGCCAAGATTCAAGAAGTTCCGGGACCATCAAAATCGCAAGAATTAGGTAGATCAAAAGAGCTTTCTCTAGCGGAGGATGACGATTCTGATGACGAACAATCAGATCCGCCAATATTCCGTCAACGTAGGAGTACACTGCCGAATCTGGGATTTCATCCTAAACAGATGGTGGAGAATCCTAAAATCCCAGATTAACAGGGTGCAGTGGCCGGTACGGAATTGCGGGAGAAAGGTAGCGAGTCCGAAGTAGATAAAACTATTGCCATTAATTTACCCGAAGTTCGCGATAATGATACAGATGATCAGAACAAACAGGGGTCCACATTTATAGATTTAGAAGAGTTACAAGAGTCTTTCAATAGATTTGAAAAATCATTATTGGATAAAAGTGCTCAACTACAAGACCTCGAGCAGGAAGTTGTTCTATTGGATGCTCTTTCTGAAGGAGACATTGTGGACGAACATACACAGGAAATATTAAAAGATATGGATCCATATGATGATGATACTGGGGACGAGGAATTAAATAGACGAATAGAAAAATTATTACAACAAGCTAGAAGTTCCGAAAAAGATAGTCAAATTTCAATTCCAAGACGTGAAGAAACGGCCAGTAAAGTACCTCAATTAAAAAATATTCCGGAAGAATCAGAACTAGAAATAACTGAAACAGGAGTACCTGATAGCACGATCGTTAATAGGCCTAGATACAGTTCAATTTTACCTACTCCAACAATAGATCCTAGCCCTATAGCACTTTCGACACCATTTCCAAACACAACGGCTGATCAAACTCCCAAGGAGGGAAGTAGGGAACCTATCGCTCAAAAATCTACTCCTAGACAACTTTTTCCACAAATTTCAAATTCATCATCCATATACATCCCGGACGCTGATTACATACCTCTGGATATAGAATTCGAATCTCGCAGCAAGCAATACAAAAGTAAAGACATCGTAACTTCCACGAGACAAAATCTAACGTATTACAGATCAAATTATGTGCATTTCATTTCTTCCGATTGTGAACTTGTTACACCAGTGAGTATATTGCTCTCCGACCTAGGCATCATCAATGCAAACGACTTGAAAGAGGCAAAGCCCAGAGTGGGACAAATACTAATAACAAAGCGCGGTAAAAATAGAATATTTAGCGTAGTCATAAAAAGGAGACATTTTGATCAAATTTCTACTCAAGATTTGGAACTTGGCCTACAGAACCTAAGAAAAATACTTTCAGATTTAGATATAAAGGGTCTAAGAATTTCCCAGAATGGCGACTTTACAGACGAATTACCTCAAGGTACGTTAATAGAAATATTAAGGAATACATTTGAGGAAAGCAATATCGAAATAGCCCTTTGTTACGGAAACACTCAGGTACCTCCGGAAGAACTTCGTCTGAAAATCATTTCAGAGTTACATGAAAGTTTGGTAGGAGGACACAAGGGTTTAACAAAGACATATTGCAGGATTCGAGAACGATTTTATTGGCCAGGTATGCGTAATGATATTCAAAACTATATCCGTACTTGCAATAGTTGCCAGAATAAAAAATTAGTACGAACTAAAAATCGCGAACCAATGTTAATTACTGACACTCCTTTAGAGCCATTTTCCAAAGTATCATTGGATGCTGTAGGTCCTTTACCTACTACTCCCAACGGAAATAAACATATTCTAACTATGCAAGATAATTTGACAAAATATTGCATAGCTGTCCCTGTTCCAGATATAAAAGCTGAAACAATAGCTCATGCATTGGTAACTAATCTTATATTGCAGTATGGAACACCACGTGCAATACTAACGGATAAAGGGACTAGTTTCATTAATAACATAATTCGAAATTTAGCTAAAATCTTCAAAATTCAACATGTCACTACATCTGGGTATAGACCCCAAACCAATGGCGCATTAGAAAGAAGTCACATAGTATTAACCGAATACATTAGCCATTACATGAATGACTTCGATGATTGGGATAGATTAGTACCCTTCGCTATGTTTTCTTATAATACATCTGTTCACGAAGCCACAAATTTTACTCCGTATGAATTAGTTTTTGGCAAACTCGCGCGTTGTCCGAGTTCCTTCCCGAACGATGAGAATTTGGTTACATACAATTCGTATTTACACGATTTAATAACGCGACTTTCGGAGATGCAAATAATAGCAGGACAAAATTTGGTTCAGGCAAAAGAAAGATCTAAATTGTATTATGATAGAAACGCCCGTCCCTTCAAAGGAAAAATAGGAGATATGGTACGAGTTTTGGTAGAGCCAAAAAGAGGAAAATTTGCCCGGCGCTATCACGGACCATATAAGATTATTGGGATACTAGAAGGAAACAATGTTTTGTTAAGAGATGAAGCTGGTAAAATGCTCACCAAACATGTCGATAAATTACAATTAAATTGGAGTCCTGATTGATTTGACTGATTCTGGTTGAGAGATGACGCTGACCCGACTGATAATCTTTCATACTCACATCGCGCGGACCCAGGAACTATACAGACTGACACGCACGGATTCATACATTGAAAAGATCAATGCAATTAGATTTCAAAGAGCTGATTGGCAATTCATACTAGTTATAGATATAGATAAAATAGTAGCTGAATTTCCGTATGAAATGGGGAGTATTGAACAAACTCACAGGCTATGTATTAAATTTCCAACCCCGATACAATGTGATTCCTTATTACGAACAAAATACTTAAACAATATGTATTCCAAGAAGAAACACACTACAGTGAACCTATTCTCAAATGACATTAACAAACTGGAACGCACATCTGATTCTTTGTACGAAATTGAAGCCCAACTAGAAGAAATTGGAGAACATCACCGAGCAAGAAAATCGCATTTGTCATTAACGTATGGAACAATAGCGGCACAGGCCTTAATTATAATAGGATTGATGATCTACTATTTCTGGAATCCACTGAAGACCTTATGCAAGATACGGTTCTTGAAGAAACGGGGCCCGAAACACGATCCTGAGGAAGCTTCAGCAAAACAACCTGTTGCAATACCGTTGCAAGAATCGTCTATTTCAGAAAACAGACCACCGTTACCTATTCAGAGGGCGATGATAAACTGCTAGAAATATGTCTAATAGCAAACCCTGACAGTCTAAGGACTATGGGAATCCCCTTGTCAGAAATTGTTGTCAGTTACGGTTCTTTTCCTTCTTTGATAATGATTTTGTTGTTTCATAATTTTGGTCTTGCTTTCTGTGATTATCTGTAGTACACTAGTGAAATGGCATCGTCCAGTTTCTCCCGGCCGGAGACTCTCGATCGGCGACTGTTTGTCAGCCGTTTGGCGCCGTACACCAAAAAGGAGAAACTGATGGAGATATTTCGCCCGTATAGAATTGAACATGTGGTGGTGCTGCGGAAGACATCGGGGAACAATGCTTTTCTGACCTTTAAGTCTGTGGACGGAGCAAAGAAGGCGTTGGCTGCGGCGGACGTCGGAATAATATGCCACAAGAGGAAGCTAAGGGTGCTGATGGCAGACTCGTGGCACAACACCAAGCTAATTTCCCCACTACCCGATGTCAATCCATTTCCGGGAATTGACCTATGCGACAAAATTCCATTACCAATGGAATGTATAGCTAAAATTGCAACCTACTTGCCATTTGCAGATCGTGGTCGCCTAGAAATGGTCTCCAGACATTGGCGGCAAGGAAGCCTCGCCTCCTATCACAATATTCGGCATATTGACTTAAATAATTGGCGCTGGCCGAATTCGTGGGAAGGAAAATTAATAACTACTGATTCATTCTATTGGCTGATGATGCGGGTAGGACGTCACTTAAAAGGAATAAGTATCACGGAAGAGCACTTGGCCAAGAACCTAAGACCACAAGTAATTTCCATTGCAATCAAGAACTGTCATAAATTAGAGACTCTAGATCTAACCGCTGTAACCATCCGACCATCAGCTTTAAGAGAAATGGGGCCTGGAGCATCTAGGCTCAGCTGCCTCAAATTGGGAAAATGTGAGGGACCAGTGGACCCAGGGCTTTCTATCGTGTTAGCATCAGCGACATGTTTAAAATCCCTTTCCGCGTTAGACATCGATATTACCGGCACATCTTTATTAACAGTCAACCGGGCTCTCGAACAGCTCACCCTGCATCGTTGTAAAAATTTAAAATCTGGACATCTGTCAGTAATGCTCCAGAACCTACAAAACCTGGAATACCTGGATATAAGTAGATGTGATAATTTAACGGATCACACTATTTTACAAGCATTATTAAATAACTCCAACCTTCACACCGTTTTAACTACATTGAAATTTCATTTCTGCTCTTTTGAAGAACCCATACAGGAAATGGAAATCGAGGGAAATGACGAAGCAGCTGAAAGGGGAGACTTTGCCGAGCTTGACCTGGGTCCAGTAGAGGAGGCTGTTTCGTTCCCCTCAAAGGACCAACATATTACAGACTTGAGCCTCACATTTTGTGGATGAAATCGGCCGTTATATGAAGAAGTTAAGATATCTAAATCTTAGTGGGTGCACGAACATAAAGGGAGAGTTCGTTCTAGAGCCGGTCAAGCAACTTCCAAAATTAATGGTTCTCGAGATTAACAACATGCATCCCAGCGTCGGAGGATGGTTCCTACAATTCCTCACCTGGCTGACAGAGGTCCACAGCAGGGAAAATCGAGGAATTACGGATGAGGATATATGTGGTTTGCTCCGGCAGAACCCTGATATAGCAATCATCGACGTAGAAAGGTGCCAGAACATTAGTAAACTGGTATTAAACTGCGCATACGAGACCATAACAAGGGACCAACGGACGGGGCCAATCTACCTATACGTCGGGGGCACCAACATTACTCGGTACACCAAATATAAACGTAATGATTACCTACGCGTGACGCACGACCTAATGTATGAATCACTATTCAATTAAATTAATTGTAACGGGATTGCATTGCGACAATGTGCAAACATTATGGGAATTCCCTCGTCCAATGCAACCCGCGCCTATACTTCTATATATTCCTAAGCGCTACTGTACCTTATACCTTCAGTATACATCGTCGGGGACGACGATGGTTCCAAGGAGGGAGGGATGTTACGTTCGGAACGTAAAATTTTTCTTTTTGGTCAGGGTATGGTTCAACAACGCCTAGCGTTATGGGAAATCCCTCGTTGATCATACTCCTGCCCATTAATTAATATTATTTTTGATAGAACAAAATCCCTTTCTTGGAGCGTCGTCGTTTCGACGTATTGCCGTCCCGCGATACAGATAAGGCGGTGCCGACGCAGCGGCGATCTCACCAGAGAGTCGTGTTCGAAAAGACCCAGTGATTCTCCTTCTGTACCGAATCCGTCCTGTGTAAGCGGCAGGGGTGCGTTTCAACAATGCCTTGCAGCATTGTGGGAGAACCCTCGTTGAGAACACCTCTGACCGCCGCGTTAAACATTGTATGTTCAGAAAATTTCGCATCTTAACGCCATCTTCCAGGCCCATCGATAATTAGGCCATGGCGACTGCGCGCTGACTCGTATGGAGCGTCGATCACGGCCCCTTCCATCGACTTACGATCGATGGAAGGGGGACTCTTCCTTCCAGGAACTCGGGCCGACTTCCTGGATCCTCTCGGTACACGTGCTTACTTGTCGACGAGCCGTCGGAGAAGTCGTGTTTCTTTATCTTTGCTTGAACCGCTTTATTGTATAACGAGAATCGGGCCGATTCCACGTGCGCTGCTTCTGATCTAGAAAGTTCCTACCGCGTAGGAAAACTAGTGCCGCTTCTTCTAATGTACGATCAACTCTTTACTGTGCTTTATTGTATATAACTGTAAATAGACTTACACCTAAGATTAAATTAGTGTTAAAACTAAAGTCCCTTAAATTAAACGACCCCCCTCTCGCGAGAACCCGATCCTACGACGTGCGCTGCTAAGAAACTCTGCTAACATTGTAACATAATCAGTAACGGCTACAGCGGGAATGCGCAGACTGGATCATTTCTCAGAAGACTGACGGAATTGTATACTCTACATCCGGTGCAGGGAACCGCGCCTTCCCACGGTTTTGTCGCTTGCGTGAATTATTAATTAATTAAAAATTGTTGTTAAAATTGAATACCCAACACAATTTCTGATAGTCCAACGATTGTGGGATTCCCCTAGTCAGAAATTGTGTATATGAAATTATGCACATTGAGAGAGCGGCCCTCAGCCGTGCGAAATTGTATGGTTTTCGAGATGTGGAATGTCATATTTTCCTGTGCATACGAATATCGATCATATATTGAATCGGAAATCTGATGGATGCACGTGAGCACACACACACACACCGCCTCGTTAAGTAGACGGGCCCATGGTAACGCGGCCGAGCGATAAAATGCAGCGTAAGCATTTTCGGTACGGACCCACTCTGGTCGCTGCCGACAGCGTGAAGCTGCGACACTCTGTGACGGTAAATCGTGAGGTGCGTGTCATTGGGGTCCGCAAGTGTCTTAGAGCTAGAGTTCTCCGGTCTACTGTGTAACCGCGTGAAAGACTCGACTTTGCGAAACAAATATTCTAATTACTTTGAAACTATTTATTTTAAACAAATATTCTATTAACTTCCGAATTAATTTATTCTGTTACTCTAAGTTTTTAACGAATTTGCTCAATTAAAATTATTATTCAACTCAAGTCAATTCAAACGATAATCAAGTGTGTGCGTGTTCGCGTTTCATCTTCTTTTCTGATTCAGGTTTATCAGCGACAAGGAACTTTTTGAACCAAAAAAAAGGGAAATTTAAACCATATTGTCAATTAGATTATTGTGACTGCCTGGTGAGTTGCACATCTTATCTCTTCTGTACGCGAAAATACACCGTTATAATTAATTCGTATCTAATGATAATTTCTGACAATCAATCGATTGTGGGATTCCCCTAGTCAGGAGTTATCTTCGATTACAACGATATATTGAAATTCTCCATACTTTATTATTCCATTGTCATGTTTTTGCTTTCATTCAGTATTTAATCATTAAAGCTTTATTTACTATTAAATTATACTCATCATTTACCTATCTGATTCCATTGAAAAGACCCGTACGGGACTAGAGCACCAACGATCCCAAAATCTACCCCTTATCCATCTGATAAGGTACTTAGACATACTAAGGTACTATTTATCTAGTAGATATTTCATCTTTCATTCGTAACCATGTATAAGCTTGAAGGTTATACTATACCATATGGTTGAACTTGTCTTGACAGTCGCTTTCATATTGGATAATCAAACCCCATAAACATGACTCATGTATGAAAGAAGCTAATTCCCTGTAATTCACTAAAAAAGTTCGCACGCAAAGATAGTGAAATCAACTTTGCTAATTCCAATTGTATGTGTTTGAGATTCCATTAGTTCTCTGCTCCGCCGCACCCAAGCTCACCGCAGCACTTACCGGGCAGCGGTACACGCCGCTGATCGATATTCGATCAGCCGATCGATACTTCTAGTCGCCTGCTCAGCCAATCACCGATCACCACGTAAAGCGAGCGGCCCAATCACGACGCGTACTTTCTTGATCGATTCTCGAGGATTGTTCGAGAAGACGCTCAACGGTTTTCCGCGTCCCTTTGTTCACTCTCGTTTCATACCGCTTGTCGCGACAACGTGTTTGCCCGTGTTAGCCACGCAACGTATGAAATTCTCTTTGTGCATTACTTTGTGCTCAATTCGCGCATTAATTCACGCGAGTGAGTTGTTCTGTTCTTGTGCTCACCCCACATTCGTTTTAATAAAGTGACGATAGTCAATTTGACTCAACATTTGCGCACCGCGTGTTACTTTCTCACCGTCGCCTCCTAACCTAACATTCCAGCGTGCTCACCCACCTCAATCCTAAACAGTATGCATTCTTGTTCTCCGTTCGAACACTGATTCCTCTGTCACTTTTTATACTAGACATTCCTTTATTGGCCACAAATCAATTCAGTGCTCAGATTTTCAGCTTTGGTTTTAAGGAATTAGCGGGCGTGGCCTGTAGTTGTCCCCTAAACTTTTTTAAGAGGGACACCTTCTGCTAAAAATGTCCTTTGAAAATCGTATTACGATGGAAAATAATTAAAACTTGGTAGAAACTAATTTAAACGAATCAAAGTCGGTAATAGATTACTAGCACATTCGGCAACCTGCACTAGTGATATGAAACATTTTGTTTTTAATCGACTTCATAGTTTTTTCTTATATAACGCCCGCTAATTCCTTAAAACCGAAGCTGAAAATCTGAGCACTGAATTGATTTGTGGCCAATAAAGGAATGTGAATTATAAAAAGTGACAGAGGAATCAGTGTTCGAACGGAGAACAAGAATGCATATAATTGGAATTAGCAAAGTTGATTTCACTATCTTTGCGTGCGAATTGGAATTAGTAAAGATGATTTCACAATCTTTGCGTGCGAACTTTTTTCGTGAATTACAGGGAATTAGCTTCTTTCATACATGAGTCATGTTTATGGGGGGAGATTTCATCACTTTTTTTCATAATTTGTGAATTTTATTAATTAAGAAATTTATTACTGTATCAATTATAAATCAATTATAAATTTTTTAATTCTTAACATAATCTTGTAAAGGTGTACCTTTCTTTGACTTTAAAAACAATTCTTTAACTGTCAAGGGGAGAATATAATGGCTGGTAGTGGTTGTTTCTTTATGAGAACATGTTCTGCAGTGTACAGATGTTGTTATTTCAAATTGAACTATTTTTTGGAGCCCTTGTAAATTATTGAATAATGCTAAAAGAAATTCAGATGCGTGTTGTTGAATCTTTTGCAAAAATTTGCCCCCTATGAACCTCCCGCCGCTATCGCGCGAGATCTTCTTTACCATCGTGACGTTTCAAAAATGTTAACAACTAACACTTAGCAGGTTATGATTGAATGACAGCCAAGTGACATTTATTATAAATTATGCTTTCGAGGCGACACCTACTGTCGTCAAGTGGAGGAGTAAAACGTGACGTCATACCTCGTAATCCTAAAAGTATCATTTTTATAACTATTAATTCAGAATAAATCTTATATCTTTTAGAAAAAAAAATGATTCGCTTAATCATGTAAAAACACCGGCACTATGTCATAAAATAAGATAATAAGGCTATCTTTCGTGTATAGAGACATGGTCGCTCAGTGTGCCTACGGATAGAGGGGAAGGGGGAATTAGCTTCCAGACGCGACCGCGTCTGTTGATAAAATAACGGATAGAAGATTTAGAAAAGAAGCATCTTTCTTTGCTCTACACATTTTGACTAATAATGAACGTCTAAGATTTTAATCTATAAAGACTGCTACGAAAAAAATAGCACAAGACTTTCTATTCTTTTCCTTAATACCCCACCACCCCGCTTTATATATTTGTGTTTTCCCTTTTAATTCCGTTAATTTATTCACTTTGACATTACAATATTAATTTACAATTGTTTATATACAAAATATTCGGAAATACAACTTTTAGTTACATTAATACAGTATTGTCTCCCTGAGAACTCGCTGGTCGGGACCGGCGTTGAGCCCACATCGTGAGCAGAGCCCTAATTCCGAGTATTCATTTCTCGCTTCTTTCTGGCCGAAGGGGGGAGCGAGATGGAACGCTTTGCGTGCGCCGGAGTGACACGGCGTTCGAAAGACGGAGCGCGACCAGTGGCTTTCGCTCGCTCTCGTTCCATCTCGCTCTCGCCTTCGCCGAACAAGAGTGAGACAGAAGTGGTGGGGATAGCGAAAAGCCCACAGCGTGTGCACCGAAACGAGTTCACGGGGTATTGCGACCCAACCGATTCGATGCGCCGGTCGGGCAGCGCGTACGGCACACGGATGGTGGGACGGGTATGTTGTGTGGTACGGTACGGGCGCTAGGAGGGGGACGCTTGGTCGTGGAGTGATGGTAGCAGCTGTGGGCGAAAACCCACCGTTCAGATATCACTGCCCGTACCGCCTAGAGGGTGGCCCAATGACCAGGCCCTGTGGTGGTGGTGGTGGTGGTGCTGGGCTCCCCTGATATAAGCTACAGTCAACAATTTTTATTATATTGTTAAAAGATAAAAAGTATTAATTAATAGTATTAAGAATTAATACCGTTTATCGCCGGCTGTTGTGGTGGTGGTGGCGACGCCGCCGTTCTCGGCACCTTGTTCACTGCCGGCATTATTCGACTCTGGAAAAAAGAATTTGAAATATAAAAATTTTTGAAATTATTTAAATCTTCTGTAAGCTTATCGTAAATAAAACTCACCATCAAGTAGGGCGGCCTCCCGCATTTTCTACAAAAATGAATAAACAATTAATTAACCAAAAAATTCATCCAGTGTTCATAAATGTGGCGTAAGATAGAAGAAAGTCATACGTTAAGTATCAGTGGATATAGACTGTAACTGTATAACAAATAATATAGCGACTTACCTTGTAAATTGAGACAATAATTCAATGTCCAATATGGTGGAAAAACTCGTGACATTTCAAAACTTTTGATAACTGACACAGGCAGGTTATGAATGATTGACAGCTAGGTGACATTTACTAGCGAGCCGAAAGCAGCGGCTTTTTGCCTTTTTCGTCAACTGCGCAACCGCATTTTCAGCAAAACCATTCCGGATAACTTCAGCTTACGAAAGGCGACATCTACCTGCGTGAATTGGAGAAGTAAAACGAGAATGGCGACATCTACGGGCGTCAAGTACTAGCGCTACGTGCTATCCGACTGTCTCGTAAAAAAAGTATCATTTTGATAACTATTAATTCAGAATAAATCTTTTATCTTTAAGAAAAACAGCTTGATACATTAAGTAAAACGACAAATGGGTTCGAAAAAAAATAATTAGTCGCTTAATCATGTTAAAACACCGGACCTATGTCATAAAACAAGATAAAAGACCAAAATAGGTTCGGAGACCTGTCAATTTCGCTATCATTCGTGTATAGATACGTGGTCGCTCAGTGTGCCTATAGGTAGAGGGGGGAAGGGGAATTAGCTTCCAGACGCGACCGCGTCTGTTGATATATCTGTGGTTGTAAGGAAAAATGACCCATGTCACATGTTTTCACTTTCGAGATATTGTCGTTGAAAGTTCTAAACACCAATTCTTCTTATTAGCATTGTCTCCTTATTTTCTTCTTAGGATATAGACGTATATTTCCTTCACTTTGAATAATATTCAATATTCGTATAATTAACGTAAATAATAATAAACAAAATAGTAATAATTTACATACACTTTAGGCAGAACGACACAAGTCCAGTGGACTTGTGTCGTTCTGCTTAATGGCATTAAGAAGAAAATAAAAGAAAATATTACTTTTCCTTCTTTTACTTTCTTTTTTGTCTTCTTTCGTTTTCTTCTAGGCTTTGCGTTGTTTTCTGTAAAATACAAGTTACACATTTATGTATCACCGGTATTTCATTGTATGCTGTTTCTAGTAAAATAAAAATATGAAATATAATTTTGCTCATTTTATTTTACACAAAATACGTATAGTATATGCAGATAAATAAAAATAGAAAATAAAAAGCGAACACAAAGGAAAGATACGTCGTATTCTCCAAATTTAGTGGACATACGTTGTTTTGCCAAATGCGTATTAATTGAATATTGGACTTCGGTTAAATTGCATTATTTTTCCAACGTATAAAATTCGTTTTCATGCATTTTTTTCTGATAAAGACATACATCCAATATTGTACAATTGAATTAATGCATAAACTCAAATTTTTTGAAATTGTGACATGGGTCGTTTTTCCTTACAACCACAGATATAGCATTCCATTTAAGAAACTGAGTGTCACCTTCGTTTCAAGGAAAATATTGCGAACACCAAAAATTGAGTTACCGTACTAGGTTGTGTATAAAAAACAGTAAAAGTGTTCCTTCTTCAGTTTTTTTACAAATACTTACAGTATTCGAGAAAACTGTATAAGAATAGCACTTGGCCGCTGCGTGTAGGGGAGACCGGGGCAAATCGGCCACTGGGGTAAATCGGCCACATGAAGTTTTACCCAGTGGAAGTTAAAATAAAAACTCGTGTTTGCTTTTGTAAACGTCTCTCTATGTGTCTACAGTACCAACGGAATTTGATAGCATTTGAGATTATGTTGCATTTTGTAGAAGGCAAAATACGTTTTCGGCAGTGATAACAAAATTTCGTGACTTGTGGAAAAGTTGCCTTTATTCTGTAATATTGGTATTCTGAAGTTTGAGGTGAGTATGTACTGATTAAAATAGCGGTACCGATTCCGATTCCGATGATAGTTTGAGTTATTTTGGAAAATCTCTTTGTGTTTAAGTGATTGAAGTTAGAGTTTACGTCTGGGGCAAAACGGCCACGTAACACCCGGGGCAAATCGGCCACTCACTGATGATGCCGAACCATAGTAAATAAGTAGTTTTATTAACTTTTGTGGTAAAAATATTCTTCGATGCAGCCCCGTCAGTGGATCCGACGCTCAACAATGGAAAACAGTTGACGGATTCAAGACGGGGAAAGGATTTGTGTGGCCTGGACGGAAGCACGGCTATGAAGTGCAGTTCGATCTTTGGAAAAAGAAAGTTACATATATCCATGCGTTTAAATATTGATTCAAGCGATTGTAGCTTGAATAGTTACGAGGAGAAATAAATATCGTCTACATTTTTCAACAACATGGTCCGTAATTACAATCGCAAGAAACCTCCAATCGTCGTCCAAGAAAAGCTGTTATGACCACCAATGTGGAATTGGAATCTCAGCCTTTGACGAAGACAGGGTGTTCAATTGGACGTACGTTGCATAAACGCAGGTGCCAAAAGAAGCAACTGGAGAAACTAAACCTCGGAAACTGAAGATGACTGAAAAATGCAACAATATTTAAACCGCAGTATGTGTGCGTTAAAAACGTGAACTTCTCAACTTTTCAAACAGTTTTTTCACTCTATTGTAATTTGTAATTGAGAAATAAACGACTCATTTTCATTTATGACTAAAAATTAATCAACATCCAGCTCGAATAAAAGGGGTCCGTTTTGCCCCGAAGGAGTGGCCGATTTGCCCCGGCATTTTTCGAAACGGCGATTTTACGTTATATTACAAATTCTCTGGAATGACTTTAGAAAAGGGGATTAATGAAAATTTGTTGTAGCAATTATGTACTATAGGGATTACTCTTTCGGATAGCATAATTCACATAATTGAAAAATTAAATTTTGTTGGTTAAATTTATCAATGAAAAAAAAGTGGCCGATTTGCCCCGGTCTCCCCTACCGTACGGCTCAGCCAGTCGAGCCGGTGTGATTTGACGCAGCGTCAACGTTCAGCAATTTTTAGAGGGCCAATTTTAAAATGTCCATACTTTTGAAAATTAGTCCATCAAGGGAAGGATAGAACTATATTCTCCTCTTTTTTTAGATTTTTAAAATCGCGCCCGATATTAAAAAACTGCATTTGTTTAAAATAATTGCACAAAAATGGTTCAAATTTTTATTTTTTTAAACTGAAATAATTTTTTCTTAAAACTTCAATGTCTTCTCTATAAGCACCGTAAAGCTCATCTCCATCCGTTTACTACTTCCATAGCTATAATTTACTGAAAAAAGTTAGCACTTACCTTCAAACAGCTGTAAAATCGACACTTTTCAAAATTTTGAAAAATCCTTTGAGGTACGTTTAAATATCACTAAAGACTACAATATATTCCAATTTCAGCAACATCCGAAATGTTATTCCGAAAAGTATCCGATTTCGCGTGGAATGTCCCTTACATAAGAATTCATCGGGGTCGTAAAAAAAGGTACGCGTTACCGTTCAACCGATTTCAAGAGAGCGTACAGTGAAAAGGCCAGAATGTCGTGGCCATCGAATTTTAACTTTCTGAGTGCGAAAGAGCTACGACACTGGAGGAAAAAGGAGCTTCGAAAATTTTGGGATGGTCTCTTTCAAATTCACGTGGGAAAGAGGTATTGGGAATTTCTCAGCCCAGGTAAGCGAGCCGCGCGCTCTGCTTTTATGATCGGTTTACCACTCGCACCCCAAATTACTACCCTGATAACCAGATCTGAAGCGCAGAGCCTGACGTCAGATCCGTAGTCATCTGTGTCCGCATTAGGATACGGTCTGCGGTACAGAGCCTGACATTAGGACCCTGACGTCAGATGGGCAGCAGATTCGCAGCAGATCCTGCCGTTCGCCTGACACGTATAACAGCGCCATCTGACGAACGGCAGGATCTGCTGCGAATCTGCTGCCCATCTGACGTCAGGGTCCTGGATGTCAGGCTCTGTACCGCAGACCGTATCCTAATGCGGACACAGATGACTACGGGTCTGACGTCAGGCTCTGCGCTCTCATGGCAGACCCTGTTGCCAATCTGACGTCAGATTGCAGACATCTGGTTATCAGGGTATAATGAGGTTTGAAAACATTGTCGACTGGTCGCGTACCCGTCTCAATTTCAAAACTTTTAGCTACGATAGGGTTGACCGCGGCGCTATACCCCTGTCCGGAGAGATTTTTCGCCACCTGCGTGTAAAAGCCACAATAATGACGCATCGTTGCATGAAATGGAAAATTATAATTAAAACAGACTTAAAAAAAATAAAAATGCGCTACAACTTATAAAATAATTTTGTTCGTTATTTAATCTACGATACTCAATTTCTTTATATCAGTGCCTCATCATTTGCACTGTGTAAATCTGGCGCCGACTTAAAAAAGTTGCGTGTCATAGTATATACATCTTTTTTTACTTTTTATCGCATTTTTATTTTTTGAAGTCGAGAAAACCAGAACAATAGATTCTGAGGTCTGCAAACGCATTGTTGGACACGGCAGAAATGCGACGTCGATCCCGTCGACATGGACAAAAGAACGAGATGTTCGGCGGCCGACGAAGGCTATCTCCTGCAGAGATGGGTAAAAAATGATTTGAAATAAAAATTTCGTACACAAATTTTTATTTCAAATAATTTGTTGGAAATCTCTGGTCTCCTGCAGTCGCTCGCATAGGACGGTCGTGTCGAGCACATTATGTATTCCAAACCTTAAATATATTCACTTCTTGCATTCTAAATACCATACTCCTTTCCCATCCTATACTATTCAGTTTTCTCGATCAAATAAAAACACGTTTCATATGAAATATTTTTTAGTTTTTCAATAGTTAGTAAAATAACAGCGTGTGAAAAATAATATACGAATAAATCGGACAGAGTGAAATATAAACTTACTGAAACATCTGAACATCAGTTAACATTAGTCAGTTAACGTCAGTTAGTATATAGTTTAAACAAATGAATTTTTCTAACAGTTATGGAGGAGAATGAATTTCTATTTCAAAAAGTATGTATCGAATATTTTTGGCTACTCTACACACATGCAAAATTGCACCAAAATAGGTGTGTACTTGTTCGATATGGTCCTTTAAAATAATATAGTACAGTAGAAGGATATTATTATTATTGTTATTATTATAGTAGTAAATAGGTTTATTTTTTGCCTTTCGGCCTCAAAATGGGGTTACATGTGTTAAGTGTTTAAGTGTTTCTGGGACTGTTTAACTGCATGTTCTGCTTTCGTTTTGACTTCTTCCTTCATCTTGGTCTTCTTTTCTTCTCCTTTTTTCCAGAACCATATGCATCCATTCCGCTCCTTCTGCTTCTCTCTTTAGTATTCCTCTAATCGTTGAATTTTCTCTTTTCAGCTCCTTACAGTCTTGTAACATGTGGCCCAGGGTCTCTCTAGCCCTGTTACATAGTCTGCATACTGTCTCTTTTTCTTCCTTCCAGTACTTGCTTGCCCGTTCTTCATTCCCACATCTGAACCTTGCGATCATGCTTTGGTCTCTGCCTCTATAGTTTCCGTCTAGGTAATTTGCTCTTTGGTTATCTCTGATTTCTGTGTAATGTGCGTTGTATCTGCCTCCTAGTATTATTTCGTATTTCCATTGCACCTGCTCTGTCCTGTCTTTTTGCGCTAGTTCCTCAGCAAACTCTCTTCCTCTCCTTTCTATTCAAGATAATCTTGCATATCCATCATTTTTTGTCTGTAGCATGCGTCTCTCATTTCCTCCCATTTCGACTTTTTCTCTGCCTGCTTCGCATCTATTTCCCTCCAGCACACTTGTACTATTTTATTCTTATTCAGCCGTTTTGCTTTCTCCTCATATTTTATTGCCCTTCTTCCCGCTTCTATCCTTACTTTGTCCGTTTTTTTTTCTTCCAAAATTAGATATGCTGGTGTATTGAAGTCCACCTTATATATTTCTCCTGTATTTTCTCCAGATTTCTGACGCGTACAGCAAGATAATTTTGTAAGGTATTAAAGTATTTTGTCAGGATGTTGACGGTTGAACACTCAAAGATTTTTATTAATATACACGTCGTCTCGAGACACGCCGCCGAATGTAGATCAAAGTGGCCGATAACCCGTACGCCTTAAAACTGTGGGCGATGCGAATAAGTTTGAGCACGCGTTCCGAGTACATAAAATTGACACGTACGTCGTAATTTACGATGCCTCGACCCAAAGACGGAAAAGAAATTATACAGGAAAATTAACGGAATCGTGATAACTCTTTCGCTTGCACGAAATAACGCTACTCTCACAATATTGCACACTTGACACAGTTTCTAAACTCGCACGTGATATGTCGCTCATAGCTACGCACCGACCCGAGACGCTCTTCCTAGCCTCGTTCATGAAGCATCTTATAGACGAGCGCAGGCATCGTACACGTTTACCGCCTTACACGCGCCATCTATTATGCGAATCTTACACTTTTCACTATGCTTCGAAATATTCTCATACTTCTCTCAAAATTGTTCTTGAACATTCTTTGCCCTATTCCCCATATCTGCGCCATTGCTATTCTTGCTTTCTTTATGACTTCCCTTATATGCATCTCTCTGCCCCCATTTTTCTGGAAATTATACCCTAAGTATTTGAACTCCTTTACTTCTTCCAGATTGTGCCCCTGCCAGCCCAATTCTTCTCTCTTCTTCTTTCCTCTTCCTTTATGGAAAATCAGCACCTTTGACTTCTCTGCATTCAGTTGCAACCCTTTCCTTTCAAGATATTTTCCGAATCTTCTTACCATGTCCTTAAGATCCTTTGGTTCAATTGCTAGTAACGCTATATCGTCCGCATATGCTAGAGTCCAGATTTTTTATTTTCCTACTTTAACTCCTCCCGCTTGGTTTTTCCTCATGGTTTCCTCCAAATCCACTACATATATTGTAAATAACGTTGGACTCAGTGGACATCCCTGTCTTACCCCTTTTGTTGTCCAGAATTTGGATGACATTTCTCCGTTTGCCTTTATAGTATTTCTTGTTTCTTTGTCAATTTCTCCGATTCTCATCCTCAAGCATTTACTAATTTCCTTTTTCTTCATGATGTTTTGAAGTTTTACTCCATCCACTGTGTCAAATGCAGCGCTTAGGTCTGCAAAAAAGGTATACAGCTTTCCCCCTTTTTTCTGCATTTCTCTGTTAGCTACATAGTTCAGAATAAAAATGTTATGTATTGTCGACCTACCGTTCCTGAATCCTGCTTGTGTTTCTGGTATTATGTGGTTCTTTTCCAATTCCTCTTTTAGTCTTTTTTCCAGGACCATAGCATATATTTTGTACGCTGTGTTTAGGATCGTTATCCCCCGGTAGTTGCTCACCTTTTCTCTATCTCCTTTTTTGAATATTGGTGAAATCACCCCTTCTTTCCACTTCTCCGGGAATCCTTCTCCCTTCCACACTTTATTGAAAATTTCTGTGATCCTTTTTACTATTTTCACGTTACCGTAAATCCAGGCTTCATTTTCTATTTTGTCTTCCCCTGCTGCTTTCTTCTTTTTTAATTTCCTGATTTGTTCTTTTACTTCTGCTTCTGTTATTTCCTCTTCCTCTCCTCCTTCCGTGTTGTCTATTTCTTCCAACTCTCCTACTTCTTTCTTACAGTCGTCGCCTTCTAGCAATGTTTTAAAATGATCCTTCCATTCTTTTAAATCTATTTTATTGGAGATTCCTATTCTTTTCTTTCTCTGTTTATTTATATATCCCATATTTGATTTTCTCTCTTTAATTTTATTATCTCATTTTCTGTATTTTCTTGTAATTCCCTTCTCCTTTCATCGCAAACTTTTTTGTACTCCCTTCTTTTCTTCTGGTAGTCTTCTTTGTCTCCTTTACCCCTTCTCCAGTTCCTCAATGCTTTCCTGGCTTCCCTTTTCTTTTTTGTACAATTCGAATACCGCCCAGTTTCCATTTTTTAATTTTTACTTCTTCTTTTCGTACTGCATTATTTATTTTTCCTATCATTTCTTCTACCATTTCATTCACCTCCGTCCTATTACAGTTTATTTTGTTTAATTCGGTTTGGAACTCTCTCTTCCCTTCTTCTGTTCAGACTCTGCTCTCTCTCCACCTCTTCTCCTGATTTCCCTTTCGATCTCCCATTTTATTTCCCGCATACAGTTCTGCAATCAGAGGCATATGGTCTGATTCAACTCTCTCTGTGAATTTCTTGATCTCTACTTTCGCCTCGACATTTGTTATTATATAGTCAATTACCGTGCTGCCTCTCGGCCCCGACTATGTATACTCTCCTTTATCATCTCCCTCCATATTCCCATTCAGAATATTCCATCCTCTTTCCTCAACCACCTCTAATAACAGCTTTTCCTCTGTGTTTTGAACTTTGTCTTTTGATCTCCTTAAGCCATGCTTTTCTTCTATTCTGCAATCGCCCCCTTCCTGTCCAATTCTTGTATTGAAATCTCCTCCAATTATCAGTTTCTCCACCTCCTTTTCTTCTATTATCTGGTCTAGCTCTTCTTTTGTCTCCTTCATATCTCTGCTGTACACTGTTATTATTCTCCATTTTTCATTTTGTATCTTTATTCTTCTCTCTTGAATGTGTTCCGTTCCCACGTTCGATTCCTCCTCTTCTATGCCCTTTCTTATGCCTGTGATAATTCCGCCTATCGCTCTCCCTTTTTTTTCTCTCTCTGGTGGCATATTTACACTTCCATGAGAATTCTTGTGGCAATTTATCTTCCAATCCTTCCCATTGTTTCTCTTCAATCCACGTTTCTACTAATCCTATTACATCGATTTCTTTAGGAAATCCCAAAAGTACTTGTCTTTGCTGTGTAATCCTGCTATATTCCAGTATCCTATTTTAAATGTATTTATTTCTCTTTGGCTTCTTATTCCTTTCCCAATTCTGTGTACCCTCTCTCCCCGCCTACCTGCATCCGCAGACGCGTGGGGAACGAGTGTTGGTACTGCCCTAACTGCGATTCACGGAAATATTACGTGTGGTTTTCATTACCTAAATGCAACGGTAAATCCTATTACCAAAACCAAAACAAACATAAAGTGCTCTAACGGGTGTTCCCAGGTGTGCATTTACCTTTTAAAACCTTCCCTGGTCGATTAGAGTGACGGATTTAACATTCGCGCCTGATTTCCTCCAAAACGCTCAGAGTGCTGGATTCAAGATTCGCGCCTGAGTTCCTTCAAAATCCTCAGAGTGACAGATTTAATATTCGCGCCTGATCTCCTCCAAAAATCCTCAGAGTGACGGATTTAATATTCGCACCTGATCTCCTCCAAAAATCCTCAGAGTGACGGATTTAACATTCGCGCCTGTCTTTTCCTTCCCCATAGTCATCGTTCCTAAAGACCTCACCCGGGACATGACAATACTGTCCACCGGAACCTTGTCTAATCCCCTCGTTTTCCACCTGACCTCGTAATTTTCTGAGCACTTTTGCCACACGTTTCGTCTATTTCTTTCGCCTGTCTGCCGACACACGTTATTCTCTCGCGCACGTCATGTAGTTCCCCCTATTGTTATTATTATATGTCTGTATTATATCGTACTATAGACCATCATTAATGTATTTGCAAACACATGATGAATGGGTGGGGTTCAGCAACAGGTGCTCTTAAAAACATTAAAGCACTCTTTTTACAAATTACGGTATTGCAAGCGAATGAAATTTGTTTTCCGTTAAATAAATCGGAATAGGACAGCAAGGTTAAAAGCGAATGTGATATCGTTTTATATTCATCCTCCTTTCTCTTCTGTTGAACGGAACATGTTTATAAGACGATTCTCAAATTGTTACTGTAACAGAAACATTTATAAATCGCGGGCTTCGACTCTCAAAACATAACCTAGTTTTACCTGTACTGAATTCTAATTCCTACCACGCGTAGCGTTACAATCTGTTTCGAGACTTCACCGGTAACGTTGCATGCGACACTGAAATGGTAAGGGGGTCCTAAGACCCCCCAAAACGGTGACAGAAAAATACATTGGTTGATAGGTCTATTCTATACTTCTGGTTCGTTCGAGAGGCATCGCCGCGGTGCCACCACTGCGACTCTGGCGACGTGGACTCGGTCGACCACACTATGGAAGATTGCCCGGAGTGGGACGCGGAGCGCTGGGAGAGGTGCTTATGGAGCACAAGGAAGAATAGCTCCGGGCAGTTTTAGGGGTCAAGGCGGCCGCCCTCCTGCGTGATCTTGGCGCGAGAGACACCGGCACGGAGGTCTCCGGGCGTGCGTCGGTGGATGGCGGCCCGGCAACCGAATGGCTGGCCTTCTGTTTTATTACAGTCCACAAGCTTTTTTTTTTATTTAAATGTGTTTATTTAGCCAAAAGTATAAGTACATAACGTTCATAATAACAAGGGGTATAAACACAGCCGAATAAGGCACCTTGTCACAAATAACAAATATGGGGTAGGCAACAGTTTCGAGAGAGCGCTCGTGTCTAGACTATATAGGAACTATATTTGCTTATGATAATTTGTACTGTTTTTTTGACCCTGCATAACCGGTGGCAGAAAAAATAACGAGTAATTTTCTAGAAAACTCGGCTACAAAACCAGGAAGAACACTTTGGTATATAGGGGAGGCCCGGGCAAAGCGAATGCCCTGGGCAAAGCGGATAGTCTTTTTTTTGGCTTTGCTATAAAAGATGGCCCCACGAGTCTTTCCTGATCGAGAAAGTGACCGGTTGTCGACTCCATGACAATGCAATAAAATATGTGATTGCTGTTGTGCGTAGTTTGTGACGAAAAAACCAAAATTGTGCGTTTTCTTACATATTTCGCTCAGGTATCTACGTGGCTTAATTATTAATAGTTATCGGTATTTACCACAATAAATTTTTTTTATAAGAACTCTGTGTTCTTAAGACTCTATTAGATGTTAACATTTTTGATTTGTTGTTCATATTTTTACCAAACATTCCAAGTTTCCACCAAGTGGGTTCGTTGGGCAAAGCGGATGGGGGTAAAGCGGATGGTCAATCCTCTTTGCCAAAGTCGATAACAAGAAAACGAAAATAGTCGAAATAGCTTGCCCTACCTGTAGCCGTCGAGCAAAAAAAAACCGACAAAAAAGACAACGAAAATATCCGATATTTTTGCTTGTGTGTTTTGGGCCATACTCCGACCCCCATCCGAAGACTGGATCCAGTGCAGCCAATGTACAAGATGGGCCCATGAATGCTGCACTATATATGAAGGATCTGGCAGTTACTCCTGTGACGAATGCCAAGATTGACTTTGCCCGACCCCCTCATCCGCTATGCCCGGGGGGTAGGGCAAAGCGGATTGATTGAGTTACTTACGTTTTTCATTCTAAACAGGTTTAAATGTTTTAGTTATCAATTTTTTCCTTATTTTATCTGAAAGCTGATTAATTTTAAATGATTGTTAGGATAAAAAAATTTCTCATCTCAATTTTAACTGTGTTATTTTCTCACTAAATCTTAACATATCCGCTTTGCCCAGGCTTTCCCTAGCAAATAAACTGGAGTCTTAATCTACTTAAATCAAACCTAACTTAATTTAACCTAGTTATATATACACATATATACAGGAGGCAGTAGCCGACCACTTTTTTGGTAATCTTAATGTTAACTGTGTGGGGCATGTATGTTTGAATGTCTAATTAATCTATCTTTAAGTACACTGACGTAGGTGCTGTTTATGTCCAGCCACCAATATTTGTCTCTCAGTCTTGCAGGGCTGAGGGAGTCTATTGAAGATAAACTCGTTGAGTATTTGAAGACACCGAGTGTCTTTGAAGGGTCATAAGTGACTTTTTTATTCTTTTTGTGCCTGGGCCAATGGTATATTGTTGGGGTGTTGAGATCATTTTGGATGTATCCATTTTTATCCACGAAGGTGAACGTCTGAGGGGGTAGATATCCTGACTGCAAGCATCTCTCAGTGTACTCATCGTCAATCTTCATGAACTTCTTAATGTGTGAGTTATCTTTAATGTTGATAGAGGTTGCATAATAATCCCTGGTCAATTGCAATACGAAGTTGTCGATTCTGGAGATTTTTGACTCTTCATATAGCGTGGCGTTGCTGATATATTTGGTAAAATTCGATGAGGCAGACCTGCGTTTATGTATGCAGTGCCTGAGAATCTGCCTCTCGATTCTTCGCAGTTTCTCCATCGTTGCTGCATTTAGGTTGAACCATACAGGAGCTGCATACGAGATGATGGGCCTTATCAGGAGCATGTAGCAGATAATTTTGGCTCTGTTGCTCAGAAGTCTCGTGTAGAATAATCTGCCGTAACTGTGGAATGCCCTGAGGGCTTTCTCGGCTTGCAGGTCAACATGATTGCACATTCTCATTAGGTTGTCAATATGAACACCCAAATACTTGACCGAGTTGTTGTGAGGGATATTTATGATTTCATTGGTGGCAGTGCCCGGGATGTTAATGTGAAATTTTTTCCAAAATCCTGAGGTAGTAGCCAAATTTTGCGAACGGATTTGAAATCAGCGTGACAAAATCTACAGGAAATGATGTACCACATGTCAAGAAAAAAATCTAACCGTACATGGTATTGGATAAATCACAATTTTGTTGTAATATTTCAAGGTTAATACAGATTTTCAAAGTTAACAAACGTTCGTACCATAATTTCTTTAATTTTCCCTTATTCTGCAATCTTTCAGCTTTAAGTTAAAAAAAAATCATCGCTCTATCTCATTTCTATCAAAAGTTCTTTGATTTTGACACAAACTTCGTCACTTTGCCCCACTGTGCGCCGGTGGTACCGTACAGTGGGCACCCACTTTCTATATGTATCAAGCATTGTATATGTAGGAAGTCGTATTGAAGGACCACGTTATATGCATTGACACGCTTTATTTTCAACTGCCTTTACCTAAAAGCTGTCGCTCGCCTACTCGCGCGACCGCCAGATCGCGCTGCTCTCGCTGCGCTCGCCCCATTCGCCTGTGTATGCATGTACATACATAACACTACTAGTAGTATCTTTATTATCGTTCCCCTAAGGGTTACAATCTCCCAGTCCAACACAAAAACCTCCTCCATACATCCTCTCCTTAGATCTAACTTATTCTACTTAAACCTATCTTAACCTACTGCTTAAAATTACCGCCCTCTCGCTCGCCCTCTCTCCTCTCCTCCGTCGCACGCACGCACGCTCCCCCTCCCCCGCTTCTCGGACCTACGCTTCCGCACACCCCTTTCCACTCTCAATCCCCCATTCATCCCTACCCCCCCCCCCCCCTCACCCACACACCTCTCTCCTTTCCTCCAATCTCTTCATCCACACCTCCCCCTCCCCATCATCTCCCAACACCTCTACCACCGCACTTTGCCACCCCCTCTCCACCCCCAGCCTGTACAAACCTCCCACACATGCTCCCAAGATTCCTCTCCCTGTCCACACATTCTACACCTCTTTTTCTCTTCCTCCTCCCAATATCTCCCCTCCCTCATCTCAATTCCCAGTCTGAACCTTGCGACCCTCCTCCATCTCTCCTTCCCCCATCCTTTCATTAGATATCCCGGTACCCCCACTCCCTTCACCCTCCCATACCATTTATTATATATCCCCTCCCCTATCCTCCTCCACCTCTCCTCTTCCTGTGCCCTTCTTTCCTTCCCCACCAGCTCCTTCCCCCTTAACTCCCCCCAATCTCTCGCCCTTTCCACCTCCTCCACCTTCCACCCCTTGTCTTTAAAATATTGCTCTCTCTCTTCCTCCCACCCCTGTAGCACCTTCCCCTCCTCATCCTCCTTCATTTCCTCCCAGCACTCTCTCGCCAACTCTCCCCCTTCCCCTCTTCCAGCTTCCTCTCGTAAGTCATGCCCGCATCCCTGCCCTTCCTTTTACCATTCCCCTCTGCAACTCCTCCCTTATCAGATACCCCGGCGTATTCCAATCCACCCCCAACACCCACTTCATGTATCTTTCTTGCAGCCCCTCTATCTTCTCCCTACATTTCCACCCCCACACTTCTACCCCGTAGCTAACCACCGCCCACACCAGCTTGTCGAAGAGCCACAATCTTCTTCCCCAGTCCTTCCCACACTTCCTTTTCCCTATCCCCCACACCTTCCCCATCACCGCCGCCCCCTTTCTTACCCTCTCCTTTACATGTTCTTCCTGCCCCCATTTCCCATCATTGTGTACCCTAGGTACCTAAAGCTATGCACCTCCTCCACCTCCTTTCCCCTCCATCTCCAAACCACCTTCCCCCACCTGCCCCCTCCCCTTCTACACCTCATCACCTTCGTTTTTCCTACGTTGACCTGTAACCTCTTCCCGTCCACATACTTTTCTAGTTTACCCATCAGTCCCTTCATCCCTTCCACATCCTCCGCCATCACCGCCACATCATCCGCGTAGGCCAGTGTGTATATCCTCCTCTCCCCCAGCTTCACTCCCCCCCCATCCACCCCTTCCCAACTCTTCATCCATATCCGCGCTCAGTAGGGTGAACAGGATTGGGCTCAGCGGACACCCCTGTCTCACCTCTCTGGCGGTGCAGAACCTCCCCCCCTCCTCTTCTCCCACCCTAACCCTTCCTATCGTTTCCCTAAGCGCCTCCTCACACCTTACCACCAACCCTTCCCTCACCCCCTGCCTCTCAAAGCCTTTATTAAAACCTCCCTGTCCACCGAGTCGAAGGCTGCCTTCATATCTACAAATAGCACTACCAGTTTCCTTTCTTTCCTTCCTATTTGCCGGTTTATTAGGTAGTTTAGGGTGTAGATGTGGTCGACACATCCTACCCCCCTCCTAAACCCCGCCTGACTCGGTGGTAGCAACTTCTTATCTTCCACCTCAACTCTCAGTCTCTCCGCCAGCACCGACGCATATATCTTATACGCCGTCTGCGTCAGAGTAATCCCTCTATAATCCTCCACCCTTTCCCCCGCTCCTTTCTTCACCACAGGCACCACTATCTCTTCTTTCCAACACTCCGGCCACCCCTCTCCCCTCCATACCCTGTTGCATATCGCCCACAGCCACTTTTCCACTTCCTCCCCCCCCGTATTTTCACACCTCATTTTGTATCCCATCCCCTCCCCCCGCCTTCCCATCCTTTAAGCTCCTCACCACCCTTCCTATTTCGTCCCTCCCTATATCCCTCTCTTCGTCCCTCCCCCCTCCCTCCCTTCACCCCACTTCACCCTCCACTCCACCCCTCCCAACAGTCCCCTGAAATACTCGTCCCATTCCTCCATCTTTATTCTCTCGTTTACCCTACTTCTCCCCCCTCTCTCTCTATTCACCACCTTCCATACCTGTGCTTCCGTCCTCACCCCCTCCAGTTCCTTTTCCCAGCGCTCCAACTCCTTCTTTCGCTTTTCCTCACACATCCTTCCATACCCCCTTTTCGTCTCCCTGTACGCCGCCCCCCCCCTCCCTTCTCCACTTTCTCAACTCCCTTCTCCCTTCTAATATTCTCCTCCCTACATTCCTCATCCCACCATCCTTCCTTCCTCTTCCTCTTCCCCCCTCTACCATCGCCTTCCCCACCGCCCCCTTTATTCTTTCCCTCAGTTCTCCCCACTCCTCATCTACACACCAGTCCCCCTCCCCTCTCTTTCCAAAGCTTCTCATAAACTTTTTCCTCCCCTCCTCCGTCCAGTTCCCTCTTCCCCCTCCTCTTCCCCCACCACTTTTCCTCCTTTCTACATTGCTCCCCCTCTCTCCCCTGGTCCATACTACCAGTGGTTGATGATCCGAATCTACCTTCTCTCCCACTATTACCCTTTCCACCTTCTCCCACGTATCTTCGTTCCCAATAACATAATCTATCACTGTGCTCGCCCTCCCCCCTGTGAAAGTCCACTCCCCCTGCTCATCCCCTTCTACCCCCCGTTTAAAATACTCCACCCCCTTTCCTCCAGGCACCCGCACAGCCTCCTTCCTTCACAATTCACCTCCTTATCTTTCGATCTCCTACTTCCGTGCTCCCCTCCCTCCTCCTCATTCCCTCCAACACACGCCCTCCCTCTTCCCCGGTCCTCGTGTTAAAATCCCCTCCTATCAGTACCCTCACTCCCCATTCCCTCTCCTCCATCCACTCCCCTATACTCTCCAACTTCCTCTGCAAATCTCCATTCACGTAAACCCCTACTACCCTCCACCACTCCCCCCCCCCCATCCTTACCTTTTTCGTCAAAATCCCCTCCCTCCCTCTCTCCTCCTCCACTCCCACTTCCATCCCTTTCCTCACCCCCATTAGCATCCCTCCTATTGCCCTACCCTTCTTCTTCTCCCTCCGGGCCCATTGCCTATCCCACACATATCCCCTTGGCAGTCTCCTCTCCACATTCTTCCACCCCCCTCCTCCAACCACGTCTCTGACATCACCACCCCATCCCACTCCTCCAAACCTTTCCAAAAATCCCCGTCCTTATTCCTCAATCCCGCCACATTCTAAAACGCCACCTTGTACCCGCTCCCCTCTCCCCCCTCCTCCCTCCCTATCCTCCCCTCCCACCACCCTTTCCCTTATCTTTCGTATCCCTGATCCTCCACCCATCGTTCCCTCAACTCATCCCACTTTCTCATTCGCCCGTTCACCCATAGCTTCGTGTATCCCACCTGCACCTTCTTACCTCCTTCCCTCTCCCTCTCCGCCTCCCTTTCCACCTTCCACCTCGTTTTCCTTTCCTCCTCCGTCAAATCATCCTATATCCTTTCTCTCCAGCCCCTCAGTTGTCTCCTCGATTCCATCACCTTTATCTTCTCCTCCCTCCCCGCCAATTTCACCAAGATCACCCCGCTCCCTCCCTTTCCCCTTCCCCCCACCCTTCTCACCTCCCTTATCCCCCCCTCCCCCAGACCCATCGTTTCCCACATCTTCTTCACCTCCTTCTCCCCTCCCTCTACCCCCATCCCCCTAATCACCACATTATTCCTTCTCTCCTCCCTCCCCCTCTTGTCTTAGTTCCATCTTTCTCACTCTCAACCAACACTCCTATATCTCCCCCCCTCCCCCCTCCCCAAACCCCCCTATCCTCCTTTTCCTTTCCCCATTTATCTACCCTCCCTATCATTTCCTCCATCCTCCCATCCCTCTCTTCCACCTTCTCTAACCTTTCTTCCATACTTTTCCTCTTTCTCTTTTCCTCCTTTCTATCCTCTTCCCATCTCGTCCTTTCCTCTCTCCACTCCTCCATCTCCTTTCTTCTTTCCTCTCTCCACTCCTCCATCTCCTTTCTCCTTTCCTCCCTTTCCTTCCTCCTCTCCTCCATCATCTCCTTCATCTCCCTCCTCATTTCCTCTTTCTCCTCCCTTAACTCCTTCATCATCTCCCTTAGCATCTTCACCACATTTGCCAACTCCTCTCCCTCCCCCCCTTCCTCCCTCCTTCCCTCTACTAACGGGCGATCTCGCCGTCCTCGAGCTCTTTTTAAAACCTGTTCTTCCCCCCCCCCGTCTCCCTCCCTCCTTCCTCGTCCCTTTCCTTCCTTTTCTTCCCCCCGTAGCTGTCCAGGCTTCCCGCGTTGCTACCCACGCTACTCACACTGTCTTTCCTCCTCCTTTCCTCACTTTTCTGTCTTCCCTTTTCCTCTCCTGCTCTCTCAATCCTCCCCCCTCCCCCTCCCCGCACCCCCTCTCCCTTGGACCCTTCCATTCGCCCTCACGCTTTTTACTAACCCTCTTCCGCCTTCCCAGCTCCTACCCTCAACTTTTTCCACCTATTCTCTCCTTTACTCCGTTCAAATTTCCCGCCTTCCTACCACTCTCCCTACTTCCACACCCGTCCGCTAGTCTTCTCCACTTGCTTCTCCGTCTCTACCTTCCCGCCACACACTACCTGTCTCCCAACATAACCTCCAAACCGCTTCCTTCACCCGCCTCTAACTTCGCCACCCACTGCCTCCGCCCTTCTCTCCTTTCACTCCACCCTTCCTGCCCTTCCCTTCACCTTCCCCATTACCTCCCTATCCTCTCGTACCCCTCTTCACTCTCACTGTCCACACCCAACTCACAACACCACACACGCACTTCATCCACTCTCGCGTCCGGAAACGGAAGTGACATACATAACACTCTTCCCTCCTTTAGAGAAATCTGCCTGCTCCCAATGGGGTGAAGAATTCTGTTTGCTTCCTCACGCGTGTGGATCGTCGAGGAATCGGTACTGCTACTTCGTCCCGCGTTGTGTCTCCCATTTGCATCTGTGTTGGTGGTATTGCCGGTCCATCCGGTGCTGTCGGCTGTGTTGGTGGTATTGCCGTTCCATCCGGTGTTGTCGGTTCTCCTTCCTGCTCCCGATTTTCTGGTTGCTGTAGTTCTGTCTGCCGTTCGTGGTACTGTACGCGTCGTCTGCCTCTCGTTGTTTGTGTCGCTCGTAAAGGACCTTCTGGGTTAAAAGTCCTGATTTGGCCCACGTGTCGCTTAAAAGTCTTGCCCGCGTATTCTATCTCGTAGTGGATATCACCCCAACGGGTCACTATTGTTCCCGGGATCCATCTGTCCAATCTGGGATTGCCCGCGAGAAAATAGACTGATTGTCTCGGCTGGAATGTTCGAAACGTTGGTACGACTTCCCCCGTTTGTCTCTCCATGATCCTCGTCTGTACTGGTTCCGGTCTGACCAGATCGAGGCGCGTCCGAATCGTTCGTCCCAGGAAGAGTTTACTCGGAGTCGGCCCTGTGGTAGCATGAGGCGCTTTCCGGTATTGTCGTAGAAACTCCTTTAGATTTTGCTGCAATGATCCTTTTGTTGTTTTCATCTTGTATAGTGAATCTTTTACCGTTTGGACATATCTCTCCGCCTGACCGTCGTGGAGGGATGATACGGTGCGATGCGCTTATGGCATTTCACCCCACTCATTTTCAGGAAAGATTCGAATTCTTCTGCAATGAATTGTCTACCGTTGTCCGATACGACTGTGACTGGTGTACTAAAAGTAGCGAACAGGTCGTCTAGGATTGTAATGGTTGTACTGCTCCCCCCTCCAGGGTCGACCACCTTGAGCGTGGTGAGGGGGCTCTGGGAAAGCGGCGATGTCCTCTGTCGGGCGCTGGGTGAGGAACTTTGTTCCTTGCCCGGGGGCCGTGGGAGGATGCTGCCTTCCTGGCTAAGGGTCGGCCAACCAACCGCCCCCTACTCGGGGGCGCGTGCGCGCGTCGTGGGTGCGGGGTTGGGGTTGGGTCCGGGCTGGGTCTGGATGGGGTGCGCGCGTGCGTGAAGTGGCCCTGTGGCCGTGATCCGCGGATCTCTGGGTGGTAGCTGTCAGTCAGACCCTCTGTGGCCTGTTCGGCTCCTGGTCGTGCGGGATGCCCGGGCCCAGGGATGTTGCCGCGACAGCTGTGGCGGTCTGCGTGGCCCCGTTGCCCTCGGCCCCGTTCGCTTCGTGTCTGGCCTGGGCCTTGCGTGGGCCCGGCTCTTGCCCCTCTCCTGGGGAGCGCGCGCGCGCATTTCCATCGCTCCGGGGGGGTGCGTCTGGGTCGGAGTGGCCCTGTGAAGGGCCGCTGTACAGGGCGCGGTGGCCGCAGTGACCGCACTATGGTGGGGTGCATGCTGCGGCAGGGGGGGGGGGGGGTGTTGAGTCGCGATCGATCGCGCGTGGGGCGAGTTCGGCAGTTGGGCTGCCCTTCTGGCATAGCCAGCCGCTCGACCGGGGGCCGGTTGGGTTCTGACCTTCGGGTCCCCGACCGGTTTGTGACCCTCCGGGGTTTGCGGTATTTAGGCGCCCTGTGGGCTTTGCCGACCGCCCCCGCCCGGAGGTTCGTTCCCACGGGGTCGACGCCGGGAAGTGCGCGATCGGTCGCGGGGTCGTGGGGCGGAGGTGCCGGGGGGCACCACCCGCCCTAGTTTAGCAGCGACCCTGGAAGAGGGTGGCGCTGGCGTGTGACCCGCAGCGTTACCCTGGCGATAGCGGGGAAGTCTCCCGGGGAGCTTCTCTCCCCCTTGGGAAAGTGCCAACTCTGGCAAACGAGCGCGGGGATCCGGGGTCTTGGAGGATGGCCTAGCGAACGCATCGCTAGTTTGATCTCGCGCAAGAACGGCCATCTTCCTTGCCAGATCCTCCGCTCTAGGCGGTTACCGTGCAGGTTTTAGTTGGTTGGAGCCCAACATAACCCCGAGGTTCGAGGTATCCGTTCCGGATTTCCTGCACGTGAAAAAAAAAAAAAAAAAAAAAAAGGTTGTACTGCTCGTACTCGACACGGTAGGTCTTACCTCGATCCATTTGCTGTACGCATCGACAACGATTAATAACATCGTGCCTGTGATTGGGCCTGCATAATCTATGTGAATACGCTACCACGGTTCTTTCGGGTATTCCCAATGATGCTCTCGAAATTTCGGAGGGCTGTGCGCTCGCTCCGCGCATTCCACACAGGACCCTGCTGCCTGCTCGATCTCCGAATCTATCCCCGGCCAGTAGACAAATGAACGAGCCAAGCTTTTCATTCTGACAATGCCCACATGAGTGGCATGGAGATCCTGCAAGATTGCCTTCCTGAGCAATGGCGGCAAGACGACTCTGTGCTCGAACACGAGACAATTTCCCGTTAGGTTGTAATCGCGCTCTGGTGCCTTGTATCCATAGCGCGCAAGCTCCTGTCCTGCTTCTAGGAGTTGTACTATTTTCCCCACGAGTGGGTCTTTCTGTGTTTCCTTGGCAATGTCCTCTGCTCGAATCGGTAATTGTTTGATCTGACCCAAAATGAACTGGTCGAACCCCTCTAGTTCTGCCATCTCTTCCTCTTCTTGTAGTGTGATTGCCTGCACATATTGTACTGTCGTTGGTAGTGGTGTTCTAGAACAATAGTCCGCATTTGTATTTGCTTTCGTTGGTTTGAATTCTACCTTCAAATTAAAATGTGCTAAATAGTCCGCGTAATTTGCCATTCGGCTAATGCAAAGTACAGGCAATGACTTTTCTGGGTGGAGAATTTGCGTTAATGGTTTGTGATCCGTGATGAGTGTAATTGAACGCGCATATAAGTAATGAAAAAATTTTTGGACGGCCCAAACGATGGCTAAGGACTCCTTATCGATTTGAGGATATCGTTGCTCCGTCAATGTCATCGTTCGACTTGCGTAAGCAATCGATCGCTCTCTGCCGTTGCTCAGACGGTGAGAGAGGACAGCGCCCACCCCTGTCTTGCTCGCATCCGTTGCTAGGAGTAGTGGTAACGCTGGATCATAAGGCATAAGGACCTGTGGAGAAATTAGTATCTTCTTCAGCTCCTCATACGCTTCGGCAGCTGTTTGCGTCCATTTGAAAGGTGCGTTTGCGAGCATATCTCGGAGCGGCCGCGCTCTTGTTGCTAAGTCCGGAATGAATGCATTGTAATATGTGGCTTTCCCAATGAATAGTTCTAATTCTTCCGGTGTACTTGGTTTAGGAGCATCTCGTATTGCCTCAATGTGTTTGTCGGATTTATGTATGCCTCCTGCATCGATTTTATGTCCTAAAAATTCCACGGTCCAGGCGGCGAATGTGCATTTCTCTCGGTTTAAGTGAATTCCGTGCTGTCGAAGTTGCTCCAATAATTCTCCGAGCGTTTGTAGCAATTCCTCAAACGAGTCTGCAAACAGGAGCAAGTCGTCAAAAAAGTTACGTGCCTTTTTTATCTTTTGGATCACCGTTTCAATTCGCCGCTGCCAAATGGCCGGAATGTTCGCTGCACCGTATTGGGCCCGTAATGGTCGCACAAATCCGTGTGTGGGTATATTCAGGGTCAGTGCGGCGCTGAACTCCTCATCGACGGTTAAGTGAGAATATGCGTCTCTAATGTCAAGATGGCAGAACATCTTTGCTCCTTTCATGTTGTTCAATATGTGCTCTGCCTTTGGAATTGGATGCTCATCCACAATCAGCTGTGGATTCAGAGTTGGTTTGTAATTTCCAGTGATCCGTATTTTCCCATTCTTCTTCATAACCACATGTGTTGTCGAGGCCCATTCCGAATGATCGACTCGCACGAAATGACCAGGAGCCAGTTTTGCCTCTATTTCTTTACTGTAGCTATCGCGCAACGCGTATGGAATCTCGCGGGCGCGCGCAAACTTAGGTGTTGCTCCGTTCTTCAAGTGCATTTTGACTGGTGGCCCCACCAGTTTCCCCGCTGTCGAACTGAATATATCTTCGTACTTCGATGGTAGTTGATTCAGTCGATTTTTTTCTTCCTCCGTAAGTTGTGGTGGAATGGAATTCAATGAATGAATCGCCGTTGTGGAAAAGAGTCCCACCCAGTCGATTTCCTGTGCAAATTGAGAGATCCACTCTCGTCCGAACAGTGAATCGTACTCACCTTCAATGACGTATATGTTGAGTCTGCGCGTGGTTGCACCCACTTTTACATTGACAGGCATGCGCCCCAGCACGTGTAAACGATGTTTCGAATAACTCGCGAATTGTCTTTCTGTTGGTCTCAAGTGAAATTTGGGTCTAATTTTGCGCAATGTATTACTGCCGATAATGCCCACCGGCGACCCCGTATCCAACTCCATCTCCATATGCAGGATTTTTTTTTCGCACACTCTCATGTTGTGTATCTCTTCCACTTTATTCATGTATCGTACCGAATCGACATGTTCCGTTGGAAGTTCTTCCTCTGGTACTCGTTGAATTGCATGCGAGCCCTCCGCCGTCGACCTGCATACTGTGGCCAGGTGCCCTATTTTTCTGCATTTAGTGCACTCTGTGTCACGGTGCGGACATTGACTGCGTCTGTGTGATCCCCCGCATCCGTAACATGTATTTAGCCCGCGCTCGTTTGTTCGTTCGACTTTACGCGCTGGGCTAGTCTTGCGTACTGTCTGTTCTCGTCCTGGTGCGTGTTCCGCCGGTTTCCGCGGTGGTACATTTCTATTTCTCTTGAATTGTGCGTGCGGCCCACTGATCATGTGTGTGCTTTCAGGCGGTGTCGTATTATTTTTAACTTCTTGGGTTGTTTGACGTGTCGATTCGAAATAATGGGCCACTTCGTATGCCTCCGCGAACGTATTCGGTTTTTTCTGAATTATTTCATCGCACATGTCACGATCGTCGAGTCCGTGCAACATCTGTTCTACCAGCATGCGATCCAGAAACTCTCCATATTCACAGTGTGTCGCCGCCTGTCGGAGCCGTAACGCAAAGCTAGCGATTGACTCTCCTTGTTGCTGCATCACGTGACGAAATTTCACACTCTCTGCATACTTCTTTTTTACCGTATCGAAATGTGTAATCAGTGTTTTGCAGATACTTTCGTACGTTTGCGATTCTGGTGTTCGTGGAGCCACCAAGAATTTCAATGCACTATTTAATTCCGTTCCCATACGCACTCGAGCGTAGTTGGCGTGTTGTTCGGCTGGAATTCGGCTGAGCTCCAATGCCCAGTTGAATCGCTTGAAATAATCTTCAACTGTGGCATTGTCGGATGAACGGAACTCCTGAATTGTAAACGGCGGCGGTTTGGTTGTCGGTATTGCCCCGTTGTTTACACCAGCAGTCATGGCGGCGGTCGCGACGCCCGTGAATGCCGCTGTCAGTGCATCGGCTAGCGATTTCGTTATCGCGTCCACTTCGTCGTGCGATAATGGCATTTTGTCGTATAATGCTTCACTGCCCGGTTCTGTTGTAACTACACTTCTAATCCCACTTCTGACACCACTTATTGTATATGTAAGAAGTCGTATTGAAGGACCACGTTATATGCATTGACACGCTTTATTTTCAACTGCCTTAACCTAAAAGCTGTCGCTCGCCTACTCGCGCGACCGCCAGATCGCGCTGCTCTCGCAGCGCTCGCCCCATTCGTCTGAGCATGCATGTACATACATAACATCAAGCCTTATTTTTTTCGTGTATTCATGGATACTATTCACAGAATTGTATAGAACCTTCTAAACAATTTCAATTGGTGAAAATTCTGACGGTCGCACAGTTAAAAACATTTTTTAAATTTTGTTAAACTGCAGAAAAAATTAAATATATAAAATGATAAATTACCTGTAGCATCGCTCACGCAAACAAATTAAAAACTGTTTACGTGCTGCTTTACGTTTGTACATGGGGTCCTTGTTGTCGTTCATAAGCGTCCAACAATAGTCCGAAAGCATTGCAACCATATCCTTGCCCTGGTAACGCTTTTCCATTTTGGGAACATCTTGATGGAAACGTTCTCCTTGTTCGTCACTCACATCACCAAGATTTGGCGGAAAAAATTTCAAATGGGAGTGTAAAAAGTGCATTTTTAAGAACATATTACAGCCCAGATTTTTACACGATTTTAAAAGTTGGTTTACAATGGAAACATAGTTTTTTGATTTCTGTTTACCGAAGAAATTTTCTGTAGTTTTTATAAAACAGCACCATACTTTTCTTTCCAAAGTATTTAATTTCTTTGGAAAATTTTCATCTTTCATTAAAGTCCTGATCTTGGGGTCCAACAAATATTCCTTCTTTTATTTTTGCATCGGATATGGATGGGAATATTTCTTTTAAATATGCAAAACCAGTTCCAGATTTATCCATTGCCTTCACGAAGTTTTTTATAATTCCTAATTTTATATGTAACGGTGGTAAAAACACACTTTTAGGATCAATTACGTTATTATGTTGTACATTTTTTTGCCCGGGAATCAACTTGTGTCGCGGAGTCCAATTTTTTTTAGAATAATGTTGATCCCTTGATCTGCTGTCCTATTCACACAGAAAACAGGAGTATTTAGTGTAGCCCATTTACAAACCTAGTAGTATCTCAATTACTTTCAAATCACCACAAACGTGCTATTTATACTTTTCGGATTGTATTTTGGACAAAACCATCTTTAACGAGTCGTAAGATTCCTTCATTGTTGTGCTATATGCTATTGGAATGGAAGGATGCACATTTCCGATGTGCAGCAATACAGTTTTTAAACTGCTTTTTGATGTGTCTATGAATAGACGCCATTCTTTTGGCTCATGATTCATTCCCAAGGTTTCCATTAATCCATTGATATTTGTGCAAACGCAAAGTTCGTCGTCGATTCAAAAATATTCCCTCAATGCGTTGTCGCGTTTTCTAAAATATGTAATATTTGTTTGGCTATTAAGTAAATTCCAGCCTTGTAGTCGGGATTCTAATAGTTCAGCGTGGTCTTTTGACAATTGCAAGTCTCGTACGAGATCGTTGCGATCCGATTGAGTAATTAAATGGGGCTTGGGTAATGATACGGAAGGTTCATAAACATCTATGATTTTTTCGGATTCACCTGTTTCGGTAGCATCCTCATATCTATCGGGTATCTTTGGCGGTGGTGTTGGTACAGGTAATTCCTTAGAATGTGTTACAGGGCGGATTACATACTGTTTTTCCCTTTCATATTGAACCCGGAGATTTTGCTTAAGCAATAGTAGCAATCTGTAGCGTGGTTGGTCGGTTCTGTCCATATCATTGGAATTGCGAATGGCATTTTCCTTCGATCTCCCTTTACCCAAGCTAGAAGAACTTTGACACATCGTTGACAAGAAACATGAGGAACCCCATTTTTGTCTTGATGGCCGAGTTTGCATCCAAAATACTGTTCATATGCGAACTTTATTGAAGGAGTTATATTTCTATGCTTAGACTTTAAAACTAGTTCCCCGCAACCATGGCAAAATGAATCTGGATGATTTTTACACTTTCGCGACATTATACTACACTACACAAAATACCATACAATATATATAGACTAGGGTGGCTCTAACTTACTCTTGGTAAAATTTTTTTTCAAGATTTTCTTCGGGGCACCCCCCAGAATGGTTCCAAATAATTAAAAAAAATCCCTGTAAAGTTAGAGCTCAATCGGATAACGGGAAAGGGTGCCCCTGGGCCCTTAAACATTTAAATCATTATTTAACAGCTCGCGAAGTCGACTTTATATAACATCTTCCAAGTTATTGATTAAATCAAATTTCGGATTTACTTCGAAAACCGTTTGTCGCACGTGAAAAAGTAATAGAACAAAAAAGGTGCTCCTTGTCCGGATCTACAACTTTTGTTTGACATATTTTTTTATTTAATCAATAACTTGGAAGATGTTATATAAAGTCGACTTCGCGAGCTGTTAAATAATTATTTAAATGTTTAAGGGCCCAGGGGCACCCTTTCCCGTTATCCGATTGAGCTCTAACTTTACATGGATTTTTTTTTAATTATTTGGAACCATTCTGGGGGGTGCCCCGAGGAAAATTCAAAAGTCGAAAGTTAGAGTCACCCTAATAGATACACACGTTACACTAACACACCACAGGCCTAACAATATATACACACACAGTCAAAAAAGTATCCAAGTAGCTACACTGTAATTCACAATTTGTCGCAGCACACATTTTATTCGATGCACCGGAAGACTTTCTGAACTGCTTAGCACGACTGACTCGAATGATTTTGGAGACAAAACTGAGCTCTGACTTAGACGATGCATAAGAAACCAGCATTACAAGATATTTATTTTCTCTGATTGTATCGCGCGTTAAGGAGAGGCGCCAAACGATGTTTATATATCAAAAGCGTTCCTGCGATAGCTACGAACTCTTACTTCTCTCTCTTCACTACACCTCCGAAAATTATATTACTTTCGTATCTTAAACTCTGTTTCAGAAATATTGAATAATGAATTTATTAAAAAAAGATGCCTAAATGATATTTAAATATGTTTCGTGTTGCCTTCAAATACTGTTTAATGAGTTTCAAATGTTGCAATATCTGGAAAAGTGTTCTAAATCTGGTAAAACCATAATAATATAAATCTTGTACTTTCATAAATAATTGTGTTTGTTTTATACGGTTCCATATTAGCAAGTAATATGTAGGTATTCATGCATTGAATATCGAAATCGTTTATAACAGAGGTTGATTGAGTAAAGTTTATTTAAATCCGAGAACAGTATCTACGAATACACGAAAAAAATAAGGCTGATACTAGTGATGGGACTGATATCAGTCTTTCTCATGAGTTTCAAGTAGTTCGATACCCAAAGTACTCGTTTGGAAGGTTCGATACGTATCGAAATTGTAAGTACTTGGTATCGACATTTGATACCAGTAGGAGCTGAAATGAGTACTGAGTAGAATCGGTATCACGGCAACAGTAAAGTATCGATACTATTCGATCCGGAATCAAGCATGCATAGGTATCGAAACCGTAGTGAGTACTTCAGGAATCGAATGGAATCGATTCCCAAATGATACCTACAAAAGTCACGGTTAAACTCGACTGTGTTCGGGTTCGACGTTGAGCATACAAAATCTCGCGGCTAAGGGACCCTTGAACAGTTGGACAAGGAAAGAGAATGAATATAACGAGAGAAAGCGAAATAGACGATCCTCTCGTGACGCTAGTCAAACAAAGTGACGCCCGGCAACACGTGGCGAAAACAAGACCCCTCCAAGTGGTTAGTATACCTGCCCATTAAGAAGTGAGAAATCTTTCAGTTCTGCATTTCTCATCAGATCTTTGCGAAACCGACGCCAATCGATTCCTCATATTTCGCCGATGAAATCAACACTAAGAACGACGTAATTCGGAGCATATTGAAGGAACTTAAATGAAAAATCAATTTATATATGGCGCTTTCGAGCAGTCGCACTGGGGCGCACTGAGTGCAAATTTTAGCCACAGTCCTCGCTTCCGATTGGCTGAAAGTCGCACTCAGTGCGCCCCAGTGCGATTGCCCGAAAGCGCCAATAATTTCATACTAAGTTCGTTAAAAATAGTCTGATTTACATGAAATTTGATATAATTTTCATTGGAAAAACATAAGAAATCCATCGGTATCACTTCTATATCGATACGATGAAGAATAAAGAATACAGTTTTTCTGAAACAGATAGGAATCTTCGGTCGACCGCAGCGAATCGAGGTTGGCGCCCCGCAGTCGAGGGTGAAATATTCATTTCAGCGTATTAAGAAATTCTTTATTCTTTATCGTATCGATATGGAAGTGATACCGATGGATTTCTTATGTTTTTCCAATGAAAATTATATCCAATTTCATGTAAATCAGACTATTTTTAACGAACTTAATGTGAAATAATATAAATCGATTTTTCATTTAAGTTCCTTCATTATGCTCCGAATTACGTCGTTCTTGGTGTTAATTTCATCGGCGAAACATAAGGAATCGATTGGCGTCGGTTTCTCAAAGATCTGATGAGAAATGCAGAACTGAAAAATTTCTTCCTTTTTAATGGGTATTCCAACCATTTCGAGGGTCGAAAGTCGCAACACTCGGGAGTTATCGCCCGGGGGGTAGGAGGGGGTTGTCCTCGCCATCTGGCATCTCGTCAAACCCCAACGCAGTCGAGCTTAAAGGAACGAGAGTTTGTAGGTATCATTTGGGAAACGATTCTTTCCAAGTACTCATTTCTGTTTCGATTCCTATGGCATGCTTGTTTCAGGTTCGAATAGTATCGATACCAAGTCCAGCCAAGATAATGATACCTACAAAGCATCGAACCTTTTGAGTAGGTATCATTTAGGTATCGATACCTTTTGATACCTACGGTACACATACGTGCTTGAGATGCCATGATACTTCACCGCTAGGTATCGATACTGCTTGAGCGGTATCATTCCCATCACTAGCTGATACATATAGAAAGTAGGTGCCCACTTTACGCTACCACCGGCGTGTCGATTACGCGTAGAAACGGCCCTGACGAGTCGCGCCAGGCGAGCAATGGCCGCCAGGCGACAAAACACCCTGAACGCGTTGCCGATAGCTATTTTCTGGACTAGTTCGAGTTAAAAATCGTTGGGACAATTTTCCTGCATGGTTTCCTCTTCAGAAATATCTACAGAATCCGATGCTGGGTAGCGTTTTCGGGCTAGGTAAACAATTTTTCGTAAAAATGCAAAAATATTGCGTGGTGTTAGCAAAGTTTCGGATCGCGCACGTCGCAGGATCGGGTTCTCGCGAGAGGGGGGTCGTTTAATTTAAGGGACTTTAGTTTTAACGCTAATTTAATCTTAGGTGTAAGTCTATTTACAGTTATATACAATAAAGAGTTGATCGCACAATTCTTAGCACTATTATTTAGTCCCAGCGGTACTGGCTTTCCGGCACGGTTAGCGAGTTACAATTTAAGCAGCGCAGTACACGTAGATTCGGCCCGATTCTCGTTACAAAGCAAAGCGTTTCAATCGAAGCAAAAGTTACACGACTTATCCGACGGCTCGTCGACAAGTAGACACGTGTACCGAGAGGATCCAGGAAGTCGGCCCGAGTTCCTGGAAGGAAGAGTCCCCCTTCCATCGATCGTAAGTCGATGGAAGGGGCCGTGATCGACGCTCCATACGAGTCAGCGCGCAGTCGCCATGGCCTAATTATCGATGGGCCTGGAAGATGGCGTTGAGATGCAATATTTTCTGAACATTTCCCGCCCGCCATTCATCGGCCCGATGAATTATAACCTTGAAACTGGCGTCTCGTGGGCATGGCGCGGTCCGTTCGCGTGGCAATGGCGTCGCTGTGCTCGCGTGGAGTCGTCGTTCAACCCCGCAGAGTTGAGGCAATTTATCTCGCGGCAGCAAATGCGCGAGCAGCGGCAATCGTGGTCACAAGCGAGCGCGATTGTGACCGAAGCATCTCGTGTAGCGGTTCTAGCCCAAAGCAAATAGGGCTAGGTTTAGCGTAATACAAGCATTACTCGTCCAAAGCAGATAGGGCGAGTCCCTTTAGCAAGTTCGCGATCTAGCACGTGAACGCGAACACCAAGAAGCAAGCGTACAACCAGTGAAGCGCACGATGGTTGTCCTCTAGGCATCAGTCCTGCTGATGTTTGGCGAGGACCGCTGGTCCCCGCTAACCTAAACAGGTAAGAAAATATACAAGCGTAAGGTGACATATAATTTCTACGCGACGTTATTAGCGGTGTGAAATGATTGCTCATTGGGCCGTGTTCCCTTTGTAGCGGGCCTGAAGGGATAGCAGATATCCCTGGACCAGCTGCGCCAAATTGCGATCGCCTCGAACCAGCAAGTGGACGAAACGGCAGCGGGATGTAGGTGAACGGCGAGCAGAAACGGCCAAAGAGCTTTGCAGATTAAGCGGTGCGCGCTGGTCGTGGACATCCAGACGAGCCCTGTTTGCTCTCCTCCAGTGCCTGGACGGTGTTGACCCGCCCTTCCAAGAATGCCCTCATCTCCTTGAAGGTCGGCGGAATCTTCGTCTTGGCGATGTGGGTCTCCCATTCTCGACGGGATTGGGGATCCAGCCGGTCACCCACCAAATGGACGAGCCAATCGCCGTTGGCGTCGAAGGGCCTCTTCAGGGTAGCGAGAGCCTCGACGGAGTCGCACAAGGTGTAGTACAGATTTTTGATGTCAGGCCCTGACTCTTGTTTAATTGAAGGTAGTCCGAAGAGGGCCGCCATTACGGCCTTGACCGCTAACCGCTGGTTGTCGTAGCGCTCTTCCAGCATTTTCCATGCGGCTTCAAAATTCTCTTCGCGTACCGGCATATTGATGATGAGTTTAGCGGCATCACCAGTGAGGGCACCTCGCAGGTAATGCAGTCGCTCCGCATCCGACAAGGTGGTGTCCTGGACCACGAGGGACCGAAATAGGCCACAGAAAGATGGCCAATCTTTATACTGACCGTCGAAATTCGGTAGCGGAATTTTCGGCAGTGAAGATTTTGAGCGAACGGCTCCATCAGCGGCATCCATTGACAGTCGCTCAACCGCGCGAGCTGCAACTCTGTCCAACTTGGTGAGCTCCTCCAACTTGTCCACTAAAAGGGCCTCCTGCGTGAGGAACTTCTCTTCTGTGTCGGCCGGCTCGTCTTCCTTGAAATACTTGTCGTCCACGATGTCCGGCTCATCGGCCATGGCGATCAATTGATCGTGCTGGGCTTCGAATTTGGCCCAATTCTTTCGAAGGGCCCCCAATCGCGCAGATACATTCCCCTTTGTCAAATTATTTGCTCCTAGCTTCTTTAGATTATCGTACGCGCGCGAGATTCTGCCTTTAAGGTCGCGTTGGCTAGCTATTAGATGACTCATTGTTCGTATTTCAGAGGTCACGCGCGACGGTTACCCACAACACTCGCGAGGAATCCCGAACGTTCCAGAAACGCAGAATCCAACGGCACTGATCCGGCTCGAAGGACCAAAAAATGTTAGCAAAGTTTCGGATCGCGCACGTCGCAGGATCGGGTTCTCGCGAGAGGGGGGTCGTTTAATTTAAGGGACTTTAGTTTTAACGCTAATTTAATCTTAGGTGTAAGTCTATTTACAGTTATATACAATAAAGAGTTGATCGCACAATTCTTAGCACTATTATTTAGTCCCAGCGGTACTGGCTTTCCGGCACGGTTAGCGAGTTACAATTTAAGCAGCGCAGTGCACGTAGATTCGGCCCGATTCTCGTTACAAAGCAAAGCGTTTCAATCGAAGCAAAAGTTACACGACTTATCCGACGGCTCGTCGACAAGTAGACACGTGTACCGAGAGGATCCAGGAAGTCGGCCCGAGTTCCTGGAAGGAAGAGTCCCCCTTCCATCGATCGTAAGTCGATGGAAGGGGCCGTGATCGACGCTCCATACGAGTCAGCGCGCAGTCGCCATGGCCTAATTATCGATGGGCCTGGAAGATGGCGTTGAGATGCAATATTTTCTGAACACGTGGAAACCATGCCCATCGGCACTTTTTCAAACTTTGATGGCCATTTACAACAATTCTAAACAATCAAATTTAATAACTATGTACACTGCAAACAACTATATTCAGCAAACTCTCATCTATCTTTTGAGACTTAGTTGAACTTTCTAGCGTTTTTAATTTTCACGTAATACCTCACTTTTGCCCAAAATCGCGTGTTTTTACAAAACCTCATGTTTTCCAAAAAACCGAGGGTGATAGAGCGATTTTGTTTACGGATTCGTGTTCAGGGCGCAAAACTCTACAAGAATCACCCAATGGATATTGCAGGACAGAAAAAAAAGTTTCAATTTGTTGGACTGTGTTATGTATCAATAATAGCCAAAGTTGCAAATAAACGCAGCCAATTTTTGGAGGGCTGTTAGTAGATGGTATATGCGTTCAATTAGTACTATTTAGAACCTGGAGGAAGGCGGAGCTTTTTTTATAAACCTAAAAGTGTTAATGAAAACTTGAAATACAAGGTAGCTTCATTTGAAGTTGTATAGTGGGATTACGGTGAAGAGTTTTCAAAAGTATTTATGTCATAAATAAACTGAGACTATACACATTCGAAATACATGAGGCAAAAAAATAAAAATACTTAGAGGAATTCAGAAAAAATCGACAATCTGGTACGAATATTGACATGTTTCCCGTTAGAATACGAAAGGTCAACTTCAGATCAATTTTTCTTTGCAATTAACATGAATATTACATATCTGTGATATAAGTTAGATACGTTGGTCCATTGGCTATCAAAGTACAGTGATGGATATACTGTGACGTTCCGGCCCCACCACGGGATCGCGACTTAGTGACCGCCAACGCCACCAAAGGTCTAATCTTTCTAAGTCTTTCTCACAAGTCCTACCTTCTAATCTCATTTGTATATATACTGATGGGAGGTTTATAAATCATTCACTCTTTCATTGTATGCACATAGTAAAGGTTTAATACTGTATAATGGGTTACTACCCTCGACATATAACTCTATAAACGTATGTTAAAGACTATAAATAATATAAATAATTCACTCTTTCATTGTATGCACATAGTAAAGGTTTAATACTGTATAATGGGTTACTACCCTCGACATATAACTCTATAAACGTATGTTAAAGACAATAATCTATCTCATCTATACTCGTAACGTAACTCTCGGATATCTGCGCCGTTCTCTCTATATATCTCTACCGCCCTGCCAGGGCCGCGCGTATGGGCGGCGGTGCCCCACAAGATAGATATTTATATCATATACAAGTTCCATATTATCTCCTCTTAACCCCCGTGTGTGTCTAGGGTGGGGCCGTCAGTTATAGCCCTACTGATGAGTCTGGCTGACGATCCCAAGACAAAACACCCCTCTTCTTTTCCTCCACGATCCTACAAAAGCTAATCCACCCGCCCCGCACAGTACTCCATTTTGGCGTAACCGGCCGGCCTTAGGGTTTAGGTTACGTTGGAGGCGACGGTGCAAGAACTCCCTTCTCATCCAGAATGTTCCGGCAATTCTGGACGTGACAATACAAAAATACAACTTTCATTTTAAGACTTTTTCCTCTCCAACCCCACTGTGCGGTGGCACGCGATCCACTGCATGCCGTTCAGCGTAACTGTCTCGGCAGAATCCTCTCTCTTTTACACATCAACCCCCAAGAGAACTAGAACACTCTCGAACAGCTGATTGATTTCTGATTTACTTTTCGCGACATCATACATACATATTCTTGTTACATAGGCCCTTCAGGTCCATCCCGTGCTTGCTGTTCTCGCGTCGCTTTCTTTCGAAAATGCGATTCAGCGAAATCGCCTCGTGTGTAGCAATCACGTTGTGCTTAGCCCGTAGCAACAGCCGTAGGGACGACGACCGCACTCGGCCCGGGCCGCGGATATTTCACAAGTATCGAGGAAATTAGTGAAGCAATCGACAGCTGCCGACGGGGCAGTTTTCCTCATTCGTGGGGATTGTTCGAGGTTCGGCCCGCGATGGAGAGCCGCGGAACAGATTCGTTTTCGAGAGCTTGTGCTTGGAAGTTGCGACGAGCTTGCGGGCCGTCTAGATTTCGCGACCTCACCTCCACGTAGATACCGCGAAGCGGGTCCGGCCGATCAGAATCAGCCCCGGGGTAACTCCTTCCGATATACCGTGAACGGCCTGGCCGGGAGAGCCCTTGCGTGCCGAAACCCGAGCTCACTGCGATAGCAGGGACGGAGCGCCGTCCCTAGGGTATGTTTTAACTATTAATTTATTTATTTATTTATTTATTTATTTATTTATTTATTTATTTATTTATTTATTTATTTATTTATTTATTTATTTATTTATTATACGGGAAGCCCCATGGTATCCAAAAAGAAAGATAAAGATAGTAAAATATTCAGAGAGTCTGAGCGCAAAAATTTACAATAATTAATACATACTAAACAAATAGTTATAATAATCAAGCCAACAAGGATAAAACTACGTTACACCAATCTAGTTATGAACTACACTATGAAGTAACGTCCTAAAGGAATTTAGGGTGCCCAGGAAGGGATCAATACCACTGAAATGTTGGTTCATAACACTCATTGCCCTATTAACAGGGTCGCACGCATAATATCTATACTTCGGCTGACTCGAGACAAAGAGGGGCCTTGATCGCATGCCCCTCAATGGCGCATAAAACTTAACTAAAGACAATAAATCGGGACTACTTAAGAAGCCATTAATAATCTTGAAGAGAAACAACGCATCCGCAATATGTCTTCGATCCTCCAGAGTGGCTAGCTTAAGGGATGATAGTACTGGGCGATAATCATGATCAGATCTGTCCATAGGATTACCCAGAGTACGTAAGGCGAATCTTAAGAATCTGTGCTGCACACTTTCAATCGATTTTATATGTTTCGCGTGCCTAGGACTCCAAATGATCGAGGCATACTCAACATGAGGCCTGACAAGGGCAACGTATAATAACTTCAGTGTCTCGATTTTCCTAAAATGCCTGGCAAACCTGGAGATGAAGCCTACAGTTCTCATGGCCTTTTTAATACAGCGCACATAGTGAGGCCTGAAATCAAAGCAGGGTGCTATGCCGACACCAAGGTCAATAACCTCATGTACCTCCCTAAGTACCACATCCTGTAAGTAGTATGGGTAATTGACACTGGACCTAGAGCGAGAGGCCCTGAACACGACACACTTTTCCATGTTCAGTTGCATCTCATTCATAACACACCATTGGTCCAGTCTAACCAAATCATCTTGCATACAACGAGCATCCTCTAAACCAGGCATGGAACTAAAGTGAACGCAGCGGCCGATTTTCGGAGGCAACGCCTCCTTTCTCCCGCCGCGCGTCTTTGTCCCCGCGGCGGGCCTAGGAGCTTCGAGCGCCTCAGACCCGTACCATATGAATCGCGCGTGGCGCATTGGGGCGACATTGTATCAATAGGTTTCCACATCGACCCAGAGAGCACGATTGTCGATGCGTTTTTGTTTTGTCAACGCGCCACGCGCGGTTCACGTGGTACGGGCCTGAGGCGCTCCACGAACCTGGGCCGCCGCGGGGGCCAAGACGCGCGGCGGGAGAAAGGAGGCGTTGCGTCCGAAAAACGGCCGCTGCGTTCACTTTAGTTCCATGCCTGCTCTAAACCCTGAATTTTTCTAAACAATTTCAAGTCGTCAGCATACAAGAGGAAATTGGCATTAGAAAGAATCCCCGCGATATCATCTATAAATATATTAAATAATAATGGACCCAGATGCGACCCCTGAGGAACGCCAGAGGTAACACCTATCGGAGAAGAAAGACAATTCGATACCCGAACAAACTGCTCACGCCCAGCAAGATAGCTTTCAAACCAGGTTAGAAGGGACCCTCCAAACCCCCAGAAAGAGAGTTTACGAAGCAACACAGAGTGGTCCACGGTATCGAAAGCCTTCCGAAAATCCGTATAGACCGTGTCAACCTGCAGGCCCTCGTCAAGGGCTCCGGACACAAAACTATGATACACCGCAAGATTAGTAGTTGTAGATCGATTCGGAACAAAACCATGCTGTTCAGCACAAAAAACATTGTCTAACTGAGAGGACAGCATTTCAGTGACTATCTCCTCAAATATTTTGGGCATAACAGACAGTTTACTAATAGGACGGTAATTCCGAACATCAGAACGGTCACCAGCCTTGAAGACAGGAGTAACGAGACTAGATTTCCACCTCCTGGGGAAAACTCCGGTAGTAAGCGAGGCGTTAAAAATGTTCCACAGAGGCCTTGCTAGGATAAAACTGCACTGTTTATGGAACAGTGGGGGAATGCCATCAGCACCGTGGCCTTTGTTCATATCAAGACGATTGAGCTTAGTATAAACATCACCGATAGGGATAGAAAGTACATTCAGATTAAGATTCTTTTCAGAGATATGCCCCCTAGTTGAAGAAGTATATACTGATCCGAAGTAAGATGCAAAGAGATCAGCGATTGCCAAACTCGACGAGGCATTTAAACTATCATTGTACATAGAAGTAGGCAATCCCTGGTTGCCTCTTTTGGCATTCACAAAGCTCCAAAAACCCTTTACATTATCCTGCAAAGAATTTTCAGTAATTTCAACATACGCGCGGAAATCAGTCTTAGTTAGTGTTTTACATTGCGATCGAAAACTAGAGAATAGCAAATAGTCACTCAGAGAGTTTGAGGTTTTATACGCTTTGTGCGCTCGCTTCTTATCACGAATAAGAGAAAGTAAGCGAGACGAAAACCACCGAGGATAGCGCGATGGTCTAAAAGTCTTCGCAGGGACAAATGTTTCAATAACATCGTTTAGATAAGAATATAAACAATCCACTGCAAGATCAGGGTTAATACCTCTAGTCATGGTATCCCAGTCTATTGCATTTAAGTGACTAATAATACTAGGGTAATCGCCTTGCTTGAAATCAAAATAAGTAACACAATCACGATTCATATCAGTAGACATAAATTGTTGCGGCCGAATGCCAACGATCAGCTGTCGCGCGGATTTAAATGTGCGTGCGAGAGCGTGTAAACACGGTGACACACCGTCCGGTAAGACGGTTGACGACGTCACGCGTTTTTGCCGGATTCGAGCGTTGCGCGCTTCCAGGAATCCGGCAGTTAGTTCTGCGAACACCTTGACTGATAACAACACGCTCCCGCACGCACGGATTACCGAATTGTTCTGTCGCCCAGCGACCCGCTCATGATTTCTCCGGAAAACGGCCCTTCGAGCCATTAGCGCCCAGCGCTCGTCATACACCTGCGTGTGCATTTCCGTTGAGTGTTCCGTCGTGTTTGTGAAGTTGTGTCTGTTAGTGTTCGATCCGTGGAGTGTTCGTCCGTCAGTGTAACGACGCCCACGTACGGCAGAAATAAACGTGTCGTCCCATCAACCGGTGGATCTGTTCCAATTCTTGGAGAGCATTCCTTCCCTGGCCAAACCAGCGGCGATCCACCCGCCTTTCCTAAGGCACCCGTTTAAACATTGGTCCTTCGAGCCGGAGTGCTTTGAAGAATGGCTCCAACGAATCGGGATGGAGACAACGAAGACAGCACGATGTCACCTCCAAGATGGCAGGCACTGGTGAAGGAGATTCGCCTGCTCCTACAGGGGTCCGTTCGCCTTCTCGCGAACTTCAAGAAGATGGGGAGGGCGAAGTTCACGGCGGAAAACGCCGAGGATCGGCTAGCCAAGCTGACCGAGACGTGGGCCCGGTGCGAGGCCCTCAACATGGAGCTGGAGCTCCTCCTTCCAGACGCCGAGAGGTCGGCGTGCCCGTTCGTCGCGCAGGAAGAGTTCGTCCGGGCCGAAGAGGAGTATTGGGCAGCGCGGGACTTCCTCCGGGAAACCATCCGGACCCTCCAGACGCCACCTGCATCCGGAGCATCGGAGGCATCCAGCGAGGGAGCCAGCCGTGGCCTTGCGCGCCTCCCGCACATCGCTTTGCCCAAATTTTCAGGTGCGTACACGGAGTGGCCGAGTTTTCGCGATTTGTTCACGTCGTTGGTCATCGGGAACGCGACCCTTAGTAATACTACGCGGCTGCAGTATCTGCATTCGGCGGTGGAGGGTCAGGCGGCCGAGACGATCGCCCATATCACCATCACCGAGGCCAATTTCGGCACTGCATGGGCCCTCATGACCCAGGAATATGAAAACAAGCGAGCGATCGTCTCGGCACACCTGCGTGACCTCCTCACCTTACCGCCGATGGCCGGTGCGTCGGCCGCGGAGTTGAGACGGTTGCGTGCCCCCACTAACCGCGCGCTCTCCCTCCTCGCGAACCTAGGCCGCCCCACCGAGCATTGGGATGACATCATCGTCGCTCTGACGACGATGAAGCTCGATCCCGAGCTCATGGAGGAGTGGGAGCTCTCACTTGGTGTCAGCACCGACCCCCCCTCGTACGCGACACTCGACGAATTCTTGAGGACGCGGATTCGATCGCTCGACGCGGTGCAACACGCGATGGAGGCCGCCGCGCCCGATCGCTTCACAGACGCGATTTCATCGTGCGGCTCCGTCGCCCGGGTATGCACCACAAGCCCTGCGTCAGGCCCTTCGTCATCCGGGACGAAGTCCGAGTGCCCTGTGTGTCGGGCGCGACACGCGCTGTACCGATGCACGGCATTTAAGGCCCTCCGCCTCGAACAACGTCGCGAAGTCGCGGCAGACAAGCGCGTCTGTTTCAACTGCCTCGCGCCCGGCCACATGGCCCCGTCGTGCCCCGTCGCAGCCAGCTGCTCGCGGTGCAGCCGGCGGCATCACTCGCTGCTCCATCCACCGACTTCCGAAATGGCAAACGGTACCGGCGGTGCCACCGGGGTCCCGTCGGCCAGCGACGATCAGCCCCCCGCAGCCGCGGTAAATTCCGTTACGTCGCCCGCGAGCACGGATGGAGCGCCAGTGTTGCTGGCCACCGCGATTGTCGGCGTTCGGTCATCGGGCGGCGACCTGCTGACCATCCGGGCACTACTGGATCAGGGAGCCCAGGTGTCCCTTGTCTCGGAGTCCGTGGTCCAGAAGTTACGGCTCCCACAACAGGCCAACGCCCTCAACATTATCGGCGCTCTGGACGGCACATTGGGCACCTCGCACGCGACGGTGAGGATGACACTGGCGGCGCCGACCGGAGTACCCCCAGCGGCCATCACCATCACCGCCCATGTCGTGCCGAGGGTGTCATCATACATTCCCCAGTGGACCCCGACCACGCAGCGGAAGGACTTCGCCGGCCTGGACTTCGCGGATCCTGACCCGTCGACCCGTCGCCCGATTGACCTGATCGTCGGCGCCGACTATTTCGGAGCTCTATTGCTCCCCGGGCTGCGCCGGGGCATCCCCTCGGCCCTGATAGCGCAACCGACGATTTTCGGGTGGATTGTCTCCGGTCCGACCGGTCGTGCGCCAGCCGCCGGTGCAGTGCACCACATCACGGCCCAGTCCGTCTCCCTGAAGAACGACTCTCGCCCAGACGACGCGCGCTGCGAACAGCATTTCGGGAGCACGCATTCACGGCGGGCGGACGGTCGGAACACCGTCCGACTCCCGTTAAAGTCCGGACATTCGGTCGGTTTCGACAGGTCCCGTCTGCGCTCGCCCGACCGGTGCCTCGCGAGCGACGCGAGCCTCCAGTGCGCACCGCACAAGGCGAATCCCTGCGGCCGATCACCGGCGTCGTGCCACTCCCGTGTGCCCCTGCGTCCGCGTGCGAGACCACGACGTGAACAACATTTGTACCACCCCGCCATAAATGTAACGCGCCACTCCGGTCCACCTTGTAGCGCCACTGCGTGTCACGGCGGGCGGACGCCCTGCATCGGCGTCCGCCGAGGTCGGCCCGGTTTTCCGGGCCGAGGCGGGCGGAATGTTGCGGCCGAATGCCAACGATCAGCTGTCGCGCGGATTTAAATGTGCGTGCGAGAGCGTGTAAACACGGTGACACACCGTCCGGTAAGACGGTTGACGACGTCACGCGTTTTTGCCGGATTCGAGCGTTGCGCGCTTCCAGGAATCCGGCAGTTAGTTCTGCGAACACCTTGACTGATAACAACACGCTCCCGCACGCACGGATTACCGAATTGTTCTGTCGCCCAGCGACCCGCTCATGATTTCTCCGGAAAACGGCCCTTCGAGCCATTAGCGCCCAGCGCTCGTCATACACCTGCGTGTGCATTTCCGTTGAGTGTTCCGTCGTGTTTGTGAAGTTGTGTCTGTTAGTGTTCGATCCGTGGAGTGTTCGTCCGTCAGTGTAACGACGCCCACGTACGGCAGAAATAAACGTGTCGTCCCATCAACCGGTGGATCTGTTCCAATTCTTGGAGAGCATTCCTTCCCTGGCCAAACCAGCGGCGATCCACCCGCCTTTCCTAAGGCACCCGTTTAAACATAAATAAATCGTTTAAATACACACTTAACGGTGGATGATACAAATCTGGAGAGATTAAGGCATCAACCACGTTATCAATTAATACTATGGTGTCCTTAACAAAAATTAAATCTAGTAAACTGTTGAAAGAGTTAGGAATAGTATTCGCCTGAGCTAGGCCGCAGTAGCTGTAACCTTCAAGAAGGCAGTCAATAGCAGTTGATTCCGAAGATGAGATACCCTGTTTTTTTTTAACAATTTAAACCCAGGCCTGTGGGCCACACTACGTGAGGGAGATTATAGTCCCCTAGAAGACAGAAAACATCTTCACAATAGTCCAGAAAAATCTGCGAAACACAGCCCACATGCTTCTCAAAAATATCTGGATGGGAGGCTGGCGGGAGATATAAAGCCCCAAAAATAATAAACTTATTCTGAAAACGCACCCGTACAAAGACCTGTTCCAAGTCATCACAAATGGGGCGAATCTGCAGGCAAGACAACGAGCTTTTAACTGCAACAAGGACACCACCCCCTCTAGAAAAACTACTAGTGCGGGAGGATCTATCCACACGGAAAACATTGAAGCCACTCAGGCCCAACTCAGACGAAGAGGATGACTCATTGAGCCAAGTTTCTACAAAAATAATAATGTCATATGGCACAGCAGAGCACATAATAGCGTATCTCAAATCTTCTAGTTTGGTTCTCAGCCCTCGAACGTTCTGGTAATACACCATGGGATAACTTATTGGTTTTTTGAGGCAGGATCACGAGTTGGTCTACGCTCCACGATGGACGGGACTCCATGGATGTAGCGGATTGTCCAATTCACCTCACCACTCTCATGCAGTTCCCGCAGCCTCTTCCTGAGTTGGTCCAGTACCAGTCGCTGAGTCCTTGTCTTATCATCAGAGATTTTACACGGCCCAGCGTAGCGAGACTTGCCTTTTAAAATGTTGACGACATCAACATGCGATTTGAGACCAACACATATTGGCCTTGGGGAAGAAGCCTTAGGTTTCCCAATCCTGTACGTGGATATATCGGCATAATCAGATGGCTGGATCTGATTAAGAATGTTGACGACACCCTCCCGGTCAATATTCCGGGAAAGAACGGATGAAGTATCTGCCGATTCAGGCAGCCCATGGATAATTAGGTTACCCGCTCTAATCTGCCTATCATTCAATTCGGCAATGATCTCGTCAGTCACACTCGGACTTGCAGATTGCGGACCCGCTGCACTAGAAGAGTTTTGCTCAAGCAGACGTACACGAGCATCAAGGTCACTGGTTATAACTCTTATGTCCGCAAGCTCAGATCTAATGCCAGAGAGTAAGTCTTGACGAAAATTATCGAATTCTTCTCTGATAAGCGCTCTCATCATATCCTTAAGTATAACCACAGACGGGAAGGTAGATTGTGAGTGTATCGACTGAGTGCCAACGTCATCAGCGTGAACGTCAACAACAACATTAGATCCAGATGAACTTGGGCCACAATTTAAAAACGAACCGTCACGGAACGGGTGACCCGTCCGGCTAAGACATCCTGGATGGGACATAATGCCACATTTCTCACAAATAACCGGGTTCGCCACTGTAGATCCACATCCCTTACACTTTTTAGCTGCCGGACCCATAATAGAGACAGAGGTCAGGTTGGACAGTGAAATATAGTGCCCAAGAAGATTGAAATGAGCGTAAATTTTTCGAGTAATTACAAGCTCTTATTATAAATTTATTATAGCAGCACTACACGGCCGGTTTAGGGTCAACCAAATCTCACACAGTGCACAGAAATCCAGAAGAGACACACATTTAGCCAGGAGATCAACCATAGACTCACTAAATTATGACACAATCAGAGCAAACCGAAAGACATGTATCATTACCGAATTTAATCGTTTCGTCAAGAATATATTTTACTCTCTTGTTTTTCCCATGAATTCCGTGTAACTATTGGTACAATCCCTTTACTCCTTATCCTTCCATGGTAAGTATAGTCAAGGTGTGCTTTAGCACCTTAAAAGAGCAAGAACCCCGTGAATCATCCAAACCGCTCACGGCGATTCACAAAAGTTCCTTCAGGACGTAACATGCTTCCACAAAACACCTCACATACACTCACACACACAGTCACGCTCTCGTGACCGTCCCGAGTGCTCGGTTATAGAGACCAGTAGTATCTCGACAACATTCGACGAAATCGTTACGCGTCCATTGTATCGTCTCAATTATCAATTTCTAAATAAAACGCACTTTTCTCAACATTTTTGAGTTGTCTCTCTACAGTAATACAATTGGGGCCTTTACACGGACGTTCTTTTCTATCGCTTTTGCGCGCCACACGCCAGCGCGGCCCGCATTTGGCGTGGCGTGCCGGAACGTCGGAAGGAGCGCGCTCCTTCTCGCAGGCCAGAAGATCGTACCCGTCACTACTTAGAGACAGGGAGTACGGGCTCCCATTTCTACGTCGACTCTACATGCTTTTTCCAGGAACCAGCGCAGTCTTGTATCGTGTACTACCTGTTCCATGTATATTATCGATCTGCGAAACATTCGGCAAGACACGATCGTCATATACGTAGGTTCGCGAAAAGTATACGAATTCCTCGATATACCTGGCTTATAGAGGATATCATAAATGGTTTTACTGTAGGGCACACTGAAACATCTGTTTTTACGAAGCTACATTTGGTTTACATGAAGGTGCTATAAATTATGGAAATGGTTTATTACTCGGTTATAACGATTGTATTGCGATCTGCATTCTTCTTGTAGATGAAAAGTTTCCACCTTCATCGGAAGATCTTGCTAGCATCTTGTGCGCGGTTAGAAGTGTGGCGCGCCGGAATTCCACGTTCTTGCGTGCGAGTAGAACCGTTATCAGGCGTGTCGCGTCCAAAAATGTGTGGCGCGCTTGAATTTTCGTCGCACGCAAACCTCGACTCAAGAGGCAACCCTACCGATAAGCCATGCCTCGATGGGTTTCAAGACTTCGACCCTCGAGCCCAGGGGGGCTGTACATTGTTGCCCCCTAAGAAGTGACGAATCAAAAATTCTACATTTTTCATCGGATCTTGGCGAAAGTGGTGTGAATCGTTACCTTATGTTTTTCCGTTGGAAATGGTCCAAAAACGATACAAATCGGATCGTAATTAAGGAATCTTCATAATAAATTGATTTCCAAAATTTCGTTACATATAGTTCGATTTACATGAAATTTGGTATAATTTTCATTTGAAAAACATAAGAAATGCATCGGTATCACTTCCATATCGATACGATAAAGAATAAAGAATACAGCTTTTCTATAACAGGTTATGAATCCTCGGCCGACCGCAGCGAATCGAGATCGGCGACCCACAGTCGAGAGTGAAATATTTATTACAGCGTGTTAAGAGATTCATTATTCGTCATCGTATCGATATGAAAATAACACTAATGGATTCATGGCGTTCTCCCAATTAAAATTCTCACAAATGTCATGCAAATCGGACTACTTTCACACAAGCAATGCAAATTATAAAAGGGGTAGGCATTTCTTAAACACACTCTCTTATCGTATCGATTCCAGGCTCATCTCGGAGTCCGACGAGAGTGCAACTTATCCAAAAGTATGATTAGATCGATGTAGACTCTGTGATCCGTAGGGTGATCGAAATAATTGTGAAATAACCATTTCCATAATTTATAGCACCTTCAGGTAAACCAAATGTAGCTTCGTAAAAACAGATGTTTCAGTGTGTCCTACAGTAAAACCATTTATGATATCCTCTATAAGCCAGGTATATCGAGGAATTCGTATACTTTTCGCGAATCTACGTATATCGCGATCGTGTCTTGCCGATTGTTTCGCAGATCGATAATATACATGGAACAGGTAGTACACGATACAAGACTGCGCTGGTTCCTGGAAAATGCATGTAGAGTCGACGTAGAAATGGGAGCCCGTACTCCCTGTCTCTAAGTAGTGACGGGTACGATCTTCTGGCCTGCGAGAAGGAGCGCGCTCCTTCCGACGTTCCGGCACGCCACGCCAAATGCGGGCCGCGCTGGCGTGTGGCGCGCAAAAGTGTTAGAAAAAAACGTCCGTGTAAAGGCCCCAAATGGCTTAATGCGCGTGACTACTACTGTCGGCACCACGCGTTTTGTCTCACTATTTCGCTTTTGTATTAAAAACAAAACGTGACTTACCACTTCTGTTGATGCTTTTCGAAGAAAAATGTCTGCCGCATCGCGTGGAATGGTCAGATTTCCCCCTAGACCCTTAGTTTTGGAAGTAAATTGAAAGATATCTTCCAAAATGGGTGCATTTCGGGTGTCCTGTTCCCTTTCATCGTTGTTTAAACATATTTAAATGTTCATAATGCAATAATTACTGATATCTTTGTACCCGGGAGATTTCATATAATAATTTCACGCAACGAGCAACCGATTAACTATTACCGTTTCAACACAAAAGATGTTCAAAATTGAAATTTTTGCAGTTATTTTCGAAATCGAATTTCTCAAAAACTGGGGATTATGGCGACAAACGGTTTACGGATTCGTTTTAAGCGCACGAAAGCCTATAACAAACGGTTATTGAATGTTACAAGTCCGAAAACAGTAAAATTTTGTCGAACAGTGTTATACAAAAAAATTAAAAGGATTGTTTTTAATTTGTTTCATATCTTATTATATAGCGTCACTGTGACACCTACAAAAAGGTATGTTCGTGACGTAGGTGATTGCCCGGTTCAGGCTTATCTGAAATAAAAAATTCGCAAAGGTTCTTAATTTGTATCAGTGTAGCTATTGCCCGTGGCTCAATTCACAATTTTTGTTGAGGAATAACAAAATGGCGCTGGTTTAAAAGAAAATGTTCCCCAAAAGAGTGTTTTCTCGATTGTTGCTCGAGAAAAATCTCTGTTATTTTTCGACAAAAATTGTTAAAAATGCCGGGAATCACCTACGCCGCGAACATACCTCATTTTTTTTGTAGGCGTCACATTGACAGTATAAAAAATGTATAAAACAAATTACAAAAAATCTTTTTTAATTTTTTGTACAACATAAGACTAGCTTAATAAATCCCGAAACGATTTATTTCATTATATGTTGTATTTATTGAGAAAAATATCTTTAAAAATAGCTTCATTCTTCGGCCGATCAAAGTAGAATGACCTCTTAAGGGGACATTCTACTCTCCCGGCCGAAAAATCGGCCACTTTTCGGTGATGGTTTTTATAATGAAGTAAACTTAATGTTTTCAAATTTCTGGGGGTATATTTTACCACTCTTGAAATACAAGAAAAAATCATTGTTGTTTGTTTATTTCATTTGTTCACACAAATATTTCGCAGTAAAGTTGGCGGCATCAGAATTGCTGGCGGTTGAAATTTTGGACGACTGGATCATCGGAAATAAAAAAACCAAACATATTTTTAATTCGCAGGAGTATGGTTATCGCGCTTACCACGAAAGAACAATTTTGGACCAAAATTATTAAAATGACGGTCGATCGAAGTTGAAAGTACCGAGAAGGGCATTTATTTTCTAAAATGTGAGAAAATATTAAAAAATCTTAAGATATTTGTGCTAAGCGGGAAAGCCACTAATGTGTAAAATAACCAGGGACCTGGAACGAAATGTTTTTCCGTTTCGGTTCAGTTCCGATAATAATAATTTCGTTTCGGTTAATATCGTTCCTGCTGAACAAATATTTCGTTCCATCACAACGAGAAACAAATTTTGTTCCGAACCGGTTATTTTATTTATAAAAAAAACTCGTGTATACTTATTTTAACAATTTTATTGCATTTTTTGTACTTATAAAAAATTATAGGTTATAGTTATGTATAGGGTCTGAACACTGATAGGGCTGACTAGCGTGCTAGGCGAGGCGTTAGGAGTCTTGCCCTCATAGACATGACTTGCAAACGAAAGCCTCCAACAATATAAACTATAAAAAAAATTATACAAAATAAAATTAAATTTAAATTTTTTAACCTGAAGTGTACAGAACGGTATTAACCGAAATTTTTATTTCGGTTATATCGTTTTCACTCCTGCAACAGGGTTAAGAATTTCGTTTCTGTTTCTGTTTCTGTTCCGGAAAAATATTTCGTTTTTTTTCGTTTATCGTTTTCGTTTCTGTTTCGTTCCGGGTCCCTGAGAATAACATATTAAAATTTTGGAGTAATTGGTCATGGAGGGTTTTTTTTATCACATCCGCCAACCAAGAAAATGTTGTTTCAAAACAAACGCGTTTAGGGCTGTCGTCTCAACGGGCCTTGAATGTTTGCGTGCGCTCACACAAGCTAGGAAAAGCGTGTACGCATACGCGTGTAGTAAACAAACCGTTTCAACAGTCTTTCGTCCTGGAATCGGCCAGAAGGAAGTTTTTGTGGGTACAGTTGCCTTCAGTAGGCATCTGTGTAGGGTGGCCTGGTTTCCACAGCTGCAACCGGGGCGTTGGGGACTCGATGGATCACACTCTGGCCAGGTGCCCAGAGTGGCAGAACGACCGCCGAGTCCTCGAGTTCCAGCTGGGTCCCGACCTCTCGCTACCGACGGTCGTGCGTCGGATGGCGGATGATTGGGACTGTTGAGCGGCCGTCTCCTCCTTCTCCGAAGAAATCAGGCTGGAGAAGGAGGAGGCGGAGAGGGACCGCGAGAGGGCGGGTCTCCGATCCCGTCGCGCGGCCCCTCGCAGAAGGCGCGCGAGATGACCCGGGGCCGGGGGAAGCCGTGTGGCGACTTACAAGGGGACCACGCGGTAGTGGACATCGCTTTTGGAACGACAGTATATGGGGGTCGTAGTACTCGTGTAGTATGAAAATACCATTTCGGCTTTTTGCATGGTGGGCCTTCGTTTTCGAGATATTTTGATTTAAAGTTTTTAACGTAGTTAGTAATCCAGATACATAGCATCTGTACCCAAGAAGGTTCCGTGGCCACAACGGTAACGCGTCAGATTGCTATGCTAGCAGTGCGGGGTTCAAGCCCCTGCGACTCCCATAATTTTTTCTTTTTTTTCTTCTTTTTAACAGTTTTTCCCGTGGAAATATATTTTGTGAACATTACGTGTTATATAGTGCGTTACATATTACTCTACGCAAATTTTAAGGCTGAGAATGCATTTGTAACATAACAAATTATTCTAATCGTCTCTTTCACCGGTGCTTTCATATTCTTGTACTGCGAAAATATTTCATTCCGAAACTTTCGACGCCTGCGATTGTCGAGCAGGTAAAGTGGGATAACCGTTACTTCTGACCGTAAGGGTGGTCTTATACCTGCTCAAACGAGACGATTAGAATAATATGTTATGTTATAAATGCATTTTCAACCTTAAAATTTGCGTAGAGTAATATGTAACGCACTATATAATACGTAATATTCACAAAATATATTTCCACGGGAAAAACCGTTAAAAAGAAGAAAAAAAAGAAAAAATTATGGGAGTCGCAGGGGCTTGAACCCCGGACTGCTAGCATAGCAATCTGACGCGTTACCGTTGTGGCCACGGAACCTTCTTGGCTACAGATGTTATGTATCTGGATTACCAACTACGTTAAAAACTTTAAATCAAAATATCTCGAAAACGAAGGTCCACCATGCAAAAAGCCGAAATGGTATTTTCATACTACACGAGTACTACGACCCCCATATACTGTCGTTCCAAAAGCGATGTCCAATACCGCGTGGTCCCCTTTTAGTAACGTAAGTCGCCCCGCTCCGCCGGTTAACAACAAGTAGGCTCCGGGCCGCGTCGTTGCCACTCCCCGCGAGGGAGTGGGGAGAAACGCCGCACCCCGGTGCGGCAACAGCTCCCCCGTGCACCCCCCCCCCCCCCGTGAGGGCGTGCAGACGGGGCGTTATGTAGGGAAGGCGGAGCGGTGGCCCCCACGTTGGAAGGTGGGCCGCGCCGTAGCGTAGGAAAACGGGGGGGTGGGGGGCGGGGCACGAAACAGGCCCCCCCCCGAAAAGCGGCGTGTAGGCACATTGCCAACCGCCCGCTCGAGGTGGCCGTCGGTTTTACTCGACCGCCTTAAAGGCCCCCTCGGGACGTGGCGGTTTGGGCGTCCCTTAAGACCGTCAACGCCCCGGCCCGGTCGCGATCTTAACTACCGTCGCGACCGAGTAGTAGGTCAATCGCGAGGTCGCGGAGAGGGGGTGCCGGGGGGCACCACCCGCCCTAGTAGCAGCGACCCTGGAAAAGGCGGCGCGGACGTGTGGTCCGTCTCGCGCCGCCAGATGGGAGAAGATGGTTTCCGTTGGGGGAGGTGTGATAATACTCCCCGACGGAAGAGCCGCCTGCTGGGGCTGTTATGCGCGGAGTCGTACGAAGCGCAGGCGGGGAGGGTTGCGAATGTTATCGCTTGTTTGCTCTCGCGCCAAGTCCTTCCCCTCAGGCGCGCAACTCCGCGCACGAGGTAGACCACCTTGGAGGTTTTAGTGGGTTCGAGTCCCACATAACCCCCGGCACGCGGGGATTTCCTCCAAGTCAAAAAAAAAAGGGTGGTCTGGTTTGTTTGAATGCTAATAACCACCGCACGTTGAAATAATAATGAATTTATGACTCCAAAAGTGACAGAATGAGGCTTTAAGGCTTCTGCGTTGGAGACGCTAGTGTACTCGATCCTCATTCTGTCACTTTTCGAGTCATAAATTCATTATTATTTCAATGTACGGTGGTTATTAGTATTCAAACACACCAGACCACCCTGCACAGATGTCTACTGAAGATAACTGTACCCACAAAAACTTCCTTCTGGCCGATTCCAGGAGGAAAGACGGTTGAAACGGTTTGTTTATTACACGCGTATACGTACACGCTTTTCCTAGCTTGTGTGAGCGTACGTACACATTCAAGGCCCGCTGAGACGGCAGCCTTAAAGTTTTGAGTATTCAGCCGGCGCGGTTAAAAGAACCAGGCCGCTGACGCTACAAATACCTATAACATTGAAAATACATCGAATTTCGCTGAAAAAATTTAGGAGGATATTGTAGAACGTGCATTCTTCCGAATTCAGCACAAAAAAATTGAATTTTTTTAGGCCGAGAGAGTAGAATGTGCCCTTAAGATTAACTGAAGTTTTTCGCAAATGTCTCGGAAACTAATCTTGAACAACGGGTAACGTATAAAGAAAAATTGTTCAGAATATTGACCTTGGCAACATATGTCAAGGTCAAGGACATCAGAGATGCCTCCCCTAAAGTACACATTTTCCACCTAAATATGTAAGTTAGAAAGTTATCGCTGATGACGACTGCGAAAGGAACTCTATAAGATGTCTCACTTGGTTAACCGAACAAAAAGATACCTATATAATTAAAAAGATTATTCTGACTTACGAAAAAGACTTATCACCAATACTGGCCAATTGATTGCTCATTAGTCCCAATGCTTCAACACCGATAGAACTCGGGAGTGCGTCGTTATCCAGCGCTTGCATCCCAGAGCCGACTACATCTAGTTGAGCAACGTAATTTTCTGAGAGATCTGTAATAATTGGCACTTCGTTTTATATATGATAAGATAACTTGTAAATGTCTCACAAAGGACATTTTGATCATTTTAAGACCATGCTGAAAGGGAAATTTTTTTACACAGCATGCATCTGTACTCTGTATGTTCTAATGAATTAGAACAGCATAATTACTGTGCTCCGATGAGAAGTTGCCGCGAGAGACTCTAGGGTCCGAAAAGTATACCCCTATTGGCCGATGCGACAACGTCGACGAATACAAAGTGAGCAAACAGGACACGGGCGACGGGAACCGGTGCCAGCGATGTACCCTCGTGCCCCTTGTACTATTCTGCCGACTTCTTCTCGTCGGAACACAATAATTTCCTTGTAAACTCCTAGTAAACTTAGGACTGAAATTATGATTATGACTGACACATGTGTGAATTGACGTTTTATTTTTTTTGAGATTGTAAGGGACAACTAACCGTCGCGGTGCGCGTGTACTAGCGATTTGTCATGCCCTAAATTAATATTGTGTTACAAGCCAGGGCTGCGAGCAACATGACAGCCGCACAGTAGGGTATTTGGCCCGAAAACCCGGACATAAATTGATTTCAAAAATTTTGCGTAAGTCGTAAAATTTTTGGTGCTCGAGACAGTTGAATATCTGAGGAACAATGTATGAATACTGTTTTTTTCATTTGTGCACTGTTTGGGAAAGCATTAGTTCCCAATGCTGCCACATTCGCACTCACCGCAGCACCTCGCGGACCGCGACACAGCGACGCTGATCGACTAGCAATCAGTCCATCCGCGTTGATCGATCAACCAATCAGCGCGGATTGATCGACAAATCAGCGTATTGCGTCGATGATCCAAGGGAACGAAGAAGACGTGCGAGAAGCTCTCGGCCATTCTTGTCTCTCATCTGTGCCTACGTGCTCGAAAGATCGATCGGATACGCGTCACGTTTCTGTATTAATCTCGAGCATCTCTCACACTCATTCTCTGTGAAAAATCATTGTGAACACTCTGCACATCAAATCACTCAGCTCTTTTGAACACTCATTAATCTGCCAATTAATATAATTGTGTAGGTACCACGCGGCGCGACCGCGTGGTTTCATAAGTATGTATTTCTCTCTTGTGCTGCGATAAATATTATCAACACGTCTCATTACTAATCATTGTGTCTTTTAATAAATTGACAAGTTTCTCACCGCTCAAATTGTGTTGTGTGCACCTCCCCACTGTCGCTCCTACCCTATCACTTTCAACCGGCGTGCTCAACAGGCGTAATCTCAAACATGCACTCATGGAGCAGCAGGCTTCGTCGAAAGTTAAGAGATTTTAGAGCTCGCGATTTTTTCTTAACCGTCTTTTGAAACATCGTTGGCTTATTAAAATTTTCTACAAGTTGTAAAGAAATTTTGTGAATTCTTCCATTATGGAAGCTTTTCAAGTAGGTATATACTACACTTTCCAAAAGGTTTTACTTTTTCATTATATATATTGGCATAGTTATTAACGTTTGAAGATAATCGAGAATTCAGTAAATTTTCTTTACGATTATAAGATTTCATTAACGATTTTGTTATACTGCTAAGGCGTGTTAACTGCTTTTGGTGGAGCCATTACATTTGATAAATGTTTGTATGACAGTGTAAAAAAAAATGGTTCCTAATTCGTCTGCATTTAAGTTTTATAGCTAATTTAGCTAGAAATGACAATCGAGAACTGCTGCGGTTTACCGTACGCCGCACAGTGTGCGATTTTGGACAAAAATCGCTAGACAGTGCAAATCTTGACCGATTTCAAAGATTTCTTTTTAAAATACTCGTGAAGGGCTCAGCAATATAACGGAAGGCTGCAGTAAATCCGGTATTTTTTGGCTTAATTTATGAAAAACATTATTTAGCATAACATCACATAAAATCGTAAACTTTGGAAATGAAATATATTAAAAATTAATTTATTGTAAATTTGATATTAGCTATAAAATAAAAAATTTACTTCAAATTTACAAAATTTATGTTTTAAATAAACTGCTAAGTATAGCTGATTTAAATCTAATGTTTTTAAATTATATTTCAATTTTATTAGTTTTTATCTTATTCCTAATATAAAGTAATATATATATATATCCTTTTTTATTGTTCCCCTAGGGGTTACAATCTCCTTTCTCTTCTCTCCCTCCACTTTATAAAACCCCTAAACCACCTTATCCTACCTTAGCCTAACTTAGCTTATCTTAAACTTAACTTAACCTATCTTACACCTAACTTACTTAACTACTAGACACACTATATACAAATAAATAATCTATCTCCGCTCGCTTGCTCGCTCGCTCCTCTCCTCCTCCCCGACGCCTACACCCGCCTCCCGGACCTCCGTTTCCGCCCGACTCTTCATCCACTCCATTCCCTCTCGCACACCACCATACCCCCATACACCTGCCTCCATTCATCTAACCTCCTAAGCCACTCCTCCCCCTCCCCCTCATCACCCAGTACTTCTCCCGCCATCTCTTGCCACCCTCTCTCTACCCCCCACCCCGTGCACTCCTCCCACACATGTTCCCACGTCTCTCCCTGTCTTCCACACACCCTGCACCTCCTTTTATCTCCCTCTTCCCAATACCTACCCCCCTCATCTCATTTCCCAATCTATACCTGGCCACTCTTGGCCACCTACTCTCCCCCCAACCCTTCTATAAATACCCCGGCAACCCATCCCCCTTCACCCTTCCGTACCACCTGTTGTAGCCTGATTCCCGTATCCTTTCCCACGTCTCCTCCTCCTGAACTTTCCTTTCCCTATTCACCAACTCCTCCCCTCTTATTCCCCCACCTTCCCTCGTCTCTTCCATATCCTCCAGCGTCCATCACCTTTTCTCGAAAAAATCCTTCCTATCCTCTTCCCACCCCTCCAACCACTTTCCCCTCCTTAGCCTCCCCTTCACCTCCTCCCAACACCTCCTCGCCAACTCCCCCCCTGCCCCTCCTCTGGCTTTCTCTCATACCCCCACGCCCTCATCCCTGCCCTTCCCTTCAACATGCCCCTTTGCATCTCCTCCCTCACCATGTACCCCGGCGTACATCTATCCGCCCCCAGAACCCACTTTATAAACCTTTCCTGTTGCCTTTCCATCTTCTCTCTTTCCTTCCACCCCCCACACCTCCGCCCCGTACCCCACCACTGGCCATACCAATTTATCGAACAGCCACATTCTCCTTTCCCAATCCTTTCCAAATAACCTTTTCCCTATCCCCCAGACCTTCCCCATCATCGCCGCTCCTTTCCTCACTCCCCCCCCCCACATGCCCCTCCTGCCCCCCATTCCCCATCACCGTGTAGCCCAGATACCTAAAACTCCTAACTTCCTCCAGCACCTTACCTTTCCACCTCCACGTCACACTTTTCCATCTCTCACCACCCTTTCTACACCTCATGACCTTTGTCTTCCCTACGTTTACCTCCAACCCCTTCCCATTCACGTATCTCTCCAACTTCGCCATCAGACCCTTCATCCCCTCCTCATCCTCCGCCAGTACCACCACGTCGTCAGCGTACGCCAACGCGTACAACTTTTTCCCCCTCAGCGTCACCCCCCCCCCCAATCCTCCCTTTTCTAATTCCTCGTCCATATCCACGATCAGGAGGGTGAAGAGGCTCGGACTCAGCGGGCACCCCTGCCTCACCCATCTCGCCGTCCAGAACCTCTCCCCCTCCTCATCCCCCACCCGCACACTCCCTATTGTTTCCTGCAGCAACTCCTCGCATCTCACCACCAGCTGATTCCTTACCCTCCTCCCCCTCATTGCTCTCACTAACACCTCCCTGTCCACCGAGTCGAACGCAGCCTTCATATCTACAAATAAAATCACCATCTTCCTCCCCTTTCTCCCCACCTGTCTATTTATTAAATAATTCAAAATATAAACATTATCAATACAACCCACCCCCCCTCCTGAACCCCGTTTGACTCGGTGGCAGCAATCTTTTCTCCTCAACCTCCAGCCACAGCCGCTCCGCTAGCACAGACGCATACACCTTGTACGCCGCCTGTGTCAGCGTTATCCCCCTATAGTCGTCCACCTTTTCCCCCCTACCCTTCTTCATCACCAGAACCACCACCCCTTCCCTCCACCCTTCCGGCCACCCCTCCCCCTCCACACTCTGTTACATATACCCCATAGCTATTCTTCCACTTCTAAGCCCCCATATTTCTACACCTCGTTTAGGATCCCATCCCCCCTCCTGCCTTTCCATCCTTTAAGTTTCTTATCACCTTACCTATCTCTTCCCTCTCTATCTCCACCTCTCCGTCCTGCCCCCTCTCCGTCTCTCTCCTCTTTCTCACTCTCCCTTCCACTCCCCCTAATAGCCCTCTGAAATACCCGTCCCATTCTTCCATCGCTATCCCTTCATTAACCCTCCCCCTCCTTCTCCTCCCTCTATTTACCACCTTCCACACTTGCCCCTCCGTTCTTACCCCTTCCACTTCCTTCACCCACCTCTCTACCTCCTTCTTTCTTTTTTCCTCACATAACCTCCCGTACTGTCTCTTCATCTCCTTGTACTTTCTCCCCCCTTCCTTCCTCCACTTCCTTAACTCCCTCCTTACCTTACTCTTCTCCTCCATACACTCCAGGTCCCACCACCCTCCATTCTTTACTCTCTCTCCCCCCCTTCGCCGTCCTACCTATCGCACCCCTTATCCTTTCCCGCAGCTCACACCATTCCCCGTCAATTCCCCTCTCCCCCACCCCTCTCCCCCACCCCTCTTTCCGAACTTTGTCATAAACTCCAATCTTCCCTGTTCCGACGAGTTTCCTCTGCCCCCTCCCCTTTTCTCTCCTCTCCTACCCCCACCCCTTCATCACGCCCCTCCCCTCTCAGCCACACCACCACCGGGTGGTGATCCGATTCTATTCTTTCCCCTACCTCCATCCTTTCCACCGTCTCCCTTGTATCCTCGTTCCCTAACACATAATCTATAACAGAATTTCCCCGACCCCCTTCCTCGTCCCCCTCTATATTCCCATTCATTATTCCCCAACCCCTTTCCTCTAGACACCCACACAACCTCTTCACTTCCCCATTCACCTCCTTATCCTTGGAATTCCTACTCCCACTCCCCCATCCTCCCTTCCTCCTCCTCACCTTCCCACACCTCTCCCCCTTCTTCCCCGTTCTAGCGTTGAAATCGCCCCCTATCAATACTCTTACTCGTGCCTCCCTCTCTTCCATCCACTCCCCTAACTCCTCTAGCTTATCTTTCAAGTCCGTATTAACGTATACCCCCACTATCTCCCCCCCTCCCATCTTCACTTTCTTCGCCATCAACCCCTCCCTCTCTCCCCCTCCTCCTCCCTCGCCCAATTCAAGCCCCTTTCTTACCCCCATTAACATTCCCCCTATCGCTCTACCCTTCTGATTTTCCCTCCTCGCCCATTGCTTTTCTCACACATACCCCTTAGGCATCCTCCTTTCCACGTAATCCCATTCTTTCTCCTCCACCCAGGTCTCGCTCAGTACCATCACGTCCCATTCCTCCAGCCCCCTCCAGAACTCTTCATCCTTCCTCTTAACTCCTGCCACGTTCCAGAATGCCACCCTCCAGCTCTTCCCCCGTTCTTTTCCCTTTCCCCTCCTCTTTCCCACTTCCCTTCCCCCTTCCCACTCCCTTCATTCGTTTCCCTGCTCCTCGTGCCATTTCTCCCTTATCTCGTCCCATCTTCTTACCTTTCCATCCACCCACATTTTCATATATCCCACCTGCATTCTCCTTCCTCTCCCCCTCTCCATTTGCGCCTCTCTCTCTCTATTTTCCATCTCGCCCTCCTCTCCTCCCCCGTGAGGTCATCCTCCACCCTCTCCCGTCTTCCCCTCAGTTTACTCTTCGCTTCCATTACCTTCCTCTTTTCCTCTCTTCCCTCCAATCTCACCAGCACCAGACCACCCCCTTCTTTTCCTGTTCTACCCAAAGTCACCACGTCCTTTATTCCCCCCACTCCCAACCCCATCCTTTCCCATAAACTCCCCACTTCCCCCTTCGCGTCCTTTTTTCCCCCTAGCCCCCTTATCACCACATTACTTCTCCTTCTTATCCTGCATCACCTCCATCCTTCTCACCCTCAATCCTCATCCCCCCGTATTCCCATCCCCCCACTCCCCCTTCTTTCCTTTTCCCATCTCCCCACCTTCTCCATCACCTCCTCCAGCCTAGTCTCCCTTTCTTCCATCTTCCCCAGGTTTTCAGCCAGCCTCTCTCTTCACCCTCTCCTCCCCCATCTCCTCCTCCCACCTCCTCCTCTCCCCTCTCCAATCTTCCTCCATTCTCCTTCTTTCCTCCCTCTCCTTCCTTATTTCCTTCTCCAGTTCTTTTCTCTCCTCCCTCATTCTCCTCATCTCCAACATCATCTCCCTTAGCACCCCCCAGCTCTCCCCCCCCTTCCTCTACCTCTTTCCCCCTCGCTTTCCCCTTTCTCCGGCGACCTCTTCATCTTCCCGCTCCTCTTAAACGCCCCCGCCTTTCCCTCCTCCAAATCCCCGCCTCCTCCTCTCTCTCCCGCTTCTTTCCCCCGTAATTGTTCAAACTACTCACGCTACTCCCCACACTACTTGTGCTATCCTTTCTTTTTCTTTCTTCCCCCTTGATCTTCCTCTTTCCTTTTTCCCCTCCCTTTCCATCCTCCATCTCTTCTTCTCCCCTCCTTTCCGCCCTTTACCGATCTTTCCTCTTATCCGCCTTTCTCTGTCCTATTATCCTACTCTCCACTTTTCCTATCATTTCCTATCCACTGTTCGCCTTACCTCCCGTTTGAAATTCCCGCCTACCCACTCTCTCTTCCCTACTTCTCTACTCTCCCGCACGGAGCCACCACTTACCACTCTCTACGTACCTTCCCGCCAATTGCACCTATCACAGCCACCTAACCTCTTGACTCCCTTATCCCCCCTGAATCCCTATCACACCCTACCGCCGTGCCTTTCCCTATACCCCTCACCCCTTCTTCGCTACTCACGCGTCCGGAAACGGAAGTATATATATATACATATATTCTTATTTTTAATATAAAATAAAAATATATATATATTATTCTTATTTCTAATATAAAAAAAATATATATTATTTTTTTATTTTCTATTAGAAATAAGACAAAAAGTAATAAAATTGAAATATAATTTAAAAATATTAGATTTAAATCAGCTATACTTAGCAGTTTATTTAAAACATAAATATTGTAAATTTGAAGTAAATTTTTTATTTTATAGCTAATATTAAATTTACAAAAGACTAATTTAACCGTTAACACAATTCACCGTTTTAACCTGTTATACTTGTTTATTGCCTTAAATATATATCAATTCACTGTTTGCCCTACATTTTGCATTCAACTTACTCTAGCCCTACTTCCGTTAAACAAATAGGGATCCGCGTAATTCCGGTGTTGATAAAAATCGTAACGGAGATTTACGACCTCCGTTGACCTAAGCCCGAAACAATGGGGATTCACTAATATTTTCGTATATGGCAATCTTATAAGTCGTCGTCGTGTCACTCTCGCAATCATAGCTGCTAATCAGCTGGTCAAGGTCATGCTCCCCATTACTTGTATGCGACAAACTAAAGGATTTTAGGGCGTTTTCGCTTCCCAGACGCGAACTCGAAAAACAGTTTGAGAACCGTGTATGGGATTTTTTTTTCATACGGAACAATTGACTGGCTGATTTAAGGGGTAGTTTTATAAACACTTCAACGCAGATGAAAATAAAAAGTCGCTATATAAAGCTGATTCGTGTGCCAATTATGCAAAACACTGCCCCCGCCCCCACCCCCGCATAACCCTAGTGCCCGTACGAGCAGTCGAAACTTGGTCTTGAATGTGAATACACCATTCGCTTTCGGCTACGTTTAGTACACGTACATTTGAAAATAATTATTCTTTATGTTTGGTGTACCGTTAGAAATGTAAACCATGGATTCTGATAAAACAAGTAAAGGTGTCTACTCTTCATGTCTTTTGGTTGGGATAGCTCTCATATTAAATCTAGCGTTTCGAATAAATGCAATTTTCTAGTTTTGTTTCGTATTTTCTTTTTCAAATTTGAGCCCAATAGTTGTACTTCTCGACGTTTCCCGGCATTGAATTTGGGCTTAATCGAAAGCTAAGGTCTTATTCTTTAAAGTACTTGAACACTTATTTGCGAATTTTCCCGATTTTTCAAAATAACGCTCTTTGAAAATGAGTGTAGATAAAAAGGAAAAAGTAACCAGGAATTTTTTTTTCGTTGAGTTTATGGAAAAATACCTACTACAATTGGATAATTTCTGTGATGAGCATAGGGTAAACAGGCCAGTAGCGGGACAGTTTAGCTGATTCCGAAGTTTACATCAAGGTGTTTCTTAGAAATATCTGTTGTATTAAACAAAAACCAAAAGCTTTGCACGTAAAAATGTACAAATTTAAAGTAAAAAATAACTGCAAGTAAAAAAATTAATGTATTTAAGCATAAAATTATGAAAATTCTCCTCATAGCCTATATTACCAATGGATGGACAATAGGGCTAACAGATGGACAGTTGCGAACCAATAGATGGACAGGTGTCTGGCTAGACTTATTAGCTATAGTAGGTACCTAGATTAAGTTATTTTTTGTTAAAATATAGTTTATTTCATAAAAATTAAAAACGTATGGAGTCTTCATTAGCAGAAAACGGTGCAATACGTTATGGGCCCAGGCCGCAAATAAAGTGAGGTTATCTGTAGCCTAATGTCGCCAGACGTTTCACGTATGAAGTGACTCGCGCATGGTGGCGGAAAATCGTACATAGAAATACATTTTTCGCATACAAAATTTTTTTTTCGATAAATATGTTAATGTTTTATAAAACAACAAACGTTTTTTCTACAAAATAAAAAAACAATAATGTAGATTAAAACTCTAGTTCTTTCAATATTAACGATTAACCAACGATTTGTCCATCTGCTGGGCCCTGTCCAGCTACTGGCCTGCTCACCCTACGAAGGAAATGAAACATTTTCTTTCGCGCTTTAAGTCCGAAATGATACGAAGATGGACTGAAAAAAAGAAGTTTTTTTTATGTATTATAATACTGTTTTTAATGTTTTATATTAATTGGATTAGCCTAACAGCATGTTTGGAACCGACTGAAGGGGAAAATATAAGTTTGGCCGCCCAGATCGGCAAAATTCCCCGCTATGCGCCCTAGAGAATTGCCGTACTTTTGAACTGTTCTTTGAACAAAAATAATGTTTTTGCTGGGTTGAAGTTGTTTTATTTGTTAATACGTGTTTTGGGAATGCACAAGAATTTTTTCATATTTTTTAATGCTTTTTTTTTCCGGAACATTTTGCGGAAGGGATTGCTTTTGGAGGGCGGGGGAATCAGACAGGTTTGTAAGTATGCATATGGCTATTTTAACGTGGCAATTAATGCCTTCATTCCGGTCCGGACAGTTTTTTACTCCACGTTTCCGCAATGGTTTTCCCCGCGACTGAAGTCCCTGATTCGCGAGAAGAAAAAGGCACATGCAGTAGGGTCATTCAACGCCAAATCGGTCACTTTTCTCCATCGATGTCTCGGATTTTTTTTAAACTTGTATATGTTGTAGTTCTCGTAGACTTAGGGATGGTTTAAGTCATCATTTTGTCGATTTCGAGTCTGTTTAAAAATACGGTCCCTAAGTACGGTATTTTCGTGAAAATGAGTTGTACTTATGAATTTTTATCTCGGATACTATTTGTCGAATTTAGTTAATTCTTACGGCATTTCAATGTGGAACGATCAGCCTTTTTGAATAAATTTTTTCCAGATCTAAAAATTAATTTTGCAACATTGAAAATTATAAACAAATTTTTGTTTTGCAAATTCGAGCTTGAGGTCGCGATTTTAAAAATCCGAAAAAAATACTACCATGTTCCTTGAAGTTTTCTCTACAAAATAAGCCTATCCCCAGGGTGGTGCGGCTCCTATAAACGTTGCAGTGGAGTGGTAAATACGGCCGTTCGCGCCGAATCAGGTAAGCGGACCGGGCGTCGGCGCCGTTCGGGGATCGCGCTCGGCCTCCTTCGCGCCTTGCCATCACGCGACTCACGCCTGAGGCGTCGGTCGGGCTCAGCCGTTGCCGCCTGCTTACGGAGTAACGGTCTCTCGCTTGCTCGCGAGTGCTATCGCTACATAGGTATCGGTCTTCCAAGTTTCCAAATCTCTTTCCAAGTCGGAAAATATGTTAGTAGAATTCCGAAATTGTTGCGTCAGTGGTGTTGTAATCCCTTCAACCGAACGGGACATACTCGTTGTACAAAAGGACTCCGAAAAGTATCCTTGGGAGTGGTTCGTTCATATCCAGTTGTTACTGAAGGACTGTTCATTTGTACAACATGTCGTGTACGGTTGTACCGGGAAAAAAGTAAGGAAGAGGCCGAAACTGCATTTGCTGAACCAGGGTCTTCTGGACTGTCGCGTATGCAGACGGACGATAATAGTGGTCTCAGTTCAAGTACTAATTTTTGTGTACTTGATCCATCTGATGTTGTGAGTTTCACCAATATATATAGATATACTCTCTATATCTCTAAGCTCATTTCGGAATCAATTGTTCAACCGACTCTTTGTATAACCTGTCTACTGCGCTGCAGAGTTTTATTGTTGTTGTAGAATCGCGGACTGTTTAATTTACTGTAGCTACCTTTTACATTATGTATCCTAAAGGGTTTTTCCCGTTTATAATAATAATATCGCTATGACCCAAACTAGGCTTACTTATTTTGTTTTTTTCTTTCTTATCTTTTACGTTGCAAAATGATTAAAAAATATAGCTGATTTCGATATTTCGAATTCGACCGCTCGCCATTTTGTTTATTCTTCATCAATCCAATTAATCCTCGTTCGGGCCACAGCAACGGTCATGTTGACTGCGAATCTTTTTGGTTTCTGATGTATGGTTCCTCCAAAATCGATTGCATAATCTGGGCGTTTTTTAAGGCGCATGTTACACCCACCTATGTTGGTAAGGGAGCGTATTGAGAATGTGTGCGACGGATTTTTTGTATTCTCAAGGCGTGTATTGATAGATAGGGGGAATGTCCATTTAGTAGAAGTATTCTTATTGCGACAACGAACGGTTCCAAAGAGCAGCGATTTTTTGGGGCGTTAAAGTGGAAAAACCACTTAAGACGTTCAGGATGGCGCGCCGGCAGGACAAACATCCTCCCATGTGGTTCTGTGCATGGGGTATGTGAACTCAGGCCTGGATCTGAACCTCACCTTGGAGAGCGCTTGGCGCACTGGTGCTTTATGAGGCACTTCAGGTGCTTAGTCTCCCGGTTGGAAGACGGCCGCGCTTGGTCGTGTGTTGCCGAACCACGCGGTGGCCGGACGAGAGGGTTCGCCACTTATACGTGGAGGTCATATTCATGGCCCTTTATGGGGCCCCTGTGTGGGCAGCCTCCCTATTCGCCAGGGATACAGCTCGGCTGAACGGTGTGCAGTGGAACCTGGACATAAGGGTGTTGTGGAAGTACCGCATGACCGACCTCGTGGCGGCGAAGCTTTTGGCGGACCGCGTTCCGTTTCCCATTCTGCCATTAAGGGACGCGGAAGTCTTTGGGGACCTTGGTGATCTTCGCCAGGGTGGCACGGTCCCTTTACGGTTTGACTTGGAGCCTCCCCACGCTGGGGCCTATTAAGGGGGTATACCCGTTTGAACCCTCGTAAAATGTATACATTTTGTGAATTTTTTTACAAGTCAACGGTTTGATGCAGATTTCCCGTTTTTTTACTATCTTTACATAGTATTATGAACTACTCAAAAAAAAAGTTTCAGTTAAAAAACTATTATTTTTGGGAAGTTATGCATATAGATCTGAAAGTCTCCCGATTTTAGATGGCTAAACGGTGGCCCTAAAAACTCGCGCTACGTACAAGCAATTCTCTTCCAATTTTGCATGCAGAATCATAATAAGATTCCACATCGTCCAACGAAGGCTTTTTTTATTCCGATTCCCCGTTTACTATTTATAAAGAAAAAAGGTGGATTTTTCTCTTAGAAAAATCTAACTTTACCTTTGATCTCTCACTATTTCTTTATTTTTCAAAATTTTCAAAATCGGCTACGTTGGACGATGTGAAATCCTATTATGATTCTGCATGTAAAATTGGAAGTGAATTGGTTGAACGTAGCGCGAGTTTTTAGGGCCACCGTTTAGCCATCTAAAATCGGGAGACTTTCGAACATGTATTCATAACTTCCAAAAAACGGTAGTTTTTTAACTGAAACTTTTCTTTTAAGTAGTTCATAATACTATGTAAAGATAGTAAAAAAACGGGGAATCTGCATCCAGCCGTTGACTTGTAAAAAAATCCACAAATTTTACTCATTTTCCGAGGGTTCAAACGGGTATACCCCCTTAAGGTCCTCCGCAACGACGACTCCACCGCACAGTGCGACGACGCGTGCAAATTCTCAGACATCGACGAAAATATGAAGTACCTATTTTTATTGATATAATTATATGAGCATTATCCTTGAGTACAAATGGATACGAAATTATAAAAAAAAATTTTAAATCCCGAATTTTTAACAGTAAACACGTTCACTTCTGGAGACGGCTGTCATATGAATGTAAATAATTAGTATTAGAATAATGAAAAAAATTCTACCATCATACTACACATTAGGGTTGATTGTTAAGAAGTTATTTATGTAGTATAAAAACCAAATTTCATGACTTTATTTATGTTTTTCAACCTCTCAAAATGCCCATATAATCACTAAACATTCTAGTTTTAGAAAATCCAATTTCCACTCGCGCCAACTTGCGCCCTTTAGCAGAATTAATTAAATTGTGTACGCATGTGGGACGAAACGAGTAAATATGTATCTAGACATTCCTTTTCTTGTACCCGATTGATTATGTCTTTATGATGTCTTTATGGAAATGAATATAAATATGATATAGCGAATGATAATTCATAAAATTAGGTTATTATTATTAAAGTTAGTTAAACCTTAATAAATAAACGGCGAAGCATCGCATCGCTTTCTTATTTTCTTAAAACTAAATATATATGTGTACCGTACAAGTCAGAAGGGGATCGCATCTTTAGCAGCAATTCAAGCTTTGCAAATGCTTTGTAAATTAAAAGTTTTCAAGCCTTGAGTCTTCTGAGAATATAGAAAGAGAAATTAGAGACCAAATTAAAAAAAAAAGTAGAATATCCGCACCAAGATTGGAACTCTTGATTCGTTGCTTGCGGTACGGGCGTTAGGAGGGGGTACGCTTGGTTGTAGAGTGGTGGTAACAGCCGTGGGCGAAAACCCACCGTTCTGGCATCACTGCCCGTGTGTCTAGGGCAGGGCAGTGATGCCAGAATGAGGACGGGTCCTCTCGAGAATTTCCCCTACCACGCATGCACACTACGCCGGAGTGGCGTGTCCGAGCTCACGGATCGCCGCTCCGGCGTAGTGTGCATGCGTGGTGGGGGAAATTCTCGAGAGGACCCGTCCCAGGGGGCTACAACTCTGTGCACGACTTTCAGGCAGCGTTAGTACTGCCATCTGGACTAAGGATCGTTGTCCCCGAACTAAAATTCAATATGGCCGTCTAACATAGTCTGCGAATCCAGTAATAATATATTAATTGCTGCAACATTTTTTGTATTTTAATCGTCAACCATACTGAGGATGATAAGTCCCTTTTCTTCGATGGCTTTTACAACAGTTTTGAGGCAGTGCATCAACTGATTTGAGGACGTCTTGCATTTTGTGAAATAAATCAGTCAGAGCAAAAGCGGACTAACCTACATTTTTTTCGAAGTTAAATTAGTAGCAATAACGTATTCCAATAGGCTCTACGAACCATATAAAAAAAGGAAATTTTTTTTTTTTTAATTTGGGTTGGTCCGTTGCTGCTCTGACTGCCTCAAATAATAAGCAAATAGGAGTTTCCAGTTCGATACGATGCTTTTTAGCATAACACTAGAGCACGACCATATTGAATTTTAGTTCGGGGACAACGATCCTTAGTCCAGATGGCAGTACTAACGCTGCCTGAAAGTCGTGCACAGAGTTGTAGCCCCCTGACCCGTCCTCATTCTGGCATCAATGGGGCAGGGGCCACCAGTTGGTCTTTGACAACGCTACAGTGTACACGCAGTTAGCTCTAAGCGACCTAGCCTACAAGACCTCACGAAGTTTTAGTAAAAGGTTTGATGCGTACATCCGCATTCTTACTATCATAATGGGCTGGTCCCGTAAATAAATATTATTATTATTATTATTATTATCATTAGGGATCAAAGTAAATTGTAATTACCAACAAATTGAATATTTGTGTGTTAACTAAACGAAAATTCTGCGAGATTTCGAGATTAACGCTCGTAACAGCCTCGTGGCTCACGGAGAGCCACGTGGCCAGAAAAAGCTTTTCACCACAAGACGATTAGCTCGACCGGCTATTTCCGTATAAATTCCAAAAAAAGGAAACTCTCATATAGAGCACATTTTGGCTGAAACATAATATTTCAAAAACAAAGGAAACAACAATCCAGCTTCCTCAGACCGAGAAACAAGACAAAGGTTCGAGAAAATTCCGCGGCTATTGTACCTCGGAAGGAGTCTTGCAACCACGTGTTAATAACTAACGGTCTTATACAAATAAAACCTTCAACTGCATAGCAGAACGAACAACAATAAATCCCGAAGATGCCTCCGGCTTTGCACCTAAGGGTAAAATTACAAACTTAAAAAATCTTCCAAATAACTGAATACGCGAAAATAGAAAACCTGAAACAAACTATAGTGAATTTATCAAAAGAATTGGCAGAAATAAAAAATATGAACGCCCTTCACGCTGAATCTACATACTTCACGGTACCAACAAGCAACAGTTTCCAACTCCTACAATCGGACAGCGCTTCAGGGACTACTCGCTCTACAAACCCTAGGAATCACCAGCCCTTATCCGTAGACAGCCCCAGAAAAACTAAAAGGCAAAACTCCGAAACGTACATCGCCCTTAACTCTAAGAAAAAAGGAAACACCGCATCACTCAAGCAAAACAGGTACAATCCCAGCAACAAAGAAGACGAAGTAGAAACCTTAACAAAGGCAACCGAGGAAAGGCCCACTAGAGGAGCCAGACCCCCTCCGATTAATATAATGAATACGCCACCCAAAAGCGTTATAACCCTGCTTAACCCTTATGTCAATAACCAACTTTACCTACGTTGTTCAATGACCGGGGTACAGCTGTACCCGCGTGGTGAAATCATGTATTTAAGGCTCTTTAGAGGGGTGATTCGTAATTTTGTAATTATACTTGACTTCGGCAACCCTGAGGTGAGCTGGGAGACCTTTATTGGGTATACGGGACTTTCCGCATGTATCTCGAAATGAAACTTTCTTTTAACGGGAACATAAAAAATTTTAGGAGGCAACGCTTAGGTGGGTACAGCTGTACCCGGTTATTGACATAAGGGTTAAAAACTCAGGTAACAGATTTTGTAATAAGAAAGTTAAATATGTCCAAACATCTCCTGCACGTCAACTCATTATATGATTTTAAATTAGCTTGCTCGCTATTAAAAGAGAACAAAATTCAGTTCTACACCTTTACGCCCAAAATAGAAAAATCAACTTTCATCGTCCTCAAGGTGCTAGACAGTGACGTTAGCGAAGACGAAATATTACAGGACTTAAGGGGGGAGACCACTGTAAAAAATCTGAAAAATCGATTTTTTCTTTTTTACACTTTCTGAAAGACGCACATTTCAAGAATGCTGTCTCCAAATTTTATGAAGAAATTCGAAAAATTGACGGAGATATAGTATGTTCTGTGAAGCGGGGTCAAACGCGTGACTGAGCCGCGCGGAATATTGAACGCGTTTTCCTTAGAATGACATTTTTCAACCGCGTTGACAGTCTACAGAGAAAACTATATGTCCAATTAACATGATCAAGGACATTTATTGTACGGAAAACCCGTCTCTATTACTTGACGATCAGTTTTTTTTAATTAACGACCTCCTTACATTTTTTCATCAACATTTCCCTAACTTTGTACCCCGAAAACATGATTTTTTTTCAATGGTCGCTATTTTTTGTAATTTTTTACAATTTTAACTTTTTTTGATCGTCACGTAATAGAGGCAGGCTTCTAATTTCTGAATATTATTGTGTTTTTGAATTCGGATTAACCATATGGCCTGGGCACTGTCAACGCGACTAGCATGTTTTTGCCACAGCCCAAATTTTGACGAAGAGTATACAGGAAACGGATTTATGAATTTGATTGAAAAAAAAATTTTCTTACCCTTCGATATGTACACTATTAACTATACTGAGCAATATATTGATTTACTTGCGTTATGTGGTTGAAATAAATTCCCGAAAACACCCTTACATTTCGGACCGTTACAGTGGTCTCCCCCCTTAAGGGGTTAGCTCCCCTCAGGAGGTAGAAAATGTATCGATTCTTTGGAAATTTATTTCAGAAAGTACGCGCATATTTTTATGCAATGGTTTTTATATTCAAATGAGGGACACTTTAACAGATTATTATATAATGTTTTGGTATAAAAATATTTATTTATTGCACAATTACAACTGGTTTCCTGGAAGCTGTTTTTAGAAACACGTTTTGCGGTGACCAACATTAGTCAAAACTGGGCTATCTGAAGTCAAAAAATGAAAAAGATTTGTTAGTACAATAGTTTACCTAGTCCTTAATCGTTCCGTTTTATAAAATATTAATCTGGGACAAAATGGCAGATGTTTTAAGTGAAATGATCGATTTTCGTAGAAGAAACACTCATTTTTCATCCATAAAATAAAAACTATGCGTTGGAAAAACAAATACTTCGATTAAAGACTAGATTTGAATGTCTAGAAGAAACTTACAAAGTTTCAGAAAGATTGGTGAAGCGGTTGTGGAGAAATCGTGGTCACCGCGAAACGTATTTCTAAAAGCAGCTTCCGGGAAATCAGTTGTAGTTTTGTAATAACTAAATATTTTTGTCCCAAAACATAATATAATAACCTGTTAAAGTGTCCCTCAGCTGAATCTAAAAACCATTGCATAAAATTATACATGTACTTTCTGAAATAAATTCCCAAAGATTCGATACATTTTCTACCTCCTGAGGGGAGCTAACCCCTTAATTAACCAAAAAATAGATAATGTAAACGTTATTAGTGTCAAAAAATTTCAAACGAACAGATCCAAAGCGAATAATATTAGTTTACCCATTTTCTTGATAAAAATAGACGCAAACAGCAATATGGATAACCTATTACAAACAAGAACAGTTCTACACTCTATAGTGAGCTGGGACAAAACAAATAGAAAAGAACAGTTACAGTGCAGAAGATGTCAGTGCATAGGACACTCGGCGATGAACTGCAATTTAGAATATAGGTGTGTAAAATGCGACGCCAAACATAACCCGGGCGAATGTAGTATGGCACCGATAAGCCAAAATAACGATCCCAATCTCGCTGAAAGGCTCTTCTGTGTCAACTGTAAAGGTTTTGGCCACCCAGCTTCTTACAGGAGGTGCCCCAGGCTACTTGAAATCAAAGCCCAATTCAAGGCTAAAAAGGAGCAAGAGACCACCTGATAAATAACTTTGTTAAACCAGGAAAATCGTATTGCACCATGGTCACAGGTAATCACATAACCCATAAAAACTTAAACTCAGGTAGCTCAGACACTTATAGCCCAATACCGAATATACCGAACATACCGAAGTAGTAAGGCTATGAGAGTTCTAACCCAGGTCCTCTGAGGGGTTCGCGCGTCACTTTCGGGTCCTGGGCCCCAGGTTGGAGCGACAGGTGTTCGCCCTAGGGCGCATCATGCCTGTTGTGCCCTGCGTGATGGCTCGCAAGGCTGGTACGGGATTTGGTGATATCGTAGGTTCGGGAGTGAACAAAAGATTAGGATCTACTGGGTGAACTACACCAAGTTGGTTAAATTTAGAGACTAAGTCTTTATTCAGAGACTAATTAATACTAGACTGAGGTTTACAGAAGTGTCAGCCGTGATAACAGGTCGAGTGTCAAGTCTAGAATCCTCTTCTTTTTGGAATCGCATTGGTTTTATATCCTTCTTGGGCGTGGTACGCGTTACTATGCTCGGTCGCAGCGAGGCGTTCACGTGTTGCTGACATTGTAAGATTGGTCGCTAGCGGCTGTCTTAGCTTCGAAACATCTCGAACGTTTATATAACGTAATATAATATGTGTAATATGTCTAACACGTGGGCTTGGGCGTTGTCTGGGCACAACATCCCTTCCCCCTAAGGGAGGAAAAGCCATAGCTTTTTCTTACGATACGTCTTAACAATATTTGTCTACATTTGACTATAATATATTTGTATACAATGGTTATGATGTGTCAAAGGGAACTGGTGGAAGAAGTTCCTTCCTTACTAACTATATTAATTATCGCTTCGGGTTTTTGCGTGGTTTTGTCGTGACTTGTGTTTTCCGTTGTACAATGTCGCGGTGTTCTCGCTTTGAAGTGTACAATACATTTATAGAGTGCAATGATACATAATGTAATTGTTATGAATCCCGTTATCGACGATAGCGTAAAGAAGCTGTAGTGATACTCGGTTGGTATAATCTCGGGTTTTTCTAGGTCGTTTTGTAAGTCGTCTAATTTTTTGCTAACTTTATTCAATTCTTCTGGGTGTTTGATTATTCTTTTTAGCTCGAAATTTGTGTTACGATATGAATTTACAGTGGTTTGTGGCAGTGTGAATTCGTCTAGTGATAAATTGTAACCAGGTAAGTAGTTCCATATTTTTTCTATACCGTATTGTTTTCCGGTTTCTATCGTAAATTCGGCCGTAGTGATAGTACATTTATTTCTTATTGTTATTATACCAGAGTCCTTAATACTATACATATTTGTGCCTTTATCGTCGCAAGTCGCTGCTAATTGTATCGGTTTTGGTGTGACGTAAATCCATGCGCCTGGTTGTTGTAATTCTATTAGGATTGTATGGTTCAAAGTCATGATTCGTATCTTACAATTGTTCGGTTTTTCTGTTAGTTTGGTATACAACTGTACTTCGCAGGGTCCGTATGGTATCGCTTTGAATATCGGGTGGTTAGATGTGCAGAGATATAAATCGTTTATCGTTTTACATTTCGATAAGTCCTGTTCGCTTAACTGTATATAATCTTGCACCGAGGTGTCAAGTACTACGTAGGAATTGAGGGATTCTATGTACGCGTAGAATGATTCGTTTATCTTAGTGGGTACTGGGTGTACTTTGCTTAATTTGAATTTTTTCGCGTTTAGTAGTGGAATATCTAGTATTACAGTAATTGGTTTAGTGTCCGAAAAGGCAGAAAGTGTAAGGATTTCATATAAAACGTGCATGTTTTCTAATTTTATACTTATGGGGAAGTCTAGTCCTTGCGGTATATAAGCTAGTGCAGAAGTGAGGTAGGTTATGATTTGCGCTGGTGGTATTAATCGGGGGTTTAAAATCCCTTTCTTTATATCCATTATGAATTCTAGTAGGTCTTGTGTGTCGCGTAGGAGTGTTTCGGCCACGCTATTTATTAATATGAGGTTTTCGTCTATGGTTTCTCGAAATCTAGTTATGTCGGGTGTCTGTTGTAGTAAGTATTGAATTTGCCAGGTCGCGTTTAAAAGGGTTTTTTCGTTTTCCTGTATGTTGTATATAGTCTCGTTTAAGAGTTCGGTGTTAGCTCTTACAATTTGCATTTGTCCTTTGATCGTATTTTTCAATCTAATGTCTTGTCGTTTGAGGAATTCTATTTGGTCATTGATTTTCTTTCTATCTTCGGAATCCATTAATCCGAAGAGTGATTTACCTATGTAACCTAATCCGTCTATCAGTCCGCGACGCTGTTTTGGTGCGGAGCTTATGGTCTGTTGGACGTAAGTTATGAGCTTAGCTACTCGGTCTACCTTGCCTTGAATTTTTGTACCGAATGTTTTACAGAATTTTTGTAGGTTGTCCGTAGAAGGTGTTTTACATTGAGACAGTATGTCGTGTAGTGTTTCCTGGAGGTTTGCTTCTCGTCGGTAAATGTGGGATATATCTATGTGTAGTATTAGTTTCCAACTATCTCGGTAGATTTGTAGGTCGCCTATGTTTTCGAAGTAAATGCCTGGGTGATCTTGGAATTCTTTTATAGCGAAGTCTGAGTCGGGGGTCGTCCCTCCTATTACTAGTATCGTCATTTGTAGGGCGGTAATTCTGTAAAATATAATGTTGAGGTGTAGTTGGCGTTACGTTTTGTTGTTTGCGACGTCTTCTTCATGCGTGAGCGAGATTAGTTTTTGCCGCGTGGACTGAATGTCTTTCCTATCTCTCTTAGGTTTAAGTGGGGGTGAAGTGCATAGGACTCGATTTTCTCGTCGCTTCTTATTTCGTTTCATTCGTCACCATGCTTTCGATCATGGACGTGCCAAGAGAAATTGTGATATTTTTACTGGTGTGTTTATATTGTTTTGATTTTTTTTTTTTTTTTGACGTATGTGCGGGCGTCAATTTGTGTTTTTCCTTATAGTATTATCTTTAACTTTTAGAGCTTGGAGTATCCGGCCCCGCCCGGTTTTCTTAATTTTTCCTTCAGGAACGCGGTGCGCGAGTACCGTTCAGACCTTCGGCGGTACCGTGCGGAGTTTTTGCAATGGCTAGACTGCGAGGACTCTTGGGGGATTCGTTCCATGTTTGGTGAGTTTCTTAGATTAAAATATAATATATAAATTATAAAATTAAAATATTTTTTTTTTTTTTTTTTTTTTGCTTTGTGGAATTCTCCGTTTTTATTTATATCTGGTTGTTGTTCCAGAACGTCATGGGGATTCTTTTGTACGGTCGGACTCTCCGCCCGAGTTTTGGTCCTACTTCGGGGAATAGTACTTATTTTCTCTACTTATTTTTCTTTTTTGTGATTGCTATATATATAGTTTTCTACTTAAATAAATTTTTTTAAATTTTTACTGTAATTAGTTGTTCGTGTATCGTTACTTCCCTTCACGATTGCGTCCTTTTCCTATGCTCACTATTCGATAAAGTGTTTTAGTCTGTTTGCGTGTACGCGAAGCGTTCGTCGTCCTTTAATTATGGTATAGTTATTATTATCATGTACGCCTTGGATCGTGTAAGGACCGATCCAAGCGGGGGTTAATTTCTTTGATCTTCCGCGTCTCACGGTCTCGTCGTGTAATAGTATTTGGTCTCCTATCTTGAAGGATTTTTCTGCTGTCTTTTTATCGTATTGCCTTTTAGATTTGTCTTTGTTGATCTCTAAGGTTTCGCGCGCGATGTTATTTGTGGACCGTAGTCTTTCGCGTAGTTCTTCAGCGTATTTGTCATACGTATACGTTAGTTGCGGTGCCTGGTTTAGTGAGGTCGGCAACGTTGCTTGTCTCCCGAATACGAGTTCGTAGGGTGTGTAGCCAGTAGACGAGTGTGGGGTTGTGTTGTAAGTAAACATTGCATACGGTAGCCATTCGTCCCAATCGGTCTGGTCTTCTGTGATAAAGTTCTTTAGGTATTCTGCTAGCGTACGATGGCTCCTTTCTAGGGCTCCGTTTGATTGAGGATGATATGCCGTGGTTTGTATTTTTTCGGTTTTAAGCAATTTACATACGTTTTTGAACACTTGGCTAAGGAAATTGGTTCCTTGATCGGTTAACACTCGTTGTGGAATTCCGTATTCGCAGATTATTCTTGTGACGAATTCTTTTGCTACTGTGTTTGCTTCCTGATCTTCGAGGGGTATAGCTTTGCTGAATTTGGTTAACAAGTCTTGAAAGGTTAGTATGTATTTGTTTCGTCTACTTGTCTCGGGTAAAGGTCCTACTATGTCCAGTGCGCATTTTTCGAATGGTTCTGTGGGAGTGTCTGTAATTACCATGGGAGCTTTGGTTATTCTTGTTAATTTATTTTTCTGACATTTTTCGCATTTGGAGATGTATTTTTCAACGTCTTGGCGCATTCCTGGCCACGAATGATTTAATTTTATACGTTCCAGGGTTCGTTTTATTCCTAAATGTCCGCCTAAGGGAGTGTCATGAAATTCGCGCAGTATTTGATTTTTATCGTCCTCCGTATATGTTATATCGCTCTTTTCTTCTTCTGACTGGGATTCGTTTTCTTCGTCGGCGTTTTCGCTGGCGACGGCTAGTGTTTCTGTGTTGAGTTTTCGCTTCGTTCCTCGCGTAATCGCGAACATTCTACTGAGGGCGTCTGCGTTTTTATTTGTCTTTCCCGCTTTGTATTCTATGGTGTAATCGTATTCTGCTAGCTTCAATTTCCATCTCATTAATCTTGAGCCGGGATCCTTTACGTTAAAAAGCCAAGTAAGAGGTTTATGGTCTGTTACGATTTTAAATTTTGTGCCGTATACATAAGGTCTAAAATGTTGCGTTGCCCATACTATGGCCAACAATTCTTTTTCTATGGTGCTATAATTTTCTTCTGCCTTATTTAGTATTCTACTTGCGTATGCTATGGGTAGGTCTTGACCTATCTTTCCCTGTGATAATACTGCTCCTATTGCTTTTCCGGAAGCGTCTGTTGTAAGAACGAATGGTTTCGTGAAATCGGGGTATTGCAGTATCGGTGCTGTTGTTAACTTTTCCTTTAATATCTCGAAGGCTTCCTGCTCTTGTGCAGTCCATCTGTATGCTTGGTCTTTCTTTAATAATTGCGTCAAAGGTTTCGCGATTTGTGAAAAATGTTCTATGAATCTCCTATAATATCCGGCTAAACCTAAGAAGGATTGTATATCTTTAGTTCTTTTGGGTATCGGAAAGTTTTTTACCGCGTCGAGTTTCGTAGGGTCTGGTTTGATACCGCTCTCACTTATCACGTGACCAAGGTATATCGTTTCCTTTCGTAGAAATTCGCATTTGTTGGGTTGAAGTTTCAGGCCACTCTCGCGTATACGTTCGAATACTAGTTCTAGACGATCTTGGTGTTCTTTCAGTGAACGTCCATAGACGACAATATCGTCTAAATACACGAAACATTTTATTCCTTGTAATCCAGATAATACGGTATTCATTAGTCTTTGGAATGTCGCGGGAGCGTTTTTAAGCCCGAACGGCATTCTATTATATTCAAAATGGCCGTATGGTGTCGAAAATGCCGTTTTCTCACGATCTTCCTTTTTCATGGCTATTTGATGGAATCCTGACGCTAAATCTAAGGTTGAGAAATATTTTGCTCCTCCTAATTGATCTAGAATGTCCGTTATATTCGGTAAGGGGTATGAGTCGCCTACCGTCGCGTCGTTCACTTGCCTCAAATCTGCTACTACTCTGAGTTTGCGTTTTCCTGAAGCGTCTGGTTTTTTAGGGACTACTAGCAATGGGACGTTCCACTGGCTGACGCTTGGACTAATTATTCCTTCTTCTACCATTTCCTGAACTTGTCTATTTACTTCCTCTTTATGCGCTTGAGGTAATCTATACGGTTTTACGTATATAGGTTTAGTATCTGGGATTAGAGTAATCGAATGCTCTGCCATCGTGGTGTATCCTAATTTGTCTCCTTCTAGGCAGAATATTTCATTATACTTCTCACATAGCTCGAGTAAGCTGGTTTCTTCTTCTTTATTTAGGTGATCTGTTCTAAGGTTTTCGCGCAGGGTTTGCATCCTATTTCTCCCGTGTACTGCGTGTACTACGTACGTCGGTGTGTCGCGCTCCTTGTCGCAATTCGCGTCAGTCGGGTCAGTTTCATAGCTCGTCAGTGTTTGTAACGTCACTGTTGGCATATTGATAAGGACTTCGTCCGCGGTAGTGTTCATTACGCTTATTGCACATTTCCCGTTCTGGCCCACTGTTAACGAGTTTCCTATAAATACTCCTGGTTTAATAGATTGTCTTTCCACTATACCTTCGCCTTTATCAGTTGTTCTAGCTAGGAGAATGGTTTCAGATCGCGGTTTTAAAACTACGTTCCTTCCTGAGTAGGGGAATTGTATTCCGTATATCTCTATTCCTAGGTTTGCCCGGATGCATACTTCGTGTTTGGCCATAAAATCTTGTCCTAGGATTCCGTCTGCTTCTAATGGGAAGTCGTCTTTAACTAATCGGCAAGGATGCGTTACTGTTTTATTTCCGATTTCTATGTTTAATTGTACTAGACACAGCGTTTTGATTTCCATAGGGGCTATTCCTCGCAAGGATACTATTTCGTCTTCGGCTTGAACATCGCCCTTTACTTTACCTATCTTTATTAATGTAATATCGGCTCCTGTGTCTACTAACATATTCGCTCTTTCCTTTTCTAGTTCCGGCGCTCTAATTTCGATCGTATTTTCGAGTTGGGATGTCACTACCATATTTGCTCGGTACGATTCTACCCTAGATCCTGCGTTTGTTTGTCTGTCATCGGCTGTCCCGCGGCTCGTGGTCGGGGAATTTTGATTTTCGTTAGATGGTTCTCGACCCGGAGTTCTATTAAAATTTTGTCTGGTATCTTCGCGTCTGTAATTCGTATTCGTATAGCGCGGTCTGTAGTCTTGTCCGTTTGCTCTTTCCCTAGCTCTGCATTCTTTGATTAGATGTCCCGGTTTTTTACAGTAATGGCAGACCATGGTGACGCGCTGAACTTCCCTTTTTACTGTCGTCTGTTGCGTCGGGGAGTTTTCTCGAGGCATACTTAATCGCGTATAGCAATTTCTTGCTAAATGTCCCAATTTATTACATCGATCACAGCGCGGTACGTTTGATCCTTCCCTTCCCTTGGGGTGATTACCGAATTTCCTGTAATTTCGCGAGGTGTTTAAACCCATCGCTTGTTCCTCTTCTATAGCGGCGGCTATTGCTGCGTTCAACGTTGCATAGTTACGAGACCTTATGATCGTTCTCAGTTTTACATTTAACCCGAGGGTGAAAACGTCTAGGGCGCGCTCTTGTACTGATTCTGTTAACGCGTTATTTACTTCATCGCTGTTCCCTGGTTTTACCGATAATTCAGATAGTTCTCCAGCTAATTCTTCTACTCTACACGCGAATAATTTTACGCTTTCGCCTTCTCGTTGGTGGCAGGCATGGAATTCTGCCCCAACTGCTCCTATGGACCTTTTGTCTACGAATAAGGAAGTTAGGATGTCTTTTAATTTATCAAAAGTATCTACTTCTTTGTACTCTAGTACCTTGGCTGCTTTGCCTTTAATTTTCGTACCTATCACCGTTTTCAAGAATCTTGGCAGATCATTCTCGGGCACAAATTCTGCGGCACTTGTATAAGACTTCAGAAATTCTGCTAGCTCGTCCGACGATTTTCCTATGAATTTATCTACTAACGACAGCGCGGTGGATAATCTTTTTACGTCCGGTAGTGGAACCAAGAGGCTGCTTCCAGCATTTAGTGACATTTTTCTATTTTCTGTTTCTTCTATATCTAACAAGCTAAAGTCCGCTAGCACTATCGGGAATTCTCTATTCGGCGTTACAAAGTTTTCTGGGGACGATTCGGCACTTGAATCGTCGTTTTTCTTAACGCTTAATCGTAACGGCGACGGTCGTCGTGTTCGGCGAGACGGTCGTGAATAGTCTATAGAAGGTAGGAGATCTAGTTCCTCTCGTATGAAGGTTAGTTTTTTATCAAAAAATGATTCGTACGATCTTGACAAGCTTTTCTGACCCGGAAGTTTGAATTGATTTGCGCGTTCGTCTTCTATAGACATGCATGTACCGTTTCTATATTTTGATAGGACTCTGGTTTACAATAATTAGTTTCACGGTATTCGGTTACTCACAACGCTACTCTTTTCCACATGTCGACGGCTCGGTCAGGCGTCCTCTCGTCCGTGAACCGTAGATGGTGATAAGAGACGAATCGGATCCAGCAAGGTCGATCCGTACAGCTGTTCACTGCGTGCTCCGGCGGCTGCTTCCTTCGCACGGCTCTCCGGCCGTCCTTCAGGTGCGGCTTCGACTCGTTCCTCGGTCCCCAAAGTACTTCTCGTGCGTCCTGGTCCTCGGATTTGCGACGTCCTCGAAGATGGGTTTGGTGTTAGTCAAATGGTCAATTCACCCGTTCACTCTCAGGCTGATTTTACTCGTCACTAGGCTCGTCGGCGTTCGGACTGCGTCGAACGTTTTTCTCAAAGGCCGTTCCTCGGTCCTCTGTACTACCTCGGTAGAGACGATTGCCAGTTCTAGCCTGTTCGATTGCGATGATCAAATAATATTGTCGGAGGTAGTTCAACCTCTGTCGACGTTGATCAATCGGTTGCGTCAAGGCTTGGTAAAATTTTTTACGATGCCTATCCCACCGCTGCCACCAATTTGTTGTGCCCTGCGTGATGGCTCGCAAGGCTGGTACGGGATTTGGTGATATCGTAGGTTCGGGAGTGAACAAAAGATTAGGATCTACTGGGTGAACTACACCAAGTTGGTTAAATTTAGAGACTAAGTCTTTATTCAGAGACTAATTAATACTAGACTGAGGTTTACAGAAGTGTCAGCCGTGTTAACAGGTCGAGTGTCAAGTCTAGAATCCTCTTCTTTTTGGAATCGCATTGGTTTTATATCCTTCTTGGGCGTGGTACGCGTTACTATGCTCGGTCGCAGCGAGGCGTTCACGTGTTGCTGACATTGTAAGATTGGTCGCTAGCGGCTGTCTTAGCTTCGAAACATCTCGAACGTTTATATAACGTAATATAATATGTGTAATATGTCTAACACGTGGGCTTGGGCGTTGTCTGGGCACAACATGCCCAACCTGGGAGGCCCGCACGAATCAGTTCGGCGACTATACGTGACGGTCGTCCGGTCCATGGCGCTCTACGGAGCGCCGGTCTGGGCCGGCGACCTGGAGGGCTGTCGCGTGGGGCGAGACCTTTTGGCAAAGGTTCATCGCCGCGCGGTCCTCCGTGCCGGGCGGGCTCACCGCACGGTGTCACACGCCGAGCTGTCGGCGCTGGGTGGGTCCCCTCCATTCCATCTGCTCGCTGGGATGGAGGCGGAGGTATACTTCGCCTCGCACGATCTCAGCGGAGCGAGGGACCCCCTGGCGCCGGTCGGACCCGACGCGCGGGACCAGGCCCGGCGACGCATGGGAGCCAGGTGGATCGACTGGCTCTCCCTCCCGGAACATCGGGAGGGACGCGTCGTCGGGGCGCTGCTGCCCATTCTCGGTGAATGGGTGGGGCGCAGGTACGGCAGGCTGACCTTCCGCCTGACGCAGATGCTCACCGGAGTCGGTTGCTTCGGTGACTTCTTGTGTCGCATCGGGCGGGAGGAGGCGCCGCAGTGCGACAGCTGCGGCCGGGGCGACGTGGACTCGGCGGACCACACTCTGGCCAGGTGTGCGGAGTGGCTAGACGACCGCCGAGTCCTGGAGCTGCAGCTGGGTCCCGATCTCTCGCTGGCGACGGTCGTGCGTCGCATGGCGGGGGATCGGGACTGTTGGGAAGCCATGGCCTCCTTCTCCGAAGCAATAATGCTGGAGAAGGAGGAGGCGGAGAGGGACCGCGAGAGGGCGGGCCGGGGAGGCCCGAGCCAAGCGGTCAGGAGGAGGCGGCGCGGGAGAAGAAGATGACCCGGGGCCGGGGGAGGTCGTGCGGCGACTTAGTTGCGTAAGTCGCCCCGCTCCCCCGGGTGTTAGGCTCCGGGCCGCGCCGTCCCGCTACTCCCCGCCATAGGGGATTGGGACGGGGCCGCGCCACGCAACAGGCGCGGCCGTTATGCCCTCGGTGCGCCGCCCCCTCTGTGTCGGAGGGGGACGCGCGTCGGGGGACATCAGGAAGGAGTCGAGAAATGCGGCGGCCCTCGTTGTCACGAAGGGCCGCCGCGGTCGGCGAGTCGTGGCATCGGACTTGCCAGGGCCGCGGCGGCGTCGCGAGGTACGGAGAACGGGGGGGGGGGGACCATGTTAAAGTCCCCCCCCCCCAGGGGAGCGGCGGCCGCCGCTCCCGTCTGAGCGATCGAGCTCCCCCCGGGGTACAGTGCCCCGGTCCGGCCGCGCTACCAATCACTGCGCTGCACAGGTTGGGGGTTCGATCGCGGGGTCGCGGGGCGGGGGTGTCGGGGGACACCACCTGCCCTAGCAGCAGCGACCCCGGAAGGGGCGACTCGGGCGCGTGATCCGTCGCGATTCGCCAGTCCCGGAGAACATTGCTGGGGGAGGTCTTAATACTCCCCCAGGGACGACCCCGTTCAGGGGACCTAGCGCGGGGCTGCACCGAAGCGCAAGGGGGGAGGGTAGCGAACGTATCGCTTGATTGATCTCGCGTCCAAATCCCTCCCCTCAGGCGCGCAGCTCCGCGCGCGAGGTAGATCACCTTGGTGGTTTTAGTGGGTTCGAGTCCCACATTTGCCCCTGCTCGCCCGGGGCGGGGGGTATCCGTGGGGATTTCCACCAAGTAAAACAAAAAAAAAAAAAAAGGTCCTCTGAGGGGAGCGCGGGGGCGGGGGGAAGTGACGGCGCGCGGGGGAGCGCGGCGGAGGGAAACATGGACGCGGGGCCTGCGGGGAGTGGAAGGACGGTTGCGCGCGCACGAACCGCGGAGTGGGGGAAGCCGCGATCGTGGAGGGGATCACTCCGGGCCGAACGCCGCGGAGACCTCTCCAGACCGGACCCACCGTCGGAAATTTTTGAGAGGCGGAAGGACCCCCAAAAAATCTCTTTCAAAACCTTGGCCCACCCCAAAAAATTTTTTATACCTAACCGAGGGAGGGGACGACCCCCAAATAATTTTCCAAACCATTATGCGATGGAATTGTTTAATACATTATCAGAAATTGTTTCGGACAATGTTGGGAAAGATTGGTGTTTTCACACCGCGTCTTCGGGGAGGGAAAGAGACAGAGCATTACTTTTAAAGCTAAAATTTTGGAAGAGGGAAAGAGACAACACTACTTGGCGACACAACCGCTTTCGTTATAAAGCTAACAGTTTTTAAAGCTAACAGTATTCTAAAGCGTTCCGATTTAGCGTCGCTGCGTCTCGCGCGATCTCGCGTAACTTGAATCCTCTGGAGCAGTCGTGCAGGGTGACATCATTTAACAGCGCGAAGAACGCTCGAGCGAAATAGAATTATGTGGCGTCAGCAGAAATGCTGTTTCTTAAAATTAGGTGGCGAGGGGGAAGACGGGTGAATAAAATTGACAAATAATATGTTTTTTTTAAGTAATTTTATTTAAAATTAAGAGAATAGAATTTCAACACTTTTTCCTACGAGCATGAGCTAGAATAACAAAATCTAAATATCGCCACCGTCGCCGTCGCCGTCGCTGTCAGCCTCCTGCGGCGCCGAAGGTGACTTTGGTGGTGGTGGTGGTGGTGGTGGTGACGGGTGCCGCATATAAGATACACCCTAGAACACAGATACAAACGTTGATATAACAACGATACATTAAACATAATAAACATCACGCACACAAACACAATGTAGTGTCCTACACACTTGCGGAGGCGGCGACGGCGACGGTGGCGATTGCGGTGAGGGCTGCTGCCCCCAGTCGCTCGACCAAGTGGGCGATGGTGGTGGCGAGTCCTACAACATAATTAGCAATATAATATTGCCTCGATTTCAACAGTTGAACGCGATAAATGTTAAGAAAAATATTTCAAAGTACATACCTCCGAGTCATCTCGACCAAGCTCCTCATCCCACTCCGATGCGAGTCGGTAATACCCCATTTTTTTTTAAATAACTGCCACACAAAAAATGTTCTAAACTGAACTGCTTTCAATGAATATTTGAATGCAACTGGTCTCGCTGCATCTCCAGGCTCTCGCATCTAAACTCATATCTTGAAACCGAGAAGTGCATAGCTTTGCAAAAGCTATGTTCTCCACCTGCATTTTTTTTTCGCTGATTATCCTCCAGCACTTATCTTCGTCACTGCCCATCCTCTCCTTTTTCACACGCGTCTTCTTTCCCTTCTTCTTTGACGCATCATTCAGCTAGACCATATCACTTTGAACGGCTTTGAACGCGAATCGAACGGGTATCGAACGGTATTGAACGGCTTTGAACGGGTATCGAACGGTTTTGAACGGCTTTGAACGCGAATCGAACGGGTATTGAACGGTTTTGAACGTGAATCGAACGGTATTGAATGGGTATCGAACGGGTATTGAACGGTTTTAGAACGGCTTTGAACGCGAATCGAACGGTTTTGAACGGGTATTGAACGGGTATTGAACGGCTTTGAACGCGAATCGAACGGTTTTGAACGGGTATTGAACGGGTATTGAACGACTTTGAACGGGTATCGAACGGTTTTGAACGGGAATCGAACGTGAATCGAACGGCTTTGAATGGCTTTGAACGGGAATCGAACGGGTATTGAACAGGTATCGAACGGCTTTGAACGCGAATCGAACGGTTTTGAACGGGTATCGAACGGTTTTGAACGGGCATCGAACGGCTTTGAACGGTTTCTACATAATAATTACAACTATCGTCTTAATCTAGCGTACATGCAGGAGGTTGGAGGTTGGGGAGGGTGAAGAAAAAAAAACATTTATGTATTAAAAATTGGTTATATTTTATTTAAGCATTTCCCTCTGGTGTTTAGACCACCAGTTGAATATTTTAAATACATTTTGCAAGGCACAGTGCTTTGCGTGTCTGCCACATCGCAGAGTATCAACTACATTTAGCTTATTTAGGGATTTGATATCCTCGTAGTCAATGTCCAGCGTCTCGATGATTACGTCCGCTCTGGTATTTTCGTCGAGGAAATCCGCAAGCCAGTCGCGTTTCTGCAACCCTTTAACGTACACTATATGAGATGTGTCATCTTCTTCGTCGATCGCATCAGCTACAGCTTTCGTAATTAGCTGTTTAGCCATACTGTACGGAACGTCTCCATCGTTCCACCGTAGTCCGTGATGTTTTGCCGTCAACCACCGAATGCTTGATTTGTCGGATTTTGTAAGAAGGAATTGTGACATAGGACTCCCAAAAATATAGTGCGAGAGAACTGTTCCCTTGCGTAGGACAGCCACTTCCTTCGCGACAAATCTTCCATCGACGATGAACCCTTGCAGGTCAACGAATGTTGGTACAGCCATTATCGGTACAATTTAGAGGTCCGTTCGTTTCCGAGACAGACGGGAGAATGCAGTCTTTCTCGCAAAGCATCTCGATTTTCACGATGAAATTTTGTATGAATTTGACACAGGAGAGGGCACGCAAGTAGCGTGGCAATTAATTCATTTTGCGCACTACGTTTGTCAGTGGATTGTATTCAACCACCCGATCGTGCAGAATCAGACAGTAGGCTGTAGTATTTGCCGGCACATTCTCTTTACACTCGAATTCTATGCGCACGTCCACGGTGCCATTCTTGATCGACTCATTTTGTCGCGAACAATCAATCACCACGATGGGATCAAATTGTAAAAATTCAGCCACGGTGAATAATGCCTCGTTGCAACTATGTCCATAATACGATTTACCGAATTGCGTATACATGTGATACAAGATGGCATGCTTATTCTTGTCAAAGTCCAAGTTCATGTCATCGTATGGGTAAAATTCCGAGTTGAGAAAAAGTTTGACATTAGTCAATTTACAGTTGTTGAACTTAGTAACGTCTTCGTTCGTCACATTCTTTCGACCAGTCTGTAGAGCAAGGATCACGCATCGTGGCTTCTCCGGCTGTGCGGATGCCTTCACGGCCCACGAATGCTTGTTTGTGTTTTGCAACATAGGATACTCGTACAGATCCCACGATTGAAAACAAATGCTCAGGTTTTGTTCACTTTCCAAAGTACGTAGCAACGATAGCTTATTAATGTCGTTCAGCGTCACATGAGGCATCCGTTATTGTAGTTTAAATAATTTAATTTCTGGTTCCAACACCGATAATCCTATCAGAGCATTGTTGTCGTTGCGCGACCGTATTAAAATCAATTCGTGACGCGCATTAATAATCATGTGTTTGTAGTTCTCGCAAAATCCTAGCAAATATTTGAGTGGGATGCAAAAATTGAAATGATTTTTCACTATTGGCCCATCGCGTCGTTTCAAGCCTCATCCGGCATTCTCCATATTTTTGTCTTCGTCCGATGTCAGCGATACATAGTTTTTAAGCGTGCTAGTTATTCCAACGTTTCTGTTGCGATCAATCTCCACGCCATTCAGCTCGTATCGAATCTCATCGAATAAGAACGCCACACAATTATTTCCCAACATCACCGTTAACGCATCATTTGGCTTATTTATCTTCAATTTCCCCTCCACATAGAGGAAACTTTCACACGGTAATGTGTATAAATCCTGCTGTTGTATCGGTATTCTTATCTCATCGCTGTATCCAAACGTTGTGTTGACGTATGGGTTGTATGTGTGAGTCTCGAGTTTGACGATGCGATCATCAAACGTCGGCTTCCCTCCAATGCTTAGAATATCAGCCATTTTTTTCCAACTTAAATGCGCACAATGAATCCCAAAGATTTCAAAAATACAATGTTCACAGCACTGAGCCTCTTCTTTTTAGCGTGATCAGAGCCGTTGCAGTTGTTGGTGTTGTAAACAATTTCACTTGGAACAAACGGGTTTCTGGAGTCGTTCAATACAAGCATTTCTTTCGCACCACACGTATTATCGTTGTCGTCTTCGCACGTGCAGTCTGAGTGCTTCAGGTACTTGGCAATGGCGTCTAGTTCGTAGGAGCCGTGGGGAATCATAATGTATTCATAAGCGCTGTCGGGGCTGTTGTTTACGATGAAATAGAATTTATCGTTGCTCGAGTCGATGTTCGGTATTGTGTGATAAGTTTCAAAGGTTGTTAGACCAAGCTCGTAATCATCGTCGCTCAAATCTATGGGTGGAAAGTAGCTCACCGCGAGGGTGCTACTCTTGCCGGTTAGAGTGAATGTTAACGACATATTCCGTTCGAATATGCTCTCTTCGCATACGCCACCCAATGAGTCCCCGGCCCCTCGGCATTGTCCAAATTTACGATACCGCTCTCGTTTCGACGTACTCCACCAGCTGGTAACGCGTTGCGCATAAAAACACCTCTAAAGAATGGAATACGCATACCTTTTGCCAACTCCTCCAATTGCACATCGGTAGTTACGCCCACAGGCATTTTTATTTTCTTTTCGACGTTTTTTTTTTCTTTTAGATATTCCCTGTCCGCGCTTGTACGGCGCGAGATAAAGTCCGCGACCTTCCATGGAGCGATTATGGCGTTGCATTTCCTGCAGCTGATGTTGCGCCGCCTTATTATCGTTTACCGCCTTGGCGATCCCCGCCGCTCCACCAGCCAATGATCCGAGAACACCCAACAGCGGGAGAAGTGGTAATATACCACCCCGTTTTGCCACCGGAAGAATCCGCTTTTGCGATCCTCTCTTTGGAGTCCTTTTGCGGGTTTTTGTTTCCATCCCCATTCCGATCTTCGTCTTAGCCTTCATAGCTGCCCAAACAGCTGCAGCAGCACCTCTTTCACCCAGAGTCGAGTCTCGCGCAACGACGCGTTTTCGCGCTTTGTCAGCGAGAACGTTATCTGCCACGTGCCTTTCGTCGAGGTCGTTGCTACGCGAATACGCAATATCGTGTTCGCGACACGCTGCGTCCAACGGATTGATACCTCGATCCCCTCTAGCCAATCGTTTTGCAAGATGAGTTCCTGGACCACAAAACTGATATCCCGGAATGTGTAATTCGATTGGTAGCGCGTTTATCGCCCGATTTAACAAACCACGACCTTTCTTTACTGTCGTCGGTGACATTCGTTACAGTTTATAATCAATGGTGCCGGACCGTCGATATGCGTTCGCTGCCAAGGGCGATTATAATGTTCCAAGCACCGGCGATACTGTCGAACCTCGGAATTGGCTTTTATATGCTCGGGGAGCCTGTCCCACAACCGATCAATGTGTCTGCCAAACTCTCGCAGTAGAATAATCTTTGGTATATATTTCAATTGTTCAGAGGTTAGGTCTCGAATATCCGACAGGATCAGAAGCATATTGAATACAGAGCCGTCATGTTTCGACGTCGACCTATAAATAGGGTGCATCACCACCTCGACGTATCAAAATCATTTTTCACGGTTCGCGGGGAGGATGCGATTCGTGCGACAACCTGTAACCATACGCGTGACAAATTTTGATGATAAATCACGAGTGATGTCTTCGAAAACAGGACGCAGACATGGTAGCATGCTACCAAACACTATCCGCTGCCTCATTTGTGGTCCATCAAATTGTGGAAAGACCAACGTGCTGATCAGCTTGTTGGAAAGTCCTCACGGCGTCCACTTCGAGAACGTGTACGTGTATTCCATGTCGTTGCAACAGCCGAAATATCAGTACTTGGAGAATTTATTGACTCCGATAGATGAAATTGGCTACTTTACGTTTTCGAATAACAGTGACGTCATCCCACCGAGCGAATCGCTTCCGAATTCCATTTTTATTTTTGATGACGTGGCATGCGACAAGCAAGATACGATACGAGAGTACTTTGCAATGGGGCGCCACTCGAACGTTGACTGTTTCTATCTCTGTCAGACGTATGCAAAGATTCCCAAACATCTTATACGCGACAATGCGAATCTGTTGATTCTGTTTAAGCAGGATGGTACCAACTTGAAACATGTGTACAACGATCACGTAAACACCGACATGTCTTACGAGGATTTCTGCGCTTTGTGTCGTAATTGTTGGCAACGGGATTATGGTTTCGTGGTGATAGACAAGGATAGCGCGATGTCCAATGGACGTTATAGAACGGGATTTAACGAGGTTGCCATACCATGAGATGGTCAATTGTCGTCAACACGTCGGTGGGAAAGCAACGTCTGCGGTACAGCGATGATCGATATCGATACTCTGGAGATTAAGGATCACGAGAGAATAGCGAAGGAAATTGCAAAAACCAGCGAAGCCATTCGTCGGAAACATCAGGCTTTGAAGACTGGCAAGATGGAGGAAGATATCGCGTTGGAGAAATACTTTAAACCTATCGTCGAACCACTAAAACATATTGTGGAAAATACCGCAGCGATGGAAGCTGACACATCACAGTCGATGGACACAGACGTTGAAGGGAATGAAACATTAACGCCTAAAAAAATCCATCCGAAACAGAACACATCGCGCAAGAGAAAGAGGAAAGAGCACATGTCAACGGAATATTCACCCATAACCTCGACACCAGTTCAATCGAAGCGGAAACGACAGAATGTCGTATCAAGCGATTCTCCGGCTCCACCCACGCCAATAAGTACATTGCCCAATGTGCAATCGCTCTCAATCGTTGATGATGACGTTTTCGAAACTAGTCCCAATGAGTCGTTTGTAACATCTATTAGACAGCAATTCCAAACATCCGAGGAACAAGAGACGTTTCGCAGTCATTTCGGCCCGCTGGGGCAAAAATATATGAGCGCGATCCTAAGTGGTGATAAGGATACAACAATGGACTATGTGTACGGCGTATACTTTGGCAATAGTGGAACGAGGCTTGGGGATAAGGCTTTCGATATAGACATGGATGATAACATAATCATAGATGGTGTAAAATACAGAGGAACACCCGGTCTTTACGAACTGATTTTCAAGAGAATTCCCGATGATGCTGTATACACCGATGCCGATAAACAAAAATACAAAAGTATACTGCTGGCGACGAACGCCCACAGACGCGGTCATGGTGCTAAAAATCCCGTATTGAGCAACAAGGGACACAAGTACAAATATGTAATTGCACCGCTACTCCCTCGCGCATCGACTAGCAGGGCAGGGAAAGGTCTAACGGTACCGCGCGCCATGGTGGTAAACGATAACAAGATCGATTACGTACACTGGAACGATCCCAACGAGTTGGTGGATCGATTGCGTTTGTTGGAAGCGTCGCGTCAGGCGGGTAACAACTCTCACGATCCCGAAATTCTATCGGTTATCGAGGAACTCCGTGAGGTAGGCCTCATTATATAAATCCGCGCGCCGACGATGCACATAGTATGCATCGTAATGCCGATCAACAAATTTGGGGTATCGCTCGAGAAGAGTGGAGCAGCTAGAATGGACTATTACAAATGGAACGGTTTGCTACGAAATTACATGCGAGATAACGCCCTTTGCGTGGCTGGTGCCGACTTTGATGCGAAATCACGCAAGATACGACGCGTAGCTCAGCCGGTGGCCGACACCGATGTCGTCAATAAATTATACGTGGAAAAGAACATTAAACTTTTGAGAGAGCTGCAGGAAGAATTAGAGAGGAAGCTGGTTGTGTTTCAGAAAGATATGCTGACGTTGCAAAACAGCGTTCAAAAGATATCGGAGGCGTTGAATTCTATCCCACAACCGGACAACGAAACTCGTAAAGTTAAAGAGGCCATAACCGCTTTTGCTACGGAGCAGCAACTTGTCCAGAATTTCCTCGGACCGATGGGAAGCACATAATGCACGCACACGATAATTATCGTATCATTCGTGTCCAAGACACCTCTGCGATCAAACATGCAACCATTATCGAAATCCAAGAGTAAAGAAGAAAACCATAATCACAAGAAGCTACAACTCGTTGAGGAATTGCACGCTCCAGCTCGAAGACATTTCCCGCGGAGACGCGTCGTAGTGCACGGATACGATGATTTGTGGCAAGCTGACATTGTAGAAATGCGTCCATACTCGCGTTTCAACCAAGGTCACCACTACATACTCACCGTCATCGATGTGTTGAGCAAGTATGCATGGGCGGTGCCGCTCAAGACTAAAAGTGGTGCTGAGGTGACTAAAGCGTTCGCAAAGATATTTAGAGATCGATATCCGAAAAATTTGCAAACCGATCAAGGAAAAGAATTTTACAACGCCGATATGCAGAAACTCTTGACAAAGCACGATATTAATCATTATTCGACGTATTCGGTGATGAAGGCCTCCGTCGTAGAACGTTTCAATCGAACTTTGAAGAACAATATGTGGAAATTGTTTACGCTCAATGGAACCTATAGATGGACCGATGCGCTACCGCGTCTGCTTGCAGAGTATAACGCACGAAAACATAGAACCATCGGAATGCGTCCTTGCGATGTTACCCCTGCGATCGCCGACAGGCTGCTAGCCACCGTATACAGCAACATAAAGATCGCTGCTCCAGCGAGATTCAAGTTGGGCGAGTTTGTGCGCGTGAGCAAATTTAAAACCATCTTCGATAAAGGCTATACGCCGAATTGGACAACGGAGGTGTTCAATATAGTCAAAGTACAGGCAACTAATCCTGCAACGTATCTGCTCGCCGATTCCTGTGGAAAACCTGTTGCCGGCGGATTCTATGAACACGAGCTGCAACGCGTCACCGATCCTGATGTGCATCTAGTGGAAAAAGTGCTGCGTAGAAAGGGGGATAAGGTATATGTCAAGTGGCTGGGGTTTGATAAATCACACAATTCGTGGATAAATAAAAATAATGTATTGTAAAATAATACATGGTTCAATAAATACAATGATACATATATGTAAATGTGTAAACAATTTTTTTATTTTAACACATTAATCCCACTATTTATAATACAATAATTCCACTATTTATAATACAATAATTTATATTTTTTTTTTTTTTACAATGGGATATTATAATGTCCCCAGGGCAGAGTGTCGGTCGAATCGGGTAGGATATGCCGCTTGTCATCGTATGGACTTACGTGCAACTTACACTTTGTGCAATTTAGACCGTATGCATGATTGTCTGCGAACCATTTCGATCTCCCTTTGCAAACACTGCGCGTAATCGTCGAAAGTTATCGTTCTGGCTATGACCTTGGTCTTAACGCCTTTCGCCTTTTTCGTATCTCTTTTGCCGTCTACGCGAAGTGCATACATTTTCGCTCTAAGACCTACGAATTCGGTCATTATCGCACCGTTATTTTCATCCTTCATCAGCCCTGGAACCTTCTTATTTTCGCGCGGCATATTATATGGATTGTCGATAGGATAATCGCTTGTGTGGAATCTACCGATATTGTGTTTCATGGTCTCGTAGATATCGTCGCATCGAATATGATAAATGAGGCTGTCTGTGTCGGTGTATAGAATATTACAATTTGGTCCGTGCTTGGGAGACATGTACTCGTAGTGAAATTCATACAAACAAATTTTCGATATGTCCAGAATGCACATACCCACGTATATCGGTTTGTTGAATTTCACCTCGAGTTTTCGCAATTCAACAGCTACTAAATTTTCCGAAAAAACACTTCTGCTGTGGAAATTCGGTTTCGCGATCATTGCCTCCGCGCCATATCGCCCTTCCCAACGTGTTAAAAGTTTTACATCCACGTGATTTCGTACATTTTCCATAGTTTTACCGAATACCGCGTTGTTCATCAATTTGTACAAATTTTTTTCAAAGTCATTTGTCGCGCTTGTTCTGAACCGTGTATTGAGTTCGATGTAATCGCGGAGCCAGGGAGATTGAGCGAATTGGAGCACGCGGTGTATCTTTGTAATACGAAGACCATGACGCGTGCACTGCTGCAGGTTGCGGTAATGGATAACGTAACGCTGCTTATCGTATACCGTCGCGAGTAATTTGTCCTGCCTGCTGCCAGGTGGTTTGGCACGCGTCGGGCAGAACGGTAGATCGGCATGAGCGTCGTGCAGACGTTGCGGATATTCCAGATCTACCTCGAGAATGTACCCCGTGGGCGAATCGACTTTGATTGAAGACACATCAAACTTTGCAACATCTTCGACCCATTGAAATTTAGCGTATGGTAGGGGCTGACACATTGCCCACCCATACAAATTATTCACATCAAAGTACATCAAGTACGATGACTCTTCCAATGCGTTGTAAGATGGCATGTACTTGTTATTGGCATGTGCATATCTTCCGGAACATTGGCTTAAACCCCCACGTATGCCACGTTCGATAAACATGACCATATCGACGTCGGTGAGCAATTCGAATGTAATTTTGGTATGCTTTAGCATTGCATCCCACGTGAAACCTGGTAGAGTATAATAATGCGCCGAATCTAGTCCATAACTCTTGATACAACTTTCGCGAAAATTTTCAAAAATGTCTGCCAATAACAAGACATCAGTTTTCAAATACAAGTCGCTGTATTCGCCCAAGGTTCTAATCCCGAAACGCTGCCAGATAGTCTCAGCGTGCGCGTAATCGCTCTCGGATACAGTCTCGCCCGTTAACGAACTGTAGAATGACTCGCGCGGCGGTAAGCATGGATCCTGCAGCTTGTCCGCGCAATCAAGGTATTCGTACGGAAAGACACCTTTTCGCGTCAATAAATTGAAATCCTCGGTGGATAATGTTTCAAATTTGGATCGTGAAATTTTTAATTGATCTGTGCTAAGGAAAGATGCTAATTTGTCGAGACTGGTATTGAGAAATTTGTACGAATCGATGAATCGTAATTTAATATTATTTCGCGAGTCTGATTCAGCCGTATCTTCGACATTTTTTGTGAATGAAATATATTTTTCTTTAGTTATGGGCAATACATCAACGTGACCCTCGAAAGCGGTAGCTATTTCCTCGATAATGAAATGCGAATCGTAGCCGGATAAATTATGGAAAACTATGGGGATGTAAAACGCGTTTTTATAATTTAAATTGCACTCCGAATGTGCCGGGCCTCTAAACCGTCCGGAAAGATGGCAATGATCGCGAACTCGTACATCGTCAGCCTTGAATGGTTCTTCGCAAATATGACAGTGTGTTGCATCGCGAAATGTCGTCAACTGTTCCAGAGTTAAATCCAGCATGGGAACATTACTGGTCAAGATGGGTTTGGCGAAGGTTGCAAATTTTTTCAGTTCGTATACGAACCATGAAACACAATCCGCGTCGCGGCAACATCGATACGTCGATAGCGATGTATCGTAGGAACAATGCATATAATATGCAATGCTATGCACTTTATGGTGCTGATACGCGTGTAACTTATTATCTAGATCACCCACTCGATTGTCTTCTGTTTTTTCGATGATACACTCCAGATCTGCATATACCACGAAGGGGAGCCGCTCCTTCCTGCAGTGGTTCTCGAAGCTGAGGAAATTTTTTCCTTCGCTGGGCAGCAGGATGGCGCAGTCGTTCATCTTGCCACAGTCCAGCGAATGGTTCTCCAGCTTCTCGACAGATCCGAAGTAGTGCATACACCTGTAAACACAAATTTTTTTTTATTTAATTTTTTCTACAATACATTTCAATATTTCACAAGTATTCTATACGTACCGATCGCAGATGAATTTTTTCCCATTGTGCCTGCTCAGCTGCATGCACACCAGTCGGGACAAGTTTTTGATCAGCACAAAGTGCCCTACATCACCGTGCTCTTGATTCGGTGTGTATAGCAAGTTGACGTGCTGATCCCTCTTTTGGCTGGTGAGACGCAGCGGAAAGACCGTCGACCCTTTCTCCTCGTCGAAGGTGTACACGTTGACGGAGATGTTATTCTGCCGCTCAAACTTCCCTATTTGCTCCAGGGACATTGGGAACTCAATGCCCTGGAGATTTAGCGTGGAAGCATAAGGCGGGTACGAACTTGGGCGATCGGGATGTCTTTCCGCAGGATGGAGAGCGGCGACCACTGCCCACGCAAAACATGCATTGTCCTGGGATTGCACGCTAATTGTGGCTTTCCTCAAAGACAATACTCGCGGCAACTTGACGTAACATCCCGCGCGCAGCGGATTGTACTTGTTGACATTGACGGTTAGATTCATGATTCTCGTCAATGCCCATCCACTGTCGCGTTCCTGGAACTCTTCCAGCGATGCCAGGGTGGGTTCGATGACGCATCGTTGGTACCACTCCTGCAGATCGGATGTGTGGAAGAGTTCGCAGTTTCGGGTGTTGATACTTTTACAAGCATGCTTGTCACCCGCTACAAATTCGCCGTTGAACACAGTGTTCACTTTGAGGTTTCGATGTTTCCTCAAAGCGTCCCGCACATGCTCCAGCACGATGGTCCCTGCATCTTGGAGGAGGTTGCGCGGCTCGATGTAGTTCGAATTTAGCACTGCACCAGTTAATACGCGGCTATCGAACGCAGTGTCTATTTCGCGCCACAAAAGTCCCGTACTCGAATGACCGGCACCTTCGCGCACGAAACGTCCGCGCAACGAATGTTTCAGTCCTTCGAGACGTGCGATTCGAGCAATCAGCGATTGCTGAACACCGATCGATAATCGTGGGCGTTTCACGCGACTTTGTTCTTCCAACGATTCGATGCACTCGTTGCACCGTTCTTCCCACGCGAGGTACTCTTCCCGAGAAATCAATCGCGTGGATTGATCCAACAATTGGCGTTCTACTTGCGCGAATTTTTCCATGATCGTAAATGGAACGTAAATGTAATGTGACTTTTCTGTGCAATGCGTTGCAACGATTTGAGGCTTTGTACAGTTTAGAGCATATATTTATATCCTCATCATGATTTGATATCTCTAACTCTTTTAGCGCACCCCCTCCCTCGAATGCATTAGTTTCTGCTAATACTGTATAATTCATTCTTTTTGGCGTACCCCTCCCCAAATGCATTAGTTTCTGCTGATACAGCATAATTCTTTCTACGATTCACGCGTATGAGGAATTAGCGGGCATGATCATCCGACATAGTTTCTGCTGATACAGCATAATTCTAAGATTCGACGTTCCCAGAAATATTATATTACGTTCAGCACGTGTCGAGACTTTTATCCTTGAGGATGGGACTCAAATTACATATTACATATGCTGCGACGTTAAGATTTCAGCACATTATGGAAAAATTGGCAGTTTTATAATAAAATGTGGTTGGGGGGAGGGGGGGGGGGAAGCAATTGCACCTCTATTTAAGCAAGTCTCTCGGATGTCATTCAATCAATCGCTCAATAGTCTCAGTGCCTTTCGACGGAACAAATTGTGCTCTGAAAACAAAATGTGCAGTACCAGTGCCGAAGGAAACGTTGAACGCATGAATTATTACGTTCCGATCGTGCGAGATGATGGTGAGGCTCAATGCGGGGAGGATACAGTTGTTTGGTAAGGGTTAATTTTCACATCTTCTCAACATTTTTATGTTTATTCCTAATACGAGCGGGCAATTTCATAGCTTTGATCGTTCTCTTAGCCCGCGTCGAACATCGCGTGTCATGGTCAGACGATACGCACTAACATCCATGGGCAGCAAATACTTGGAAATTGGAATCCGCGTACGGCCTACGATTGATGTAGAAATGGTTCTCGGCGACAATCGTGGGATGTTTCTCACGTTACCATGGGGTACATGGGGTTCGCTATGCGTTCTCGTACGACCATTGAAGAACGTGCACGATTACCTGGATCACCTTCGATGCAAATGGGCCAATTAACGGTGGATTTTTGTGAAATCTATAATTCTCCGATTGTAAGGATGACACTACATAATAAGCCGCTGTATTTCAAACTGGATACGATAACATTTTTATTAAATCTTGAACCATGTTTAGACTATGTGTATTTGCGGCTGTATCAAAATGTAAGAGATGTGAGGATAAAATTTGAAACTTTTGTTAACGTGCTACAGCAAAGCGGTATTGCCTGCGAAACATTAGATGCGCGTCGTGCTGCTAAAATCATACGTGAAAGCGAACATTACTGTGAGGATTATTATGTAGATTGCGAACTGTTAGCATGCGCCATCAACGATATTCTAGCTGATGCTCGTAGGAAAAAATGTTAAAATTTTGTTCTCTTAATTTTAAATAAAATTACTTGAAAAACATATTATTTGTCAATTTCATTTACCCGTCTTCCTCCTCGCCACCTAATTTTAAGATTCCGCGTTTCTACATGTATTATATTTCATTCTTCACGCCGTTAAATGATGTCACCTTGCACGGCTCCTCCAGAGGAGTCAAATTACATATGCTACGACGCTAAGATTGAAAATCATTTTGAAAAAAATTTTTGGGCTTAGAATAAAATGTGGTAGTGGGGGAAGCAATTGTAGCTCTATTTAAGCCAGTTCCCGGACGCTATTCAATTAATCGCCCAGTAGCCTCAGCGAGTTTCGACGGAACAAATAGTGCTCTGAAACAAAATGTACAGCACCATTGATGAAATACTCGCTGGGTGTGAGGATTATTTCGTTCCGATTGTGCGAGATGATGGTGTAGCTCCATGTGGGGAGAATATATATAATGATTGGTACCACATACTTTTTCACATCTTCTCAAAATTTTTATGTTTGTTCCTAATACGAGCGGGCAATTTCATAGCTTCGATTGTTCTCCTAGTCCGCGTCAAGGATCGCGTATCATGGTTAGAAGATACGCATTAACATCCATGGGTAGCAAATATTTGGAAATTGGAATCGACGTAGGACCTACAGTCGATGTAGAAGTGCTTCTCGGCGACAATCATGGAAATCATCTCATATTATCATGGCATACATGGGGTTTGTTATTCGACAAATGTGAAACCATGGAAGAACGTGCACGATTACCTGAATCACCTTCGATGTCGATTGATAGTTTAGCGGTGGATTTTTTTCGGATCTTTGATACACCAATTATAAAGATCACACAATGTGATGACTCGCTATATTACACACTGGACACAATATCATTTTTATTAAATCTTCAGCCATGTGTAGAATATATGTATCCGCGGATGTATCAAACTGCGGAAGATGTGAGAGTAAAATTTAAAACTTTTGTTAAAGTGCTACAGCAGAGCGGTGTTGCCTGCGAAACATTAGATGCGCGGCGTGCTGCTAAAATCATATGCGATAGCGAACACTTCGACGAGGAGTATCATGTAGATTGCGAACTGGTAGCATGTGCCATCAATGTTATTCTAGCTCATGCTCGTAGGAAAAAGTGTTGAAATTCTATTCTCTTAATTTTAAAATAAAATTGCTTAAAAACATTATTTGTCAATTTTATTCACCCGTCTTCCTCCTCGCCACCTAATTTTAAGAAACAGCATTTCTGCTGTCGCCACATAATTCTATTTCGCTCGAGCGTTCTTCGCGCTGTTAAATGATGTCACCCTGCACGACTGCTCCAGAGGATTCAAGTTACGCGAGATCGCGCGAGACGCAGCGACGCTAAATCGGAACGCTTTAGAATACTGTTAGATTTAGAATGAAAGCGGTTGTATCGCTGTAACGTCCCACGATTTTTCGCGCGTTTCTTATTCCAAATCTATTCGTAAAAAAAATCACTCCATCCAACTCTATCAAACTCAACTCCTACTCCATCTCCTCAATAGCCGATCACCTTGATGTTGCACCTTAGCGGTCAACAACACAAGATGATCAACACAAACCTCCACCTCGCTGATGTACCTTAGCGGTCCCCATCACGAGATGATCGTTGCAAAACCCACTTCGCCTATTCGTCCTACAAAGGCACGAATCATTCCCTCTAAAAAGGAATTCAAACAAGTCCCTCATTACAAATCCCTCTTAAATCGAGACCACGTCTCAATCCCCTCTCTACGTCACAACAGAGTCCAAACACTCTAACCCCTTTCCTATCAAACACCTAAAATCCAATCGAAGAGTTGAGTATCTCCAATACCGTTCATAAAAACCCTAGAAGCCTAATTACGACGCATTTGGCGTACGTGACACAAAATATGGCTATTAATAGCCATACCGTTTATAAAAACCCCGGAAGTCATACTGCGTCTTATTCCGAAATGTGTCAAGGTCTGTACCGCGCGAACCCCCGCGATACTCCTGTAAAATTACATAAATACGAGGTCCTGCGAGGCCTCGTCCTCTTTCATCGCTATTTCATCGAAGTACCACGACAAGTGTTATTTCAAAGGTGGTGTCAAAGATTATTGTTAAATTATTCAAAGTATTAAAGCCAGTGCTACGGCAACCACTGTAAGTCAAACTCATTATTATATTGTTACTCATCTCCATACCATTTATTATTATTGTCTATAAAAGGTTATTGCCTTTCATTTATTATTTGTATTAATATTGTTTATCACTTTATATTATTTCATTAACGCTTACAGCGTTCATATTATTTTCATTCTAAAACTCATTGCAACTAAATATTATTTTGTATTATCTCATAAATGCTTATTTTGTCTTACTATCGCTTATTGCATTCTATATTATTCTTATATAACGCTTACTGCATCCTAAAGCTTATTGCTTTCATTCATTATTTTGCATTACTATTCTTATATTTTCTATATCAACGTTTATTGCGATTCATTTATATTTTGTATATTACTTTGTACTATTATTGCTTATATCATAACTATCGCATATTGTATTTCATACTCATATTCTTGTATTGTGTCTAATTACCGTTTAAACAAAACATACTTGGGTTTAAAGTTAATAAACCTATTTGCTTTCAATCACGTTTCGAATTATTGTGTGTGTGTATCCTCGAGTCATAAACTTTCCGAACGAAACCAAGCCGCCGCAACAGCTGATTCCGTTCGTGATACACGAGAGCGCTCCCAATATTTGTAAACACACTGCTGCATGAGCCGTGCATTCCACGAAAATACTAAACGTGGTTTCTTATAAATAACTGCAACGGTAAATCCTATTACCGAAACCAAAACAAATACAAGGTACTATAACGGGTGCTCTCCAAGTATTCATTTACCTTCCCTGGTCGATTAGAGTGACGGATTTAATATTCGCGCCTGATCGCCTCCAGAAATTCTAAGTGTGACGGATTTAATATTCGCGCCTAAGTCCCTCAAACCCCTCAGTGTGAAGGATTTAAGATTCGCGCCTGAGTTCCCTCAAATCCTTCAGAGTGCCGGATTATAGATTCGCGCCTGATCTAAACCTTCCCCGTAGTCATCGTTCCCAAAAGACCTCACTCGGGACGTGACAATCGCCAAGTAGTGTTGTCTCTTTCCCTCTTCCAAAATTTTAGCTTTACAGTAATGCTCTGTCTCTTTCCCTCCCCGAAGACGCGGTGTGAAAACGCCGATCTTTCCCAACATTGTCCGAAACAATTTCTAATAATGTATTAAACAATTCCATCGCATAATGGTTTGGAAAATTATTTGGGGGTCGTCCCCTCCCTCGATTAGGTATAAAAAAATTTTTTGGGGTGGGCCAAGGTTTTGAAAGAGATTTTTTTTTTTTTTTTTTTTTTTTTTTTTTTTCAGACTCTCCACACTTCTGTGAACAAGTTCCAACAAGTCTCAAGGTGGAACAAATCGGAACTTTTTTTCTAGAGGCCGTCAAAGTGAAACTGTTGGCGGCTGATACCACGTTTAGACCAAATCTGATGTTTTTCTGATATGCGGTCTGCCATATTGGGTCCGCCATTTTGTTTTTTTGAAATTTTGACCTCAAATTCGTAATCAGCGACCTCGAAAACTCTAAAATACCAAGTTTAGACCAAATTTGATGTTTTCTTATATGCGGTCGGCCATATTAGGTCCGCCATTTTGTTTTTTGTTATTTTGACCTCATATTCGTAATCAGCGACCTCGAAAACCCCAGGATACCAAGTTTAGATTAAATCTAATGCTTTTCTGATATGCGCATCCGCCATATTAGATCGGCCATTTTATTTTTATCAATTTTGACTTCAGATTCTTAATCAGCAACCTCGAAAACCTTAGTATACCCATTTTTAAACAAATCAAAGGTCATCTTGAGGTTTTGGGCAGGTTTTTTCGATTTTTGACCACTGTGGCGGCTCGGCCCGGAGTGATCCCCTCCACGATCGCGGCTTCCCCCACTCCGCGGTTCGTGCGCGCGCAACCGTCCTTCCACTCCCCGCAGGCCCCGCGTCCATGTTTCCCTCCGCCGCGCTCCCCCGCGCGCCCTCACTTCCCCCCGCCCTCGCGCTCCCCTCAGAGGACCTGGGTTAGAACTCTCATAGCCTTACTACTTACCGAATATACCGATTTTTGCGCTAATGCGAGAAGACATAAAATCATCTATCTTAAACACAATAAACATTCAACTAAATAACATTGCAGTCCAAATGCAGACTAACTCACACCGTATAAATAGAATGTTAGAATTATTCGATATTAAGCTATAATACTATTTTCAACCGTACAAACCCCAAAAATTCAACATGGAGTGTCATGAAGATAATATCAATTAAGGGGTTATGATATAACCCCGATCCCTAGTGTGACGGTTCAAAAAAATCGATTTTTTTTGCGTTTTCTGAAAGTTCAACATCTTAAGAACATATTCCTAAAATATTATAGCTGATTTCGAAACTCTGGCAACGTGGTGAGCTATGAAAGGTAGCGCGCGACCGGGCGCGCAGGCATGAATCGAAGCCCTCAACGCTTGTATCGAAGGTCCACCTTTTTGAATTGAAAAACCTCCAGAGTTACCTATGACCTGGCTACCTGTACCGTCCCTTTCTGTGCTAAATGGGCCCCTCCAAGTGTTATAGCTGGTGTGACTCTGGAGTAAAACAGAAGCACTTAATCAACTCAGCACTTAACGCCCATTGCAACGAATTCGACCTTATACCCGAACAACAATTCGGCTTTAGGCACAAACATTCTACAATTCATGCTCTATCAAAGTTCACAGAAGATGTCTGCTGGCACAGAAACGCAGGTGATTATGTGGGTGCATGCTTGGTGGTGGACCTAGAAAAAGACTTTGACACAGTGTGGCTCGATGGACTATTTTTCATATTACTAGAAAAGAAATTCCCTAGACACTTAATAAAGATGCTATGGAATGCACTACACGGCAAACAATTCTATTTAGCCGACGGGCCCCTTAAATCATCCAAAGTTTTTAACATTCTCAATGGGCTTCGACAAGGGACAGTTAACTCCCCCATCCTGTTGAACATTTTCATGAGCAACCTCCTTAATCTATTTGAATTAAACTGCAGCAAAAATAGATTCGCAATCGCTTTTGCTGACGACTTAATTTTATACATAAATGGAGACAAACCGTCTCTTATACAGACAGAACTTCAAAATTTATATAACCAAGTCGCCGACTACTGCAGCACTTGGAAACTAAAGATAAACAAAAGCAAATGTGAAACGATCCTATTTAGGCCGTATATTTCAAACAAATCAGACGCAAACACTGATGTAAGAATAAACTCAAAGAACTTCGTGTTAAAAACAGCAGGCAACCTGAATCTAGCCATACCTCATAAGAAAATAGTCAAATACCCCGGTATACAAATCGACTTTAAGGAGACATTTTACTCTCTCGGCCTCAAAAAATTCAATTTTTTTTTGTGCTGAATTCGGAAGAATGCACCTTTTACAATATCCTCCTAAATTTTTGGAGCGAAATTCGATGTATTTTCAATGTTATAGGTATTTGTAGCGGCAGCGGCCTGGTTCTTCTAACCGCGCCGGTTGAATACGGAAAACTTTAAACGCGTTATTCGCAAAACAACATTTTCTTGGTTGGCGGATGGGATAAAAAAAAACACTCCATGACCAATTAATCCAAAATTTTAATATGTTATTCTACACATTAGTGGCTTTCCCGCTTAGCACAAATGTCTTAAGATTTTTTAATATTTTCTCACATTTTATATCTATTAAACAGAAAATAAATGCCCTTTTCGGTACTTTCAACTTCGATCGACCACCATTTTAATAATTTTGGTCCAAAATTGTTCTTTCGTGGTAAGCGCGATAACCATACTCCTGCGAATTAAAAATATGTTTGGTTTTTTTATTTCCAATGATTCAGTCGTCCAAAATTTCAACCGCCAGCATTTCTGATGCCGCCAACTTCACTGCAAAATATTTGTGTGAACAAATGAAATAAACAAACAATTTTCAAACAAACAGTATTTCAAGAGTGGTAAAATATACCCCCAAAAATTCGAAAACATTAAGGGTTTACTTCATTATAAAAACAATCGCCAAAAAGTGGCCGATTTGTCGGCCGAGAGAGTAGAATGTCCCCTTAAACTAAAATTAAATACTCACGTAATTACTCAAATCGAAAAAGCACAAGTGTCCTTTTTGGCCCACCGGAGACTGTTCTACTCAAGAGACATCCACAAAACGGTAAAAGTCCTCTGCTACAAACTCTTAATACGTCCTATATTAACCTATGGCTGCTAGGTGCGGTTTAACCTGACTGCGGGAATTGTAGAGAAATTAAGACTCTTCGAGAGAAAGTGCATCAGAGCATGCCTGAGTCTAACTATACTAAGTATATTTGTAACCATAAGCTTTACAGTGAAGCCAAAATGGTGTGGATTGACTTATTCATGCTCAAGATAATAAGGGACCATTGGGCAAAAATTATCAATATAGACTCAAACTCATTAATTGAGTGTGATGTCCCACTATTTTTCGCGCGGTCTTATTCCAAATCTATTCGTAAAACCTCAAAATCACTCCACCAAAGTCCCTCAAACTCAACTCTTACCCCATCTCCTCAATCGCTGATCACCTTGATGTTGCACCTTAGCGGTCACCAACACAAGATGATCGATACAAAACTCTACCTCGATGATGTATCTTAGAGATCCCCATCACGAGATGATCGTTACAAAACCCTCTTCTCCTATTCGCCCTATGAGGCACGAATCCTTCCCTCCAAAACAAATTCAAACAAGTCCCTCGTTACAAAAACCCTCTTAAAACGAGACCACGTCTCAATCCCCTCTTTACGCCTCACTGAGTCCAAGCCACTCGAACCCGTTCCTTATAAAACACCCAAAATCCACTCGATGAGTTGAGTATCTCCTTTTACAGTTATAAAAGCCCCAGAAATCTAATTGCGACGCATATTTGGCGTACGTGACATAAATACGTCTATTAATAGCCATACCGTATACAAAAACCCCGGAATTCCTACTGCGTCTTATTCCGAAATGTGTCAAGGTCTTTACCGCGCGTACCCCCGCAACAAACATATAAATACGAGGTCCTGAGAGGCCGCATCCTCTTTCTTCGTAATTTCTTCGACAAGAATCCTATTCTTCACGGAACTATCACCGGATACATCCCGCCTCAGGCTTTTCCACACCTGGACGCCCAAGGACTTATTCAGAACAAGGAGAACCTTCCAATTATCTCCCACGTAAATAGTAGAGCTGATGATAAAAGAATAATATATGATGCTGACATATCCGTAGGTAATATCGATTTAAGATTCGTTTACAAATTGTCCAAATGGGACATGATGAAAGCCTATAAACCAACCCCCCCAAAATACTGGTGGCTACGTTGACTTATTCCTCAAGCAGTCCTGGCACCCTCTGTAACAAGCACCACCAACTCGGCGCACTGTTACAAAAATCTGCTTCCCTATTAAGAGTACGAGGGAAAATGTCCGTACATAACTAGGCGTGCGCTGTAAATATGTTAAAAGAAAGCTTTATGGTGTAAATGACAAAATGACTGTGATCCACGGATAAACGAAGAACGGTACCCTTTCTAGCTTAGCATATCTATATAACTAAATCAACATAAATCAACAAATTACGACTGCCAATACGGGCTTAGCTATAAGAAGAACTGGCGAGGCATAGAGCTTTACTTACCCTTCTCTATACATTCTTAACTACAAAGCTCCATGCGTCTGTGACATAAAAAAAAGGAAAAAACCCGCAAGAATACGCTCTAAAACGTAGTCCAAAGCTAATAAAGCACTATATACAGTGGCATCACGACTGTAGGCGCCAGCAAGCCGTGGCGCACCTATTACGTTGAATCAATTAGCCCATGGACAGAACAATTATAGAATGCGTACCTCATGTGCGTTTAAAAAATGTCACTCAAAAACAATTAACGTAAAATTTTAATGCTCTAGTAACCGCGTGCGCAATGTCTTAAACGAACAACAACAATAAATATAGGTAACTTCTTTTATTTGTATGAGTATGAATGTTTGTACATAGGTATGAGTGTGTGTAAATATAGTCTGACAAATGTATATAGGTGTATATGGACGTATGAATGTGTGCGGTGAGCAAAGCAGGGCGGTTTCCCTGCACAGAGTCTAAACAAACTCTTCCCTCTCTTAATTATAGAGAAATAAAAAAGAAAAACAAGAAAAGAAACTAACAACACGCACCTGTATAACAAAAATTGTCCATAATTAACAAAACTGCAAATCATGTACGCGCTTAGTTATTAAGAAACCTCACAATGGTATAGTTTTTACCTACCCTTTTCTATACATCTAAAAACGACCAAAAGCTCTCATGTATAATGATAAGAACTCCCACTATTGTTTGTTTGAACCTTATCTTAAAATTAGCACCATTATATCAAGCGAAATTCAAATATTATTGTAAAGAGGTTATGCGTACCCAATAACCCGGGTCTTTAATCTTTGTCAAAAACACACAAATTGTTAACCGTTTATAGGTTAAGGTTTAAAAAATACTGTAAACCATTTCTTCTCTCTTGGGTAATAAAACGTTGTAGGAGCCGGAAAAAGGGAAGTCGCCTCAACGGGACTCGAACCCGCGATCTCTAGAACCGTAGCGCACTGGCCAGCCGCCTTAGCCACCTCGGCTACCGCCGACTCCCCGAGGTCCCTTAGTCCCGAACTCCTATTTACCCGACGCCACCTATGGGCCCACTCTGGCACCATAAGCCGTCTCCGAGCGCCCAACGCCTACAGTTCGGCCATCCTGACCATTGCGGCCGTCGTCGGCCGCGTTCCTCAAAATCCCAACCACCGTGGAACCGGACACGTCAAGCACGAGAGGCACCTCACAATATCTCACAGGAGCGTCACTTGGTGCTGCCCAACGCCAAGATCGAGGATTCAACCATCTCGCATCTTGGACACCAAGCGTGACCTCGCTGCAGAGCGCTGTCGATCCCACTTCTGAACTGTAGGAGCCGGAAAAAGGGAAGTCGCCTCAACGGGACTCGAACCCGCGATCTCTAGAACCGTAGCGCACTGGCCAGCCGCCTTAGCCACCTCGGCTACCGCCGACTCCCCGAGGTCCCTTAGTCCCGAACTCCTATTTATAGTAGAATAAAGAGTTTATTGAAGGTAAATATGATGGATACAGAATATATAAATGTGTTTAACGAATGAAAAGAAAATAAACGTAGGACGCGACGCAGGACTACTTCCTCGCGCTCGTGGCTTCCCGAAGTGACGCCTCGCGATCGCAACGAACAATGCCACGCGTCGTTCGTGTTTTGTCCGCTCAGTGACGTATCGAACAAACATCGATCGGGCGATCGGGGCCCAACTAAATCTACTACAGCTCGGCCTATCCTGACTTTTGGATTGTCCTCAATCCACGGTTACCGAGCGATTACAGCTTGTATAATTTTATTTTCGTAACACAAAAAAAACGTCAGTAATTTACTTACAACACAAAATCTTAATACTAGGCTTAACTTTAGGAATGTTTAAGAATTTTACAATAAATCTTATTCTAATTCGGAATTGAGCCACGATTTCATATTTTCAGGTGAACACACACCTTCGTAAGGTAGTTGCGTAATTTGATGTCCTTCTGGATCAGTTACTACATAACGATCATTATCCAGAACTTTCTTTATTACATACGGACCCCTAAATTTCGGTAACAACTTCTTATGAACTCCAGGTGTAGTGTCTACATTTTTTATCATAACCAAATCTCCAACCCTGTACTTCATGGGTTTTTTTCGCTTCTTATCGTAGTAGGCTGTGTTATATTCATTCGCGGATGTTATATTTTTAACCGCTTTCTCTCGTAATTGTGATAAATCGCGTTCTTCATTACGTAGCTCTTCCAAAATCTGTCTTAAATCATCATTAATTTCTCCCGTTTGATTAATTCCAAAAAGTAATTTTGAAGGGGTTTCTCCGGTAGAACGGTTTATGGTATTATTTAAAGCAAATTCTGTTTCGGTCAGTACATTATCCCATGAACAAGTTGTTTTCGACAACTTAGACAAAATAGATGTAAGAGAACGATTTATTCTTTCAATCTGTCCATTAGCATGTGGCGTCGCTGTTGCTATTAGAATGTGCTGCATACTATTTTGAACTAAAAATTCTTTAAATTTTGTGGCAGTAAAAGCGCTCCCACGATCTGAAATGATTCGTGACGGTTTACTATAAGTGTTAAAATAAGTTCTCAAATGTCGTATGACCTCTTCTGCGGTAGTGCTAACTGTTGGGTAAAATTTGACAAACTTAGAGAAGGCATCGATAACCTCAAATACATATTTATGACGGTGCTTCGTTCTATCTAAAGGGCCATAGTGGTCAATGTGTAAAGTATAAAAAGGTATATTGCCTTTATCTGGACAGTGTAATTTACCCTCTACACGATTAGCTATTGTCGCGTAAGTAATACATTTGAAGCAATTTTGAATGTGTTTCCGAATCTTCTCTTTCACTCTAGGAAACCAATAAATTCTGGATAAATATTCACTGGTTTTGTTTATGCCCTGATGGCCTATCTGTTCGTGACTTGCTCGTATAACATTTTCCACCATTGAGGATGGAACGTAAAATAATAATCTATTCCTAACTTTCCGATAAACCAATCCATTATTTAATTCGAAAAATTTACTCTCATTTTTTTCTAATTCAGTTCTTACTTTGATTATTTCGGAGTCTTGATTTTGTAAAATGGATAAATTTTGTTCGAACGTGTTTTCAGTTATAAGGTGTACAGAATATTTCCGGCTTAAGGCATCAGCATGTTGCATTTTATCACCTGGACGATGCTCAAGGGTGTAGTCATAATTGCGTAAGATTAAAGACCAACGCATGATCCTTGGATTTATTTCTTTTCTCTCCAAAGTTAATTTTAAACTATTGCAATCCGTGAAAATTTTGAATGGGATACCCTGCAAGTATATCCGAAATCGTTCCAGAGAATAGACTATAGCTAAAGCTTCAAGCTCGAAGCTGTGATAATTTGCTTCCGCCTTCGTAGTCCGGCGACTAAAATATGATATGGGATGCAACTTACCATCTTTCTGTTTTTGCAATAATACGGACCCGAATCCGTGGGAACTCGCGTCGCAATGTAATTCGGTTTCAGCCGATGAAGAGTAAATGGACAGTATCGGTTTGGAAATTAATGCCTCTTTCAATGACTCAAAACAATTCAACGCGTTTTCGTCCCAACCGAATTCCCCTTTCAACTTTAATAAATCATACAAGGGTTTAGCGACTAAGGCGAAATTTTTTAGAAATTTCCGGAAATATGATACGAGTCCTAAAAAGCTATGAAGTTCTCGGAAGTTCCTTGGAATGGGATAATCTATAACTGCGTCTATGTTTTCTTTACTCGGACGTATTCCGTTAACATCGATTTCGTAACCTAAATAAAGGATTTTGGTCAGAAGGAATGCACATTTATCAAATCTTAATTCCAAGCAGTTCTGCACTAATACCGTCAGCACTTCTTTTAAAATTTCTAAATTTTCTACAATGGTTGTTGTAGCTATCAACAGGTCGTCAAGATATATCAAAACCTTATTTGCAAGCAACAAAGGTTGAAATGCGGCGTTTATAAAACGCATGAAACACGATGGACCATTTGAAAGACCGAATGGCATTCTAAGATATTCATATTGACCCATAAAAGTAATAAATGAGGTGTATGGAATAGCAGATTCATTCATTCTCACATGATGGATGGCATCTCTTAGATCGAGCTTCGTAAAATAAACTTTGTCTTTAAGATTGTCAATCTGATCGTCAATCCTCGGAAGCGGAAAATTATCGCGTTGTGTTATTTTATTCAGATCGCGGTAATCTACTGCCAATCTGATACGTCCCGATCTTTTCTTGATTAGAATGATAGGGCTACAATTCGGTGAGGTACTTGGACGAATTATTTTCCTCTCCAACAAGTCATTAATTATTTCGGCAACGGCCTGTTTTTCGGCATAAGAAAGACGCCTTGCGCGATAGAAGAAAGGTTGATGATTTGGTCTAATCACTAAGTTCATTTCCAAATCAGTCACCGGAAAATCTGGCCTTTCAGGCTCTACATAGTATTCGTTGACAATATCGATTACCTTTTCCTTCACTTCCCATCCTTGATCCGTGTTCACCTGTACAATCGCGCTATGGCTATCCTCTGCCACGTCTATATGGAAGATTTCAGGTACGCTACCTGCGGTGCTGTCTCCCGGCAACCTTTTCTGAATTTCTACCTTTTCATCAAAAATCAAACGAATTAGCTTATTGGATATAAAATCTCGACCCACAATACAAGCTCGAGTCATCGTGGTGCTAACTACAACATAAAAATTTATTATCAGTTTGGTATCTAATATCTTAACCCTTTGCTTTAACCGACCTAAAATTTCAATTCTACTCTGATTAGCTCCTACAAATTGCAAAGCTGACGTGTATGGTTCAATACATGTATGAGGGGGTATCAAACTTACATTTAACATTGATATGGGACTTCCCGAATCTATTTCGGCTTCGACGTTACCTATGTCTAACGGTAAAAGAATTTCGTACGGCGGAATTATCTTGTTTTCTGGCTCGATCAGATGCAATGGCGTCTTCTCCACTGCGTTGGCCGACGATCCACCCGTGGCTGTTGTGCTGCGTCGCGGACAATCGTTTTTCTGGTGCTCTGTCGATCCACAAAGAAAGCACGCCCCTTCTCCCCTTTCGGCTTCTTGCACGCGGACGAGACATGCCCTGCCTCGTTACAGTTGTAGCATCTGGGAATGGTGCCCTTGGTACTCTTCGCCGTAGTTTGATCTTTATTTCATAGATTCTTCTTATTGCTAGAGGAAGACTCTGTGCGACTAGGATCTCCCTTCGACTTTGTTGAATGAATAGGTTTCATAACGCGTTCGTAAATTTTCAGTTTCTCCTTCAGTTCCTTCAACGTTTGGGCCGCATATAATGTCATCTTCTGACTCGCCTCCTCGGGAATGCCGTCGACTATATATTGAATCAGGGCCTCGGTTTCTATCGAGCCCCTGGCGGCTATTTCCTTCATCACCAAAAAATATTCTTGAAGGGATTCTTCGCGCTTCTTTTTCCGGTTGCATAACAATTCATGCAGCTGAGCACTATTTATCTGCGTCGAGAACTCAGACAGCAATCTGGACTTCAAAATTTTCCAGTCGGAGATACCGCGTTCTCCTCGCAAGAAGGTTCTGGCCAATCCAGCCAGTGATTTTTTCGCGAATAATAATTTTTGTAATGCGGACCAACCTAGAAGTGCAGCGTTGTCCTCGAAGTCCGCAATCCACGCCTCAACTGGATATCCATCGTCGCCGTTGAATGGGCGAATAGTATCCTCTATATCTCGGAAATTCATTGTGAACTTCGGTGGAGGGCCGATACTGGCAACTGATACGTAGTCTTCTGCGTCATCTGTCCCATCTTCGTTCGGTACTTCTTCATCTTCCGATGCGACTGCGTTAGTATCTGCTGACGAATTCAGGCGTTGAATATCCGCCAAACTTAGACAAATCCGCTGGGCAAGTTCCTGGATAGTTCCATCGTAATCCAATCCCAAAACGTTGCATATGGCGACCAGATCACCAAGTGAAAAAGTTTCCGCTGCCCATGAGATTTTGGCCCGGAACTGGGGTGATTCCTCGTCAAACGGAAATCCCTTAAATGCCCGTAACCTCTTCCTGTTCTGCCGATCACCATCTTCGAGGAACAGAAATTTGTGCAAGGTCACAATCTGCTTCGTCGGTGCCTTCGCGATTCTCTCCTTCACTGCCGGAATGTCGTTCAAAGCAGCCATAACTTCGTGTCTTCCAACTTATTAACGCAACATAAAGACTGCACGAGTCACACGAAAGCCGCACCACAAGCACGTGGTTGTATTCCAAGCACACGCAGATCGAACCACAAAAGCACGTGCGTCGTATTTCACGGACGGCACGAATGGCACACACTGGTTTCTATCCCACTTCTGAATTTATAGTAGAATAAAGAGTTTATTGAAGGTAAATATGATGGATACAGAATATATAAATGTGTTTAACGAATGAAAAGAAAATAAACGTAGGACGCGGCGCAGGACTACTTCCTCGCGCTCGCTGCTTCCCGAAGTGACGCCTCGCGATCGCAACGAACAACGCCACGCGTCGTTCGTGTTTTGTCCGCTCAGTGACGTATCGAACAAACATCGATCGGGCGATCGGGGCCCAACTAAATCTACTACAACGTATACCTTCTAAAAAAAAAGGGCAGGGGCCACCAGCTATAGCCCTACAGATGAGACTGGCTGACGGTCCAGATCCATTCTTTTCCTCCTCGATCATTAAATATCCAATCCACCTGCCCCGCACAGTACTCCAAAAAACGTGACTCGCCTTAGGGATTGCGGTTACGCCGGAGGCGACGGAGTAAGATCCCTCTTTACGTCCCGGAATCAATGACCAATCACCATCTTTGTTTCGGATGTAACAGTATGCCTCATCAGCAAGCAACGTGCGGTCACTCCTTTTCTCATTCGGCTGTGCCTCAAGTGCCTTCGCGATGATGCACATTTCAGCTGTTTGGCACGTTGCATCACGTATGGAGCATGTGGTCGCCGGCACGACAGGTACGTCAGGTGGCGTAGTCCCCTTCGCCTGCGCTTCACTGCCTCTTGCTTTCCCCTACCGTCGATCTACGGCATGCGTCACCATCGCCTAGGCCATGACGGCGGTTGCTTGGTCAAAACCACGCTTGGCGTATATTTTCCGACACATGTCAGGGCTGCAAGGTCCCTCCACATGCCGGAGAGGGCTTTGACAATTTCGGCCATTGTGGCTAATAGCCGAGCGGTTTTCGCTACCGGCGACTCCACTTTCGAAGCCCCCGTTGTCCCCTGCTTCCGGACCGTCGCTTATGGGGTGACATAGATCACCTCCCTCCTCGGCTCAGAGTCCGATTCTGAAGCCCTTTCCGCCTCCTTACGTGTCTGTTTTTTCACCGTATGAGCTCCGCCACCCCTCGTGACCGAACTCCACCTCCTCCTGACAATCGGGGTAATGGAGACGCGGGAGTTAAGTTGAATCGCTTAGTGAACGAGTAACTGCTTACTCAGTGGCGAATTCCTCGCCAGCGTTTTTCCCTGGGAGGTGCGGGTAGGCGTTTCCGGGATGAACGAAAACGAAATATCCCCCCCCCCGGCTCACACTCTTGTCCGAATCATTATCCTTTCTACGGGTCTCTCCCTCCCCTGCATCATAACCGGTGCCTGCTTTCTCGCCGCACATTGCGAGTTTCTTATTTAGAAACTCGCCCAGGGTTCTCGCCCTGTACTTTGAGGGCCTCTGAGGTATTACTTCAAGTTCTTTTTTCTCTTCTTTTGTCTCAGGCTTGTCTTCACCATTTCCCTTTTGATTTTCAGCGTCTTCCTCTCTTGTAGTGCATTTATAAATGAGCCGCTGTTTTTTTGAAGTGCTATAAGTCAATTGTTTTGAAAAAATGAGTTAATGGTAGTTTTAGTCAGATATAAATATCCTCTTTTTATATTTATAATCACACAGTCAATGGTGTACAACAGGCATGGAACTAAAGTGAACGCAGCGGCCGTTTTTCGGAGGCAACGCCTTCTTTCTCCCGCGGCGGGCCTAGGAGCTTCGAGCGCCTCAGACCCGTCCCATATGAACCGCGCGTGGCGCATTGGGGCGACATTGTATCAATAATGTTTTGTCAACGCGCCACGTGCGGTTCACGTGGTACGGGCATGAGGCGCTCCACGAACCTGGGCCGCCGCGGGGGCCAAGACGCGCGGCGGGAGAAAGGAGGCGTTGCGTCCGAAAAACGTCCGCTGCGTTCACTTTAGTTCCATGCCTGGTGTACAATATTAGTACAATTAATGTAAAATGTTATCGCAGGAATGTTTTTTTTTAAAGTGGTATAAGTCTATGTTTTGGCCAAAATATTTGACTATGCTAAGTGTACTGGAGAAATAAGATTGAAATATGAATAAGTTTGTTATTATTAGTTATCTTAACGAAGCAATTTACTTTTCATACTTATTTATTTATAAATTCATTATAATATAACGAAGTAAATATGTAATGAACACATGTATGTCTTCATTTTAATTATTATTTTTCACATTCAAAAATACATTTCACAAAAGCCAAATTGCACAAGTTTATAATTCTAGAAACATTATCCGAATTGATTAACGTATGCGAATATTTTTAAATTGATTCCAACGCAAACCCTTAGATATCTCAATATATGAATAAATGGACTTATACCACTGTAACGTAGCGTCCCCGCGCGAGAAATCGAGCGCGCGACCGGGAGTGAGCGAGAGGTCGATCGCCCGGGCGACCGCGACCGGACCCAGCCGAATCGGGCCGAACCGCGCCGGTTTCCCGACGCGTCAACGCGATGACGCTCACTTCCCGCCGCTAGAGCGTGTTGATATCTCGCAGCTGTTTATTTCCACGAATTAGGGCCACGGATTCCTCACTACCAGCACGCCTACCTGGAAGATGTCCGATGCAAGCAAACTGGAGAATTCTCCGGGTAACCAAACGGTCATTCGATCACCGCCATACCGTTCTGTTACCGAGACGCCTGGAAGTTGCCCGGTTTCGATAACGTTCCTTTGTGAGACGCCCGGACGCTGCCCGGTTTCGCTATCCCGTTCTATTACCGAGACGGCTGGAAGTTGACTAGTCTCGATACCGTTTCTTTAACGAGAGGCCCGGGCGGTGCCCGGTCTTGCCATCCCATTCCGTTACCGAGACGCCTGGAAGTTGACCGGCCTGGACTCCACGCCGTTACCGAGAATCCCGCAGACTGCACGATCGCGGCCTCGCTTCGAGAAAGTAACGCATCGGCCCCGAGCCACTCTGATAACAAGACGCCCGGAAGCTTATCTGTTGTTCTTACCTAAACGCTGTGAAGCGTACGCAGAGTATGAAAATATCATATGATTGTAAATAATGTACATAATTGAAGACGAAGAAATAAACGAAATCTTAGGTACCAAGTCGGCTTTGACGAACCCTGGCATACCGTCTGAGGCCAACAGCACAGATCCTCGATTCCCGGCGTGACTTACGTTACAAATTGGGCCAAAAACAACGACTCACATGGTGTCCCGCCGGGTCGGGCTACCGCTGCTGTGTGTGCGATATGCACAGGTAATGGGGGATGGATGGTAGGGTGGCCCACGTGACCGCCTCCATGGCCTGCCCGGCCAATAGGAGAATTCCGGCAAGGGGGAGCCAACCCCGGTTAGTACCCGATAATGCCGCGACCGCATGGAATACCACGAACGCCTAGAGAGCCGATATTAAGAATACTCCAGGCCAACTTGAACCATTGTAGACTGGCCCAGGACCTCAGGTCTGGGGCGGAGTCGGAGGTGCGGCGGCCCTCGTTGTTATCAAGGGCCGCCGCAGACGATGCGACGAGTTGCTGCCGTGGTCGGTGAGTCGTGGTATTGGACTCGCCAGGGCCACGGCGGTGTCGCGGGGAACAGTGAACGGGGGGGGGGTCCATGTTAAGGCCCCCCCCCCCCCTGGGGGAGCGGCAGCTGCCGTTCCCGTCCGAGCGATCGAGCTCTCTCGGGGCAAGATGGGCGGCCGATGGTGGGCCGCCCGTAGACGTTTTAGTCAGCCACCCGACCGGGGTGTTCTTCTCGGTTAGGGTGGTTCGGGCGGCCCTCGAGGCCGTCAGCACCCCGGCCCGGTCACTTGACCGCAGTTACGCGGCGACCGGGTAGGAGCTCGATTGCGGGGTCGCGGGGTGGGGGTGTCGGGGGGCACCACCCGCCCTAGTAGCAGCGACCCCGGAAGAGGCGACGCGGGCGCGTGATCCGTCGCGCGTCGCCGGTCCCGGAGACTATTGTTGGGGGAGGTTAGGATACCCCCCCAGGGACGACCCCGTTGAGGGGAGCTCGCGTGGGGTTGCACGAAGCGCAGGGGGGGGGGGGGGTAGCGAACGTATCGCTCGATTGATCTCGCGCTCAAATCCCTCCCCGCAGGCGCGCAGCTGCGCGCGCGAGGTGGATCACCTTGGTGGTTTTAGTGGGTTCGAGTCCCACATAACCCCCTGCCCGCCCCGCGGGCGGGGGGTATCCGTGGGGATTTCCACCAAGTAAAAAAAAAGGGACCTCAGGTCTACAATGCGGTCCAGCTTAATGTTGACCTGGTGCTGATATCGGAGCCCTATGCACAGAGGCCCGAATGAGCCAATGATGCTACGGGTGACACCTCCATATGGGTCACTGGTTTTAAGGGCAAATTCGTTACGGCGGCCCCGCCTGTGGCCTTGGAGGGAATCGTGGCAGTGGAGGTGGCTGGTACCATGGTTTTCGGCTGTTACTGTGCCCCCAGTAAGAAGTGGGTTTTGTACAGTACATCGATGACTTGGAAGGGGCTATAGAGGCATCTAGGGCTCGGTGTAGGAACGCCCTGGTTGCGGGTGACCTGAATGCAAGAACACCCGCCTGGGGGGGGGGGGCAAGGCTAGGGACCGTAGGGGTACCCTATGCCTGGAGATGCTTGCTAGGCAGGGTCTCGCCCCCATCAGGCTTAATCAGGGTTACACTCACGAGCGTAATGGCCGGAGATCATGTATAGACGTAATGTCTATGGACAGGGTGCTGGCATGCAAGATAAGGAGAAGCATGGTCTTGGGGCACGATACGGAGTCGGACCATAGGTATGTCCTCCATGACCTGGCGGGCTCAGGCAGGGATAACCCTGGAGTGGACACGGGATGGAGACCATACTCTGTGAAGGATATGGACCCCGAGGCGGTAAACGGGGTGTACCGTGCGCTCAGGGCGGATGATTGGGCCACGCAGGACCGGATCCCAAACCGCGACGATTGGGCACCACTGGCCGACGAGGTTCAGGAGGCCCTGGAGAGCACCACAGCCAGGACCTTGAAGGAATGTAAGTTTCCTAGGGGAAACAGAATCCCTAAGGCCTGGTGGACCCAAGACGTGGCGGAGGCCAGGCGGCTTAAGAATACGACCAGGAGACTCTTCCAGAGGGCCAGGAGGAAGAAAGATCCTCTGGCTCCCGCAAGGAGGGAGGAGTATGCCGCAGCCAGGAAACACCTTCAGGTGTCTATCTAGCGAGTCAAGGAGGTGTGGTGGAGGGATATGTGCGGGACGACCGATGCGGACCCCTGGGGGAAGCCGTATAAGACCGTCGTGGCCGACATCCAGGGGAGGAGATTTAAAATGGTTATGTCCCAAGAGCAGGTGGACCGAGTCCTCGACACCCTCTTCACCACTGTGGCCCCACCCGGGGTACAGGGTTATCACCCAGAGGAACGGGGAAGGGAGGTCCCAACTACAATGGTGGATGGCCAGCTGATTCGCAGGGTTGTGGCCTTGATAAAGCCCAGGAAAGCTCCGGAGCTTGATCGGGTTCCATCGAAGGTCGCGGCATGTGTGGCAAGGAATAACCATGCTGACCTGAAGCTGATGGTCGAGGACACGTTTGCCAGGCGCAAGATTCCGGAGAAGTGGAAGGTGGCCAGGGTAGTCCTAATACCGAAGCCCGGGAAGGACCCTCTAAACCCGAGGGCATACAGGCCCATAAGTATCCTTCCCGCGTTTAGTAAAATCTGGGAGTATGCGGTGAAGGAAGTTCTCGAAGACCAGCTAGGGAGGGACCCCTTCAATCCGGGCTAGTTTGGTTTCCGTAGGGGCCTCGGCACGGTTCAGGCCTGTGCAGAGGTGGTCCGATATGCGGACGCCTGTAAGGCCCTGGGGCCATACAGCGTCCTCGTCTTAATAGATGTGCGAAATGCTTTCAACACTTTGGGATGGGGCCATATCCTCAAAGAGCTGGTCGATAGGGGTACGGACCAGTGGCTGGTTGATGTAGTGTCGGATTACCTGTCGGATAGGGGGGTGGTGGTCCATACACCTGGGGGCTCGGTTACCCGTAGGATTTTTCCGGGGGTTCCCCAGGGCTCGGTGCTGGGCCCCTTCTTATGGAACGTGGTGTACGATGGTGGCCTACGAGAACCATGGACGGGGGGGGGCGGCACCATCAGGACCATTGCATACGCCGACGACCTGGCAATCCTCCTCTCGGTTAAGGACATGCCTCAGCTCCGTAGGGCCTTAGCCCCGGCTATGGCTAGAGTTGAGGCTTGGTTTCGGAGAACTGGCTTGGAGTTGGCTCCGGAAAAAAGGAGCTAATTCTCCTGACCAAGAGGAAGATAGACCCTATGTGAGAGTTTGACGTCATGGGGACCAGGATGGCGCCTCTCCGCAACATCAAATACCTGGGTGTTAACATCGATGAGAGGAAGGACTTCGGGGTCCACATAGAGGAGGTTACGGCCAGGGGTGAGAAAGTAACTAGGGCCTTGGCGGCCCTGCTTCCCAATGCCAGGGGCCCTTCCTATCAGGCTAGGAGGTTATATTACCTGGTATGGGAATCGGTGATCCTGCACGCAGCCCCTGTGTGGGTTGTTACGTGCCGACTACTTTTTCAAAATTAAAGATATTGACAATTGGTTCAACCATCACGTGTTATGGGAACTTCCCTCAATCAATTGCCGATTATCTGTGAATATTCTTAATAGTTGCAATCGAAATTAGCTTTAAGCCTGTCACGCCACGGCAAGTTCTCACGAAAGAGTATTATAAACGATCTTTCAACGCCGTCGACGTTCCTAGAATGCGCGCTGCGATAAGGTTTCGGAAACTTAAGCATTGTAGTAGACCATTTATATTTTACTTTCTTCTAAATTTCCATTACACCGTCATTGACAACTGATTCAACCATTGCGAGTTATGGGAGTTTCCCTCGGTCAATTGTCAATGATCTACAAACTGAATTATAATAATAATTAAATGCAAGTTGTTACGCCACTGCGTTTCTTCCTTGAGAAAATCTTTCATCAGCATCGACGTTCTTGGAACGCCGGATGCGATAGCACTCGAAAACCTAAGCACTGCGAGGCTGGGAACGGTCCGAGGCGAGGACGGTTGGGCCCGTGTGCATGAGGTGCAGAGTCAGCAATTTGGCGGTCCTTGTTTCAAAGTCCCGAGTGCTCGGGCCTGCCCTGCGAAAGCTCGTGGCAGTCGCCTGTTAAGTCGCATAGTGCGTGGTCGATCTGTCCGAGGGACATTACTATTCGTTAAAATAGTCTTGAGCCGGAGTTCCCGTGTTTCTTGTAATGCGTGGAAGGACTCAGTCCCCGTAGAGACTTTAATACTTTTGTGTTTTTCTCCAGTTTAATCCTTAATTGTTTTAAAACCGTTTTATTTAATTAAACTTTAATATTCTCGCGTGTAACCAAAAACATTGTGAACCTTTTTTCGACATTCGTGTGTTGTGCGACCCTCCTGCGCTTCACCATCTCGAACGCGGGACCCTCCAAGTCGTACAGAGAGAGAGAGAGAGAGAGAAGTCGTACAGACAGACAGACAGAGAGACAGAGAGAGAGTATTTGAAAATACGAATTAGAAATCTCTTATACAGAATTGGTGAGTGATTCAATCCATCCATGATATTGTACGGAAGCAGCAGCTGATTCAACCACCTAGTGTGTTATGGGTTTACCCTCAATTAGCTGTTACTTTCCCTTCGGCGTGTGACGCGTTTTAAAATTGTCTTGTTTCAAATAATATAAATTGTGACCAAACTAATCATTCAAATAACTCGAGTGAATGTATAAGATTAAGAAAACCGCGATTATTGATCCAACCACTTCGTGGGTTGTGGGTTTCCCCTCGATCAATTATTGTTGGTCTGTTCAAATTCTTGTAAACGAGTCTAGGATTTTACACATTGTAATTGGAGTTTTATATATAATTAGGCACAACACAAATCCATGTAATTTTCCCCAAATTTGTACCACCTTTCAAACACTCCTTTTATATATATTATTTTGTAATACATGGTATATTATTCCTTAAATTGTCTAATTTTGTTTCGAACCAGTCTCCTCTAAAATACCACATCCTGATTGGACAACCTGTACGGGTTGTAGACGAAAGCCGCGCCCCAAAACAATCCTGATTTTTGCGTAATAATCACTGATTATGTTAAAATTATAACTTTTCCCTTTAAAATTCGTTAAGCGTTACTTGAGGAAATTAGACTCAACCGCTCGGTCCCTTTCAAAATTAACAACAAGACACGATTATTGATTCAACCATTTAGTGTTGTGGGATTTCCCTCAGTCAATTTTTGTTGACTTGTTACTTGTTAATTGAACAACGCCCTCACGTAACAGCTAAACTGGTGTCAGAAGTGGGATTCTGCTTTTGTCAACCCCGTCCGTTGTGGTATTTTCTGAGACGTTCAAGATACAATACTGTACATATGTAAATTGGTATATGTGATTTGATTGTTACGCTTTATATTTTTGTTCGCTTGAAAGTTTTAGGAAAAATACCGTGATATCGACTTCTAATTTATTTTCAGCTTATTTATATATTTATATATTAAAATTTTAACAAAATGGCTAATTCCAACGAAACTGCTAACGCGTCCGCGAATCTATCTGTAACAAATGCGATGATGACGTCTATGGCGGAATGCTTTGCTCTACAGCACGGGACATTGAATATTCCTTTCTTTAACGGGAGAAATATACCTTTGAAAGATTTCTTACAAGACGTACAAAACGGTGCAGTTTTCGTGCCGCCTGCGTCGGAAGGCCCGTTCGTAAAAGCAGTGCTTGGAAAATTACAAGGCGCTGCACGCGATAGTACTTTCGGAAAAACTTTTAATACCGTAAATGAATTAATTAAACATTTGAAAGCTAGATTCGCTCCCGGGAAAGATTATCCATACTACCATCATGAAATTGAAAATATCCGTATGCGCAGAAACGAAACTGTAAATGATTTCCATGATCGGCTTAATATCTTGGTTAGCGGAGCCCGACTCGCGCTGGAAGACTCGTATGGCGAAGACGCGGATAAGATGCTGCGCCCGATAAAGGATTGTGCGCTAGAAGCATTTATTCGGGGCTTGCCGGACGAGATAGCCAGGGCCGTGGACGCGCGCGATCCAAAAACCTTAGAAGACGCGCTAAAACATGCGACGCGAGTCGAAACGCGAATGAGGTCTGGAGTAATACCGACCGGAGATACAAATAGATTATTTCTCTCAAGGCAGGATGAGTCTCGTTCAGATTCCCCTGTTCAAAGTAATTCGCGTCAAAGCTTATTCACTTATCGCGACTCGCGAAATCAAAATTTTGGAGATTCTCGTTCACGAAGCCCGAGTCCAAACGCGACTGGAAATTCAGATTATTCAAAATTTCCTACAGGTATTCTTAAACCACCGCGAAGTAACACGGAATCGAGTAGATATCCAGAACATGGATATCCTGCTTATTCCCCGTTTCCCTATATGGCTTACCCACCTTTTTATCAAATGCCTTATCCACCATACTATTCACCGTATCCACCGGATCCGCGTTTTCCGTCAAATTCGCCGTACGCACAAAATTCGACGGTTCCACAATTGGCACGGAGCACGAGTCCGATTCCCCAGTCGACGCAAATCACAAATCAAAATTCAAATTTCCAAAATAGTTTCAGAAATTCGAATTCCGATTCACGGAATTCCGTAGGATTTCGTGAATCCAGACCATATTCGCCAAACCAAAATCGGCCGTACTCGCCAAATCAAAATCCTTCATATTCTCAAAATCAAAATCGATCGTATTCGCCGAGTCAAAATTCATCGGAACCACGTAATAATTTGGATTTAAACTCCCGAGTAACTCCTCGAACAGACGCGACGACGAGTTACCAAAATTCCGAGCGTCGCCCGTCGAACAATCAAACCTCAGAGCGTCGTCCGACAGTAAGATTTCTGGAAAGGGATCAACAATATTAAATTTGGGATGTAATGATGAATCGCCTGTTGTAAAATTAACCGCGGAACAATTACGATATAAAACTGCAACATTTTTGATTGATACTGGTGCTGACATAAATGTATTAAAATTAAATGCATTGCACGAGGATGTAACCGTCGACGTACGCGATTCTATCGAAATGAGAGGAATTACGGACGAAAGAATGGAAACATTAGGAACCACAATAGTATCGATTTTGGATCAACCAGTACTATTTCATGTAGTAAGATCAAATTTTCCGATACATAGTGACGGTATTTTAGGAAAAGCTTATTTGAGGCAAGAAAGAGCTGAAATTTCATTTGCACATAATACAATAGTTACACAAAGTCAACCAATTCGACCGATTCATTTTGTTGGCGAAACTCCTCCAGAGGAAGCACCTCCGAAAAATAGTACGCCGCGTGTTTATCGTATTAGTAGTCGTACCCGACAAGCAATCGCCATAGATACCATCGACTGTAATTTGAAAGAAGGATATTTACCACTGATTAAAACAATAGATGGAATTTATATTGGAGAAGCGCTGGTAAAAGTTAAAAACAACGTGTGCCATGTTCTCGCAATAAATACCTTGGAAAAAGATATTGAAATAGAAATACCGCCTCAAGAAATTTTACCTTTTGAATATCATAATTTTCCTGAAGAACGCGAATACTTCGATTCTGACTCTGAACAGCAAGAGTCACCGGTATCAATGGACCGTGTAACCAGAATTTTATCAAAATTGCGTTTAGATCATTTAAATGACGAAGAAAAAGATCACGTGATTAAATTAATTGAAGAATTTCCTGAACGATTTCGTCTACCAGGTGACAAATTAGAATCCACTCCTTTAGTACAATATCGAATACCTACAATAGATGATTTGCCAATTAACACTAGGCAATATCGGTTTCCACGAGTCCACCAAAAAGAAATAGCTCGTCAAATTTCTAATAAATTGGCAGATAAAATTATTGCACTTTCAAATTCTCCGTACAATTCACCAATCTGGATAGTACCAAAGAAACCTGATTCCGAAGGAAATCCAATGTGGAGAATAGTAATCGATTTTCGATATCTTAACGAAAAAACAATTGGTGATGCATATCCCCTTCCTAACATTACTGAAATTTTAGATCACTTAGGCGAAGCGAAATACTTTTCCACCTTTGATCTCGCTAGTGGATTCCAACAAATCGAAATGGATCCACGAGACCGCGCTAAAACAGCGTTTACTACACCTAATGGTCATTACGAGTATATTCGTATGCCCGAAGGGCTTAAGAATGCTCCCGCGACGTTTCAACGGCTGATGGACCAGGTATTGCGCGGATTACAGGGTGTGGAAGTATTTGTCTACCTTGACGACATTGTTGTTTACGCGAAAAATTTGGAAGAACACGAAAAGAAAGTCCGACGTCTGTTTACGCGATTAAATGATGCAAAATTAACCCTTCAACCAGACAAATGTGAATTTTTGAGAACCGAAGTCACATATTTAGGCCATATTATTAGTCGTTCTGGAGTAAGACCAGATCCAAAGAAATTAACAGCGGTAAAATATTTTCCCCGTCCTAAAAATCAAAAAAATGTACGACAATTTCTTGGACTAGCCGGATATTACCGCCGATTCATCAAAGATTTTGCAGCCAAAGCCAAGCCTCTTACAGAATTATTGCAAAAGAATGCTAAATTTGTATGGAAGAGAGAACATAAAAATAGTTTCAAAATTTTACGTAAAGCTCTGTGCAAGAGTCCTATATTGCAATACCCTGATTTTGATAAACCATTTACATTAACTACCGATGCATCGGATTACGCAATAGGAGCCGTACTCAGTCAAAATGTGGACGGACACGACTTACCGGTAGCTTACCTTTCGAGAAATTTAACGAAGCCGGAACAAAATTATTTTACCACGGAAAAAGAATGTCTAGCAGTTCTCTTTGCGATATTACATTTTCGACCATACCTTTACGGAAAAAAATTTACTTTGGTTAGTGATCACGAGCCTTTAAAATGGATAGATTCGATAAAAGATCCGGGACAACGATTAGTGCGTTGGAGATTAAAATTGCACGATTATGAATACGAATTCGTACATAAACCTGGACGTCTAAATTCCAATGCCGATGCTCTGTCTCGAAACCCGGTAACAGAAATTAATACTAGTTCCGATTCCAGTTCTAAAGACACATCCGATAGCGATTCTGAATGTAATACTGGGATTTCAAAAATTTTGCCTATTAAGAAACCTCCCACTCGTAAAACTTTACCAACTCCGAGTACGTCCAGATCCATACCACCCGTTAAATCAAGTATCAGAAAAAGTAAGCCTACACTCCCAATAGATAAAAGTGCAATTGCAACGAGAACACGTTCCGCATTGCAACCGGGTAAATCAAAACCTCCCATTAATTACGCGGAATTAACTACAACAGAATCCTCGCAAAATTCCGAAGAGGAACCGCCTACTGAGGTAACCGATCCACCTGTATTCCGAGGTCGAAAAAGCGTGCTTCCTAATCTCAAATCACCAATATTGGTTCAAGAATTTCAACGCACCCTTTCCAAAGAAGTACTATCAGAAGACCAGTCCGAGGTTTTGGACACTACAGAGGATGAAGCTGCCGCGGCACCAACACCTGTCGAAGGCATAACAATAGAGGTTGCACCTCCATCCAATGATAGTGACGATAACGAAATCCACCCGGATACTACTCCACCCATTAGGCTACAGGAACTTCAGGAATCTTTTGATCGTTTTGACAAATCGCTGCAGGAGCATAGCGATATTCTGCAAAATTCATCCGACGAATCAGAACTAGAGACAGAAGATTCGGTCCTAGAAGATTTGGACAAACGCGCAGAGGACTTGTGGGCGCAATACAAATCGCGAGGTCAAGATAATGCCGAAGCGACTGGCGCTGAAGTAGGGCCTTCGAGATCCGAAATAGGGAGACCTCATTTGGAATCCATACAGGAAGAAGAAGAACCAAACAATGCCTCAAAATTTGATAACACCCTAATTCATCGTCCACCGCGCCGATCCATAATACCAACCCCGTTACCATCAAACAAACCGCTTGCACTATCTACACCTTATTCGAAAACCAAGCACAACGCTTTCTGATCCACCTTCCACCCCCAAACGTTCATTTGCTCCTAAATCAACGGACTACAGCAAAATTGATCAGTATCGGCCAGGAATTCAAATAACAGAAAGTATACTTCCCGACATACTAACTTCACCGACCTTCTCCCGAAGCGCACGCGGAGAGAATATTAAATTTACTCGAAACAGTTTAACAAACATTCGCGAAAATTATGTTCATTTCATTTCTTCCGATGTGGAATTGGTAACTCCGATAAGTCGTTTGCTCGCAGACATAGGAGCTATAAGCATAGAGAATCTGCGGAATACAAAACCAAAAGAAGGCCAAGTACTCGTTACGCCACGAGGTAAATACAAAATTTTCAGTGTAGTAATCAAAGAAAAGCATTATGATGATACTTCCGTCGCAAAATTAAATAATGCTTTGAAAAATTTAAAACGTACACTTTTACAATCAGGTATAAAAACCTTTAGAATTTCGAAATCCGGTGAACTTACTGATACACTTCCGCAGGGTACACTAGTTGGTATCTTATTGAATATTTTTGCGGATAGCGATATCAAAATAACAGTGTGCACCGGAAACGTGCAGTTACCGCCCGAAGAACTCCGTCCGAAAATCATTTCGGAACTACATGAAAGTTTAATAGGAGGGCATAAGGGCGTAACAAAAACATACCAACGAATTCGAGAAAGATTTTATTGGCCATCGATGCGTAACGACATTCAAAATTTCATTAGAACGTGCAATAGTTGTCAGGAGAACAAACTTGTTAGAACAAAAACTCGTGAACCCATGCTTATAACTGATACACCATTAAAACCATTTGATAAAATCTCCTTAGATAATGTGGGACCTCTTCCATTGACTCCTAGCGGTAACCGACACATTTTAACTATGCAAGATAATCTTACGAAATACTGCATTGCAGTTCCTGTACCGGATATAAAGGCAGAAACTGTAGCTCACGCGCTGGTCACGCATTTGGTTTTGCAATATGGGGCTCCACGCGCAATTTTAACTGATCAAGGTACTAGCTTCATTAATAAAGTGTTAAAAGAATTGGCAAAAGTTTTCAAAATTAATCATGTAACTACTTCCGGGTACCGTCCACAAACAAATGGTGCTTTGGAACGTAGCCATATAGTCTTAACTGAATACATAAAACACTATTTAAATGATTTCGATGATTGGGATAAAATAGTACCATTTGCAATATTTTCGTACAACACGTCTGTTCACGAAGGAACAAATTTCACTCCACATGAATTAGTATTTGGCGAAACAGCACGCTGTCCTAGTGCATTCCCTACAGACGAATCTCTACTAACGTATAACGGTTATCTTCGAGATTTATTAACGCGATTAACCGAGATGCAGACGTTGGCTGCACAAAATTTGATATCGGCTAAACATAAATCAAAATTATACTACGACGAAAAAGCGCGACCATTCCAAGGTAAAATTGGCGACATGGCACGCGTTTTAGTAGAAGTCAGGAAAGGTAAATTTGGAGGTCGATATCACGGTCCTTACAAAATTGTTGGAATTTTGGAAAAGAATAACATTATACTACAGAAGAAATCTGGCGAACGATTTGTAAAGCATGCTGATAAACTATTACTACATCACCAAAATGATTAGGCCTCAGTTTCCGATCTAATTGTAGAATAGAGTCAAATTAAATTAAGAAAATTGGTAACTTCCCTCTCTCTCTGTGATGACCTGGATCATGCTAACTTCCGCAAACCATTGGAGAACACATGAAACATCAAGAGTTCATTCGTTCTGGGATTGTATTTCGAAAAATTGCTCATCACGATTTGACAACCACCGACTGGCGGGATCTACCGAGTCGCTCTTCAGTTGTCATGAAGCCGAACACCGCTCCAGCAACTTACATCCTGCCGGAGTGTGGCCCATGAATTGTGGACTGCGACCCACGGATTGCTGAGTTCTGCAGGATAGTATCAATCACTGCTTTCTATTGGGTACTTTGTATGCGATGCGCCATTATTATAAGATACATTGTTTTAGATAACGAATTGGTTCCCACGAACCTATGGCCACGGCTATTGACCTTGGTTGCGAAAAACTGTACGGCGCTGGAAGGATCGGATGTGACAACATTTCACGTATGACCATCGGCCTTTCAGGTGCTGGCAGTACCTGCAGGTCAATTCCTTGAGGGAACCTCTCAATTGGTCGCTACGCGAATTGTAGCGGTATCATACTTGAGACATTCTTGGCGGCCAATCCGAACCTACAGAGTTTTGGCGTTAAGAGCACCGATTTTCCTACATCCGAAAAACTCCACCACAATACATTGCAGAGCCTAACGAACATCAGACTGTCCAGATGGAATTCATGTCGTGAGTCCTGGAGCTAAATGCTGCGGATGGGTGGACAATGGACGAATTCATCGAGGAGACCAACGTCTAAAACCCATCATCATGGCTTAACATCGCCGGGTGTACCAACGTGCGAAGAGTTCGTGCTGGATGCATTAAGTGTATTGAAACAGTGTGCGAAATTATTGTACTCGGACGTCGGTGCTCGATTCCTTAAGGACTTGTCGTTTCTCGGGGAATTGACTTGTAGGGATAACCGGGGTGTATGATTGTGGTCTGGTTAGAAATTGTTCAAAAATAGCAATAGTGTAACATAGAAGGCTGCGTACATATAGGACGGCCTTTTATAGAATGCGTATACTCCGCCCTGCGTGGCGACCCTCACAATCATCGAATCGAAATCTATGTCAGCGGAACAAACGCGGTGCCTCACCGGGGTGGCAGACAGTAACTTCATGTTTTTATAAATTATACTCGGCACTCTAAATGTCCTTATACCTAGTTATCATCGGGACGATGATTTCAAGGGGGGAGGGGTGTTACGTGCCGACTACTTTTTCAAAATTAAAGATATTGACAATTGGTTCAACCATCACGTGTTATGGGAACTTCCCTCAATCAATTGCCGATTATCTGTGAATATTCTTAATAGTTGCAATCGAAATTAGCTTTAAGCCTGTCACGCCACGGCAAGTTCTCACGAAAGAGTATTATAAACGATCTTTCAACGCCGTCGACGTTCCTAGAATGCGCGCTGCGATAAGGTTTCGGAAACTTAAGCATTGTAGTAGACCATTTATATTTTACTTTCTTCTAAATTTCCATTACACCGTCATTGACAACTGATTCAACCATTGCGAGTTATGGGAGTTTCCCTCGGTCAATTGTCAATGATCTACAAACTGAATTATAATAATAATTAAATGCAAGTTGTTACGCCACTGCGTTTCTTCCTTGAGAAAATCTTTCATCAGCATCGACGTTCTTGGAACGCCGGATGCGATAGCACTCGAAAACCTAAGCACTGCGAGGCTGGGAACGGTCCGAGGCGAGGACGGTTGGGCCCGTGTGCATGAGGTGCAGAGTCAGCAATTTGGCGGTCCTTGTTTCAAAGTCCCGAGTGCTCGGGCCTGCCCTGCGAAAGCTCGTGGCAGTCGCCTGTTAAGTCGCATAGTGCGTGGTCGATCTGTCCGAGGGACATTACTATTCGTTAAAATAGTCTTGAGCCGGAGTTCCCGTGTTTCTTGTAATGCGTGGAAGGACTCAGTCCCCGTAGAGACTTTAATACTTTTGTGTTTTTCTCCAGTTTAATCCTTAATTGTTTTAAAACCGTTTTATTTAATTAAACTTTAATATTCTCGCGTGTAACCAAAAACATTGTGAACCTTTTTTCGACATTCGTGTGTTGTGCGACCCTCCTGCGCTTCACCATCTCGAACGCGGGACCCTCCAAGTCGTACAGAGAGAGAGAGAGAGAGAGAAGTCGTACAGACAGACAGACAGAGAGACAGAGAGAGAGTATTTGAAAATACGAATTAGAAATCTCTTATACAGAATTGGTGACTGATTCAATCCATCCATGATATTGTACGGAAGCAGCAGCTGATTCAACCACCTAGTGTGTTATGGGTTTACCCTCAATTAGCTGTTACTTTCCCTTCGGCGTGTGACGCGTTTTAAAATTGTCTTGTTTCAAATAATATAAATTGTGACCAAACTAATCATTCAAATAACTCGAGTGAATGTATAAGATTAAGAAAACCGCGATTATTGATCCAACCACTTCGTGGGTTGTGGGTTTCCCCTCGATCAATTATTGTTGGTCTGTTCAAATTCTTGTAAACGAGTCTAGGATTTTACACATTGTAATTGGAGTTTTATATATAATTAGGCACAACACAAATCCATGTAATTTTCCCCAAATTTGTACCACCTTTCAAACACTCCTTTTATATATATTATTTTGTAATACATGGTATATTATTCCTTAAATTGTCTAATTTTGTTTCGAACCAGTCTCCTCTAAAATACCACATCCTGATTGGACAACCTGTACGGGTTGTAGACGAAAGCCGCGCCCCAAAACAATCCTGATTTTTGCGTAATAATCACTGATTATGTTAAAATTATAACTTTTCCCTTTAAAATTCGTTAAGCGTTACTTGAGGAAATTAGACTCAACCGCTCGGTCCCTTTCAAAATTAACAACAAGACACGATTATTGATTCAACCATTTAGTGTTGTGGGATTTCCCTCAGTCAATTTTTGTTGACTTGTTACTTGTTAATTGAACAACGCCCTCACGTAACAGGGTCACGTCCGCGACGAGGCCACATACTAGGGAATTGCTGCGCAGGGCACAGAGGTCGGCGCTGATACGTACCACGGCCGCGTATAGAACCGTAGCGTATCACATGCTCTGCGTGATGGCGGGTAGGCTGCCGGTTTACCTCAAGGTACATAGCGGATGCCCCGAGGGTCTCAGACGAGGAACTCGAGTCCGCGGTGCTTCGAATTCGTTCGAAGAACGCCGCACCCGGACCGGACGGAGTGCCCGGGCGTGTCTGGGCCTGCGCGATGGGCGCCCTAGGGAGCGGCCTCAGGCGCGTCTTCGACGCGGCCTTGAGGACCGGGAGGTTTCCCCGCGCGTGGAAAGAGGCGAGGCTGGTGCTGCTGCGAAAGCCTGGTAAGCCCGCAGAGTCACCCTCGGCCTATCGGCCGATCTGTCTCCTCGACGAGGCGGGCAAGCTCCTGGAAAGTATCATAGCTGCCCGCCTCATGGACCATCTCGGAGCTGCGGAGTTCCCGGATCTGTCCGACCGCCAGTTCGGTTTTAGGCGGCAGCGATCGACCGTAGATGCCGTCCTACTGGTTCGGTCGCTGTCGCGCCGGGCGGTCGAGGGGGGCGGTGTCAGCGTGGCGGTGTCTCTAGACATCGCCAACGCGTTCAACACCGTCTCCTGGGCGGCGATCGAGCGGGCGCTGGTATACCATCGCGTCCCGCTCTACCTTCGCCGCCTGATCTGGGACTACCTCCGTGGCCGAGTGGTCTCCTACGTCGGGCGAGACGGGGACGGGGTGGCTCGCGTGCACCGCGGCGTGCCACAGTGGTCCGTTTTAGGGCCCCTGCTATGGAACCTGGCGTACGACGCGGTGTTGCGGGTGGAGTTGCCATCGCCTGAGGTGTCGTTCGTGTGCTACGCCGACGACACGCTGGTGGTGGCCTCCGGGCCGAGGTGGCCGGCAGCGCTGGACCTCGCGGAAAGAGCACTGCGGCTCGTCATCCCCGCGATAGAGGCGCTCGGTCTGCGAGTCGCCTCCGAGAAAACGGAGGCGGTATGGCTCGCGGACAGGGTGGGAACCGGCATTCCCGTCGGAGCGTCTCTCAGAGTCGGGGAGGCCTGCATCAGGGTTGGCCGATCGATGAGGTATCTCGGTCTGACCCTGGACACCTACTGGCGATTCGCGCGTCACTTTCGGGTCCTGGGCCCCAGGTTGGAGCGACAGGTGTTCGCCCTAGGGCGCATCATGCCCAACCTGGGAGGCCCGCACGAATCAGTTCGGCGACTATACGTGACGGTCGTCCGGTCCATGGCGCTCTACGGAGCGCCGGTCTGGGCCGGCGACCTGGAGGGCTGTCGCGTGGGGCGAGACCTTTTGGCAAAGGTTCATCGCCGCGCGGTCCTCCGTGCCGTGCGGGCTTACCGCACGGTGTCACACGCCGAGCTGTCGGCGCTGGGTGGGTCCCCTCCATTCCATCTGCTCGCTGAGATGGAGGCGGAGGTATACTTCGCCTCGCACGATCTCAGCGGAGCGAGGGACCCCCTGGCGCCGGTCCGACCCGACGCGCGGGACCAGGCCCGGCGACGCATGGGAGCCAGGTCGATCGACTGGCTCTCCCTCCCGGAACATCGGGAGGGACGCGTCGTCGGGGCGCTGCTGCCCATTCTCGGTGAATGGGTGGGGCGCAGGTACGGCAGGCTGACCTTCCGCCTGACGCAGATGCTCACCGGAGTCGGTTGCTTCGGTGACTTCTTGTGTCGCATCGGGCGGGAGGAGGCGCCGCAGTGCCACAGCTGCGGCCGGGGCGACGTGGACTCGGCGGACCACACTCTGGCCAGGTGTGCGGAGTGGCTGGACGACCGCCGAGTCCTGGAGCTGCAGCTGGGTCCCGATCTCTCGCTGGCGACGGTCGTGCGTCGCATGGCGGGGGATCGGGACTGTTGGGAAGCCATGGCCTCCTTCTCCGAAGCAATAATGCTGGAGAAGGAGGAGGCGGAGAGGGACCGCGAGAGGGCGGGCCGGGGAGGCCCGAGCCAAGCGGTCAGGAGGAGGCGGCGCGGGAGAAGAAGATGACCCGGGGCCGGGGGAAGTCGTGCGGCGACTTAGTTGCGTAAGTCGCCCCGCTCCCCCGGGTGTTAGGCCCCGGGCCGCGCCGTCCCGCTACTCCCCGCCATAGGGGATTGGGACGGGGCCGCGCCACGCAACAGGCGCGGCCGTTATGCCCTCGGTGCGCCGCCCCCTCTGTGTCGGAGGGGGACGCGCGCCGGGGGACATCAGGAAGGAGTCGAGAAATGCGGCGGCCCTCGTTGTCACGAAGGGCCGCCGCGGTCGGCGAGTCGTGGCATCGGACTTGCCAGGGCCGCGGCGGCGTCGCGAGGTACGGAGAACGGGGGGGGGGACCATGTTAAAGTCCCCCCCCCCCCCCAGGGGAGCGGCAGCCGCCGCTCCCGTCTGAGCGATCGAGCTCCCCCCGGGGTACAGTGCCCCGGTCCGGCCGCGCTACCAATCACTGCGCGGCACCGGTTGGGGGTTCAATCGCGGGGTCGCGGGGCGGGGGTGTCGGGGGACACCACCTGCCCTAGCAGCAGCGACCCCGGAAGGGGCGACTCGGGCGCGTGATCCGTCGCGAGTCGCCAGTCCCGGAGAACATTGCTGGGGGAGGACCCCGTTCAGGGGACCTAGCGCGGGGCTGCACCGAAGCGCAAGGGGGAAGGGTAGCGAACGTATCGCTTGATTGATCTCGCGTCCAAATCCCTCCCCTCAGGCGCGCAGCTCCGCGCGCGAGGTAGATCACCTTGGTGGTTTTAGTGGGTTCGAGTCACACATAACCCCCTGCCCGCCCCCGCGGGCGGGGGGTATCCGTGGGGATTTCCACCAAGTAAAACAAAAAAACAAAAAAAAAAAAGGTTTACCTCAAGGCGGAGATGGGTCGGCAGGTTTGGGATGCCAGGGCCCTCCCCCGGTGCGCCGCCCCCTCTGTGTCGGAGGGGGACGCGCGCCGGGGGACGTCGGGAAGGAGTCGGGAAACGCGGCGGCCCCCGTTGTCGCGAAGGGCCGCCGCGGACGACGAAGCGACGGGGGTGACCGCCGCGGTCGGCGAGTCGTGGCATCGGACTCGCCAGGGCCGCGGCGGCGTCGCGAGGCACGGAGAACGGGGGGGGGCCGTGTTAAAGCCCCCCCCCCCCGCCAGGGGAGCGGCAGCCGCCGCTCCCGTTTGAGCGATCGAGCTTCCCCCGGGGTACGCAGTGTGCCCCGGCCCGGCCGCGCGCTACCAAGCATTGCGCGGCGACCGGTTGGGAGCTCGATCGCGGGGTCGCGGGGCGGGGTGTCGGGGGACACCACCGCCCTAGCAGCAGCGACCCCGGAAGGGGCGACTCGGGCGCGTGATCCGTCGCGAGTCGCCGGTCCCGGAGAATATTGCTGGGGGAGGTTGTCATACTCCCCCAGGGACGACCCCGTTCAGGGGACCTAGCGCGGGGCTGCATTGAAGCGCAAGGGGGGAGGGTAGCGAACGTATCGCTTGTTTGATCTCGCGTCCAAATCCCTCCCCTCGGGCGCGCAGCTCCGCGCGCGAGGTAGATCACCTTGGTGGTTTTAGTGGGTTCGAGTCCCACATAACCCCCTGCCCGCCCCCGCGGGCGGGGGGTATCCGTGGGGATTTCCACCAAGTAAAACAAAAAAAAAAAAAAGCCAGGGCCCTTGACAGAGGGAACCCGGCCCTCAGCGAGGCCCAGAGGAAGGAGAAGGCCAGGGTGCATAAGGTGGAGGCTCTGCAGGAGGCTATGGCCAGGTGGCAGAAGGAATGGTCCAGGTGGGCCAAGATTCTGGTCCCCCGGGTGGTCACATTTGTGGATACCACCGGTCCCATCCCCCTGGCGGATTACTGGCTCATGCAGATTCTCACTGGGCACGGGGCCTTTGGCAAACACAAGTGCAGGATTAGGAAGGCTCTCAATAATAGGTGCCTGGACTGTGGTGCGGCAGTGGATGATGCCGAACATGTTCTTGTATACTGCTCGGAATATGGGGGGCACCGGGACTTACTCCAGACGGCTATACGGCGGGAAATCGACCCTGCCACGATAATTGGAGTGGCGGTTTCGGACCCATCAAAGTGGTCGGCCCTAAAGCTCTTTGCCAAGACGGTAATGGAGGACCGTCATGAGAAGGAGAGGGCCGAAGAGGCGAGGTTAAGGGAGGCCCGGGCTGCGGCCAGCAAGGAAGCAGTGAGGCTCAAGGCTCTTGGAAGGGGGAGGAAGGGACGGAAAAGGAGGAGGTAGGATATTGTACCACTTCCCCCCTTTTTTAGATATTTGTCTCTCCCTACTATCCGGGTAGGGTCTAGTATAGTATTTTATTTTATTTTAATTAGATATTCCGACCGCTAGTCGGCCGAAGGAGGAGGGTATAGACCCACAGGAATAGGAGTTTTTACGGATTTTAGTTTAGATATAAGTTTTTATTTTTTATCCGGGGCATTAGCTGGCCAACCCGGGTCATCCGGGAAATAGGGATGTAACCCGTCAGGGAATCCCTGTGCTTTGGTGGTCATGCGCGGTTGCCGGCCTAGGGTTAGCACCCGAGGCGGGCTATGGACCGGTCGTTGAAGGCCGTGTCCATATTTTAATTTTAGATGGCCGGCGGCCAGTTAGGTTAGGTTAAACCTTTGTTGTGTTTACGAAGGGTTCCAAATAAAGGAGGGCCGGTATTGGAAAACGGCCTCAGAGTAAGGTCGGCATATTGCCGCGATGGGTTGGCTCCAGCCTTGGGCGGGGTGGTATGACGTACTACAGAGATGTTCCGAACCCACCCAAGGAGCTGGATGAAAGAGGACCAACCGGAGGGGATTTTTAGTGGGTAGGCCGCCATTTGCCGCGGTGAGTCCCACATAACCCCGGTGGATCATATCGCCGGGGTATGTATAATGCATTTTCCCCCTCCTTAAAAAAAAAAAAGGCTACCGCTGCTGTGACAATCCTCGCTCAGCATACCCACGGCGGTATGCTGGGTGTGACAACCCCCCCCCCCCCCCTCGTAGCGACGATTCTTCCGAGGCTTTATCTTTCAGTGTGCTCAATCACATTCATACTCGCCAATTGCAGCTGGCGGGTGACCAAGAGCTCCCACGCTCCTCTCCCACATCCTCCACATCGCCCTTGTACATAGCCAGTCCTACAGCTATAGCTTCTTGGGAGGCGCTTGCATTTGCATTTGCCCTGGTGACAAGGGCCCGCTGCAGCAGTTCCATGTCATCAGTCTGAAATTCCTTCTTCCGGTGCTGACTGAGCTGGAAAGGGCGACTCCCAAAAGCGATAGGTATGTCCGAGGCTGTCGCTTTATTTGTCATATCCATGGTATGTCTTGGGGGCAACAGCCCCGTCTTAGGTGTGATGAGTCATCTTCCACACCGCCCCACGACTAGGGCCAAAGACAATACATCACAAATCAATCCACAACAAAACATTAATAGACCCGGGTACCCCCAAAAGTGTAAAGCAGGTAAGTAACGAGTCTAATGTAGTCTATTGTAGTCAACGGCTCGATATCTGTAGTCAACTTAGGTACGTTAGGTAAGTATTTAATTTTGTTTCAGCTTTTACTTTTCTTTTATTTCATTTTGCTTTCAGATATTTCAGGATAGTAGTAAGTTCTTTCCTTCTTTCAGGGGCCAATTCCGTTTCCAGTAGTATAGAGGGTATGTATATAATATCTCTGTTTGTTTATTTTTATATTTTTCACCATTTCTAGTTTAAGTCTTTACTACTTTTTCGCTTTCATAGGTCATCTATTTCATCGGATAAATAAATTTAACCATTTGCCACTTCTTCTACGTCCGGTAAGTATAGAACGTAGATGGATGAATGAATGAATGATTGATTCAGTGAGTTCAGTTGTATAGAGTCTACTGATATAGGCATCGGTCCAGATTTCATATAACCACCGGGTTTTCTTCTCGGAGCACATCTTAGTCCCTTGTGTCCCTGACTCAGGGATAGACCCACCGTCCCTAGGGTAGCATTCTACCAGTGGCACTTGCCAGTGAGTAGACCTCTTCTTTACACCGCATCCATAATAAAGAGCACCCAATCGGCAAGGTATATTCACTCCTTTTCTCTCCCAAGGTATACATCCTCCTTTCCCGTCAGAGGCCCTCCTGGCGACCAATTGCGCTGGTTACGTGCGTACATTCACACAGTTACTAGTGATGTTTCCTCGAAGTTTATGACTGTTTGAGATTCAAGTAGTTCCAATCTCCGCCACACCCCAATTCACAGCAGCACCTCCTGGGCGGCGAAGCGACGCGACCGATCCACAATCGATCGACCAATCACACGTCAACGACAATACTCTCACCCAATCAGATTTCCCCAGGTCGGTCGATCCGCTGGAAAGTTGGAGAAGACGACTACCGGAAATCGATCATCCATGTTTGCATTCATTCTCGTTCACGTAGAGTACACGAAAGACACGTCGATTCTCGGATTTTGCTCACCTAAATAGCTCAGACTCATTAAACAGAATAATTCTCTTCTCAAACGGCACATAAAATCGATTGTGGATCGTGGTCGGTGTCCGTCCGCGTGGCGATCGTTGTGCGTGTTTCTCACTGCTCAACTATAACACCGTTATTGTGAAATTTGCTTTGCTCACCGCTCATCCTTGTGAACCTCACTCAACGAGTGTTTTAAAATAAAGACCTCAAACATTTTACACATTAACTGCATTGTGGTTTGTGCACATAACCTAACCGGTACACGCGCTCATGCTCGTCGCGGTAAACTTTCTCAAGCGGGAACAATGACCAAACGCGTAGTGGCATTTACATTCTGATTTAACATATGGAAAGAGCATGCAAAGTGGTGTCTTGTACGCTCATAGCCCGGAGTCTAGATGCAAGCTGAATAAAATCTAGAACGAACTGGAAGTGGTCGGTAATCGACCCTCTTATTACTTTTTGAAAAACATTATACATTGCCCTCGGAATCTCGTTGTATTTGGAATTGCGTCTCTAGTAACGTGCGGTAAAAATCGTAGAAAGAACAACCAAACACCATGTAATGATGCATAAGACTGATTTTATGTTTAATTATCATATAAAAAACAAAAAATATTTCTTTATGATTGTAAAACTAAACTTTTCTCCATCTTGTTCTATAGTTAACATCAGTGGCACTGATTTCTTTATAAGGTATTAGTAAATAAACGTGTACATTTTTTAATGGAAGGACAAATATAAATATAATATCATAAAAATAACAATTTACAGTCTACACCAAAATAGCCTACAGCAGAACGTTGCGCTGTAATTTGTGCACCCTTCTTTCTGCATCCTCAGATGTATGAGCCACGGATATAACATCAGGGAGTCGAGACCGATAGAATTTCGGTTTCGGTTGCGGTCGCGGTCAGTGAGACCGACCAATAATGGCATTTACGGTTCTTTCGACCGAAACTCGAGAGAGAATTTCTCTCAGACTTTCGGTTGACTGAAAGTCTTGACCGGTCGCAATACGGTCTTGTTAATGTATGGAGAGGTTTCTGTTCCTTTCCATAAATTACAAGTCGGAGCGGTTCGGAGTGGTTCGGTTCTGTTCGGATCGGTTGAACCAATGTGAATAAGCCGGGAAGTATGGATGCTGTTCCTGTCGCTCACACTGTTTATCATTCTCGTGACGAAATATTATTGTATTTCAAACACTAGTTATGTATTATTTTAGTAGAAGCAGTTAATATAAATAAATTATTGTTAATATACAAATAACAAGAAAATGATTGGACGGCTCGGTGACGGACTCAGGCGGCTCTTATCGCCGTCCTGAGATCCGGGACGTTCCCCCCGGCGTGGAAGGATGCGAGGCTGGTCTTGCTGCGCAAGCTCGGAAAGCCCGCAGAGTCGCCCTCGTCGTATCGGCCGATATGTCTGTTGGACGAGGCGGGCAAGCTCTTGGAGCGCATCATTGCTGCCCGCCTCTGTGACCACCTAGGAGCCGTGGCCCCGGATCTCTCCGACCGCCAGTTTGGCTTTCGACGGCAGCGTTCGACCATCGACGCGATTCGATTGGTTCGGACGCTGTCTAGCCAGGCGGTCGAGGGAGGCGGTGTGAGCGTCGCTGTCTCGCTAGACATAGCGAATGCGTTTAACACCGTCTCCTGGGCGGCGATTGAGCGGGCGGTGCTTTATCATCGCATCCCGCTCTACCTTCGCCGCCTGATCCCGGACTATCTCCGCGGCCGGGTGGTCACGTACGTCGGCCGAAGCAGTGAAGGGGTGACCGAAGTGCACCGCAGCGTACCACAGGGGTCCGTGCTGGGACCCCTGCTGTGGAACTTAGCCTACGACGCGGTGCTGCGGGTGGAAATGCCATCGCCGTGAGTGTCCCTCGTCTGCTACGCAGACGATACTGTAGTGGTGGCATCCGGGCTGCGCTGGCTGAGAGCGATCAGCCTCGCGGAAGAGGCACTGCGACGTGTCATTGCCTCGATTGGGACGCTTGGTTTGCGAGTCACCTGGAATAAAACCGAGGCAACGTGGCTCGCAAATAGGGTTGGGAGTGGTGTCCCCAACGGGGCGTCCCTGATGATCGGGGAGGCCTGCATAAGGGTCGGCCGATCGATGAAGTATCTCGGCCTTGATACCTACTGGCGTTTCACGAGTCACTGCAGAGCCGTCGGCCCCCGACTAGAAAGGCAAATATTTGCCTTCCGGCGAATTATGCCGAATCCCGGGGGCCCTCACGATGGCGCTTCTATATGGGCCGGAGACCTGGAGGACTGCCGCGTTGGGCGTGAGCTCCTAGCAAGAGTTCACCGCCGAGTGGTCCTCCAAGCCGTGCGAGCGCATCGCACGGTGTCACACGCCGAACTTTCCGCTTTGGCCGCGCCCCCCCCCCCATTCCATCTGCTCGCGGAGATGGAGGCGGAGGTTCTCTCCGCCGTCCGAAACTCCGCGACACGGGGGACGCAACGACCAGGGGACCAGAAGTGGCTCGGGGCCAGGCCCGGCAGCGCATGAACGCCAAATGGCTTCAGTGGTTGTCCCTCCCGGAACATCGGGAGGGACGCGTTGTCGGTGCGCTGCTACCCATTCGAGATGAATGGGCGAGGCGAGGGTATGGCAGGCTGACCTTCCGCTTGACGCAGGTGATCACCGGAGTAGGATGCTTCGGGGATTATCTGTGTCGTATAGGGCGGGAGGCAACGTCGCGGTGCCACAGCTGCGACTCCGGCGACGAGGACTCGGCCGATCACACCCTGGCACGTTGCCAGGAATGGTTAGATGATCGCCGACATACCGGCCGATTTGTCTTCTGGACGAGGCGGGCAAGCTGCTGGAACGTGTTCTGCGGTCGACGGTGGATGTCATTCTGCTGGTCAGATCGCTGTCGCGCCGGGCGTTCTAGGGGGGCGGTGTGAGCGTGGCGGTGTCACTCGACATCGCCAACGCGTTCAACACCGTCTCCTGTATCACAGCGTCCCGCTCTACCTCCGCCGCCTGATTCGGGAGTATCTCCGCGACCGGGTGGTCACGTACGTCGGTCGGGACGGGGACGGGGACGGTGTGGCTCACGTGCGCCGCGGCGTGCCACAGGGGTCCGTTCTAGGACCCCTGCTATGGAACTTGGCATACGACGCGGTGCTGCAGGTTGAGATGCCATCGCCAGACGTGTCGCTGGTCCGCTACGCGGACGATACGCTGGTGGTGGCGTCCGGGCAACGTTGGGTGGCAGCACTTGACCTCGCTGAGATGACACTGCGGCTCGTTATCCCCACGATAGGGGCGCTCGGTCTGCGGGTCGCCTTTGAAAAGGCGGAGGCGGTCTGGCTCGCAAACAGGGTTGGGACCGGTATTCCTAACAGAGCGTCCCTGAGGATCGGGGATGCCTGCATCAGGGTCGGCCGATCGATGAAGTAACTCGACCTGACCCTGGATACCTACTGGCGGTTTGCGCGCCACTTTCGGGTCATGAGCTCCCAGTTGGAGGGCATTCCCTGAGAACTCATGCCCAACCTGAGAGGCCCTCACGACGCAGTTCGGCGACTATACGTGACGGTCGTCCGGTCCATGGCGCTCTACGGAGCCCCGGTGTGGGCCGGCGACCTGGAGGACTGTCGCGTCGGGCGACACCTTCTTGCTAAGGTTCATCGCCGCGAGGTCCTCCGGTCCGTGCGGGCATACCGCACGGCGTCGCACGCCGAACTGTCGGAGCTGGCTGGGTCCCCTCCTTTCCACCTGCTCGCTGAGATGGAGGCGGAGGTTTACTTCGCCTCCCACGATCTCAGCGGAGCGAGGGACCCGCTGGGCCGGAAGGAACCGAGGCGCGGGGTCAGGCCCGGCGACGCATGGGAGCCAACTGGATAGAGTGGCTCTCCCTCCCCGAACATCGGGAGGGACGCGTCGCACAGTGGGACGGATCGACGTTTAGGTAGGCATTCAGTTCATTTCTTACATATTTCATCATTTAATGATTATAATCTAAGATTACAGGTAATATATTGTATAATAAATACAATAAGCATTTTTTTTCTCGTCGCTCTTTTTAATAATGGGACTTCAAGAGTCCCTTCATGTTGATTTCCATATATATACATCCATATATATGGATCGGGGCTTATTAATAAATTATTTAGAACATCTTGATTTGTCATTTTTCGGCTGCTCTTTTTGCGTATAATTCGCAGTAGTTTTTAAAATCATTATTTCGGGCGTTCTGGGCTTCCTCAGTTAAATATTCTAAAAAAACATTTAAATATCCATTTTTAGAAAATTATCTGCTTTTACACATTGGAATAGTTTTAGTTAGTCTTTTTCTTGTAATGAAAAATATAAATCCTTATATTCTATTGTCAAATTAAGATTTCTTGTTACAATTTTCGTATTTTTCTAAATTAAAAAAAATGTTCGTATTTGTTCGTAAATTCAAGCATACCTCTTAATTCTAGATAGATTTCAGTTTCAGAAAATTCAATTTTTATATCCATCCGCATCCGACCCTTTGAAAAATTGACATTTTTTGCACAAAAGCAGGTGCAAGTCTGGAAAAATATACTATTTTGCTTCAATTTATTATTTTCAATAATAATTGTGCAATATTTTCACAAAAAATAATTTTTTTTTATTTTCACAAAAAATAAAAAAAAAATTCACAAAAAAATAAAAAAAAATTCGCAAAAAATAATTTTTTTTTTATAAAATCATTATCTAAATTCTGTAATCTAAAGCTAGTCATCAAGAAATGATGAAAAATGTAAAAAATGAAGTGAATGCCTACCTAAACGTCGATCCGTCCCACTGTGCGTCGTCGGGGCGCTCCTGCCCATTCGCGGCGAATGGGTGGGGCGCAGGTATGGCCGGCTCACCTTCCGCCTGACACAGATGCTCACCGGAGTAGGATGCTTCGGTGACTATCTGTGTCGCACAGGTCGCGAGGAAACGCCGCAGTGCCACAGCTGTGGCAGGGCCGACGAGGACTCGGCGGATCACATGCTGGCCGCGTGCCAGGAGTGGCACGAGGATCGCCGGGTCCTGCTTGCGCAGCTGGATCCCGACGTCTCGCTACCGACGGTCGTGCGTCGGATGGCGGAGGATCGGGACTGTTGGGCGGCCGTCTCCTCCTTCACCGAGGAGATCATGTTGGAGAAGGAGGAGGCAGAGAGGGACCGCGAAAAGGCGGGTCTGCGACCCCGCCGCGCGGTCCCTCGCAGAGGAAGACGCGGGAGATGACCCGGGGCTGGGGGAGGCCGTGCGGCGACCTAGTTGCGGTCGCCCCGCTCCCCCGTAGAATCGAGCCCCGGGCCAAGTCGATCCCCCCCTTGGGGGGCGGGAGGAGCGCCGCACCCGCAACTGGTGCGACGACAGCTGGCCCGTACGCCCCCCCTATGTTTTCGGGGGGCGGAGGCATGTGCAAACGGGCGGTGGAGGTGGGGAGAGGAAAGGCGGGGATGCCGAGCCGCAGGGCCCTCTCACCGAGGTGCAGTGCTGCAACCCATCGCTGCCCGGAAGCCACCACCAGAGTATCGTCCGCGTAACAAACCAGCGAGACGTCCGGTGATGGCATTTCCACTCGCAGCACCGCGTCGTACGCCAAGTCCCATAGCAGGGGCCGTAGAACGGACCCCTGTGGCACGCCGCGATGCAATTGAGCCACCCCGTCTCCGTCCCGGCCGACGAAAGAGACCACCCGCCCACGGAGGTAATCCGAGATCAGGCGGCGAAGGTAGAGCGGGACGCGATGGAAGACCAGCGCCCGCTCGGTCGCCGCCCAGGAGACGGAGTTAAACGCGTTGGCGATGTCGAGCGACACCGCCACGCTCACTCCGCCCCCCTCGACCGCCTGGCGCGACAGCGATCTGACCAACAAGATGGCGTCCACCGTTGATGGCTGTCGCCTGAAGCCAAACTGGCGGTCGGAAAGACTCGGGACTCCACGGTCTCCATGTGGTCCAGGAGGCGGGCAGCCAGAACGCATTCCAGCAGCTTGCCCGCCTCGTCCAGCAGACATATCGGCCGGTAAGCCGAGGGTGACTCAGCGGGTTTTCCGGGCTTCCGAAGCAGCACCAACCTCGCTTCCTTCCACGCTGGGGGGAACCTCCCGGTCCTCAGAGCGGCGTCGAACACGGGTCTGAGGCCGCCCCCTAGGGCGCCCATAGCGCAAGCCCATGCGCGCCCGGGCACTCCGTCCGGTCCGGGTGCAGCGTTCTTGAACCGCATTCTTTCCACCGCGGACGAGAGCTCCTCTGCAGTGACCCCGGGTGCATCCGCGATGTCGGTGCCCCACGTCAACTCTGGATCTCCCGACTCGTCGACGCCACCCTCCCCTGGAACAGGGGGAGGGGGGAACAGCGCTGACATCGCGTCGCGGAGAAACCGGTGTTCGAGGCCCTCTGTGACGGGGGGCGCCCATGGACCGAGCTTGACGGACACGGTCCTGTACGGGCGCCCCCAGGTTTCACCCCCTAAACATACAAACAGGCCAAAAATAAAAAACACATATATCTTATTTTTGGGTCCTCTAAAACATATCCAAAAACCAGAACAATCGGAGACGAACACCTGAAAACCTTTCAGGGGTAGTTCCACCCCCCCTAAACATGCAAACAGACCAAAATAGAAAAAACACGTTGTCACGTCCCAGGTGAGGTCTTTAGGAACGATGACTATGGGGAAGGAAAAGACAGGCGTGAATCTGAAATCCAGCACTCTGAGGATTTTTGGAAGAGATCAGGCGCGAATCTTAAATCCAACACTCTAATCGACCAGGGAAGTGTTTAAAAGGTAAATACACACCTGGGGAACACCCGTTAGAGCACTTTAAGTTTGTTTTGGTTTTGGTAATAGGATTTACCGTTGCATTTATGTAATGAAAACCACACGTAATATTTCCGTGAATCGCACGGCCCATGCAATAGTATGTTTGTAAACAGTGGAAACGCTCTCGCGTTCACGAACAGAAATCAGCTGTTGGGGCAGCCAGTTTTGGTTTGGGATCTTTGTAACCAAAAGGTGCACACAATAATTCGAAGCGTGATTTAATAACAAAGAGGTTTATTAACATTAAACACAAGTACGTTTTCTGTTTAAACGGTAATTAACCACAATAGAAGAATATGAATATGAAATATGATATAAGCAATAAGCATTAGTATAGAAAACTATAATATGAATAGCAATACAAAATAATAAATGCGCAATAAGCGTTAGTATAGAAAACAATAATATAAATAGTAATACAAAAATAATAAATGCGCAATAAGCGTTGATATGGAAAGCAATATGAATAGGAATACTAAATAATAGATGATCGCAATAAGCGTTGATATAGAAAATAATATAAATAGCAATACAAAATAATAAAGGCGCAATAAGCGTTGATATACAATGATAATAATAAATGGTATGGAGATGAATAACAATATATAATAATAATAATGGCTTACGGTAGTTGTCGTAGAACACTGAGATTAACACTTTAAAAATATACTTTCGTACAAGAGTTTCGCACATAGGATTCTGTCGAAGAAAGAGGATGCGGCCTCTCGAACCCTCATATTTATGTAGTTTTACAAGAGTATTGCGGGGGTACGCGCGGTAAAGACCTTGACATATTTGAGAAATAAGAGGCAGTAGGACTTTCAGGGTTTTTATAAGCGGTACGGCTATTAATAGACGTATTTATGTCACGTACGCCAAATATACGTCGCAATTAGATTTCTGGGGTTTTTATGACTGTGAAAGGAGATACTCAACTAGCCGAATGGATTTTGGGTGTTTAATAGGAAAGCGGTTAGAAAGGGGTTAAACTTAACCAAGTAGAAAGTGATCTAGAGAATAACAACTCGCCACCAGGACTTGCGACCTGGCAAATCGTGCACCCAACGACAACAACTATTGTACTAGTAATACTTAGCATATTAGTCATATATTTGTTAACACGCTATTATCAACTGCGCCACAAAATACAGATCCCTACACCACCAAAAGCGACAAAGTCCAGAAGACCAGCCGAGAACAGCGAATACACTGAAGCCTTGACGTTGTAGGGTACCGAAAAATTTTGTAAGCCATTAGGAATAAAAAATTCCCCTACGCACCCTTCCCGTAAGTGGGAGGGGGGTACCCGGACCGACACCTAAGTGTACCGACACCGCGTACATACCGGTTGATACAATCGAGCGGCCGAAATCTGGCACAACCGCGTAAGGGATCTCGGAAGCGCACCGAGACCCGTCAGCACATGGCGAAACACCCAAAAGCGGGCCAAAGGCGGAGACCCCGATGGTCCCCGCTTCGCCCCGACTACCTTATAAGAATAATGTAGGAGCAATGCGAGCTCAGACTTGATACTGAATTGTTACGGGAACAATACCCGACTTTAATACAAGACTCATGCCCAAGTAAGCACAGTGTAACAATCACCCAGATCGGGACAGAATAAACTTGTTATCCTTACGGTGAGTTCCAACTCTTTAACCCGCAACGATCTCCTACCTCCGGGTTCAAACCGAATCCTCCCGTCCCGGCATAATCACCCGAACCATCGGAGCCCGTGGACGACGAACGCCAAGGACGCCCAGGAGCACCCCGAGATTCGCACCCAGAATCTCGACCCCAGGCGCCCAGGCACAACACATGCATGAGTCATAAACTAATTATAGACGCATATTTTAAAAAAAAAACCGGAAGTCCTATTGAGTAGTAAGGCTAAGGGGATTCTAACCCAGGTCCTCTGAGGGGAGCGCGGGGGCGGGGGGAAGTGAGGGCGCGCGGGGGAGCGCGGCGGAGGGAAACATGGACGCGGGGCCTGCGGGGAGTGGAAGGACGGTTGCGCGCGCACGAGCCGCGGAGTGGGGGAAGCCGCGATCGTGGAGGGGATCAGTCCGGGCCGAGCGGCCGCGGAGACCTCTCCAGACCGGACCCACCGTCGGAAATTTCTTCCTTTGAAAGGAGGGAAAGAGGCAGCGTGGCGAGGAGAGAAGGAGGGTAAATGAAACGGTACAATGAAATACGTTTTAAAAATATATATATTGTTACAATAAAAATATGTTTAAGAATAAAAAAAACATAAAAAATAAAAAATAAAAAAAGAATAAAAACATAAAAATAAAAAAATAAAAAATTGAAAAAAAATTATAGCCTTGGTGGCGATTGGGGCGATTGGGGCGACGGCGGCGGCGTAAATTCGCCCTCCGCCCACTCGGGTGGTGGCGATGGGGGCGATGGCGGCGGCGTCGGTGGTGGTGAGGACGGCGGCGAGGACGACGTCGGCGGCGAGGACGGCTGTGAGGACGGCGTCGGCGATGGGGGCGACAGCGGCGAGGACGGCGATGGGGGCGAGGACGGTGTCGACGGAGGCCACCAGGGTGGTGTGGCAGATGATGACGACCCCGGCGTCCACATCATGGATGGTGGCGATGATGACCCCGGGGGCGTCATCACCCACCCCTGCAGCGACTGCGGCCTGCTGACATCAATCCACCCAGTTTCTTGCGGTGATGGAGGCCGCGGTCGCCGCAGGGGCCCCACCTGCCTGTATGGCACCCACGGTTGCCTCAACCTTTCGGCCATGGTAGGGCCGACCGCCAATCCCGCCCGTCGCCGCATCTCCTCCTGATTAGGGGCTGCAGATGCCACGTCCTCCAGGAGCCGCGCCAACATCCCCAACTGCCTCATGAGGAAGTCGTTGTTCTAGAACATACACACAAACGTCGATATAATATTAATACTTCAAAACGGATAAAAAAAAAAAGAAAAAAAAATACAAAGTATTACATACGATTGGAGGTGGCGGCGGCGATGGCGACGGCGACGGCGACGGTGACGGTGACGGCGATGGTGACGGCGTCGGCGTCGGCGTTGGCGGTGGCGAGTTCTGGAAAATAGAACCCACGATATAACACTAACACAACAGCCGTCTGATTTGATCTCGCTCGATTTTAACGGTTAAACGCGATAAATGTTAAAATATATTTTAAAGTACATACCTCAAAGACGTCGGAGCATGGCTCCTCATCCCACTCGGGTGCAATACGTTGTATTCCCATTTTTAAATTTCAACTCAAAAAACTGTCACGCACAAAAAACTGAACTTTGTCTAATGATGCTTTGAATGCAACTGGTCTCGCTGCATCTCCAAGCTCTCGCATCTAAACTCATAACTCGAAATCGAGAAGTGCTTAGCTTTGCAAAAGTAGAATGTCTTCGTTCTCCCACCTACATTTTTTTTTTCGCTGATTATCCTCCAGCACATATCTTCATCACTGCTCATCCTCTCCTTTTTCACACGCGTCTTCTTTCCCTTCTTCTTTGACGCATCATTCAGCTAGACCATATCACTTTGAACGTGTATTGAACGATGTTGAACGGCTTTGGACGCGAATCGAACGGGTATCGAACGGTATGGAACGGGTATTGAACAGGTATTGAACGGGTATTGAACGGGTATGGAACGGGTATTGAACGGTATGGAACGGGTATGGAACGGGTATTAAACGGGTTTGAACGGGTATTGAACGGTTTTGAACGGGTATCGAACGGTATGGAACGGGTATTGAACGGTTTTGAACGGGTATCGAACGGTATTGAACGGGTATCGAACGGTATGGAACGGGTATTGAACGGTTTTGAACGCGAATCGAACGGTATGGAACGGGTATTGAACAGGTATTGAACGGGTATTGAACGGTTTTGAACGGGTATCGAACGGTATTGAACGGGTATCGAACGGTTTTGAACGCGAAACGAACGGTTTCTACATAATAATTAAAACTATCGTCTTAATCTAGCGTACATGCAAGAGGTTGGGGAGGGTGAAGAAAAAAAAAACATTTATGTATTAAAAATTGGTCATATTTTATTTAAGCATTTCCCTCTGGTGTTTAGACCACCAGTTGAATATTTTAAATACATTTTGCAAGGCACAGTGCTTTGCGTGTCTGCCACATCGCAGAGTATCAACTACATTTAGCTTATTTAGGGATTTGATATCCTCGTAGTCAATGTCCAGCGTCTCGATGATTACGTCCGCTCTGGTATTTTCGTCGAGGAAATCCGCAAGCCAGTCGCGTTTCTGCAGCCCTTTAACGTATACTATATGGGATGTGTCATCTTCTTCGTCGATCGCATCAGCTACAGCTTTCGTAATTAGCTGTTTAGCCATACTGTACGGAACGTCTCCATCGTTCCACCGTAGTCCGTGGTGTTTTCCCGTCAACCACCGAATGCTTGATTTGTCCGATTTCGTAAGAAGGAATTGTGACATAGGACTCCCAAAAATATAGTGCGAGAGAACTGTTCCCTTGCGTAGGACAGCCACTTCCTTCGCGACAAATCTTCCATCGACGATGAACCCTTGCAGGTCAACGAATGTTGGTACAGCCATTATCGGTACAATTTAGAGGTCCGTTCGTTTCCGAGACAGACGGGAGAATGCAGTCTTTCTCGTAAAGCATCTCGATTTTCACGAAGAAAATTTGTATGAATTTGACACAAGAGATGGCGCGCAAGTAGCGTGGCAATTTAATTCATTTTGCGCACTACATTTGTCAGTGGATTGTATTCAACCACCCGATCGTGCAGAATCAGACAGTAGGCTGTAGTATTTGCCGGCACATTCTCTTTACACTCGAATTCTATGCGCACGTCCACGGTGCCATTCTTGATCGACTCATTTTGTCGCGAACAATCAATCACCACGATGGGACCAAATTGTAAAAATTCAGCCACGGTGAATAATGCCTCGTTGCAACTATGTCCATAATACGATTTACCGAATTGCGTATACATGTGATACAAGATGGCATGCTTATTCTTGTCAAAGTCCAAGTTCATGTCATCGTATGGGTAAAATTCCGAGTTGAGAAAAAGTTTGACATTAGTCAATTTACAGTTGTTGAACTTAGTAACGTCTTCGCTCGTCACATTCTTTCGACCAGTCTGTAGAGCAAGGATCACGCATCGTGGCTTCTCCAGCTGTGCGGATGCCTTTACGGCCCACGAATGCTTGTTTGTGTTTTGCAACATAGGATACTCGTACAGATCCCACGATTGAAAACAAATGCTCAGGTTTTGTCCACTTTCCAAAGTACGTAGCAACGATAGCTTATTAATGTCGTTCAGCGTCACATGAGGCATCCGCCATTGTAGTTTAAATAATTTAATTTCTGGTTCCAACACCGATGATCCTATCAGAGCATTGTTGTCGTTGCGCGACCGTATTAAAATCAATTCGTGACGCGCATTAATAATCATGTGTTTGTAGTTCTCACAAAATCCTAGCAAATATTTGAGTGGGATGCAAAAATTGAAATGATTTTTGACTATTGACCCATCGCGTCGTTTCAAGCCCCATCCGGCATTCTCCATATTTTTGTCTTCGTCCGATGTCAGCGATACATAGTTTTTAAGCGTGCTAGTTATTCCAACGTTTCTGTTGCGATCAATCTCCACGCCATTCAGCTCGTATCGAATCTCATCGAATAAGAACGCCACACAATTATTTCCCAACATCACCGTTAACGCATCATTTGGCTTATTTATCTTCAATTTCGCCTCCACATAGAGGAAACTTTCACACGGTAATGTGTATAAATCCTGCTGTTGTATCGGTATTCTTATCTCATCGCTGTATCCAAACGTTGTGTTGACGTATGGGTTGTATGTGTGAGTCTCGAGCTTGACGATGCGATCATCAAACGTCGGCTTCCCTCCAATGCTTAGAATATCAGCCATTTTTTCAACTTAAATGCGCACAATGAATCCCAAAGATTTCAAAAATGCAATGTTCACAGCACTGAGCCTCTTCTTTTTAGCGTGATCAGAGCTGTTGCAGTTGTTGGTGTTGTAAACAATTTCACTTGGAACAAACGGGTTTCTGGAGTCGTTCAATACAAGCATTTCTTTCGCGCCACACGTATTATCGTCGTCGTCGCACGTGCAGTCTGATTGTAATCTCTTCACCTCTAAAATCGAGCAACCGTCCGTCTTGATCCACAACGCGTATCGTCAGATCCGTAACGACCCGTGCGGTGATTGGAAGGTAAATGATGTGTGCAGGCGTTTCCGATATCTTATATCCTGGTGGAACTCTCGGAGAAAATTCATGTATCGTATGTACACGCCTCCCATTGTTGTACGCACCAGCGGTCACGCTACATTCTATGCGAATAATGTTCACGTTCATGATATTAATTGGATCGTCCGATTCGTGCCATCATTCTGGTGCTAATACCCGATTCGTCGAGAATCCTAGTAGCGATCCAATGTTGTTGGGCTTTGTAAAGTCTACGGTGAACCGACAGTAAAGCTCGCTTTTCATGGTATTGTTGTTGCGACGCAACACTATAGGATACAGATCGTTGTCACCGTCATCGTTGTCGTCATCGGTGCCACCAAGATTTTTAGGATACCGCTCGAGTAATCGCTGCTTCAGGTACTTGGCAATGGCGTCTAGTTCGTATGAGCCATGGGGAATCGTAATGTATTCATTAGCGCTGTCGGGGCTGTTGTTTACGATGAAGTAGAATTTATCGTTGCTCGAGTCGATGTTCGGTATTGTGTGATAAGTTTCAAAGGTTGTTAGACCAAGCTCGTAATCATCGTCGCTCAAATCTATGGGTGGAAAGTAGCTCACCGCGAGGGTGTTACTCTTGCCGGTTAGAGTGAATGTTAACGACATATTCCGCCCGAACTGCTCGACCAGTACTGAATCAGAGTGGTGGGAAATCAATCCTTAAATTTGGCACCGATCGTTTGTAGAAAGCGTAGACATAGTTGTCCGCAATTGCTCTGATCATACTTCTGATAGGACGTTCGATTGTATTCAATTTTCACAGCATCCTTATCCAGATATTTTACCAATTCCATCGGCGGTCGAAGATTCCCAAAGCTGTCGAAATATATAGCTCGACACCCTCTCTTCGCATACGCCACCCAATGAGTCCCCGCCCCCTCGGCATTGTCCAAATTTACGATACCGCTCTCGTTTCGACGTACTCCACCAGCTGGTAACGCGTTGCGCATAAAAACACCTCTAAAGAATGGAATACGCATACGTTTTGCCAACTCCTCCAATTGCACATCGGTAGTTACGCCCACAGGCATTTTTATTTACTTTTCGACGTTTTTTTTTTTCGTTTAGATATTCCCTGTCCGCGCTTGTACGGCGCGAGATAAAGTCCGCGACCTTCCATGGAGCGATTATGGCGTTGCACTTCCTGCAGCTGACGTTGCGCCGCCTTATTATCGTTTACCGCCTTGGCGATCCGCGCCGCTCCACCAGCCAATGATCCGAGAACACCCAACAGCGGTAAAAGTGGTAATATACCACCCCGTTTTGCCACCGGAAGAATCCGCTTTTGCGATGCTCTCTTTGGAGTCCATTTGCGAGTTTTTGTTTTCATCCCCATTCCGATCTTCGTCTTGGCCTTCATAGCTGCCCAAACAGCTGTAGCAGCACCTCTTTCACCCAGAGTCGAGTCTCGCGCAACGATGCGTTTTCGCGCTTTGTCAGCGAGAACGTTATCTGCCGCGTGCCTTTCGCCTAGGTCGTTGCTACGCGAATACGCAATATCGTGTTCGCGACACGCTGCGTCCAACGGATTGATACCTCGATCCCCTCTAGCCAATCGTTTTGCAAGATGAGTTTCTGGACCGCAAAACTGATATCCCGGAATGTGTAATTCGATTGGTAGCGCGTTTATCGCCCGATTTAACAAACCACGACCTTTCTTTACTGTCGTCGGTGACATTCGCTACAGTTTTTAATCAATGGTGTTGGACCGTCGATATGCGTTCGCTGCCAAGGGCGATTATAATGTTCCAAGCACCGGTGATACTGTCGAACCTCGGAATCGGCTTTTATATGCTCGGGGAGCCTGTCCCACAACCGATCAATGTGTCTGCCAAACTCTCGCAGTAGAATAATCTTTGGTATATATTTCAATTGTTCAGAGGTTAGGTCTCGAATATCCGACAGGATCAGAAGCATATTGAATACTGAGCCGTCATGTTTCGACGTGGACCTATAAATAGGGTGCATCACCGCCTCGACGTATCAAAATCATTTTTCACGGTTCGCGGGGAGGATGCGATTCGTGCGACAACCTGTAACCATACGCGTGACAAATTTTGATGATAAATCACGAGTGATGTCTTCGAAAACAGGACGCAGACATGGTAGCATGCTACCAAACACTATCCGCTGCCTCATTTGTGGTCCATCAAATTGTGGAAAGACCAACGTGCTGATCAGCTTGTTGGAAAGTCCTCACGGCGTCCACTTCGAGAACGTGTACGTGTATTCCAAGTCGTTGCAACAGCCGAAATATCAGTACTTGGAGAATTTATTGACTCCGATAGATGAAATTGGCTACTTTACGTTTTCGAATAACAGTGACGTCATCCCACAGAGCGAATCGCTTCCGAATTCCATTTTTATTTTTGATGACGTGGCATGCGACAAGCAAGATACGATACGAGAGTACTTTGCAATGGGACGCCACTCGAACGTTGACTGTTTCTATCTCTGTCAGACGTATGCAAAGATTCCCAAACATCTTATACGCGACAATGCGAATCTGTTGATTCTGTTTAAGCAGGATGGTACCAACTTGAAACATGTGTACAACGATCACGTAAACACCGACATGTCTTACGAGGATTTCTGCGCTTTGTGTCGTAATTGTTGGCAACGGGATTATGGTTTCGTGGTGATAGACAAGGATAGCGCGATGTCCAATGGACGTTATAGAAAGGGATTTAACGAGTTTGCCATACCATGAGATGATCAATCGTCGTCAACACGTCGGTGGGAAAGCAACGTCCGCGGTACAGCGATGATCGATATCGATACTCTGGAGATTAAGGATCGCGAGAGAATAGCGAAGGAAATTGCAAAAACCAGCGAAGCCATTCGTCGGAAACATCAGGCTTTGAAGACTGGCAAGATGGAGGAAGATATCGCGTTGGAGAAATACTTCAAACCTATCGTCGAACCACTAAAACATATTGTGGAAAATACCGCAGAGATGGAAGCTGAAACATCACCGCTGATGAGCACAGACGTTGAAGGGAATGAAACATTAACGCCTAAAAAAATCCTTCTGAAAGGGAACACATCGCGCAAGAGAAAGAGGAAAGAGCACATGTCAACGGAATATTCACCCATAACCTCGACACCAGTTCAATCGAAGCGGAAACGACAGAATGTCGTATCAAGCGATTCTCCGGCTCCACCCACGCCAATAAGTACATTGCCCAATGTACAATCGCTCTCAATCGTTGATGATGACGTTTTCGAAACTAGCCCCAATGAGTCGTTTATAACATCTATTAGACAGCAATTCCAAACATCCGAGGGACAAGAGACGTTTCGCAGTCATTTCGGTCCGCTGGGGCAAAAATACATGAGCGCGATCCTAAGTGGTGATAAGGATACAACGATGGACTATGTTTACGGCGTATACTTTGGCAATAGTGGAACGAGGCTTGGGGATAAGGCTTTCGATATAGACATGGATGATAACATAATCATAGATGGTGTAAAATACAGAGGAACACCCGGTCTTTACGAACTGATTTTCAAGAGAATTCCCGATGATGCTGTATACACCGATGCCGATAAACAAAAATACAAAAGTATACTGCTGGCGACGAACGCCCACAGACGCGGTCATGGTGCTAAAAATCCCATATTGAGCAACAAGGGACACAAGTACAAATATGTAATTGCACCGCTACTCCCTCGCGCATCGACTAGCAGGGCAGGGAAAGGTCTAACGGTACCGCGCGCCATGGTGGTAAACGATAACAAGATCGATAACGTACACTGGAACGATCCCAACGAGTTGGTGGATCGAATGCGTTTGCTTGAAGCGTCGCGTCAGGCGGGTAACAACTCTCATGATCCTGAAATTCTATCGATTATCGAGGAACTCCGCGAGGTAGGCCTCATTATAAATTAAACCGCACGCCGATGATGCGCGCTGTATGCATCGAGATGCCGATCAACAAATTTGGGGTATCGCTCGAGAAGAGTGGAGCAGCTAGAATGGACTATTACAAATGGAACGGTTTGCTTCGAAATTACATGCGAGATAACGCCCTTTGCGTGGCTGGTGCCGACTTTGATGCGAAATCACGCAAGATACGACGCGTAGCTCAGCCGGTGGCCGACACCGATGTCGTCAATAAATTATACGTGGAAAAGAACATTAAACTTTTGAGAGAGCAGCAGGAAGAATTAGAGAGGAAGCTGGTTGTGTTTCAGAAAGATATGCTGACGTTGCAAAACAGCGTTCAAAAGATATCGGAGGCGTTGAATTCTATCCCACAACCGGACAATGAAACTCGTAAAGTTAAAGAGGCTATAACCGCTTTTGCTACGGAGCAGCAAGTTGTCCAGAATTTCCTCGGACCGACGAGAAGCACATAATAAATGTACGCGATAATTATCACATCATTCGTGTCCAAGACACCTCTGCGATCAAACATGCAACCATTATCGAAATCCAAGAGTAAAGAAGAAAACCATGGCTACAAGAAGCTACAACTCGTTGAGGAATTGCACGCTCCAGCTCGAAGACATTTCCCGCGGAGACGCGTCATGGTGCACGGATACGACGATCTGTGGCAAGCTGACATTGTAGAAATGCGTCCATACTCGCGATTCAACCAGGGTCACCACTACATACTTACCATCATCGATGTGTTGAGCAAGTATGCATGGGCGGTGCCGCTCAAGACTAAAAGTGGTGCTGAGGTGACTAAAGCGTTTGCAAAGATATTTAGAGATCGATATCCGAAAAATTTGCAAACCGATCAAGGAAAAGAATTTTACAACGCCGATATGCAGAAACTCTTGACAAAGCACGACATTAATCATTATTCGACGTATTCGGTGATGAAGGCCTCCGTCGTAGAACGTTTCAATCGAACTTTGAAGAACAATATGTGGAAATTGTTTACGCTCAATGGAACCTATAGATGGACCGATGCGCTACCGCGTCTGCTTGCAGAGTATAACGCACGAAAACATAGAACCATCGGAATGCGTCCTTGCGATGTTACCCCTGTGATCGCCGACAGGCTGCTAGCCACCGTGTACAGCAACATAAAGATCGCTGCTCCAGCGAGATTCAAGTTGGGCGAGTTTGTGCGCGTGAGCAAATTTAAAACCATCTTCGATAAAGGCTATACGCCGAATTGGACAACGGAGGTGTTCAAGATAGTCAAAGTACAGGCAACTAATCCTGCAACGTATCTGCTCGCCGATTCCTGTGGAAAACCTGTTGCCGGCGGATTCTATGAACAGGAGCTGCAACGCGTCACCGATCCTGATGTGCATCTAGTGGAAAAAGTGCTGCGTAGAAAGGGGGATAAGGTATATGTCAAGTGGCTGGGGTTTGATAAATCACACAATTCGTGGATAAATAAAAATAATGTATTGTAAAATAATACATGGTTCAATAAATACAATGATACATATATGTAAATGTGTAAACAATTTTTTTTTATTTTAACACAATAATCCCACTATTTATAATACAATAATCCCACTATTTATAATACAATAATCCCACTATTTATAATACAATAATCCCACTATTTATAATACAATAATTCCACTATTTATAATAAATACAATAATTTATATTTTACAATGGGATATTATAATGTCCCCAGGGCAGAGTGTCGGTCGAATCGGGTACGATATGCCGCTTGTCGTCGTATGGACTTAGAGCGATTTTAGATTCCGAAATGGTGTACACTTTATGATATTTAGACCGTATACATGATTGTCTGCGAACCATTTCGATCTCCCTTTGCAAACACTTCGCGTAATCGTCGAAAGTTATCGTTCTGGCTATGACGTTGGTCTTGACGCCTTTCGCCTTTTTCGTATCTCTTTTGCCGTCTACGCGAAGTGCATACATTTTCGCTCTAAGACCTACGAATTCGGTCATTATCGCACCGTTATTTTCATCCTTCATCAGCCCTGGAACCTTCTTATTTTCGCGCGGCATATTATATGGATTGTCGATAGGATAATCGCTTGTGTCGAATCTACCGATATTGTGTTTCATAGTCTCGTAGATATCGTCGCATCGAATATGATAAATGAGGCTGTCTGTGTCGGTGTATAGAATATTACAATTTGGTCCGTGCTTGGGAGACATGTACTCGTAGTGAAATTCATACAAACAAATTTTCGATATGTCCAGAATGCACATACCCACGTATATCGGTTTGTTGAATTTCACCTCGAGTTTTCGCAATTCAACAGCTATTAAATTTTCCGAAAAAACACTTCTGCTGTGGAAATTCGGTTTCGCGATCATTGCCTCCGCGCCATATCGCCCTTCCCAACGTGTTAAAAGTTTTACATCCACGTGATTTCGTACATTTTCCATAGTTTTACCGAATACCGCGTTGTTCATCAATTTGTACAAATTTTTTTCAAAGTCATTTGTCGCGCTTGTTCTGAACCGCGTATTGAGTTCGATGTAATCGCGGAGCCAGGGAGATTGAGCGAATTGGAGCACGCGGTGTATCTTTGTAATACGAACACCATGACGCGTGCACTGCTGCAGGTTGCGGTAATGGATAACGTAACGCTGCTTATCGTATACCGTCGCGAGTAATTTGTCCTGCCTGCTGCCAGGTGGTTTGGCACGCGTCGGGCAGAACAGTAGATCGGCATGAGCGTCGTGCAGACGTTGCGGATATTCCAGATCTACCTCGAGAATGTACCCCGTGGGTGAATGGACTTTGATTGAAGACACATCAAACTTTGCAACATCTTCGACCCATTGAAATTTAGCGTATGGTAGGGGCTGACACATTGCCCACCCATACAAATTATTCACATCAAAGTACATCAAGTACGATGACTCTTCCAATGCGTTGTAAGATGGCATGTACTTGTTATTGGCATGTGCATATCTTCCGGAACATTGGCTTAAACCCCCACGTATACCGCGTTCGATAAATATGACCATATCGACGTCGGTGAGCAATTCGAATGTAATTTTGGTATGCTTTAGCATTGCATCCCACGTGAAACCTGGTAGAGTATAATAATGCGCCGAATCTAGTCCATAACTCTTGATACAACTTTCGCGAAAATTTTCAAAAATGTCTGCCAATAACAAGACATCAGTTTTCAAATACAAGTCGCTGTATTCGCCCAAGGTTCTAATCCCGAAACGCTGCCAGATAGTCTCAGCGTGCGCGTAATCGCTCTCGGATACAGTCTCGCCCGTTAACGAACTGTAGAATGACTCGCGCGGCGGTAAGCATGGATCCTGCAGCTTGTCCGCGCAATCAAGGTATTCGTACGGAAAGACACCTTTTCGCGTCAATAAATTGAAATCCTCGGTGGATAATGTTTCAAATTTGGATCGTAAAATTTTTAATTGATCTGTGCTAAGGAAAGATGCTAATTTGTCGAGACTGGTATTGAGAAATTTGTACGAATCGATGAATCGTAATTTAATATTATTTCGCGAGTCTGATTCAGCCGTATCTTCGACATTTTTTGTGAATGAAATATATTTTTCTTTAGTTATGGGCAATACATCAACGTGACCCTCGAAAGCGGTAGCTATTTCCTCGATAATGAAATGCGAATCGTAGCCGGATAAATTATGGAAAACTACGGGGATGTAAAACGCGTTTTTATAATTTAAATTGCACTCCGAATGTGCCGGGCCTCTAAACCGTCCGGAAAGATGGCAATGATCGCGAACTCGTACATCGTCAGCCTTGAATGGTTCTTCGCAAATATGGCAGTGTGTTGCATCGCGAAATGTCGTCAACTGTTCCAGAGTTAAATCCAGCATGGGAACATTACTGGTCAAGAAAGGTTTGGCGAAATTTGCAAATTTTTTCAGTTCGTATACGAACCATGAAACACAATCCGCGTCGCGGTAACATCGATACGTCGATAGCGATGTATCGTAGGAACAATGCATATAATATGCAATACTATGCACTTTATGGTGCTGATACGCGTGTAACTTATTATCTAAATCACCCACTCGATTGTCCTCGGTTTTTTCAATGATGCACTCCAGATCTGCATACACCACGAAGGGGAGCCGCTCCTTCCTGCAGTGGTTCTCGAAGCTGAGGAAATTTTTTCCTTCGCTGGGCAGCAGGATGGCGCAGTCATTCATCTTCCCGCAGTCCAGCGAATGGTTCTCCAGCTTCTCGGCAGATCCGAAGTAATGCATACACCTGTAAACACAAAATTTGTTTATTTAATTGTTTCGCGAGACATTTCAATATTTCACAAGTATTCTATACGTACCGATCACAGATGAATTTCTTTTCCTTGTGTCTGCTCAGCTGCATGCCCACCAGTCGGGATAAGTTCTTGATCAGTACAAAGTGCCCTACATCACCGTGTTCTTGATTCGGCGTGTAAAGCAAGTTGACGTGCTGATCCCTCTTTTGGCTGGTGAGGCGCAGCGGAAAGACCGTCGACCCATTCTCCTCGTCGAAGGTGTATACGTTGACGGAGACGCTGTTCTGCCGCTCAAACTTCCCTATTTGCTCCAGGGACATTGGGAACTCAATGCCCTGGAGATTTAGCATGGAAGCATAAGGCGGGTACGAACTTGGGCGATCGGGATGTCTTTCCGCAGGATGGAGAGCGGCGACCACTGCCCACGCGAAACACGCATTGTCCTGGGATTGCACGCTAATTGTGGCTTTCCTCAAAGACAATACTCGCGGCAACTTGACGTAACATCCCGCGCGCAGCGGATTGTACTTGTTGACATTGACGGTTAGATTCATGATTCTCGTCAATGCCCATCCACTGTCGCGTTCCTGGAACTCTTCCAGCGATGCCAGGGTGGGTTCGATGACGCATCGTTGGTACCACTCCTGCAGATCGGATGTGTGGAAGAGTTCGCAGTTTCGGGTGTTGATGCTTTTACAAGCATGCTTGTCACCCGCCACAAATTCGCCGTTGAACACAGTGTTCACTTTGAGGTTTCGATGTTTCCTCAAAGCGTCCCGCACATGCTCCAGCACGATGGTCCCTGCATCTTGGAGGAAGTTGCGCGGCTCGATGTAGTTCGAATTTAGCACGGCACCAGTTAATACGCGGCTATCGAACGCAGTGTCTATTTCGCGCCACAAAAGTCCCGTACTCGAATGACCGGCACCTTCGCGCACGAAACGTCCGCGCAACGAATATTTCAGTCCTTCGAGCCTCGCGATTCGAGCAATCAGCGATTGCTGAACACCGATCGATAATCGTGGGCGTTTCACGCGACTTTGTTCTTCCAACGATTCGATGCACTCGTTGCACCGTTCTTCCCACGCGAGGTACTCTTCCCGAGAAATCAATCGCGTGGATTGATCCAACAATTGGCGTTCTACTTGCGCGAATTTTTCCATGATCGTAAATGGAACGAAAATGTAATGTGACTTTTTCCACGCAATACGTTGCAACGATTTAAGGCTTTCTACAGTTTAGAGCATATATTTATATCCTCATCATGATTTGATATCTCTGTCTAACTCTTTTAGCGCACCCCCTCCATCGAATGTATTAGTTTCTGCTAATACTGTATAATTCATTCTTTTTGGCGTGCCACTCCCCAATGCATTAGTTTCTGCTGATACAGCATAATTCTTTCTACGATTCACGCGTATGAGGAATTAGCGGGCATGATCATCCGACATAGTTTCTGCTGATTCTGCATAATTCTAACATTCGACGTTCCCAGAAATATTATATTACGTTCAGCACGTGTCGAGACTTTTATCCTTGAGGATGGGACTCAAGTTACATGCTGCGACGTTAAGATTTCAGCACATTATGGAAAAATTGGTAGCTTTATAATAAAATGTGGTGGCGGGGGAAGCAATTGCACCTCTATTTAAGCCAATCTCTCGGATGTCATTCAATCAATCGCTCAATAGTCTCAGTGCCTTTCAACGGAACAAATTGTGCTCTGAAAGCAAAATGTGCAGTACCGGTGCCGAAGGAAACGTTGAACGCATAAATTATTACGTTCCGATCGTGCGAGATGATGGCGTGGCTCAATGCGGGGAGGATACAGTTGTTTGGTAAGGGTTAATTTTCACATCTTAAAATTTTTATGTTTATTCCTAATACGCGCGAGCAATTTCATAGCTTTGATCGTTCTCTTAGCCCGCACCGAACATCGCGTATCATGGTCAGAAGATACGCATTAACATCCACGGGCAGCAAATACTTGGAAATTGGGATCAGAGTACGACCTACGATTGATGTAGAAATGGTTCTCGGCGACAATCGTGGGATGTTTCTCACGTTATCATGGGATACATGGGGTTCGCTATGCGGCAGTCGTACAACCATTGAAGAACGTGCACGATTACCTGAATCACCTTCGATGCAAATGGATCAATTAACTTTGGATTTTTGTGAAATCTATAATTCCCCGATTGTAAGGATGGCACTGCATAATAAGTCGCTGTATTTCAAACCGAATACGGTAACATTTTTATTAAATCTTGAACCATGTATAGACTATGTGTATGCGCGGCTGTATCAAAATGTAAGAGATGTGCAGACGAAATTTGAAACTTTTGTTAAAGTGCTACAGCAAAGCGGTATTACCTGTGAAACATTAGATGTGTGTCGTGCTGCTAAAATCATACGTGAAAGCGAACATTACTGTGAGGATTATTATGTAGATTGCGAACTGGTAGCATGCGCCATCAACGATATTCTAGCTGATGCTCGTAGGAAAAAATGTTAAAATTATATTCTTTTAATTTTAAATAAATTTCTTAAACACATATTATTTGTCAATTTCATTTACTCGTCTTCCTCCTCGCCACCTAATTTTAAGATTCGGCGTTTCTGCTAACGTTGCATTATTCTATGATTCGGCGTTCCCAGAAATATTATATTACGTTCAGCACGTGTCGAGACTTTTATCCTCGGGGACTCAAATTACATATGCTGCGACGTTAAGATTTCAGCACATTATGGAAAAATTGGTAGCTTTATAATAAAATGTGGTGGCGGGGGAAGCAATTGCACCTCTATTTAGGCCAGTTTCTCGGATACCATTCAATCAATCGCTCAATAGTCGCATACACAGTCGAACTGGGACAGTTTTTGAAACACTTTTTCATTTTTGTTTATGTTAAGTGAAATTGCTTTGAAGATTGCTATGGAAGGAGAACAATCGATTAATACCGTAAGTTTCCATTACCATATTTTTAGTGAATCGTTGTGTTGGGAGAGTTCGCAACTTTTGAGAGTTGTATGGAAATATTCGGTTTCAGATTATGTCTATACCCGTGGATTTGTATCGGGAAGTTGCTGCCAGTCGCGCATCCCATCCCAAAATATATGTAACGTGTCTGGATGTCGCTGTGCAATGCGAAGAAATTCGAGGTGATGAATTTCACAAGGCAGAAGATCTTTACGATGAGGATGAGGATGAGGATGATGATGAGGATGTTTATTTGAAGGTGTTCTACAATGGTGACTGTGAAAACAACTATTTACCGCGTAGTGAATACGGGTGTATGTATTTTTGGCTAGATGTGCATAGGCGAACTTCATTCATCATTGGTGAAGATGATCCGGATGATGTGGCTCCGTCGAGCTGGGAGAAGGCCCCACAATCTGTTGTATGGCGGAAATGTACCAATGCGGGACAAATCGACGACATCGCAATTAATAACAATGCAATATCGGGGATTGAAGTTCGTGACAATGCAGTTCAGGTTAACGAGTCTGATTTTAATACGAGTACGCCATCGCAAGTTGATATATTTTTTATTGATGATGATTTATTTACTGAAATCACCGACAATGCATTCTTTACGAACGATATTGATGATGCTATATTCAACGATGATGTTGACCAGTGGGATTGATAACTCCGTCCCAATCATCATCGTCGCCATCACCATCGCCGCCTCCAGTGGTATGTAATACTACTTTACACTGATTTATGCATTTTTGATGTGTGAGTATTATATCAACGTTTGTATCTGTGTGCAGGTGATTCATGGAAATGTGTGGTACCCGCCACCGACGCCGCCGCCATCGCCCCCATCGCCACCGTGTCCATAATTTTTTCAATTTTTTTTATTTTTTATGTATTTTTTTTTATTCTTAAACATATTTTTATTGTAACAATATATATATTCTTAAACATATTTCATTGTTTTCATTTCATTTACCCTCCTTCTCCTCGCCACCTAATTTTAAGATTCCGCGTTTCAATAAACAGTTTCCTTACAATTAGAAATTAAAGAATTAGTGAAATTTAATCGACACGCTGCCGTCAGAATCTCCGCGGACTAACGTGCCGGCGAACATTTCCCCAACGATTACAACCCGCCGTTTAAATCACGCGCAGATTGTTTAGCTTTAAAATAATACTGTCTCTTTCCCTCCTCCAAATACATGGTTTGTAAAAAAATTATTATTTCTCTGTGTTGGGGGGGTACAATATTAGGGGAAAAAAATTTCTGAGGGCGGGTTATGTCTGAAAAAGACTTTTTTCGGAGGTCATTCCTCCTCTGAAAAATTTCCGACGGTGGGTCCGGTCTGGAGAGGTCTCCGCGGCCGCTCGGCCCGGAGTGATCCCCTCCACGATCGCGGCTTCCCCCACTCCGCGGCTCGTGCGCGCGCAACCGTCCTTCCACTCCCCGCAGGCCCCGCGTCCATGTTTCCCTCCGCCGCGCTCCCCCGCGCGCCCTCACTTCCCCCCGCCCCCGCGCTCCCCTCAGAGGACCTGGGTTAGAATCCCCTTAGCCTTACTACTCTATTGCGTCGCATATTTCGTAAATACTATAGGTTAAGGTGCATACCGCGCACACCCAACATACCTGACATTCTTGTAGATCATATAAATACGAGGGCCCGAGAGACCGGAGTCCTCATTCTACGGACACTCTTCTACAGAACTCAGTGAAACACAGTGCTAAGAAGTGTTACTAAATCAGTGACCAACAATAACCGTTCATCAATCATTGTAAGATATTATAATTACCATTATTATCACCCTGATTCATATTTCTTTGTATTAGTAACGCTTATTGCATTTCATATTTCTTTGTATTAATAACGCTTATTGCATTTCATATTTCTTTGTATGTATGTATCTTTATTATTGTTCCCCTAGGGGTTACAATCTCCCAATCCAAACCTCCTCCATACAACCTCTCCTTAAATCTAACTTATTCTACTTAACCTATCTTAACCTACTGCTTAAAATTACCGCCCTCTCGCTCGCCCTCTCTCCCCTCCTCCAATGCACGCACGCACGCTCCCCCTCCCCCGCTTCTCGGACCTCCGCTTCCGCACACTTCCCTTTCCACTCTCAATCCTCCATTCATCCCTACCCCCCCCCTCCCCCACACACCTCTCTCCTTTCCTCCAATCTCTTCATCCACACCTCCCCCTACCCGTCATCTCCCAACACATCTACCACCGCACTTCCCCCCCCCTCTCCACCCCCAACCTTTTTTTTTGTCCTGCAGGAAATCCCCACGGATACCCCCGGCCCGAGGGTTATGTGGGACTCGAACCCACTAAAACTTCCAGGGTGGTCAGCCTCAGGGGCGGAGTTGCGCGCCTGAGGGGAAGGACTTATGCGAGAGCAAACTAGCGATTCGTTTGCTTGCCCCCCCCCCCCTCCTGCGCTTTGAGTGCAACTCCGCCCACCACAACCCCGACGTGACTCATCGGGATCTTCCCTGGGGGCCACCCCCAACCTGTACAAACCTCCCACACATGCTCCCAAGATTCCTCTCCCTGCCCACACACTCTTCACCTCCTTTTCTCTTCCTCCTCCCAATATCTCCCCTCCCTCATCTCATTCCCCAGTCTGAATCTTGCAACCCTCCTCCATCTCTCCTCCCCCATCCTTTCTTTAGATATCCCGGTACCCCCACTCCCTTCACCCTCCCATACCATTTATTATATTTCCCCTCCCCTATCCTCCTCCACCTCTCCTCCTCATGGGCCCTTCTTTCCCTCCCCACCAACTCCTCCCCCCTTAATTCCCCCTATCCCTCGCCCTTTCCACCTCCTCCATCGTCCACCCCTTGTCTTTAAAATATTACTCTCTTCCTCCCACCCCTGTAGCACCCTTCCCCTCCTCATCCTCCTCTTCATTTCCTCCCAACACTCTCTCGCCAACTCTGTTGAGATTATAGTTCCTGAAGCATTTTCGTTCTTTCTTTTCGTTTTTCTCCGTCACGCCTCTTATTGCTAATGGAAGCGAGCACTGATCTATCTGCACCGAACGCAGTGTCGATATTTTGTTTTTCCGATATTACCAACTGATCGCAATCAGTCGCAGGTGTTCGCGTGTGCGCGCCACAAGCGCCGTGGCGTCTTCCTTCATGTTTAGTTTTGTTTCGGTCGTTAGTCCTTCGAACAAGTGCGACCCAAGCATATACATAATTAAAACTTCCTTACGCCAAGTTCAGTGTGTGTACATTTATTTCGACATCCTCGGATCCGCTCCCAAACCTCGCTTAAAATTCAACAGGTTATGGGCCCAGAACGCCGCGATACCGCGTAAATATTCCGAGGATCAGTATAACGAATCCTATCTGAACGAAACGTTCATCGATAGAGATTAGCACGTGCCAAAACGTGACGAAACAAAGAAACGAAGCAACAAGAAATCGAGTGCTTCTACTGTCACAAGAAGGGACACTTCATTAGAGACTGCCGAAAGAGACTTAGTGCCAATAAAAACCTAAGGCGACAAATCTGAAAGCATAGACACACTTATTGCCTGCACCAATGACGAGAAACTATCGCCGCAGAAGAGTCAACCGAGTTTGTCCATCTCCTGTGCGTTCTCCTACCAAGACAAAGTGCGTCTCCTAAATCGCGACGCGAAGGACATGTGGTTCGCGGATAGTGGTGCTTCCAAGCACATCACGTTCAGACGCGAATGGTATTCAACCTTCAATCCGACAACAGACGAAAAGATCTGTTTGGGGGACGACGGTGTTTGTGAAATCATGGGATCCGGTACGATCCGCGTGTCAAAGCTAGTCAACAATAAGTGGCACAATACAAACCTTGAAAACGTCTTATAAGTTCCGAGTTTCAAAAAAAACCTTTTCTCGATCGGACAGTGCACCGACAAGAAGTTTCGCGTCGTTATCTGCGGAGAATTCATAGGGATATACCGCGACGACCAATTGGTCGTCCAGGGCGTGAAACAACAAAACAAAATCTACCCGCTTTTCCTTCAACCGGTAATAGGCGAAACAGCGAACGTGGCCATCTACGAGAATCTTAAAACATGGCACCTCCGTTTAGGTCACCTTAACAAAGCGTCGTTAAGGGAAATGACTAAGAAGAAGCTCGTCACAGCAATCAATTTCACCGACGTCAACGACTTCTGTGACGACTGCCAGTTCGGGAAGATGCACAAGCTTCCGTTCAAAAAGGATGCACCGAGAGGAAGACCGCAACCGGGAGAGTTTATCCATAGCGACGTCTCCGGACCGATGTCAACACAGTCCGTCGGCGGGGCAAAATTCTTCGTGACATTCAAGGACGACTATTCGAGATTCCGTCACGCATACTTCATGCGCCACAAGTCGGACGTCTACGAGTGCTTCAAAAGGTACGAGCAAATGATCCGAAATGAATTCAACAGTCCAACGAAAAGGGCCGACAATGGGAAGGAATACGTCAATAAAGAAATGAAGGAATACCTGGCGAAAATGGGTATTCAGCTAGAGCCGACGGCACCCTACACGCCGGAGCAGAACGGGCGATCCGAGAGGGACAATCGGACGATAGTCGAGTCCGCCAAGACGATGCTGCACTCCAAGGACTTACCCCGCTACCTCTGGGCCGAAGCTGTGAACACAGCCATATACCTCCTGAATCGAATGGCCACATTTCAAGTGAAGGACGCGACTCCATATGAGATATGGACCGGCAAGAAACCAGATCTGTCTCATGTAAAAAATTTTGGAAGCGAGGCATTCGAGCACGTCTCCAAGATCCTTCGAACGAAGCTGGACCCGAAGGCGAAGAAGTCAATCCTCGTAGGCTACGAAGGAGAATCCTCTAATTATAGGCTATTCCATCCGGACTCACGAAAAATCTCGGTAAGCAGACATGTAATAATAAATTAGCGTGTCGCAGAGAACCCGGGCGAACACTGGGCCAGACACAGCCGACCTCCACAACTGCACCAGAGTGGATCCAGCTCACGCGACGCGAGAGTGCGTCCAAGATGCAGCCGGTCCATCTAGCACCTCCATCGGCGCCCAGGACATCGATGCAGATCACATCGACGCCGGCGCTCCGGACAATTCGGACGAGACAGTACGCAGCCCCGTGACCGTCGGACGCTTCGCGCCCCGGACAGGTACGAGGCAAACTACGCCGAATTCTCAGAACAGACAACCTACGCAGAGGCGATCACCGGAAAGGACACTGAACAATGGAAGGAGGCCATCGCAGACGAGCTGTCAGCCCTAGAACGGAACGGGACCTGGAAGATGGCACCGCTCCCGGCCAACCGGCGTGCGATCGAATCCAAATGGACGTTCAAAGTTAAGCGGGCGCCGTCAGGTGAAGTGGTAAGATTTAAAGCGCGTCTAGTTGCAAAGGGCTTCTTTCAGAAAGCCGGAATTGATTATAATGAGACTTTTTCACCAGTCGTGCGATTCGACTCCGTGCGCGTTCTTCTCGCGATTGCCGCCGTAAGGGACCTCGAGATCCGGCAGTTTGATGTAAAGACAGCATTCCTCAACGGGGAGCTAACCGAGGAGATTTATATGAAAATCCCCGAGGGGGTACGGGCTAGTAATAAAACCTCGGTTTGCAAATTAGTAAAGTCACTGTACGGACTCAAGCAATCATCGCGATGTTGCAACCTAAAATTCGAAGCGTTCCTCAAGCGTTTCAGCTTCAAACAATCACACGCGGATAAATGTATATACGTCGGAAATTTCTGCGATTGTGAAGTGTATCTCGCGCTATACGTAGATGACAGATTAATTTTAGCAAAGCCCGAAGAGACCCTTGATGCAGTCGTCAAGGTCCTTCAAAGTTCATTTGAGATAACTCTCGGCGACTCAGACATATTCGCTGGCTTACAAATTTCGAGAGATCGGGGAGAAGAACCTTGATGATACATCAGGAGTCATATATAAAGAGAATCCTGTCTCGTTTCGGCATGACCGACGCGAATCCAGTTAGTATACCAGCCGATCCGCATGCCCCACTCGAATCGGCCGTCGAAGACGACCCGGCCATGAAAGAAGTCCCCTACAGGGAGGCAGTGGGGTCGTTAATGTTTCTGGCAACCGTGAGCCGCCCTGATATCGCGTTCGCGGTTAACTGCGTCACCAGATATTTAAACAACCACAACCAAAGCCACTGGGCAGCCGTGAAACGAATACTTCGCTATTTGAATTTTACCCCGAACGGCGGGATAATGAACTCAAGTAGTGGGAGCGATCTGGAGCTCAAGGGATATTCCGATTCCGACTACGCGGGCGACCTCGATACGCGAAGATCGACCACCGGTTATATTTTTCATTTACCCAACGGACCGGTCACATGGTGCTCACAAAGGCAGAAAATGGTAACTTCGAGCACCACCGAGGCGGAATACGTGGCCACCTGCCACGCGGCAAAAGAAGCTATATGGCTTAGGAGCCTGTTGCGCGAAATCGGATGTGGAAGTGAAAGTCCAAATATGATCCGCGTAGACAACCAGAGCGCGATTCGTCTGGTTAAGAATCCTGAGTTCCATAAGAGGATCAAGCACATCGACATCCGATTCCACTTCATTCGCGAGACATGCGAAGACGGCGAGATTAATGTCGACTACGTCCCAACACAGACCCAGATCGCGGACATGTTCACTAAGGCGCTACCCAAAGATCGTTTTGGATTCTTGAGCGACTCTATTGGCCTTACGAGGCATGACTGAACACTCAAAGAGTGGGAGTGTTGAGATTATAATTCTTGAAGCATTTTCTTTCTTTCTTTTCGTTTTTCTCAGTCACGCCTCTTATTGCTAATGGAAGCGAGCACCGATCTATCTGCACCGAACGCAGTGTCGATATTTTGTTTTCCCGATATTACCGACTGATCGCAATCAGTCGCAGGTGTTCGCGTGCGCGCCACAAGCGCCGTGGCGTCTTCCTTCATGTTTAGTTTTGTTTCGGTCGTTAGTCCTTCGAGCAAGTGCGACCCAAGCATATACATAATTAAAACTTCTTTACGCCAAGTTCAGTGTGTGTACATTTATTTCGACATCCTCGGATCCGCTCCCAAACCTCGCTTAAAATTCAACAAACTCTCGCCCCTTCCCCTCTTCCAGCTTCCTCTCGTACCCCCATGCCCGTATCCCCGCCCCTCCTTTTACCATTCCCCTCTGCAACTCCTCCCTTACCAAGTACCCCGGGGTATTCCAATCCACCCCCAACACCCACTTCATATACCTTTCTTGCAGCCCCTCGACCTTTTCCCTACATTTCCACCCCCACACCTCCACCCCGTAGCTAACCACCGCCCACACCAGCTTGTCAAAGAGTCACAATCTTCTTCCCCAGTCCTTCCCACACTTCCTTTTTCCTATCCCCCACACCTGCCCCATCACCGCCGCCCCCTTTCTTACCCTCTCCTTCACATGTTCTTCCTGCCCCCCATTTCCCATCATTGTGTATCCTAGGTATCTGAAGCTATGCACCTCCTCCACCTCCTTTCCCTTCCATCTCCAAACCACCTTCTCCCACCTGCCCTCTCCCCTTCTACACCTCATCACCTTTGTTTTTCCTACGTTGACCTGTAACCCCTTCCCGTCCACATACTTTCCTAGTTTACCCATCTGTCCCTTCATCCCTTCCACATCCTCCGCCAGCACCACCACATCATCCGCGTAGGCCAGTGTGTATATCCTCCTCTCCCCCAGCTTCACTCCCCCCCCCCATCCTCCCCTTCCCAACTCTTCATCCATATCCGCGATCAGGAGGGTGAACAGGATTGGGCTCAGCGGACACCCCTGTCTCACCCCCCTGGCGGTCCAGAACCTCCCCCCTCCTCTTATCCCACCCTAACCCTTCCTATCGTTCCCCTAAGCGCCTCCTCACACCTTACCACCAACCCTTCCCTCACCCCCTGCCTCTTATAGCCTTTATTAAAACCTCCCTGTCCACCGAGTCGAAGGCTGCCTTCATATCCACAAACAGCACTACCAGTTTCCTTTCTTTCCTTCCTATTTGTCTGTTTATTAGGTAATTTAGGGTGTAGATGTGGTCAACACATCCTACCCCCCTCCTAAACCCCGCCTGACTCGGTGGCAGCAACTTCTTTTCATCCACCTCGACTCTCGATCTCTGCGCCAGCACCGACGCATATATCTTATATGCTGTCTGAGTCAGAGTAACCCCTCTATATTCCTCTACCTTTTCCCCCGCTCATTTCTTCACCACAGGCACCACTACCCCTTCCTTCCAACCCCTCCGGCCACCCCTCTCGCCTCCATACCCTGTTGCATATCGCCCACAGCCACTTTTCCCCCCCGTATTTCCACACCTCATTTTGTATCCCATCCCCTCCCCCCGCCTTCCCGTCCTTTAAGCTCCTCACCACTCTTCCTAATGGGAATGTATCGCAAACGAAACTCAGCCGAGGTGGCGCTCTGATCGGAGTGCCCAAGATGGCGTCTGAGCATGCGCGTGATGACGCCGTGACGTCAAACCAAACAACGCCAAGATGAGTTTGGCTTAATAAACACTATAAACGAATCGACGCAAGCGCAAAGCCAAGCTCATCTTGGCGTTGATTGATTTGACTTCCCGGCATCATCACGCGCATGCTCAGACGCCATCTTGGGCACTCGGATCAGAGCGCCATATCGACCGAGTTTCGTTTGCGATACATTCCCATTCGTCCTTCCCCATATCCCTCTCTTCGTCCCTCCCCTCGCCCTCCCTCCATCCCACTTCACCCTCCACTCCACCCCTCCCATTCCTCCATCTTTATTCTCTCGTTTACCATACTTCTCCCCCCCCCTCTCTCTCTCTATTCACCACCTTCCATACCTGTGCTTCCGTCCTCACCCCCTCCAGTTCCTTTTCCCAGCGCTCCATCTCCTTCTTTCTCTTTTCCTCACACATCCTTCCACACCCCTTTTTCCTCTCCCTGTACACCGTCCCATCCCCCCTCCCTTCTCCACTTTCTCAGTTCCCTTCTCACCTTACTCTTCTCCTCCCTACATTCCTCATCCATATTTCTTTGTATTAATAACGCTTATTGCATATCATATTATATTATTTTCTTATTCCTTTGTATTAATAACGCTTATTGCATATCATATTATATTATTTTCATATTCCTTTGTATTAATAACGCTTATTGCATATCATATTATATTATTTTCATATTATTTTGTTATATTAATGTTTATTGCATTTCATAAATCGTCATTGGCTTATTCTCATGTATTTGATGTTCATATTCTTATATTGTGATTAATTACCATTTATATAAATGTCATGTGCTAATGCTCAACGTCGCGGGGGCCAAGACGCGCGGCGGGAGAAAGGAGGCGTTGCCTCTGAAAATCCAATTACCAAATCAAAACAAACATAAGGTGCTCTAACGGGTGTCCCCGTGGTGCGCGTTTACTTTTAAATCTTCCCTGGTCGATTAGAGTGTTGGATTTAAGATTCGCACCTGACCTCCACCAATCCTCAGAGTGCTGGATGTGAGATTCGCGCCTGACCTCCACCAATCCTCAGAGTGCTGGATTTAAGATTCGCGCCTGACCTCCATCAACCCTCAGTGCGTAGAATCTCAGATTCTCGCCTGCCTTTTACCCCACATAGTCATCGTCCCAAAGACCTCCACCCGGGACGTGACAGTATTACGAATATCTTTCACAAAAATTCAAAACTATTAAGGGAGATGCATTTTCAGCGTACTTTCTTCACTAATGTGACTTGCTCTACATTGCTAGCAGTACGCCTTAATTTTTTTAATTCTTAATGATACGCTAATTTGACAAATTTTGTCGATTTACCTCATTTGACAAATTTTCAGAAACTTGTGTGAAACAAGATGCGTCCTCTGTCTATCTAACCATCTCCGGACAACCTTCAAGCCTGTGCATCCACTTCATTTCTATCGTACAGACCTGTGCGTCCCCTTCGTTTCTATCTAAGCCCCTGCGTCTCCTTCATTTCTATAAGCTTTACATAAAAACTCTAATGTAAAAATTGTTTGCTGATATAAAAAGAATATATTATTTTGTAGAAACTTGTGCGAAAGAAGATGCTTCTCTGCCGAACCTTCTTCGGACAACTTTCAAGTCTGTGCGTCCCCTCTGTTTCTATAAGCTCTACATAAATAGTCTATTAAAAAATTTTGGCGATATACCTTGTTAATTGAGACAATAATTCAGTGTCCTATGTGGTGTAAAAACTCGTGACATTTCAAAGAATTTTGACTACTTTCTTTATTGGAAACATGGTAGTTATGATGATTGTTTGACAGTAGCCAGGTTACGTTTACCTCCACAGATGTGTTCTCTATCTAGCTATCACGTGACAACAATTTGTTACGCGATTAGCCGAAAGTGCCGGAACCTTAATCCCATGAACGACGTGCATACTGGAGACATTTCCTCTCCCTTTCATGTTCCCCTCTTGCCCACACTTGACGACGGAGGAAATATCTTAACATAAAATTCGGCAAATTGCAACTTTACATCGAAATATCTCAGCTCCTATAGCATGTAGGAACAAAACGAAGACACTTTTCTGATGTAAATCAAACCCAAGCTATCCATTAAGACCGTTCAAAATCTGATCGTAACAGCCGTTATTGAGATTCGATAATCTCAGGGTTCTTGATATTGGATCGAGGCGTAATATAGACACTGTGTGTGACTCGCGCTGCGCATATACCTATATATACTTGGCGCTAGACACTACCGTGTCTCTTGATAACGGTATATATTAGGGTGGCTCTAACTTTCGACTTTTGAATTTTCCTCGTGGCTCCGCCCAGAATGGTTCAAAATAATTAAAAAAAAATCCCTGTAAAGTTAGAGCTCAATCGGATAACGGGAAAGGGTGCCCCAGGGCCCTTAAATATTTAAATCGTTTTAACAGCTCGCGAAGTCGACTTTATATAACATCTTCCAAGTTATTAATTAAATAAAAAATATGTCAAACAAAATTTGTAGATCCGGACAAGGAGTATCTTTTTTGTTCTATCACTTTTTCTCGTGCGACACACGGTATTCGAACAAAATCCGAAAAACCAAAAAAAAAACTTTTTTATTTTTCCAATTTTGAAAGTTTAAATACTTCTAGAACACTTTTTATTTATGAATGTGAACAAAAAAATGGAATTTTTATTTTCGAGGACTATTTTTTAAACATTTAAGAGGAGGGCATTTACCGAAATATGCAAATATGCAGATAATTTTGCGAATTTCGGTCCCAAATTTTCAGGAAACATTCATGACATATCAAACACTGAAAATAAGTGAAAAAAAATTTTTTTTTGCGTATTTCGGTAAATGCCCTCCTCTTAAACGTTTTAAAAATAATCCTCGAAAATAAAAATTCCATTTTTTTGTTCACCTTCATAAATAAAAAGTGTTCTAGAAGTATTTAAACTTTCAAAATTGGAAAAATAAAAAAGTTTTTTTTTTAGTTTTTCGGATTTTTTTCGAAAACCGTTTAGCGCACGAGAAAAAGTAATAGAACAAAAAAGATACTCCTTGTCCGGATCTACAAATTTTGTTTGACATATTTTTTTATTTAATTAATAACTTGGAAGATGTTATATAAAGTCGACTTCGCGAGCTGTTGAAACGATTTAAATGTTTAAGGGCCCAGGGACACCCTTTCCCCTTATCCGATTGATCTACAACTTTACAGGGATTTTTTTTTAATTATTTGGAACCATTCTGGGGCGTGCCCCGAAGAAAGTCTTGAAAATAAATTTTACCAAGTGTAAGTTAGAGCCACCCTAGTATATATATATTATCTGTGACGGACGAAACTATATTGAATTGTGTGCAGAATCATAGAAGTACAAAGCCAATGTATGTTTCTTTTTCTCATAGATAATTTTTTTCCCCCAGGGGGATTCAAACCGGCGACCTGTAGCGTCGTACGCGAACAGTTTACCGCCGCAGCTACAACCACTGATAGATAAGACTCCTATTTATTGCAATTTGCCGAATTTCACGTTCTTAAGATTAAGCATCGTCATCGTCATCGTCATCGTCCTATACTTCTAGGCAAGAGGGGAATATGAAAGGGTGAGGAAATGTGGTTACCAGGCACGTCGTTTATTGGATCATTGGATGCGGGTTTCGGCCAATCGCGTAACAAATTGTTACCACCAAAATTTTTTAATAGACTATTTATGTAGAGCTTATGGAAACGAAGAGGACGCACAGACTTGGAAGTTGTCCGGAGAAGGTGTGAGAAAGAAGCATCTTCTTTCCCACAAGTTACTACAAAATAATATATTGTTTTTATACCAGCAAACTATTTTTACATTTACTTAGATAGACGGAGAAGCATCTTGTGTCGTACAAGTTTCTGGAAATTTGTTAAATAAGGTAAATCGACAAATTTTTCATATTAGCGTAGCATTAAGAATTAAGGAAATTATGGCGTACTGCTTGTAATGTAATGTAAGTCACATTAGTGAAGAAAGTACGCTGAAAATGCATCTCCCTCGATATTTTCCAATCATTTATGAAAGATATTCGTAATACAGTATTGTCACTCTGAGGGCTCGATTCGGTGGACCCGTTGTAGGCTTTTCGCTATTGCCACCACTTCTGTCTCACTCTTGTCCAGCGAAGGCGAGAGCCATTGAAAGCGAGCGAGGACGGTACGAGACAGACGACGCATGGATGTTTTGTCTCACTCCGTCTTTTGAGTGCCGTGACACTCCATCCTTTGCGTGCGTGACGGGTGTGCGCGATGGTCGCAAGCGCTTACGGTCAGAACGGGAACCGCATCGCAAAATCTTGACGCAGGCCCGGCTTAAGTCTTTTGTGCGCCCTAGGCGAACTTGTCAAATTGCGCCCTTTATTATAATACATTTATTTGAGATTATTTACGACTTTACTCTGCAAATTTAGGCAACTACTAGGGCGTAAGGTTGACAAGAAGTGCAAAATGGTCTTTTCGTTGCTGGTATTGTTAAAAATAAATTTTTAAATCAAGTACTACAAATTGTACTACAACGGTTTTAAACTACGAGTAAAAATTAAGAGTGAGGATATGAAGAAGCTCAGTTAAATGTATTATAATAAATGGCGGAATTTGCTAAGCTCGCCTAGGGCGCAAAAAAGACTCGTGCCGTGCCTGGCTATCTGACCGTCGCGCGCATGCGTTGAGCAGGCACGATTCCCTCTGAGCGCTCGTGCCGTCGCGCATACCCACCGCGCATGCAAAGCGTTCCCTCTCGCTCCCCCCTTCGGCCAGAAAGAAGCGAGAAAAGAACACTCGGAATTAGGACTCTCGGCACGATGTGGGCTCAACGCCGGTCCCGATCAGCGAGCCCTTAGAGAGAAAATACTGTATTTTATAAAAATCCACAGTAGTTCCCACGCTATTCATTAATTTTATTAGTTTCCCATTATCCATCCAATTTTATTCCAACACCAATAAATTGTGCGTTAAAAATATTGGAGCTCTTCGTTCATTTTTTGATAAATTACCATTAGCATTTAAATTTCATCAACAAGACTTTCTGCCATACGCTCTCACCTCCTTCGGATGCATTATGTAGTCTCTACACTTACTATAGGAAAAGTCCACCCTTTTTCTAAAAGTTCTGAATTATGTTGTAGGGACATTCCACGCGAAATCGGACACTTTTCGGAGTAACATTTCGGATGTTGCTGAAATTTGAATATATTGTAGTCTTTAGTGATATTTAAACGTACCTCAAAGGATTTTTCAAAATTTTTAAAAATGTCGATTTTACAGCTGTTTGAAGGTAAGTGCTAACTTTTTTCCGTAAATTATAGCTATGGCATTAGTAAACGGATGGAGATGAGCTTTACGGTGCTTATAGAGAAGACATTGAAGTTTTAAGAAAAAATTATTTTAGTTTAAAAAAATAAAAATTTGAACCATTTTTGTGCAATTATTTTAAACAAATGCAGTTTTTTAATATCGGCGCGATTTTAAAAATCTAAAAAAAAAGGAGAATATAGTTCTATCCTTCCCCTTGATGGACTAATTTTCTAAAGTATGGACATTTTAAAATTGGCCCTGTAAAAATTGCCGAAAGTTGACGCTGCGTCAAATCACACCGACTCGGCTGGCTGAGCCGTGCGGTACACGCAGCGGCCAAGTGCTATTCTTATACAGTTTTCCCGAATACGGCAAGTATTTGTAAAAAAACTGAAGAAGGAACACTTTTACTGTTTTTTATACACAACATAGTACGGTAATTCAAATTTTGGTGTTCGCAATATTTTCCTTGAAACGAAGGTGACACTCAGTTGTTAAATGGAATGCTATATATTTGATTATCCAATATGAAAGCGACTGTCAAGACATGTTCAACCATATGGTATAGTATGACCTTCAAGCCTTCACATGGTTAGGAATGAAAGATGAAATATCTACTAGATAAATAGTTCGATATATTTATTTCATTCCTAACCATGTGAAGGCTTGAAGGTCATACTATACCATATGGTTGAACATGTCTTGACAGTCGCTTTCATATTGGATAATCAAATATATAGCATTCCACTTAAAAAACTGAGTGTCACCTTCGTTTCAAGGAAAATATTGCGAACACCAAAATTTGAATTACCGTACTATGTTGTGTATAAAAAACAGTAAAAGTGTTCCTTCTTCAGTTTTTTTACAAATACTTGCCGTATTCGAGAAAACTGTATAAGAATAGCACTTGGCCGCTGCGTGTACCGCATGGCTCAGCCAGTCGAGCCGGTGTGATTTGATGCAGCGTCAACTTTCGGCAATTTTTACAAGGCCAATTTTCAAACGTCCATACTTTAGAAAATTTGTCCATCAAGGGGAAGGATAGAACTATATTCTCCTTTTTTTTTAGATTTTTAAAATCGCGCCCGATATTAAAAAACTGCATTTGTTTAAAATAATTGCACAAAAATGGTTCAAATTTTTATTTTTTTAAACTAAAATAATTTTTTCTTAAAACTTCAATGTCTTCTCTATAAGCACCGTAAAGCTCATCTCCATCCGTTTACTAATTCCATAGCTATAATTTACGGAAAAAAGTTAGCACTTACCTTCAAACAGCTGTAAAATCGACATTTTTAAAAATTTTGAAAAATCCTTTGAGGTACGTTTAAATATCACTAAAGACTACAATATATTCAAATTTCAGCAACATCCGTAATGTTACTCCGAAAAGTGTCCGATTTCGCGTGGAATGTCCCTGTAACTAAAATGTGGATTTTATATATTTACAGATAATCGAAGCATAAGATGATGCAGTGTGATCTACGTCAGAAAAAAATTTATTTTGATATAGTATTATATTAATTAAACTTTAATTAAACTTTTATTCAGACTCGATTCTCTGTGTGCTTCTTGTATGTTTGCTTCATATCTGAAAACTCAAATTTAAACCAATTCCATCAATCCAATTGTCTTGTAGCTTTGCAAGTGTACGCAGTTTGGATGACAATATAATATATTGTTAATTAAAAGATATAACCCCGAGGGAGTGAGAAAATCATCCAGTCATTAACAAACACTACAAAATGGGTGAAATCCCCACAAAATTACCTTTTTCAAAAAAACCTACAAAAAAGAGCGCCAAGTATACAATCCCATAAAAAAGGATCCCATTTAAAAACATTGTCGTAAATTAATACCCATCAAAAAGAATCCCATTTAAAAATATTGTCGTAAATTAATACCACTCAAAAAGAATGACATTTAAAAAAATTGTTGTAAATCAATAGCTTTACAAAACTAATGATATACACTAATTGCGCCAATTATCACAATGACTATTTATACAAAGATTAAATAATATTAAGTAGATATATTTTTATACAAATAAATATTTTAATACAAATAAATAGTTTATTCAAAATACTTGGCGCTGTTCTCTGAAAAAAATGTTAATTGTCTGGGTTTATATTTTTCGCCCCACTGTCCGAAACGTTGCGAGAGGCGGACATAGGAATATTGCTGCAGCGTTGCGTGCAACCTTTTAATTTTGTACTGCAACAATCCTGCAACGAGAGCGTACTGTATGTTTCATTATTTGTCTCACGCACAAATAATTTGTGTTTTACACAGGAACTTTGCCATGATATTTCGTCCGGTCTATAGAATTTATGGATCTGTGTTACAACTGCGGGGTCAGTTCCTCGCCCATTTTCACCAGGAAACGTTGCTTTAGAATCCAGCACCACCATACCTATAGTTTTGGCGAGGGTGGCTACAACGGCCTTACATTTACGTGGACTTGACGGGAGTGCATGGCGAGCGCGGTAAACAGCTTTCCAAAGGGCTTGTTTACTATCAGACGCAGTGGTGTCATCTTCAGAAGAGCTGCTGCTGTTAGATTCGTGCTGTTGGACTCGGCCTGCTCGCTTGCATGCAGCATTGTTTTTTTTACCTCCTTATAATGTACAGGATTCTGCCGAATTGCATTTCTGCGAATCTGACGATGTTTCTTCTCCTTCCGTTTGTCAACTTTAATTAAACCTTGTGCTCTTCGCTTGACCCGATATGCGGCTTGTTTTTGCGCGTTTGTCAAAACCATGTTTAAGATTGATAAGAATGAAATACACTTTAGATTTCTCTGCGCAACGATTTATTTTAATACCTTCGTTACGTCCGTGATTTAGGGAGTTTAGATTTTCGATCCGCTTTTGAGCTAGTCCAGGGACTTTACGCTCTGGGATAGTTGGGAATTCTTTGGGCGTACATCAACGCGATATTTTAGGCTGGTTACCCTTTTATACGTCGATCGATATGAGTATATGGGAGCGTCTGGAATTCCGTCTATTTCTGGTGCGGGGTTGGTATTTCGCTGTGCCCATGGTTCCGCTTTCACAATCTTCTCGAAGGGATGATGCGGCTGATTTGTTACGATTACCGGCCACGCAGGGGCTCCCAATAATTCTGTCGATTTGATTGGTACGTTCTTATAGGCTAAAGCCAGTCTGCGGATCTGGTTTTTCCTCCCAGCTCTGCGGCCTCTGGGCATCACCACCTTTTATTTAGGGTATTGATTTGATTAGATTTTCATTATTACCCGAGATCATGGTTTGCGTCTAATACCCTGTGACACCATGGGCGGCTGTCCTGCTTATAAGTGTCACTTTGGACAGACGCAAAACACGATCGCTCATAGATCATTTTCGATTGGCTAATAACCGATGGATTGAACGCGTGAATCGCTTTTTACAACCGCTGTTTGAAGACACCGTGGGCAGCTGTTCTGCTTATAAGTGTCACCATTGGTGGAAGCAAATTAGGAACATTTTCGAAACATTTAACGATTGGGCAACTGTCCTGCTTGTAAGTATCATCTTCATCCGGCGCAAATCACAATTGGTTTGATCATATTTTCTCGATTAATAAAATCTATCATAAAAAAAGGTGATAATGTCAAGAGTAGGGATAAGGAACACTAAGGTAAAACTTCACTCACTTGTAATAAGTTCACTAACACTTTTATTGTCTCTAGAACGTTTGATTCTAACACTTTATAAGAGTAATTAAACGATTTGAAGAGCACGAATATGATTATTATAATGAGAATATTAATATTATAATGAGCTCTGCGGGTGGTCAATCCCTTTGTATAGGGCAGACGGTCACTCTTTCTCTAGGATTTGTCGCATAACAAATCCTAGGTTGGAGACCCCATCCCATAGCCTCTGCCTGGGATCTTCGAGGAAGAATCTTCCCATCCCTCTTATTTGAGAATTTGTTTACTACTTAGGCACGTTCCTCCATGGCACCCTTTAGGTGTCTTTCTTCGTGATTAATGCGCATTATTTTGCATGAGTCTCAGCAGCGTCGATAGCAAGATTCTTATAGTAATTCATATTTTGATTTATACGTTAATTGTTTACAATACTTTCTGTACGATTTGTTCCGTACAGCTTACTTACTAGAGGTTGAAGTTAAATATAATAAATATATTGTATGGGTATCAACGATCGATTAGAGGGGGAATAAATGGAGGGCAATCTTCTGCCGAGGATCAGGGGCACAGCTCTGTGAAGGTGGTGTCGACTCTACTGGTTGATAGGGGCCTCCGTCCCACTCCGTACCTCCTTCATGCTGGCTGTTCTGCTCACTTCCATCCGTTTATTCTTTGCTCGATCTCTTCTTATCGTAGTTAATCATGGTAATGCCTTATCGGCAATACGTTGTATAATGTTTTTCATACGAGGTGGTTATAATACCTCAGTGTACGAAATAGTAAATATAATATGACTAGCATGCCCCGTGTCGGCTTCGCCCGAATTAGTAACGTGGCTGATTCATGTTTCTTAAAATTAATTGGCATTTTTATTATAATTAACCCGAAAATATAAACATTTGTATTCGGAAACTGGTGGTACTCGAAAGTGACGATACACGATCTGCCCGGCTCTGTTATGGGCATGACTGCTGTTTTCGAAGTGCGAGAAGCGCCCGGCCCGATCGCCACCTAGCGGTCGCGTCACGTAGTATCCACTATCCATCGCAGCCGGCCGCGTCATGAGTTCTTTATGCACATAATTACCCAGATTAATTATATTTTACGTGATTAAACATAACCTATGTCCGTTCTTGTTGTTTAAGGATGCTGTTGCGGCCGAAAGCAACACGGGTGCCCATTGACTCATCGCAACAGCTGATGAGTCAACCGCGGCGCCTTTGTAATGTTTTTGACCGCTAAGAATCCTCGCAGGCGCTCGCTCGGCAACCGTTAGTTTCGAGAATCGCACCGTCCTAACAAGACCGAAATTCATATCGCTGTTGCGCGCCCATCGCGCCGTGGACAAAGTGAATTCGTCCATCAGCGACCCCTTGGTCGCACCGCGCCCACGCGCCCGCCAGTGATTTGGTAAAAGGGTCTATGTGTATGTTTGTAAAGTGTGCTGTCCGACGTCTGTGTAACCGCAAAGTGACGGAATAAATCCAGTGTTGTGTCTACCGGCTGCATGTTGCTGCCCTTCACATTTTCCTTACGAGCTGGCCGATCGCCTGCAATTTAAATCTTGCACTTGCCGGAAACATTGGCCCTTCGAGCCGGATGCGTTCGTAAAGCATGTCGAAGGAAACAGCAACCACCGCTACTACGGCGGCCCCACTATCTTGGCCGGCCCTCGTCAAGAAGATCCGGGCGCTGATGCAGTCCGCCCAGCGCCTGCTGGTCAATTTCAAGAAGATTGGTCAGGCCAAGTTCATGGTGGACAACGCGCAGGAGAGGATTGCGGCCCTGAAGGCGACGTGGGAGCAGTGTACCCAGCTGCACATGGAGGTGGAGGCTCTGATCCCAGAGGAGGAACGAGCGGTCTGCCCGTACTTCACTAAGGACGAGTTTGCCCTTCCGGAGGAAGGGTATTGGGAGACTTTGGATTTCCTGGTGGAGGTCATCCGGACGCTCCGCGGCCCCGCCCGGTCGCAAGAAGCGACGAAGAGCCGCGCCAAGCTCCCACGCCTCACTTTACCGCAATTTTCAGGTGCGTACTTGGAGTGGCGAGCCTTTCGCCACCTCTTCACGTCGCTCGTGATAAAAGACGGGACCCTCGACGACGTCGAGCGCTTCCAATATTTAAAAACGGCGGTGGTGGGCCCGGCGCTCTCTGTGATCGACCACTTTTCGACCACAGAGTCAAACTTCCCTACCGCTGGGCGACTTTGTCCCGACGGTTTGACAAGAAACGCGCTCTGGTCGCGGCCCACACCCGCACGCTCATATCAATGCCGCCGATGACGAGCAATTCTGCCGCGGAACTGACGCGCGTGCGCGACACGACGAATCGGTCCCTCGCGCTCCTCGCACAACTCGGCTGCCCCACCAAGCATTGGGACAATATCGTCGTCGGTTTACTGACGTTGAAATTATAATCAGAAGTTCTGGACGAGTGGGAGCTCTCGCTCGGTGCGTGTACCGATCTCCCCTCCTATGACGACTTGGAGAGGTTCCTCGAGTCCCGCATTCGCGCACGGGAGGCTACGCAAGCCGTAGAAGACGCGAAGACTGGCACTCGCGACGCTGCGCCGGGTGTGCACTACGCACGCCGTATACGAACCTCCGCGCGCCTTGAACAAGGGACACTGTTCAGTGTGCCGGGCACGCCACGCCGCGTACCGCTGCTCGGTCTTAAATCATTTTCGAGCTCGCGTCTACGAAAGAAAACCGCCCCAGAATCGCTTTTGATATACATATCTCAAGTAATGTGGGGAGCATGATTTCAACCAGCTCGATAGCAACTAGAAACAGAAGCATAGCGCCAGGACTCCTAAGGATCTACTTATATGTATATCGATTTTTAGTGAATCCCCCACTTAACAGGAGATAAATATTTCCTAAAATATTTTAAACATTCGAAGCAAGCTATGTATTCCATACCGTGGGACTGCTCGAAAATTTCAGGCCGTATGAAAAATTCAAACTACTTGGGTCTATCTAAGTCGCTCAGTTGTTTTCGGTACCCGGCTCGGCTTGGAAACCGGGTCTCGGCTGGGTTTGGATTCCAAGCTACTCGAATATTCAAGTTCTCGAACAGCTCTAACGAACAGGCAACAGTTATAGACGATTTCCATATTCAAAAAACCGTCTCTATATAGTATAAAGTAAGGCCCCGGGTAGGCGTCTGGTTGTTTGTACGTGCCAATCTCGAGAACCACTGGACGGATTGTGATGCAGATTTGTAATTTTATAGAACATTTGTCGAGGAAGGTTTAGGTGTATGAAACATTTGCGGGAGAAAGTGTTCTTTGTAGAGGCACCTGTCTACCCCCCCCCCCCCACTAACGCGTGAAGGTGGCCGTGTGGTTTAGAAGTAAAAGTCTCGCAATACCCCGGCGCCTCCTCAGGATGGGCGACGCCCTCCCTTGAAAGCGTCGCGATGCATCGGAGTACCCTATATGAATTTCCCCACGTCAAAAAGAAAAAAAGGGGGTACAAAACGTTAACCTATGACAAAAGGAAGTTGAGAAGTAACAATTTTAGGGCAGCATTCCTCCGAAGAGCATCCGCGGATGGTTGCGAGCGAAGACAAGAGCGCAGCGGTAAAGGAGTGGGAATAGTGGCGTAGTGTAAGTAACTAAGGTCGAATTCAGATATATTGGCCGATGAGTTTCGTGAGAAGTATTCTACCACCATATCGCTTACCTGTTTTGGTGCTCCTTTTCTCAACCTTTTTTTGACTCGCTGGCATCTCGCTCTCGCTCTCGCCTCCCCAGAACGAGAATGAGCCAGAAGTGGTTAGGGATAGTACCAAGCTCCTGACGTGTAGGCCAAACCGAATTCTTAACCCTTACCTGCGCGACCAAAAGTTTCACGGTTGTTGGGCAACCGGGGTACCCGGGTACTCCATTCATCCTGTTCCGATAGTTTTGATATGCAGCGATAATTTTACTTTCGTATGTGTTCGAAACACTTAGTTTTCCATTCCTATAATATACCAAGTGTTCTTTTAAACAATTTGAGCGGAAAAATTACTCGACATAATTCGATGCTAAAGTCGATCGTCCGTGTCATTCGCGTTTATGCACGCTGCTCTCGATTCTCTGCGGAGATGATTGTTTCTGGTTCAGTGATGAACGGAACCGAAACTTCTATAAATTTCAATGAATTTTTCTAAATTGTCTTTGGACCACATTTAACTACTATGTAGAGTATGCACGAAATGTCACGTCGGAACGTGTCGAAACAAGTGCAAGTTCAGACCCGCACTCCAGACGCGCGCGCCAGGAACTGGCCGTGTAAAATCAGTTTCAATCAGTTCTTGGTACGTATACGATGTGCATTTTACAAAAAATTTCTGTGGAGTTTTATTCTAGAACGTATAGTGTCTCCGTGAAGTACAGTTTGCAATTTTTAGAAGTGTATAATTGTATGTCAAAATGGATGAATTATCAGCAGAAGAATTTTCAAGGTAGGTAAATATCATTCTTACATACAATATCAAAAAACAATGATGAATTTAGTATAACACAATAGTATAATGAACATATGTGCACGACATTTTCTTAGATTATCACAGGCGGAAGAAGATGATTATTTGACTGCATTTTTGGGAGAAGAAGGTTCTAGTGATAATATATCATCCAGTGATGAGGATAAAGAGTGGCTACCGCAACTACAAATGGAGTCATTGAATGACGAAATTTCTGACATCGATCAAAATATTACTGAAGCTGAGACGAGTGAAGTGATAATGGACACAGAGTCGGAGGAACACGAAGATGACACGGATTCAGAAACTGAAGGTAACAGTAATTCGAATGTAAAGGCTTTTGTAGCCAAGGATAAAACAGTCTGGAATAGAGAACCACCGATTCACCATCAAACACCATCTTTTAACATCATCCGTCAAAGAAGTGGTCCACATCAATCCACAGACACAATATCGATTCGGGATACATTCAATTTTATTTTTTCGAATGAAATGATCGATATTATTATGAAACACACGAATCGTAAGGCGTCTACTGTCTATGCAAAATACAATTGCGATAATCCCACAAAAGTAGCGAAAACATGGAAAGATCTTACGACGGAAGAGTTGTTCGCATTCATAGGAATTTTACTCACAGCCGGTGTAAATAATTCTAATGTGGATCATACGTGTGATATGTGGAAAATGACTTCCTACCCTTTATACCGAGCAACTATGGGTCGCAATAGATTTCGTAATATTTTGCGATTTATTCAATTTGACGATCTAAATACACGAGCAGAAAGGAGAGCCATTGATAAAGCAGCTCCCATACAAGATATATGGATGATGCTAAATTCAAATTTGGCAAAAGCGTACAGACCATCGGTGAATCTAACTGTGGACGAGCAACTTTTTCCTTATAGAGGTAGAACCAGCTTTACGCAATATATGCCATCGAAGCCAACTAAATATGGGATCAAGGTATCGTGGATTTGCGATTCTGAAAATTATTACCCATTATCTGGGCAAATTTACACGGGAAAAGCTACATTAGGTCGCGAAATAAATCAGGATGAACGAGTTGTGAAAGATTTAGTTGATGCCTATGAAAGATCCGGCCGAAATATTATGATGGATAATTTTTTTACAACCATCTGCCAAACATCTGTTATCTTGGAAATTGACAATTGTCAGTACATACAATAAGAAAAAACAAAAAATATATTCCCACAGAAATGGCACAATCTAATTGTAAGTCACGTGAACTGTATTCTACCTTATTTGGCTATCACCAAAATATTACGATCTGTTAATATGTGCCAAAAAAGGGCAAAGTTGTTATATTATTGTCAAAAATGCATAATAATAATTCTGTTTCTGGGCCAAAAAGAAAACCAGAAATTATTCAGTTTTGCAACGAAACAAAATCTGGCGTAGACATGATGGACAAAATGATAGGAAGATATACTTCACAAAGACGAACAAAGGAAGAACTTTGTCTTCTATTTTAAAAACATAAGTTGACCTAAAAGAGTTCAAACAATGAGGATCCGAAGCGGTTTTGCGATATTTTCACAGGAAAATAAAAAATTATTAAAGGAATCGTAGAAATGGGTACCCCGGTACCCGGTTGTGCACATAGGGGTTAACGTAGAAACACATACATCAGAATAGGTGTGCGTTAGCTCCGAAAAAATTCAGGAGTTTTATTGGTCAGAACATTGATTCTTTCTCGATAGCTTCATCTCGTAGTGCTCTAGACATAGCTTCGTAGTACACAGAACTATTGCGCTAAGAATAAATAACAGCCAAAGGGCTACGTTCAGGGGAAGCTGTGCAGCCTTCCCGTTACCCCACCATACCCTTCGGGGGCCACGCATCTCCAATTGACAAATCCACGATCGTCAGATGGTGATGGCTTATTTCTCCTCGATCGTTCTTCGCGAAAACGAATCGACCGATCAACATATCTGTATCCGACATTAGCGCTAGAAGAGATTACCCCGGTCTCTACAACTACATTCACAGTATTTCCCCACCATTTGATTTTTACTTTTGGGATCGCGAGTGGCCTGGCTCGGTACCTACAAGAGCGAAGAGCAATTTGCGGCTGCTGGTGCGAGCAGATGCTCGGACGGCCCGGATCTATGGCAGCGTCCTCCAACGTTTTTACACCAACGGGCCGGCGAAAATAGAAGAAATATTTCGCAAACCGACTGACGATTAAGACAGAAATAAAAATCAATGTAGATAATATTTTATCGAACATACATGATTCGGGCGAATATTTTTGGGGACCGGCATCGCGGACTAGCATCAGTCCGTGGACCACCGGTTGACGAACACTACTCTATGGGGTGGTGGGATGGCATCACTGTCGGCGCAGTGGTTCCTATAGTAAATGCTTTTGTTCATCTGTCAAAAAGTCTCCGTTTGTGGAGTGCCTGTGTTACGTCCTGAAGGGACTTTTGGCGAATCGCCCTGAGCGGCTAGGGTGATTCGCGGGGTTCTTGCTCTTTTAAGGTGCTGAAGCACGCCTTGACTAAACTTACCGTGAGAGGATAAGGAGTAAGGGGGTTTAAATCAATGGTGACACGGAATTCAAGGGAAAATAACATAGTAAAATATATTCTGAATGATGGATAAAAGTAATGTAAGAACATACCCTAGGGACGGCGCTCCGTCCCTGCTATCGTAGTGGGCTCGGATTTCGGCACGCTTGCCGTTTATCGCTTCGTACGCTCTGTCAGTCGGTCAACCTGGCGTAGGTCGTGGTCGCACGCTGTGCTCTCGGATAGCACACGGAAGTCGGCGCAATCGGTGTCCGTCAATGTTCTCGCTCTCTCTCGTTCCGTCGCACGTCTTCGCGGAGTCAACGGCGCACAGTGGGGCAAAGTGACGATGTTTGTTTCAAAATCAAAGAACTTTTGATAGAAATGAGATAGAGCGATGATTTTTTTTTTAAATTAAAGCTGACAGATTGCAGAATAAGGGAAAATTAATGAAATTATGGTACGAACGTTTTTTACCTTTGAAAATCTGTGTTAAACTTGAAAATTTACAACAAAATTATGTTCTATCCAATACCATGTCCGGTTAGAAGTTTTTTTTGACATGTTGCACATCATTTCCTATAGATTTTGTTGCGCTGATTTCAAATCCGTTCGCAAAATTTGTCTACTACCTCAGGATTTTGAAAAAAAATCGATTTTAAGTTTAACACCGATTTTCAAAGTTAAAAAACGTTCGTACCATAATTTCTTTAATTTTCCCTTATTCTGCAATCTATCAGCTTTAATTTAAAAAAAAAATCATCGCTCTATCTCAATTCTATCAAAAGTTCTTTGATTTTGAAACAAACATCGTCATTTTGCCCCACTGTGCGCGTCTACGCTGCAGTGACGAAGTTTGTGACAAAATCAAAGAACTTTTGATAGAAATGAGATAGAGCGATGATTTTTTTTTTAAATTAAAGCTGACAGATTGCAGAATAAGGGGAAATTAATGAAATTATGGTACGAACGTTTTTTATCTTTTTTAATCGATTTTAAGTTTAACACCGATTTTCAAAGTTAAAAAACGTTCGTACCATAATTTCATTAATTTCCCCTTATTCTGCAATCTATCAGCTTTAATTTAAAAAAAAAATCATCGCTCTATCTCATTTCTATCAAAAGTTCTTTGATTTTGTCACAAACTTCGTCACTGCAGCGTAGACGCGCACAGTGGGGCAAAATGACGATGTTTGTTTCAAAATCAAAGAACTTTTGATAGAATTGAGATAGAGCGATGATTTTTTTTTTAAATTAAAGCTGATAGATTGCAGAATAAGGGAAAATTAAAGAAATTATGGTACGAACGTTTTTTAACTTTGAAAATCGGTGTTAAACTTAAAATCGATTTTTTTTCAAAATCCTGAGGTAGTAGACAAATTTTGCGAACGGATTTGAAATCAGCGCAACAAAATCTATAGGAAATGATGTGCAACATGTCAAAAAAAACTTCTAACCGGACATGGTATTGGATAGAACATAATTTTGTTGTAAATTTTCAAGTTTAACACAGATTTTCAAAGGTAAAAAACGTTCGTACCATAATTTCATTAATTTTCCCTTATTTTGCAATCTGTCAGCTTTAATTTAAAAAAAAATCATCGATCTATCTCATTTCTATCAAAAGTTCTTTGATTTTGAAACAAACATCGTCACTTTGCCCCACTGTGCGGCGGTTCGTACCTCGCGCAAGGGCTCTCCCGGCTAGGCCGTTCGCGGTTTGTCGGATGGAGATACCCAGGGCTGATCTCGACCGTCCGGACGGGTGTCGCGGTATCTACGTGGCGGCGAGGCGCGGTTTCTAGACGGCCCGCTGGCTCGTCACAACTTCCTATCACGAGCTCTCGAAAACGAATTCCTGTTCCGCGGTTCTTCGTCGCGGGCCGAACCTCGGACAGTCCTCAGGAATGGGGGAAACTGCCCTGTCGGCAGCTGTCGATTGCTTCACTAATTCTTCGATATTTGCGAAATATCCGTGGCCCGGGCCGAGCGCGGTCGTTGTCCCTACGGTCGTTGCCACGGGCTAAGCGCAACGCGATTGCTACACGCGAGGCGATTCCGCTGAATCGTCTTTACGGAAGAAAGTGACGCGAGGACAGCGAGCACGGGATGGACCTGAAAGGGCTACGTAACACCTGTTAATTTTAAAATATTAATATTGATGTCACAGATACATATAAGAAGCCCGGACAATGCCGGATACTTTAAGCTAGTTTTGTAGAAAAATTGGCTAAGCGTTAGCGGCTGATATTCTGGGATTTGTTTGTACACATCGTTTCCAACATTTTCTACTCGGTTTCGTTAAAAAATCGCTCGGCCCGATCATAGTCTCCATTTGTAAGCGGGGTAATCGTATTACGGTCATTTTATGAAAATTCTAATTTCATCCTTGAAAACAATACTGAAGCGTTGGCGTTATCGGCCATACAGCACACTTCATTTGCGCTGCAACCATGCAACATAGTAAGGTTGCTGCAACGTTCCTGCAACGTTGCTAAACATAAAATATTTAAACCTAAAATATTTCCGTTGTTTTTAATGATACGAGAAAATGTCTAAAGAAAAAAATGTATGCTTCAGGGAGATAATTATTCTGACGGAGACGATTTTTTTCTCAAGGTTATATTTTCCGAAATTTCAAGATCATCGATGGTTTTTTTTAATGGGGTGAGGTATTTTCATTACTGTAACGTTATAGCCAGTAAAAAAAATAAATTCAACCATGTATAATATGTTGTCCTTTTTGTCTATCAATCATTTCTTTCCTGAAACATTTTATCGTATCATTAAAAGGAACGGAGATATATTGAGTTTAATGTTAGGTGATTCACCCTGTATATTTTAATGTGTAGAATAACACAGGGTGAAAGTTATAGTACATACCTAGTTTTAGAAAACCCTAATGGAGTTTGTTAAAATGAGCCGTCGTTTTTGAATAATTTGAGTTTAAAGTTTAACACACACACACACACACATATTGAGGGAAACCGACCAGCCATATTCAAGCAAGACCACATTTGCGTCGGTTTGTGACAGATCAATTACTGTTGAATGTTAGGAAAAACTCCCAATCGTGAAATTTTTAACGACACCACGCGCATTCTGATTGCCACAACCGCATAAGGGATCTCGGAAATGCACTGTAAACCAGGGTTTGAAACGGTTCTAGAAATAACTGTTTCAAACTGTTATATATCGGTTCTTCATCAAACAGTTATGGAGAACCGATATTCTGACTATATTGGTTTCGGTTTCGCTTACTAGAACCGTTAGTTTCTCGGTTCTATATCGGTTCCAAGGCGGTTCTGCAATCGATTCTCATATCGACTTTGCAGTACCTAATTGGGATCACCAGTATTCCGGTTGCAGATTATTCTATATAAGCATAAACGTGTATTTTACAAAATCATTATGAAAAAAAAAGAGATAATAATTATGTATACCATTATCTTGTAACATGAAATGTGTTCTTTAATATAAGTGGTTTTCTTGGTGTCGTAATATCGGTTCTTTTTTACTTTCGGCTGATACGCGACATAAACATTGTATCGTTTGCAACGGTTTTCAACAGCCATTGAGACTTACTTTGTTTAGGAATATCAAATAAAAGTTTCGATTTCATGTTTTAAATATTTATTACATTCTGTATTATAATTAATGTACGAAATACTTGGTGGTGTTATAACAGAATTTCTTTACAATCAAATTTGGTGATATATATATTACTTTATTTGATATATTCAACAAGAAATACATTTTACATACATTAAATAAGTATACATTAAACATTTACGTTTTTACATTTACACACATTAAATTAAAATTTAAATGTTCACATATAGGGATAGTACATCAAGAATATATTATTAAGCTTATCAAATATTAATTTAAACAAAGAATGTTAGTAAGACAACTCCTTTCTTTGACAGTCTCGCTTTGACTTGTATCATTCGGCTTGTCGACATTAGCGACAGCATCGCGAAGAAGTGAGTAGTCTCAACGGCCGGCCGTTGAAATCCGTTGCAACCCATACAGCACACTCCGTGGCCTGAAGGTGGCAGCAAGGTTTCATGGGGGTTGCCGTGGAATGTTCCCTCGGTGCGGACATAGGAACCTTCCTGGAACATTCCAGCCATATTGCGGTGGAACATTGCCAGTTGGAACCTTCCTGCCAGCCTCATGGAACGTTCCGGCCATTCTCTGGCAATGCTCCCGGAGCGCTCAGGCCATTCTCTGGCAATGCTCCCGGAGCGCTGAGGCCATTCTCTGGCAATGCTCACGGAGCGCTGAGGCCATTCTCTGGCAATGCTCACGGAGCGCTGAGGCCATTCTCTGGCAATGCTCACGGAACCTTCCGGACATTTTACAACAAAGGTTCCAGAATCGATTCTTGCATCGACTTTTCCCTAATTGATATATATCAATAATAATTATTGTTCGCAGATTTTACAGCAATGGTCTCGTAACTTTTCGGAAATTTTACAGCAATGATGTTTCGGCAAAATTTGTGTGATATTACAGATAGGATAAAAAATGTAAGGGAATTAATTAAATTACAATAAATACTGACAATTAAATATTCATATATTTTTTATATACAAGACGACAACAAGAACAATAATAATAACAATAAAAATAATAATAATGGCTTTGATGAAACTTCCCAAGCCCACGTGGTGAAACTCCAGGCGTTGTGTGACGTCACGTGACAGGTTGCAAAGCCAAAGCACGTAAGAAAGCACAAGCGTAAATAGTTAGAGCGTGATTATTTATTAATTGCTTTTAAGTAATAAATATGGTTAGAACGTGTGTGTTTTGTGGCGCAGAAGACCTGAGTGAATTGGATGAAAGTTTGACATATCACGAGTAAGTAGAACCCATGTATATACTATTTGTAGGTTAAGTCGAACTTATGTTTTCATTCACGCTACACAAGGACGGGATAGAAACAGATCTTTCGCAGATAATAGATATGAATTATTCAAATTAAGGATCTTATTTTTTAGTTAAAGTAACTAATGTAACATATTTGATGTTTATTAACCAACTGCAATAGTTTAATTACTTAAAATACATATATTTCTTTGCTTTCTGTGCTACAAGCTTTTATTTTTCACACAGTTTCCTTGTAAACATGCATACACTGTATAACTTTCATTTCACTTTCCGTTCAATTATTTAAAGTTGTGGTGATTGTTATTTTTTCATTGCTTCGCTTCAATGCACCCCTGTGATTGGCGTTACATGAATGTTGTTTTCAATGAAGCCATTGTTCATGACTAAAATAATTTATTAATGACCTTTTATAGATTCATTTACTGAAGAGGAGCTGTGGAAGCAATGCTACGATAATGGCGTTGATGATATTACATAAATTAATAGAGGATTCTGTGGCAGAAAAATATAGTTGGTATGGAAAATAGCAAAAACAATCATTCAGTACCTTCAAACATATAGTAAAGTTAGCAATGAGTAAGTCAATTTATTATTTATCACATTTTAGCACTTAAAATTGTAAAATTGTAAAATAAATGCATGTATTATTCCAGGTTCATTACATGCTGCATGCAGTACATTTTTAGTAAAGAGGGCAGAAGACACTGGAACTCCACATACGCGGGTTTGAGAAGATTAACCAGAGTTTTTCAACAGAGTTTTTCAAAATGATTATAACACAATAAGGCGTTGTTTGAATGTACGAAATTCTGGCCCAGACCCATGTTTTGTAACCAACGGAAATCTATATGAAACAAACAAAAATATTTTTTTAAAAAGTTCGACTTAACCTACAAATAGTATATACATAGGTTCTACTTATCCGTGATATGTTAAATCTTCATCCAATTCACTCAAGTCTCCTCACTCAAGGCGCCACAAAACACACACGTTCTAACCATTTTTATTATTTAAAAGCAATTAATAAATAATCACGCTCTAACTATTTATGCTTGTGCTTTCTTACGTGTTTTGGCTTTGCAACCTGTCGCGTCGCATGCAGTTGCATGTGCGTGACGTGACACAACTCCTGGAGCTTCACCACGCGGGCTTGGGAAGTTCCACCAGAGTCAATATATTATTATTTTTATTGTTTTTATTATTGTTCTTGTTGTTGTTGTCGGCTTGTAGTTTTATTTACATATATTTTTCATAAGTTAGGACTGATACCGTATCGATACATATCGATACTATTATTTTTTTTATTTTTATTATTATTGTTGTTGTTGCTATTATCGACTTGTACAAAAAAATATATGAATATTGCCAATATTTATTGTAATTTAATCAATTTCCCTTACATTTCCTCTCCTTTCTGTTATATCACACAAATTTTGCCGAAACAACATCGTTGTAAAATCTGCGAACAGTTCCGTGAGCATTGCCAGAGAATGGTCTGAGCGCTCCGTGAGCATTGCCAGAGAATGGCCTGAGCGCTCCGTGAGCATTGCCAGAGAATGGCCTGAGCGCTCCGTGAGCATTGCCAGAGAATGGTCTGAGCGCTCCGTGAGCATTGCTAGAGAATGGCCTGAGCGCTCCGTGAGCATTGCCAGAGAATGGCCTGAGCGCTCCGTGAGCATTGCCAGAGAATGGTCTGAGCGCTCCGTGAGCATTGCCAGAGAATGGCCTGAGCGCTCCGTGAGCATTGCCAGAGAATGGCCTGAGCGCTCCGTGAGCATTGCCAGAGAATGGTCTGAGCGCTCCGTGAGCATTGCCAGAGAATGGCCTGAGCGCTCCGTGAGCATTGCCAGAGAATGGCCTGAGCGCTCCGGGAGCATTGCCAGAGAATGGCCTGAGCGCTCCGGGAGCATTGCCAGAGAATGGCCTGAGCGCTCCGTGACCATGGCTAGAAAATTCCCGGAACGTTGCCGGGCAATGTTCCACACGGGCGGACATAGGAACCTTCCTGGAACATTCCAGCCATGGTCACGGAACGTTCCGCTGTCTGGCCGCAACCTTCCTGGAACTTTCCTGGAACCTTCCTGCCACGGAGTGTGCTGTATGGGAAGCGATAGGTACTATGTTTATGGCGCGCATCAGTCGAAAGTAAAAAAGCATCGATATTACAACACTAAGAAAATCGCTTATATTAAACAACACTTTTCATGTTACAAGATAATTGTATGCATAATTATTTCAGTTTTGGTTGTTTTCATAATAATTTTGTAAAAGGTATGTTTATGCTTATGTAGAATAATCTGCAACCATAATACTGGCGATCTCAATTAGCTACTCTAAAATCGATACAAGAATCGATTGTAGAACCGCCTTGGAACCGATACAGAACTGCAAAAATAACGGTTCTAGAACCGTAACCGAAACCGATATATGCCCGATTACTTCACCTCCAACTAAAGTCCCGGTCAGTGAACGACCAATTAGATGCTATCATGTGACACTCGTCGACCAGTTGGATGCTATCATGTGCCAGATATTTGCTAGATAACTCTAACTGGAAGATATCTGGAGGTGAAGAAATCGGTTGATAGTCAGAATATCGGTTCTTCATAAGCTATGAAAAATCAATATATAACAGTTTGAAACAGTTATTTCTAGAACCTTTTCAAATCCTGCTTGGAACCGATATTGTACCGAAAAAATGACGGTTCTAGTAACCGAAACCGAAATCGATATAGTCAGAATATCGATTCTTTATAACAGTTATTCAGAATATCGGTTCTTCATAACTGTTTCAAGAACCGAAACTGATATAATAACTGTTTTCAACCCCTGCTGTGAACCATCAGCATATGGTGAAACACCTAAAAACGGGCTAAAGACGGAGACCCTGATGGTCCCCGCTTCACTCCGATTAGGATATAAGAACGATGTACGAGCAATGCGAGCTCAGACTCTATACAAGACTCACGCGTGATTGTCACAGTGTCCGTGTAAGCTAGATCCGGACAGAATAAACCTTGTTTAACCCTACGGTGAGACCTAATTCTTTAATCGGCCAAGAATCTACCCTCGGTTTCCAAACGAGTATACCCGTCCCGGCACCTTCACCCGAGTATTCGGAGCCCGTCGGCGTCGTCGCCAGCTGCACATTGGAACGGCCACTTTAAGGGGGTAGACACGCCACGTGACACGGGTAATGCAGCACGCTGTAATACCGACAATCTGGCCCGAAACATGGGTTTGGGAAATTACGTTGTTTGTCCTTATATGAGCATATTTTGGGCTGGGTGATGTCTCATTCGAAAGTAGAATTTTTATAATAATGCGTGGGACATTAAGCATTAGCACAAGACATTTATATAAACGGTGATCAATAATATATCTGTGGTTGTAAGGAAAAACGACCCATGTCACATGTTTTCACTTTCGAGATATTGTCGTTGAAAGTTCTAAACACCAATTCTTCTTATTAGCAATGTCTCCTTGTTTTCTTCTTACGATATAGGCGTATATTTCCTTCACTTTGGATAATATTCAATATTCGTATAATTAACGTAAATAATAATAAACAAAATAGTAATAATTTACCAATGGACTTGTGTCGTTCTGCTTAATGGCATTAAGAAGAAAATAAAAAAATGATTACTTTTCCTTCTTTTACTTTCTTTTTTTGTCTTCTTTCGTTTTCTTCTGTGCTTTGCGTTGTTATTTGTAAAATACAAGTTACACATTTATGTATCATAGAAAATAAAAAGCGATCACAAAGGAAAGGTACGTCGTATTCTCCAAATTTTGTTGTTGTGTCGAATGCGTATTAATTGAATATTGGACTTCGGTTAAATTGCATTATTTTTTTAACGTATAAAATTCGTTTTCGTGCATTTTTTTCTGATAAAAACATACATCCAATATTCTACAGTTTAACTAATGCACAAACTGAAATTTTTTGAAATTGTGACATGGGTCGTTTTTCCTTACAACCACAGATATATGAGCATGAGATGCTTAAGTATTAGTTATAATCAAGTTAACATAAACGCAAGAGCATAAGCAATGATATAATAAGGCAGATAAGCGCAAGCAAATGAAATTAATATAAGCGATGGCAACCAAAAAATATAAATGTAGATAAGCATAAGTAAAGTAAATAATATAAATGCAATATGATGACTGGTGATATGAGCTTGTACAATAAGTATAAATAAAGCTTACAGTCGATGTCGTAGGATGATAATCCTTTTTGGATGAAGTTGTACTGACAAGGGATGTTCGGCAACCCGAAAATTCAGAAAATTCTGAAACTCGGTGTGCAAGTAGAGTAGTTCATCCGTAACACAACCCTATTTTTTGTTGGTGCCATAATGCAATTTTTAGGGGTGAAATCACCCCTTGAAAATAATTCAGAATTTTCTTTTCCGTGGAATATCTCGAGAATGGTGAGAGATATCGAAAAGAAGTTTAAACAAAAGTTGCATCCTTCTTTTATATCTACAAAACCGCGGCAAAATAATTTTCGAAAAATCCATATTTTTCAAGTTACCCCCACCACCAACCCTCAAAATTAAGTTTTTGTATTTCTTAAATATAAGCTGAAATACCTCTGGATAATCTCTTTTCATACATATAAGTGATTTATGTGTTATATTTTTTTTTTGCAAACGAATAAAGCCTCTATTACCGATTTGAAGTCCATTTTGGCAGTTTCCATTAATAACATGGTTTCTTAAAGCCATATTTAGATTATTATGGTTTGCCGAAGTGTATCTACCGAATACTGGCCGTAGGAGCATGCTCCTACTCGACTCGTGGACGGGACACTGCCCAAATGAGTTACAGCAGTTGATTCCACAAGACAAGGAAGTAACTTTTTCAATGATTCCAAAAAAAACGACGGGCATCATTCAGCCTTTAGATGTCTTTGGATTCCGGATTTGGAAAAATTTCGTGCGGACATTTTCGGATAATGTGATTCTCCAAGAGAGAGATGTCAATTTGCACTTACGTAATGAAATAATTAAATTGCAGTCCCTAACCCACAACCAGTTTTCTTCGCCTAGATTCAAAAACCTTTTTCAATATGCTTGGTTTAAAAGCGGATATCTAGAAACGCATCCCAGCGAATTTGAAAATCCTGCAGATTTCTGTTACTTCAGGAATGAAAAGATTATACCCATATGTAGTATTTGTGGGGAGCCGGCTTTTATGCGATGTGCATGGTGGTATTATTGTTTCAATCATTTCTACGAAGAATATCATTATTGTACCAATTACAAAGCGTAATTTTCAATGTATCTATCGTCTTCTATTAGTATAATTCTTTCAATGTATAATCAAACAATACAACATGTACAAAAAGGGACTGCGAATGTTTAAATATTACTTTATGCGGCCACTTCATTAATGAAAGCTGCTATTATGTTATAATTAAATTTAATATTAACTGTAATATTATATATATGTTATTAGTGGAATGTAAAAGTAAAATTGATTTACAATCATTTAAAATTCATATACATACGCATTATGCAAATCGGAAGGTTCGACAAGGTTATCGGCATCAATGCGATTCTCCGTCATTTCAATAACATATGTATTTTGCAAAGTCATTGTAAATCTTCACGCATTATTTATTGTTCGTGTGGTTTCCGAAATAGCCTAACAAGATTACACTTCAAGTAATGCATGTACGAATGTGCTGTTATCATACTGATTCATGCACGTCACTGGTTAGTTTTAACGAGTTTTACCTTTGATGCAATTTTAGGTGCGTACTGTCTTGCTTATATAATTGAAATCTGTCTGAACTTTACATAAATAATAATCTAAATATTGCTTTAAGAAACCATGTTATTAATGGAAACTGCCAAAATGGACTTCAAATCGGTAATAGAGGCTTTATTCGTTTGCAAAAAAAAAAATATAACACATAAATCACTTATATGTATGAAAAGAGATTATCCAGAGGTATTTCAGCTTGTATTTAAGAAATACAAAAACTTAATTTTGAGGGTTGGTGGTGGGGGTAACTTGAAAAATATGGATTTTTCGAAAATTATTTTGCCGCGGTTTTATAGATATAAAAGAAGGATGCAACTTTTGTTTAAACTTCTTTTCAATATCTCTCACCACTCTCGAGATATTCCACGGAAAAGAAAATTCTGAATTATTTTCAAGGGGTGATTTCACCCCTAAAAATTGCATTATGGCACCAACAAAAAATAGGGTTGTGTTACGGATGAACTACTCTACTTGCACACCGAGTTTCAGAATTTTCTGAATTTTCGGGTTGCCGAACGTCCCTTGTGAGTCGAATATTCACTGATTACAAATGCAAGGGTTTAAGAATTTTAGATATATAGCGAAGTCGCTCGCGTAGCGGGTGTTACTGGACTAACTGTCCGCGGTCTACGTGACGCTGGTATTTATACTGAGCGATGGAATTTGTTATGCGGGGAATGTACGGTATGCGTGATGACTCATGCTTAAAATATGTGTTATGTAATTGTAATGCGTTGATGAGTCATGCGCGAAATATGCGTCGCAATAGCATGATTCAGGGGTCTTTTGGGACTTTGAAAAGGGGGTACTCAACCCATTGGATGGATTTTGGGGTTTTTTGGTGGGAGAGATGTGAGAGTGGCTTTGATTTGATTTGTCGTAAAGAGGGGGGAAGAGACGTGGACTCGATTTAAGAGAGTTTTGGGACGAGGGACTTGTTCGATTTTAATTGTGAGGGAGGAGATCGTGCTTCGTAGGGCGAAGAGGGGAAGAGGATTTTGTATTTGGTCATCTGGAGATGGGGACCGCTAAGGTACATCGTTCAGACGATCCGTTGTTTGGGACAAAGGGTTGAGAGTTGAGGTTTTAAAGATAGTTAAGATTCTAGTTATGACCGCTCGAAAAATAGTGGGACATCACAATGGCGACACACGGTTTGCGGAATTGTTTTCAGCGCACAAAAATCTATAAGAAACAGCTATTAAATGTTACAGAACAGAAGAGAAGTTAAATTTTTTTGGACTGTGTAATTGATGCTCTACTGTACTTTGGAAGAAGAATATTGAGTCATTGCAACTTCAAAAATAATCATTGAAAATTTTTACACCCGATAACATTAAAATGATTGTACTGCTATAGATATCGATAACGAAAAATATTAAGCTCTGTAGAAAGAAATCGAACGCTGATACCAGTGTTTATAGTTACCTAATCCTACATATTATCAAATAAAGTCCCCGGTACACGTCTGTATGTTTGTACCTGCTAATCTCGAGAACCACTGGACGGATTGTGATGCGTTTTTCACCGTTTTGTAGAGCATTTCTCGAGGAAGGTTTAGGTGTATGCAACATTAACCTATGACAAAAAGAAGCCGAGCAACGACGATGTCAGTGAAGCAAGATTTTCGTGAACCGCAGCCCTCATAGAACAGCTAAAGACGTGATTCAGCATCCCCACCACTGTGCGGTCAACCGTCACGCGCATCTCTTTCGCGCAGAGCGGTGCTCACCAAGCTATGTATAATGCCGGGTTTACACCAAGGCGAAGACGAACAAAAACAGTGTTCGCGAACGTTTTCGTCTGTTCTAGTCGTGTTCACTCCGCCGTAAACATGAACAAAACTCAGCGTATGAATCGTATGTGAATGTTTCGTTCTGTTTGCGGCGGTGTGAACGTGACAAGAACAGAGGAAAACGTTCGCGAACAATGTTTTTGTTCATTTTCGCCTTGGTGTAAACCCGGCATAAGATCCACACTAGATTCTAAATATTGTGCGTATGAACCTGTATCTCGCACCTACAGCTTGATCGTGCTTTAAGGAGATTCTTACTTATTTCGGTTTTCTATCATTATCCTAATCATTAATCATTAATTATTAATTATTAAATAGGGACTTCCGTTTCCGGACGCGAGAATGTAAGACGTGTGTGCATGGTGCGGAGAGTTGGGTTATAGGAAGTGTGAGTAAGGAGGGATTCGAGAGGTGCAGGAGTGAGTAGGGAAGGTGTGGGGAGAGGTGAGGAAGGGAGGAGTATAAAGGGCTAAGGGCAGGAAAGTGGTTGGCGAGGCGCGAAGAGGGGGAAGGGAGCGGTTTAGAGGTTAGGCTGGAGGATAGGTGTTAGTGGCGGGAAGAGAGAGCAGGTAGAGAGGTCTAGCGGACAGGTTAGGAAGTAGGGAGAGCTGGCAGAAAGGCGGGAGATTTGGACAGTGGTACAAAGGGAATTGAATAGAGGAGTAAGGGTGAAACTTGAGAAGACGGCGGAGGGTAGTGCTTGTGGGGAAGGACAAATGGCGGGGGACAAGGGCAATGAGGGGAGGGGAGAGGGAGCGAATGCGGGAATGGAAAAAGGAAAATTGAAAGGTGAGGGTAGGCAAAGGAATGACAGCGGGAGTAGTTCGAGTAGTTACGCGGGGAGCATGGAGGGGTATGGGGAAAAAAGAGGAAGGAGAGGGAGGAGGAAGCTGGAACGGGGCAGGAAGGGGGTAGATTATGGTTCAAGAGGAGTGAGAAGATATTGAGATCGCCGGAATGCGGGAAGAAAAGGGGGGTAGAGAAGAAAGGGAGGAGATGGGAAATGTGGTGGGGATGTTAAAGACGCTGATGAAGGAGATAAGGGGGGAGAAAGAGGAGATGAGAAAGGAGTTAAGGGAGGTGAAAGAGGAGATGAGGACGGAAAGGGAGGAAAGAAGGAAGTTGATGGAGGAATGGAGAGAGGAAAGGAGGAAGTGGGAAGAGGAAAGGAGGGAGGATAAGAGGAGGAGGAAGGGGATGGAGGAGAGGTTAGAGAGGATGGAAAAAAGGGATGGAAGCGTGGAGGTGTTGATAGGGAGGATGGAGAAGTGGGAAATGGAAAAAGAAGGGAGGGGCAGTATGATGAGATGGGAGGGGGGAGAAATGGAGGAATGTTGGGTAAGAATGAGAAATATAGAATTAAAACAGGACAAGAAGGAGAGGGTGGAAAGAAAAAATAATGTGGTGGTAAGGGGGTTGGGGGCGAAGGAAATGGAGGAAGAGAAGGAGGTCAAGAAGTTGTGGGCAGAGATGGGTGTGGTGGAGGGGGGATAAGGGAGGTGAAAAGGACAGGGAGAAGGGGAGAGAAAGGGAACGGGTTGATACTAGTGAAGTTAGCGGGGAGGGAAGAGAAGATATAGGTGATGGAGGCAAAGAAAAAACTAAGGGGCAGAAGGGAACGGATAGATGATGATTTGACAGAGGAGGAAAGGAAAGCGAGATGGAAGGTAGAAAGGGAGGCGGCGCATAGTGGGGTATTCGCACCGAAAAGCCGGACATGACGAGTTTAAAATTTGCTCAATATTTAAATTCCCATAACTTCGTCAAAATTCATCCAAAATGAATCAAACAAAACCATTTTAAAGTTTGCGCTGTCAACTTTTTGATTCTTTTAATTACTTTCATCCTAAAGGTATCTAAAAAGTAAAAATGGCTTTAAAGTGGAGTATATCACATTGTCAAAATTGCTCGATATCTGTTAAGTTTACGGGCTGCAAACAATGGTCCTTGCAAGTTTTATCTGTACGATTGCAGAATATGATCGTTTGTCTTTCATATAAGTCTGTTTGAGATTCCATTAGTTCTCCGCTCCGCCGCACTCAAGCTCACCGCAGCACCTACTGGGCAGCGGAACACGCCGCTGATCGATGTTCGATCCAGCGATCGATTCTCCTAGTCGCCTGCGCAGCCGATCACCGTTCATAACGTGAAACGAGCGGCCCAATTGTGACGAAGTCACGTTGCGCGCCGAGCGAACGCCCGAGACCGAAACAGTGGGCCTAGTGCGTGCCGCGCCCGCTAGGCGGCCGCGGCCCCGCGACGGCTCCCGCTTGCGAAGATGCACGGGCTCCAGTTATAAGAGCCGCGGCAAGCGGAATCAGGAGCTCTTGTGCATGTCGCTATACGGCTTCACGCATACAAACAAGACGCTCATTTTTGATAACCGAGAGGTGTGTCAGTGATCGGCCATCGCCACCACTGTACCATTACCAGCCTCTGTCCGAAATAGGCCAAGATTTAATCTCGCGCCCTACCTACGTCCGAGAGGTGTCTCCGCGCCCATTAGGCCGGAACCCTATTGTCATCAGATACTCTATTGTACGACTCTCGCATGAACGTGCCCCATAAGGCCATTCCGTGCAGAACGTTACAAAATCCGAATTCCTACTTCCTGACACCATTCGCCGCCAAGTCGCCGCCGCCGCGAACACCGATGCGCCGAAACGTAACTCTTCCGCCGCGTACGGAAACGACTGTAAACATAACCCACAGCTCAATACAATAAAACCTGTTATTGTTACTAAACCGCATTCTTACTCATTCGCCGAACCTGGCATACCGACTGAGTCGGCACACATCCCTTCTCCGTCCCACCGGTAATCGTGCCGCAACCAAACACGATTACACAATCACAATGCGTACTTTCTTGATCGACTCTCGAAGATCGTTCGAGAAGACGCTCAACCGTTTTGCTCGTCCCTTTTGTTCACTCTCGTTTCATACCGCGTGTCGCGATAACGTGTTTTGCCATTGTTAGTCTCGCAACGTGAGAAATTCTTTGTTCAGAACTCTGTGTGCTCAATTCACCTTTCATTTCACGCGATTGAGTTGTTTGATGTTTGTGCTCATCCAAGCTCACCGTTTTAAATAAAGTGACTCAGTCAATTTTGATTCAGAACTCAGCGCACCGCGTGTTACTTTCCTACCGTCGATTCCTAACCGCATTTTCCAGCGTGCTCACCCGCCTCAATTACAGACAAAGTCAAACTTAATTGCAAAAAGATGTTTATTAACAAAGATATAGGCATTTAAAAGAACTAATGCATAATAATAACTAATTAAATAGATACTAACTAATATGGACAAAAAATAATTAATTAAATAATAAATTAGTAATTACATAAGTCATAAATAATATACGAACCCCAATCCTAGCAAAATTTATAACAGTCAAAACCTCAATCGTCACAAACAAAAAGAAAAAGGCACTTAAACTTGTAATATAAATATGCACTAAATATATACACAAAACAACACTTAAACTGAAAGAGAAACTAAAATATAAGATATAACTATGTAAAAGACACTTTGAATATATCGCTCTGCAGTCTCTGAAGGCACTGTTTCAACTGAATGCACGCAGAAAGAACAGGCCCAGGTCAAAGTCTTATTTGTAACGTATCATAAACATCGTATAGGTGTCCGTCTTTTTTTGTAAACAGATCCTTCAACGAGTTTCATAGCGCAGCGTCTCGCGGAAGCCCAACGAAAGCAAACGTACAGGCCTACGTGAAATGCTGCGAGCACCATATCTACTTAACGAAATTAGTTATAAAAATTGAACTGGGACGAATATGGATCCAATTTTTTTTGCACCGGGATCACAAATCTTTACCAAATCTAGTGACGCCTGCAAAAGTATCGGGACGTGCCCGGAAGTATAACAAAATCGTTAATAATGTTTTAAAATCGTCAAAAATGATAGTAAAATATTAATTATCTTCAGATATTAATTTATATACTAGTATAGATGATAACAGCTGGAAAACTGTTCGAAACTGCTGTTTACACGTACCTAAAAAGCTTCTACAATGACAAAGTTTACACAATTCCAGTAGAACACTTGAAAATCAAGAATAAGCGAACGCTGTTTCAGAGAGTGGTTGGGATTGTAAAGTGTGCTATGAAATCTCTTGACTTTCGATTAACTATACTGCCTTGTGAGTGCACAAATTTAAAAAAGAATACTGATGTATTGTCCTCCAGGCATTCATCTACCTTTAATACTAAAAGTTTTACGGCTTACTCAAAATTTTTGAAATTCACTAATGTCCGGCTTTTCGGTGCGAATACCCCACTGTGCGGCGATGGAGAGGGAGGGAGGAAAGAAGGTACTGGTCGGATACATGAAGATCTGAGTGAACGGGAAGGTGAAGAGGTGGGATGAGTTGAGGGAAAGATGGGTAGATGAGCAGGGAAGGAAGGGTAAGGGGAAGGGGGGAGGGAGAGGAGTTAGATGTAGCGGAAGGGGGAGGGGTAGGTACCAGGTTGCGTTCTGGAACGTAGCGGGACTAAGGAATAAAGACGGGGACTTTTGGAGAGGGCTGGAGGAGTGGGACGTGTTAATACTGAGTGAGACATGAATGGAGGAAGGGGGATGGGGAAAGGTGGAGAGCAGGCTGCCAAGGGCGTATGTCTGGGTTAGGCAATGGGCGCAGAGGGAGGCGAAGAAGGGTAGGGCGATAGGAGGAATGCTAATGGGGGTGAGAAAGGGGTTGGAAGTGGAAGTGGAGGAGAAAGGAGGGAGAGAGGGGGTAATGACGAAGAAGGTGAGGATGGGGGGAGAGTGGTGAAGGACAGTGGGGGTGTATGTAAATGGAGATCTGAAAAGGAAGTTGGAGGACCTAGGGGTGTGGATGAAAGAGAGGGAGTGGGGAGTGAGGGAGTTAATCGGGGGGGGGGACTTTAACGCTAGGACAGGGGAAGATAGGATGGGAGGAGGAGGGAGGGGGGGGGGGGAAGTAGGAGATCGAAGGAAAAAGAGGGGAATGGTGATGGGAGGAGACACTGTGGGTATTTGGAGGAAAGGGGGTGGAGTATTCTAAATGGGGGTGGAGGGGGATGAGCAGGGGGAGTGGACGTTTACAGGAGGGAGGGCAAATGCGGAAATTGATTATGCTGTGGGGAATGAGGATACTTGGGAGAAGGTGGAGAAGAAAGAGGAGAAAGGAGGGAGGGGACGGTAAGGGTTACAGAGAGCGGAAAAGGGCTTATGCGAAACTGTGTGAGGAAAAGAGGAAGAAGGAGGTGGAGCGGTGGGAAAGAGAGCTGGAGGGGGTGAGGACAGAAGGGCAGGTTTGGAAGGTGGTGAACAGGGGAGCCACCGCGGTGGCGGAGAAGGGACGGTAAGGGAGGGCCCTGTTAACATCCAGAGGGCCCTCCCATTAGGAGCGGCACGCTTTCCGTTCCTTGTTGCGATCGAGGCTCGGGGATGAGTTGGTGGCCCGTTACAGTGGGCGGCCCTCGGTTCATGGGCGGCCCCTGGGCCAGTCAACGCCCCCGCCCGGCCCATTAGTCAAACTGAATAGGGCCGGGTACAGCCTCGATCGCGGGGCCGTGAGGTGGGTGGTGTCGGGGGACACCACTCGCCTTAGTAGCAGCGGCCCCCCAGTGGCGACGCGGACGTGTGGTCCGTCACGCGTCGTCGGTGCAGGAATCTGGGGGTGGAGTCATCTCCCCCAGGGAAGACCCCGACGAGCCACGTCGGGGTTGTGGTGGGTGGAGTTGCACTCAAAGCGCAGGAGGGGGTGGGGCAAGGGAACGTATCGCTAGTTTGCTCTCGCATAAGTCCTCCCCCTCAGGCGCGAACTCCGCCCCTGAGGCTGACCACCCTAGAGGTTTTAGTGGGTTCGAGTCCCACATAACCCTCAGCCCGTGGGAATTTTCTCCAGGACAAAAAAAGAAAAAAAGGTGGTGAACAGGGAGCGGGGAAAGAGGAGGAGGGTGAATGAAAAAATAAAAATGGAGGAATGGGACGAGTATTTCAGGGGGCTGTTGGGAGGGGTAGAGTGGAGGGTGGTGAAAATGGGGGTAAAGGAAAGGGGGAGGGACGCAGAGAAGGAGATAGGTAGGGAGGAAATTAGAAGGGTGGTAAAGAATTTAAAGGACGGGAAGACCGTGGGGGGGACATGGGATTCCAAACGAAGTGTGGAAGTACGGGGGGGAGGTGGAAAAGGAACTGTGGGGGTTATGCAATAGGGTTTGGAGAGGGGAAGGGTGGCCGGAGGGTTGGAAGGAAGGGCTGGTGGTGCCGGTGGTGAAGAAAGGAGCAGGAGAAAGGGTAGAGGACTACAGGGGGATTTGACGCAGACGGCGTACAAGATCTACGCGTCGGTACTAGCGGAGATATTGAGGGTAGAGGTGGAAGAAAAGAGAATGCTGCCGCCGAGTCAAACGTGGTTTCGGAGGGGGGGGGTGGGTTGTGTCGATAATATTTCACGAAAAATGGTGGTGTTGTTTGTTGACATGAAGGCCGCGTTTGACTCTGTGGACAGGGAGGTGTTGATAAAGGCTATGAGGGGAAGGGGGGTGAGGGAAGGGTTGGTGGTGAGATGTGAGGAGGTATTGAGGGAAACGATAGGACGGGTTAGGGTGGGGGAGGAGGAGGGAGGAGTTTTTCTGGACGGCGAGGGGCGTAAAGCAATGGTGCCCGTTGAGCCCAATCATGTTCACGCTCCTGATAGCGGACATGGGCGATGAGCTGGGGAGGGGAGGCTGGGGGGTAGGAAGATTTACACATTAGCATACGCGGACGATGTGGCGGTGCTGGCAGAGGACGTGGAAGGAATGAAGGGGATGATGGGGAAGTTAGAAAAGTACGTGGAGGGGAAGGTGTTACAGGTGAATGTGGGTAAGACTAAGGTGTTGAGGTGTAGAAAGGGGGGTGGGAGGTGGAGTAAGGTGATATGGAGGTGGAAGGGAAAGGAGCTGGACGAGGTAAAGAATTTTAAATATCTATGATATACGGTGATGGGGTATGAGGGACAGGAGGAACATGTAGAGGAGAGGGTTAGGAAGGGGGCTGCAGTGATGGTGCAGGTGTGGGGGATTGGGAAAAGGAAGTTTGGGAAGGATTGGGGAGAAGGTTATGGCTGTACGATAAGCTGGTATGGGCGGTAATGAACTATGAGGTGGAGGTGTGGGGGTGGAGAGGGAGGGAAAAAATAGAAGCAGTGCATGAAAGGTACATGAAGTGGGTGTTGGGAGTGGACAGGAATACCCCAGGGTATATGGTTAGGGAAGAGTTACAGAGGGGGCGATGAAGGGAGGAGCGGGGCTAAGGGCATGGGGGTATGAGAGGAAGTTGGAGGAGGGGAAGGGGGGGAGGTGGCGACGGAGTGCTGGAAGGAAATGAAGAGGAGTATGCGGGGGGGAAAGGTTTTGCAGGGTTGGGAAGAGGAGAGGGAGCAGTATTTTAACGACACGGGATGGACGGTGGAGGAGGTGGAAAGGATGAGGGATAGGGGAGAGATGAGGGGAGAGGAGTTGGTGGAGAGGGAGAGAAGGCTGCAGGAAGAGGAGAGGTGGAAGAGGATAGGTGACTTCAAATATAATGTATGGTATGGGAGGGTGATGGGGGCGGGTGTACCAGGGTACTTGAAGAAAGGGTGGGGGGGAAGGTGGAAACGGATTGTAAGGTTTAGATTAGGGAATGATATGAAGGCGTGGAGATACTGGGGGGAGGAGGAGGAAAGGAGATGCAGAATGTTTGGGCAAGGTGAGGAGACGTGAGACACGTCTGGGAAGTTTGTACAGGGTGGGGAACGGAGAGGGGGTGGCAAGAGGCGGTGATGGAGGTGTTGGGGGACGTGGGGGAGGTGGAGGAGTGGATGAGGAGATTAGAGGAAAGAAGAGCAGTATGGGGGGGGAGTGGGAGAATGAAGAGTGAGTGAGTGTGAGGAGGATTGTGAGTGGAAGGGGAAGCGCGCGGAAGCGGAGGTCCAAGAGGCGGAGGAGGCGTAGGCGTACGTGCAAGAGAGGGGGGAGATAAGGAGGGGAGCGAGCGAGCGGACGGTAGTGGATAAGATAGTTTAAGTTAGGTTAAGGTAGATGGAAGGGTAACCGCGTCTGGGGCGAGTCCGCAGTGGGGCCGCCTGTGGGGCAACTGCCATTTTGGCGGCCCCCCCATCTGGGCTCTGCCGTCCGCCTCCGCCCGGCTCACCTCGCCTTTCGAGCGAACCGGGCGTATAAGATGACGCGGTGTCGGGGGGTCGTGGGGCGGGGTGTCGGGGGGCACCCCTGCCCTAGTGCTAGCAGCGACCCAGGAAGGGGGTGGCGTGCACGTGTGACCCGTCGCGCGCCACCCGGTATTATTATGGACTGGAGAGACTACTCCAGGGGAGGGAGTCCCATGACTCCCTCCCGGGAAGGGCCCAGTCAGTCTGACGGGCGTCGGCGCGGGAAGCCTTAGTTACGCATCCTCGGGGGGGGGGGGGGCAAACGTACGTTATCGCTAGTTTGCTCTCGTGTAAGTCCCCCCCTTGGATGCGCGCTTCCCGCGCCAGTAGGTCACCTTGGTGGTTTTAGTGGGTTCGAGTCCCACATAACCCCCTGCCCGCCCCCGCGGGCCGGGGGTATCCGTGGGGATTTCCACCAAGTAAAACAAAACAAAAAAAAATGTAAGGGTAATTGTTAAGGTGAAAAGGTCCGGGAGATTGTAACCCCATTGGGGATCAATAAAGTGATTATATGTATTAATTATTAAATAAACGTGTGGGGGTGGTGGGGGTTGCATCGCAGTCCGTCCAGTGGTTCTCGAAAGTAGCGGGATCAAACATACAGACGCCTACCGGGGACTTCACTTTATATGTACTGTGTAGAGATAAACATGAATCAGTTACGCTAATAACTCGGGCGAAGCCGAGACGGGTGATGCTAGTTCCAGTATAATTTATTCAAAACTGGATCACACCAAACCGAAAAACGTCTCGAAAAAAAGGATCACAGATTATTGTAGGTGTTAACAGCTAATCAAATCATTCTACATAGTACCTACACATTTAGTCAAAATATATAGTTAATATGCTTAGAACCAAACGGAACGATTTAAATCATAATGACAGAAATATAAATATTACATACTCGGAAATCTGGCGAAAGGTGTTCCCATACAACTGATATCCATCTTTGTAAAATGCTGGTCATCCTGAACCCAGCACATGCACATTGTATTGAACGAACATGGCACGTTGTAGCACTTTATCGTACCCAAACTGCATACTACTAAAATGATCTTGATGCAAATGCATTTCAGTTTGTTTGACATCTGTATTAAAAAAATGAATAATATGTAGAAGGTACATTTATAAATGATAATACAAAATGTAAATGTAATTCATATTTTTATCTATGTCATGCTTTAAAACGAATAAAATTTTTAATTTTATTGCTCATCATATGGTCATTATTTTCGGTATGTTCCGTGATTGATTACAATTTACGATTTATTCTTACATCTGACAAGAAGGGGGCCTGAAGTGTGGCACTGATTTTTTTATGAGTTTTTGCAGCTTGAATAAATACTTGAAATACTGAAGCTAACAATACCTATATGGTGTTCGGCATAAACGGTTTACGACAGAGTGTCTTAACCTTTTTTGGCTCACCACAACCTTTTCAAAGTTTTGTTCTTGAGCGCATCTTTCGGGGAAACTATATCTGTTATCACAATATCCAAGTGTAGCTATGTATGTGTTTTTTAATCTTAACTTTATGTTATCTTAATATCTTATTTAATCTTAACATGTATGAAGAGTTGATTGAAATGATTTGATATGATTCTTATAAAGATGCATGCATGTAATGTTTGTAGAATCAGGTAAATATGCAAGCGTTTGTTTAAAATATGTTTGGACGACCAAATTTTTCAAGCGTATTCTTATCGCCCGCTTGCTCTTGAACGCCCCCTACTGCCCCTAAAAGCAAGTCCCCCCCCCCAGATCTCCTCAGCGTCCACATTTCCGTCGACAACTATTCAAAATATACTACCGTTAAATTTCTGAACTCGAAGGATGAGATTAAAGACCACATCAAGAAACTCATTACCAAAGTAGAATTGGAATTGGATAACGGAAGAAAATACTCTAACAAAAAGTTGAAGACTTACTGTGAGGAAAGTGGTATAAAAGATGAAAAATCAAACATAGAAACTCTTGAAATTATCGGAATAGCCGAACGCACTAACAGGACGTTACTCAACTTAGTCAGCTCAATTACGTCGAAAGTTTTGAGCAGAGGCGGTTGCTACGGCTGCCTACATTAGAGATCGCGTAACTCATACATCTGTCAAGGATCATATCCCACTCACTATTTGGACAGGACGAAGTCCAAGCGCACGAAACCTAAAGCCGGGTAGAGACTTGGATAGGTATATGTACGCTGAGTAAAGGCGGCCACACACGCTCCGGCCGGACTGTACAGGCCGGCCGGACGCCGCACAGTAGTCGGGATAGGGATAGTTACTGACATTCGTGTTGTATAACTTTTAAACTATAAAAGATATCGAAATGGCGTTAAAAAGCACAAAATTTAAAATTATTCCTCTCAAAGGATTTCCGCATTTCTCATCGGATCTTTGCGAAAACGACGCCTATCGATTCCTTATGTTTCGCCGATGAAACTAACACCAAGAACTACATAATTCGGACCATAATGACGGAAATTCCATGAAAAATCGAATTATATAATTTCAAGCTGAATTTGTTAAAAATAGTCCGATTTGCATGAAAGTTTTGTATGATTTTCATCGGAAATATATAAGGAATCCATCGGTATCAGTTCCATATTGATACAATAAAGAATAATAATTTTTTACTATGCTAAAACGAATAAATCTGTGGATTAAATTCTAATACATGAATAATAATGTTTAACTAAACTGTAGATTTCGTTAGAATTTCTAATAGTACTATTTATTTTTTCCTTATAATCAGAAACTAAAACTTTTCTCAACAACCGATTTAAATTGCTTAAAGAGCATTAAATAAATTACTAAATAAACAGTTTTCAAATTTTTTTATAACTGTTACGAGCCGGGGCTGCGGCAACGCGAGAGGCCGGCGAGAAGGGTATTTCCCAAGGAATATGGTTTATGAGTTTGTTAGTTAGGTGCGTGGACGAACCTGATGCGAAATCAGGGAGCCACTAGGATTATTGACGGCGAGGACGAACCTGATGCGAAATCAGGGAGCCTCTAGGAATGGAGTCACACGCGGACGAACCTGATGCGAAATCAGGGAGCCGCAGGAGGGTGAAACGTCGTGAACGAACCCGATGCGAAACCGGGGAGTCACTAGGATAAAGTTCACAGACGAACCTGGTGCGAAACCAGGGAGCTGTTAGGAGGTTGGATTATTCACAGACGAACCTGGTGCGAAACCAGGGAGCTGTTAGGAAGTTGGTAGATTTACAGACGAACCTGATGCGAAATCAGGGAGCTGTAGGATACGGACGAACCTGATGCTAAATCAGGGAGCCGTAGGAGGGTGAGGTTTCGTGGACGAACCCGATGCGAAATCGGGGAGCCACTGGGTTGGTGAAGATTCCTTATTTTGGATGAAAGGTTGCGAACGAACCTGATGCAAGATCAGGGAGTCGCGGGAAATGTTAGTAATGCCTCGTAACTCTTAATTAATATTTGATACAACTCGAGCGGTAAAGTTGTATCAGTGGGTGAGTGCTACTAATATTATAAGGATCCCTGGGTAAAAGATGGGTTTAACGAATCTACTCGATTTACACGTGAACACCATTCGTATATTCAATAATCAGTTATTGTACAAATGTAAGTGTCGCGATTAAATAATTAAATAAAGTGTGTAAGTTACCACTAGTTGCACGGTGTTGACGCACTGGCGATGCGGGGCGTAAGAGTGGCTATTTCGAAGTGCCAAATAGAATATAAACCGGACTCGCGGATTCTATGAGGTTAACTATGATTCTGACGGAGACTTTAGCTCGATCTAACTGAATATAACCAACTCTGTACGAGCGTGACACGACGTTACTCTACGCGTGACTGTACTGCTTTTAACCAACGAGGGTTGAAACCAAAGGGTTTATATAGTCCCAAAATGAGTGGGGATTCATTAGAAATCTCCATATAAGGAAATCCTTTGGGGTCGTCGTCGTGTCACTCCCGTTCCCATGGTCGTATTCCAGATGTTCGAGATCAGGACCCCCTTAGTGATATGTGATAAACAAAAAGGCTCTTAGGGCGTTTTCCCTTCGCAGACGCGAGAGAAAATTCCACATACGTAACATCTCCCCCCTAAGATAAAACATCGCGATTCTCGTGATGCTTTTCAAAAGAAGGAAAAACGCTCTAAAAATCCCTTTGCAAGCAAAGTGTAATTGAGAATTGTCGGTGTAGTGTAATGTCATTGGTGTACTTATCGCTAGGTGTTGTGGGGTGTAAGAATTTAATTGTTGCTGGGCACCACGTAGCCGATCTGCAGCCAGTGCTCAATGAGGTCCAGTGGTGGTTGTCCGGGTAGCCGGTCGAGCGTCAGTGTTACTGTGAGGCCGGTTGATGTCGGCTGGATGTTGGCGAGGAGGCCCTTCCTTCTCGCCATGACTACCTCCGCTACTTGCGTCGTCCTCTGGAGCGGTCGGCAGGATCGTAGTTTGACGCCTTTCAGGTAGACTCTCACTGCTTGCCAGGGTATGTTTCGGGAGCAGGGTGATCAGGACCATATTTGGACAGACGGTCGGCTTATCGTTTGCCGTGTACGGAAAATTGGCGTGTTTTAATTTGTTCTGATTCTTCGTTTAGATTATCTGAGGCTATATTCCGAATTCGAGTCATGTGTGTTATTAATTCTACTAAGTAGTCTCCAAATGACTTTAGTTTTTCGCCAGTTGGAAAAGAGCTTGGTTCCCGAGCTGGTTTTCCGAAGATTAATTCGTATGGGGTGAAATTTGTTGCTTCGTGAACGGATGTGTTGTAAGAGAACATTGCGAATGGTATTAATAAATCCCAGTCTTCGTAATTATCCATGTAATGCTTGAGGTACTCGGTGAGGACGATGTGACTTCGTTCCAGAGATCCATTGGTTTGTGGTCTATATCCTGAGGTTGTGATTTGCTTGATTTTGAATATTTCAGAAAGATTGGTCATAAGTGTTCCGATGAAGCTAGTTCCCTTGTCTGTTAGTATTGCGCGAGGTGTACCGTAAATTGCGATGAAATGTCTAGCGAAAGCATCTGCAATTGTAGCAGCTCGAATGTTAGGTATTGCTACGGCTACGCAATATTTCGTTAAGTTATCTTGAATGGTGAGAATATGCCTGTTCCCACTGGGTGTAATTGGTAAAGGTCCTACTGTATCCAAGGAAATTTTGTCGAAGGCTCCTATAGGTGTGTCGGTGATTAACATCGGCTGACGAGTTTTCGCTCGAACTAATTTCTGTTCCTGACAACTTTGGCATCTTCGAATGTAGTCTTGAATGTCGTTGCGCATTTGTGACCAATGGAATTTTGATCGAATGCGTTTATAGGTCTTCGTTACTCCTTTATGTCCTCCAATTAGACTATCGTGAGCCTCGCAAATGATGGGCTGTCTGTCTTCTTCGGATGGTGTGGTGATGGTACAATTGCATAGAATAATCTGCAGGCCTGTTCCTACGAAAACCTCTTCTAATATCTTGACGAATTCGTTGGATGGTATTTTGTGAAGGTCCCCCGTGGCGGAAATTCGAAATGACTTAATCTGATTTTGATCCAAGGTGTGGCGAAGAATTTTCAAACCATTGAAAACATCTACTCTTTTAATATTATCAAAGAAATTGTCTGCGATTATTATACTAAATGTTTTAAATAATCCATTGTCCGTAGTTATCATGTTTCCCTTTTTTGGTTGTTCTGCTAGAAGATTTGGTTTATTGATTAGTTCAGTGTCTAGCAGTAATTTTCCAACGGGGTTTATTAAATTGCAATCAGCAGAAATGAAGTGTGCGTAATGTCCTTCTTCAGCGGTAAAAGTATTTGAAGAAACGATAATTTTAAGCGGTTGATCTAATGGGATCTCTTCCAAATCGTCAAGGTCGTTTGAATCCTCGAATTCGGTAGTGAAGAAAGGGTAAGGGTCAAGCGTGTGGTCGAAGACCTTAGGTTGTGTTGACCTGCTGTCAAGTGGTTGTCCCACACTTGCTTCGGTTGTAGTTTTTGCAGGTAGCTGGTTTATTGAGGGTTGTAAAGGTTCATCCATGACTTCTGACGATACCTGCGGTGTGCTGAGTAAATCTTGTTGGAAGATTCTTGCATTTTCTATTACAGTATTTTCAAGTGGCTCCTCAAACGATATTAAATTGTCTAATATGGTCTGGTCCTTATCTGAAGGGACGATTTGAGTGGAATTTGCTGCGGGTGAAAAACTGTTTATGGTCTCCTGGCGTTCATCTGGCATGGTTACCTCTTGAGATAAGCTGGGAAAAGATCGGTTTTTGTATATTATTGGAGAATGTTGAACGTTCCCACGTGCGGTTTCCTCTTCTGAGCTACTGCTTGTCTCTCGGTATTTGGGTCGGCTTTCTCTATCTCGTTGTAACTGTCGTATGCGGTGTCCGATTGTTTCAATATTGGCATCTGTTTTCGGTATCTGGGCTTTGAAATCGGGATCCCGAAGCTCTCTTGGAATAAGTGGTAGGCAGGCAGACGTGGGGTTGCGCGATAATGCGTCTGCGTTCTTATTCGTCTTTCCGGATTTATGGACAACCTGGTACTCGTATTCCAAAAGACGGAGCTTCCATTTCATAAGTCTAGAAGTTGGGTCCTTGACAGAATGTAACCAGACAAGTGGTCTGTGATCTGTAACGAGGGTGAACGGGGTTCCGTAGATGTAAGGCCTGAAGTATCTTACGGCGTAAACCATGGCCAAACATTCCTTTTCTGTAGCCGAATAATTCTTCTCAGGTTTATTTAGGCTTCGAGAGGCGTAGGCAATCGGCAGGTCGTTTCCTATCTCTCCTTGACTGAGTACGGCTCCAATAGCATAATCAGATGCATCTGTTGTTACAATGAAAGGTTTACTGAAATCAGGGTATTGCAATATGGGTTGTTGACAAAGTTCGCTACGCAATTGCTTAAAACTCTGGTCTTGTTCTTCTGTCCATTTGAATTTGATGCCTTTGCCTAATAAGTTAATTAATGGTTTTGCCTTTGTAGTGAAATTAGGTACGAATCTTCGATAATATCCTACAAGTCCCAAAAATTGTTGAATGTTCTTCTGCGATGTGGGGGTGGGAAAATCTTGAACCGATCTTAATTTCCTAGGGTCAGGTCTTACTCCTTCCTTTGAAATAATATGTCCAAGGTATGCGACTTCCTTTCGCAGGAATTGGCACTTGTTGGTCTGAAGGGTTAATCCGTGTTCTCGAAGGAGGTTTAACAGTTTTTTGACTTTGATATTGTGTTCCTGTAACGATGATGCGTATATCACTATGTCGTCCAAGTAGACAAAGAGGTCTGTTCCTTGAAGTCCAGTGAGTGCTTGATCCATCAGGCGTTGAAAGGTGGGTGGTGCATTCTTTAATCCGAAAGGCATTCGAGAAAATTCGTAATGTCCATTTGGAGTAGTGAATGCTGTTTTTGCCTTATCCTTCGGATCCATCTCTATTTGATGAAATCCACTAGCGAGGTTAAAGACTGAAAAATATTTAGCTCCTCCTAATCGATCTAAAATCTCTGTGATTTGAGGTAATGGGTACTTATCAGAAATTGTTATTTCATTGAGGCCGCGAAAATCTATTACTAGACGCCAACGTTTTACTCCATTTTCGTCTTCTTTCTTTGGGACGATCCATAAAGGTGAATTGTATGGAGATTTTGAAGGTGTAATTATACCATTTGATAATAGCGCGCTTATTTGCTTTTGAATTTCCTTTTGATGTATGAGAGGATAGCGATATTGTCTTGTGTTTATTGGAACATCGTTGGATGTATGGATTGAATGTTTAAAGTCGCGGGCCTTCCCCAGTTTATCTCCAGGAAGATAGAATCGGTCGGGAAAATCTTTAACTAAATTGGTAACGAAATCTAGTTCCTCCTTGTTCAAATGTTTAGTGTTTAGGGCTTCTAAGATTTTTTGTGTCCTATCTTCGTGTGTTCTGAATTTTGACGGGTGTTCTACAGCTGGGTAAAAATCTTCGTCCGATGACCCGAAAATATCGAATGGCTCTAATGTTTGTGGTTCTATCTCCACGTCTAGGGGTTCATCGCTGGTATTTGTTGCCATAACATAACACTTCCCTTTATTGTTACTCACAATTGCTTCCCCTATGTAAAGATGTTCGAGGGTCTTGATACGTGGTAAATATCCTTCCTTAATCCTCGAGTTTGTAATTGTTATAGCAATCTGTTGCGACGTCCGGGGCTCGATACGATGTTTGGTCGATGTCAGTCGCTCCTTCATTTGAGGTAGATCTTGATAGTTTGAAAAACGTAGAGGTCGGGTTGGTTTATTTTTTAATACCAGAGTCCCGTGATAATAGGAGATTTCAGCCTCTTCCTGTTTTAAAAATGGGCTTCCTATAAGTCCATCTGCATCTATGGCAAGCTCTTTTACTACATAGAAAAGTGCAGGGGCTTCGTGGATATGAAGAATTGTTGTTCCTAAAGTATGAATTGGATTAGTGGTAATTCCGGTTAACTCGATTTCTTCCCGAGAACTTATTGTTGCTTTTTCTCCCAGGGCATTAATGACTATTAAATTAACGGATGCTCCACCGTCGATTAAGAATTCTCCCGTTCCTGACTCCAATTCTGGAACCTTGGTTTTGATGCGTGGGGCAGGTGCTTCTTTGATGAGGGTTCCTCTTCGAAGCGGACTGTCCTTTGGCGAGCTTCCTTGTTTCCGCTCATCGTGTCGCCTATACGTTGAGCGCGATCGAAGTTTAAAGACTTGTTTGATTCAACGGACGAATCTCGCGAGTCTCGTTGATATCTCGGATTACGCGGTTGTTTCCTACAGGATTTTCCGTCGTGTCCGGCTGTGCCGCAATGCCAGCAATATAAACTCGGCTTGCGATCTTTATCGGGATTTTTTAAAATGGAATAATGTTTTTCTCCATCATCTGCGTACGATGAGTCGGAGCGATAAGAAGGGGATTTCGAGGGGCTCCGGTGACGCAAAGTCCAGGCCGTCGTGCGTGTCCGTCCTTCTCGTTCCTCTTCAAAACCAGATGTTCTAAGAGACCGATCCCTGTTCTGGTCGTATCTACTCGGAGAAAGTGGGTACGACACTTCGCGGTCGTGGTGGCGAGAATCTTCGGTGTAATGATCTCGGCGAGACCACCTGGAGGGTGATTCATTACGGGGCGACTGTCGCCGATTCCTTAATTTTCTATCTATCTGTAGCACGGCGTCGTAAGCTTGTTCAAGTGTTTTGATGTCTTGAATCTGAGCCGACACTTTCCAAGAAATTCGATCCGGTAAACCATCGACGAAGTTTTCTTTAACGTCCTTTTCCATTTCTTTGACGAAATCTTCAGCGTGATCCGAATACCTTTCCCGAATAGCTCCGCGCGCACAATAAACGAGATGGCTAGTTCTGTCGACGTACTTTCGCAGACTTTCTCCTTCGCGAATGCTTAGTTTCGCGATTTCGACTTGAAAATACGATAAACTTCTTCCCGGCGCGAATCTCTTTTTCAAATGTTGAACTAATTTCTTAACAGACTCGAATTTATGTTCTAACGTGCACCTGCGTGCCGGACCGATCAGTTTCGTTAGTATTATCGCAAGATACTCAGCTTCCGTACCCTCAGGAATCAAAGTTAACCCGTCTTCCACATTTTGTGCAAAGCGCGTCAAGGGTAGACTTTCACCGTCGAAGGTTGGAATTGACATAGTAATATTCTGTATACATGTCCGTTGCGTCAAAAGCGACATTGAGTTTGCAATTGAAACTGTCAGGTTCATTATATCGTTAGAAGAGACATTCGCCTGTGCGGTTGCCATTTTTTAATAATTACTAAGTGACTTGACTAGAGAAAACTAGTATATCGTCAATAACAAATTACGAGTGATTTTAACGTATTTAAAAACCCAAATTTTACGGCGATTCTAATGCAGTAGCATCCCACCGCTGTCACCAGTTCTGTTACGAGCCGGGGCTGCGGCAACGCGAGAGGCCGGCGAGAAGGGTATTTCCCAAGGAATATGGTTTATGAGTTTGTTAGTTAGGTGCGTGGACGAACCTGATGCGAAATCAGGGAGCCACTAGGATTATTGACGGCGAGGACGAACCTGATGCGAAATCAGGGAGCCTCTAGGAATGGAGTCACACGCGGACGAACCTGATGCGAAATCAGGGAGCCGCAGGAGGGTGAAACGTCGTGAACGAACCCGATGCGAAACCGGGGAGTCACTAGGATAAAGTTCACAGACGAACCTGGTGCGAAACCAGGGAGCTGTTAGGAGGTTGGATTATTCACAGACGAACCTGGTGCGAAACCAGGGAGCTGTTAGGAAGTTGGTAGATTTACAGACGAACCTGATGCGAAATCAGGGAGCTGTAGGATACGGACGAACCTGATGCTAAATCAGGGAGCCGTAGGAGGGTGAGGTTTCGTGGACGAACCCGATGCGAAATCGGGGAGCCACTGGGTTGGTGAAGATTCCTTATTTTGGATGAAAGGTTGCGAACGAACCTGATGCAAGATCAGGGAGTCGCGGGAAATGTTAGTAATGCCTCGTAACTCTTAATTAATATTTGATACAACTCGAGCGGTAAAGTTGTATCAGTGGGTGAGTGCTACTAATATTATAAGGATCCCTGGGTAAAAGATGGGTTTAACGAATCTACTCGATTTACACGTGAACACCATTCGTATATTCAATAATCAGTTATTGTACAAATGTAAGTGTCGCGATTAAATAATTAAATAAAGTGTGTAAGTTACCACTAGTTGCACGGTGTTGACGCACTGGCGATGCGGGGCGTAAGAGTGGCTATTTCGAAGTGCCAAATAGAATATAAACCGGACTCGCGGATTCTATGAGGTTAACTATGATTCTGACGGAGACTTTAGCTCGATCTAACTGAATATAACCAACTCTGTACGAGCGTGACACGACGTTACTCTACGCGTGACTGTACTGCTTTTAACCAACGAGGGTTGAAACCAAAGGGTTTATATAGTCCCAAAATGAGTGGGGATTCATTAGAAATCTCCATATAAGGAAATCCTTTGGGGTCGTCGTCGTGTCACTCCCGTTCCCATGGTCGTATTCCAGATGTTCGAGATCAGGACCCCCTTAGTGATATGTGATAAACAAAAAGGCTCTTAGGGCGTTTTCCCTTCGCAGACGCGAGCTCGAAAAATTGTTGAGAGCGGCGTATGGGAAAATTCCACATACGTAACATAACAATTAGGTTGTAAAAATTGAAAAAGAAAAACATTAAATGAGCGTTGAATATATTTTACGCTCATTTAATGTTTTTCTTTTCATTTAGCGTTGAATATATTTTACGCTCATCTAATGTTTTTCTTTTTCAATTTTTACAACTTAATTGTTATAAAAAAATTTGAAAACTGTTTATTTAGTAATTTATTTAATGCTCTTTAAGCAATTTAAATCGGTTGTTGAGAAAAGTTTTAGTTTCTGATTATAAGGAAAAAATAAATAGTACTATTAGAAATTCTAACGAAATCTACAGTTTAGTTAAACATTATTATTCATTTATTAGAATTTAATCAACAGATTTATTCGTTTTAGCATAGTAAAAAATTATTATTCTTTATTGTATCAATATGGAACTGATACCGATGGATTCCTTATATTTTTCCGATGAAAATCACACAAAACTGTCATGCAAATCGGACTATTTTTAACAAATTCAGCTTGAAATTATATAATTCGATTTTTCATGGAATTTTCTTCATTATGGTCCGAATTATGTAGTTCTTGGTGTTAGTTTCATTGGCGAAACATAAGGAATCGATAGGCGTCTTTTTCGCAAAGATCCGATGAGAAATGCGGAAATCCCGGACATTTCTGACTTTTTAATCATATATTTCAACCCTTTCGAAGATCGAGAGTCATCAAATTCGGTGAGACATTGGAGGATCCTGTACTCACATCGGAGTACCAGGCGGCATCTCTTTAACAGGCGTCGCCGGAAAATCACCCTGTAGTATACATTCGGCAGATTTCGATAAGGTAAACGTACCCATTATGAAACGCTATTCGATGGGGTTATGCAATTTTCATCTAACTTATCAAATTTAGTGTGTTAACATTGAAAATTGACATACCATTCGATAGGCCATTGTTTTGTGATTATATAATGAGCGATAAAATGTATATTTATTATAAATAAAATATAATATGATTGAAAAACTAAATGAAGGACCGGTACGTATTATGAAACACTGTTTTCGTACCAGGACCCGGTGTTTCATATTCAATGTCCCTATTATGAAACGCCCCGTCAGCCACATCTGTTCGTTTCAAATGAGCACTTAACACATTTATAAGTATGAGAAACATAAAAACAGATCAAAAAGGAAAGAAATACGCAATTTTTTAACGAAATGTGATTCGCCCGAAGTATCCTGATATCTATGGAAAATTAAATGGTTGTAAGGAATGGGTCAAAATAAATAACCAATTTCCTGTTTTATTATTTTTTATTATCATATAATACAATCTTTAAAAACGAGAAACATTAATAAACGTTTGTAACTATAACAAAGAAGATATTATAAATAAAATAAAATATTACAGGGACAATGTGGAATTATATTTTTTCACTTTTCACTTTTTGTTGGATTTCATTAATTTTTTGTTGTAATTTTTTTTTTCTCCTCTGCTAACTTTTTTTTCTCATCCTGTAAAATCCTTTTCTTCTCAGCTTTTTCTTCTTTTATCTTCTGTTGCTGTTCCTTCTCCATTTGAATTCTCCACCAATCATCTGAAGTCCCCACTGCAGGTAATTTCGGTTTTCCAGTTGCTTTTAATTTATTTTTTTTCTTTTTTGGCAGATATTGGGGGGGGGGGGTAAAGTAAAAGCTTCATTAAAACTTTGACCTCTAACAGAATGTGATACGATTTGTTCTTGTGAAATTGGACAAGCACTGTTTATGTGACTGTCAATTTCACCCAATTGTGTACTACATTTATTTTCTAAAAAAGAATAATTAAAAACTAAACAATATGTATATATAGCAATAGCGTGAAAAATTTCAAATAAATTTATATAAACCTGCTTGATTGATTTCATTATTCAAATGAATAGGTATTACACTATTCGTGGTAACTGCAGGTGATAATAAACTTCCGTCATTTATAGAAGTGTTATATGCTAATTTATCCCTTTCACTAATATTTTCATTATATAATATATGTTCATTTGTTCAGTTTTCTAAAGTTATAATATCTAAGGGCACACTATATTCATCTATATGGGCTATTGACATATTATCCTGTACATTACTTTGTAATTCTGTACATATTATATTACTCGAATTTACATCATTGTTATTACTACTCTCACCAATCATATTTTCAGTTGCAGGCTGAGATAGTACAATAACTTTATGGTTCTGCAATCTATCTATACTCCTAATTGTTATTTTTTGTTCAACATTGTTCTCTATGTGTAGAAAACAAGTAAGATTAATTAAAATAAATAGTCATATAAAATATAAAAATGTATTATATGTGTAAAAAATATTTAAAAAAAAATTAATTATGATTGTAAATACGTAATTGAATACGTTATTAAATTAGGAAAATTAAATCTATTGCAAAATAAAAAATTATTCAAATTATTTTAAAATTAAATTATTTATATACCAAATGTTGCTTGTTTTATCTGAAGCCAGTATTCATACAGCCCCTTCTTCTCAAGATTGCCAATGCATGATCCATTAGATTCTGCATTTATGAAATCTTGTAATAATTCATTTGATATATTTTTTTCAAATGTTCTTAGGTGTTGATTTTTATCTTCCAGCACATTATGATTTGTCACCATTTCTGGAATTTTGATTTCTTCCTCACGTTGTCCATCATTGTCTATAATACATTTTTTTCTTTTTTTGCATAGGACATTGTACTCCACTGCGGTAGGATTGAATGGCATTAATCCGCTAGCCTTAAATCCACTTTGTACAATTTTCTTTTCCTCCGTAAATAATTCCAAAGCCTTTTTTAAGACTTCTGGAAATTGTTCCTTTCGCAGCTTTGTCATATTATTCTCCACTTTCCATTTGGGAACTGTTTTCCTCCAAATATCCTTAAAGGGATGGAATACCGCAATATCAAGTGGCTCTATAATATGTGTGGCATTTGGAAATAAAGCAATCAATTCTATTCCTTTCTCCCGGCAAAATGATACCAGTGGAATAGTGACATGTGATGAATGCCCATCTAAATATACTAGTATAGGAAATTCGACATTTTCTGTTAATAACCATGAATAAAAAACATGAGTAATATACTCATAAAGGTCTCGGTGGTCATCCAACCATTCTCTGAAATTCCAATACCCCAACCACTTGGACAGCTTTCTAAAATTTTTTGGGGTATACCCTCTTTGTACTTATACATGATCATTGGAGGAGCTCGTGTACCATCTGCACTATACATGAACAACGATGTTAAACTCTCTTTTTCTATGGCATCTACAACTTTATAAACAGAGCGGGCTCCTCTTTGTGTTAAAACCTTTTCTGGTTTTGGTAATAATTGAATGTTAGTTTTATCGCAATTAAAGACTCTCGATGGCTGGATAGTGAGTAGAATCTTGCTCTCCAAATAACTTTGAATTTCTTTAAACCAGCCTCTTAAATTTTCTTCTGTTACAGAAGCACAATTAAGATTTAAATGTTGCGCTGTCCTGACAGTTACATTTGGATGGCGTTTATAAAACCCTTCACACCAGTGACGTCCTGGTCTCCCTTCTGTGAATGGAGTTTTCTTCCCTAATTTTGTTACATAGAATTGCACACTATCCACTAACTCAGCTTTTGTTATTGGGTAGCCCCTCACTGTTCTATACAAAATCCATTGAACAATTTCCTTTTCTTCTTCTTCACTTAAAACAGTAGGTGGACCAGATGTGGACTGTACTTTTTCAGGTGCCTTCACTCTTCTATATACGGATGTTAGAGGGACCCCATACATATTCGCTGCTTTCCTTAAAGAAATGCCCTTGCCAACTGCTTCTACAGCTTGCTGTAATTTGTCAGGAGCGTAATTTCTCCTTGTATCTTTTTTTTTGTTTAAGTTTCCCGGAAGGTTTTCTTTTGTGTAAATTGCATTACGTTTCGTTCCACTTTTCTTCAAAACACTTTTGACCGCTTGTCTCGTGTTCTTACTTTTTGCAACAGTTTTCACTTTGTTTACTCTTCCAGACATTATAAAATGATTTGTCTGTTGAAAAACGTTTAAATGTAAGTAAATATTACCTTAAATTATGTTCAATTCAGCACAATAGGTTTTATAGGTTAGGTTTTTGATATTTATTAAAAAGGTTGAATTTTGCATACTTACTCGTATTTATGATGAGAACGTGAATTTAATATATTATATAAATTGCTCTAGGGCAGTTGAAATAATGAAATATTTCTCTTTGGCACTGAAAATATCTAATTAACGAAGCTGAGGCATGTGTTTCATAAACTGGTACAACCATATGAACACGGGTCCGTGGTCTTGGAACACGCTTTCGAACCGTTCCATAAATCGGGACATTGAAAAAATTGAAGTACACAATATGAAACAGTTATTTTTATCAATTAAAAGATATTAAAAATCAAAAAACTTGTAGACAAATCAAATCTAGGATTTACAGGCTATTGTATATGCTAATGCACATATTTGAAAATAATATAAACTCGTAAAAATCTTCGAAAGAATTAGTCGTGGATGTTCGCAGTTTTTACGCACGTAGAAGGTAATTTTTGCGAGTTTAGAGATACCTTACATTTAAAACATTTTTTTGTAATAGTTTATTGTATAACAATACTTATGTTGGTGAATTTGTACAGAAAAGAGTTTATAAATATCGATAGAATGTTTGCAGTAGCTTATATATTGTAACGTACCGCTACGAATAGCCCCCACATTTTTTCATTTTTCAATACTTATTTCGTTTAGTTATCCTTTTGTTCAATTAGTATTAAGAATACCTTTACACGACATCGCACGCGGCGCGAAACCAGCGAATCCAGTGACGCGCGACGCACGCGCATAAGCGAACATTCAAAGATTCAAACTCAGTGCCGCGAGTGAACCGAAGGCGCGTGCGCACACCTTACGATAGACCGGACGCCGAATAAACCAAGCGTAGAGCACGAGTGGCGCGAACCGGACGTTATTTCTAATTGGTAGACTTAATCACGCGGCATGTGATTGGTGCGGGTTAAGTTATGGATAGTAGTATAAATATAGGCGCGCCGACATGCGAAAGGCAGACTTGGTTCTGCCACCGAACCTAACGATTTGGGTCGCTTTTGCTAGCCCCACAATTTCGTACAGTCTATAGAAGTATATCTAAAACTATTACCATACTACCTTTCCGAGGTCGCTTTAGCTAGCTCCATACCAAACCTAAAAGAGGTCGCTTTTACTAGACCCCTCAAACTTCCATTCCGAGGTCGCTTTTGCTAGCCCCATTCTAAACCAACTACCTCCAAGCGTGGGCCAGCTGATAGGCACCAGAAGTAGTTACCAAAATCAGAAGGAAGGAAGCAATCAATCCAACTACCATCTGGGACACCTTTTAAACGGTTACCTGGCTACCATCCTAGAAAGCGAAACCAAGCTAATAGGCAACTGGAAGCCATTCCAATTACAAAGGGAACTCTCTTACTACCTCAACTAAAACATATTAAATCGACCTAGGGTCATTACAAACTCTTTAAAATTAACAGTTCGCGTAGAAACTAATAAACCGACGAACGATTCAGCGCCGAAATCAATTACTATGTTATAAAATTACCGACTTAGCGTTAGGTAACGAAACCTAAAAAGAAACTATATTTCGTTTATAATTAATTCTAATTATCAAACACGACTTAGTGTCATAAATCATTGTTCATTTCGACCAAGAGTCACCACATTAATTTTTGAATAAACATTTATTATTTTTCATTGTTAAAAGAAGGACTCTAGTTACTTGAAATTCATTTCTTAATCGCACGCCACCCGAACCAATCCCACAAATTCACAAGTAAACCGCTCTACTCGTGAATCTCCTGTATAGAACGGCAACGTCTCGTTCGAGAACGTTACAATATGCCGTAACTAGTTCTTATTTCGGTATTTGTGATGCTGTTTCAAAAAGGGGACATGTTTGAGAAGGTGTTTCATAATAGGTACGTTTACCTTAGGAGAAAGCTTATTTTTCCTGCGCAATCCGGACTGTCCAGGCCGACCAAGGGAAATTCGAAAAACGATTCTGTCTGCCTGAGGCCGCGGCCAGATGTGAACCGAACGCCACTTGAGCCGGTTCAGACAGAGACTCGTGGCTCACGACAGCTAAAGATGAAAGACCAGAGAGTATTTAGAGTAGTGGAGACCAAAGGTTTGCTTGCCATATGACACCCAGGAAGGGACCTCGGGACCCTCGACCAAGGGAAAGTACTATCCGCGATGTTCGGGGTGTTCCCAGCCCATGTCGGTAAAGTTCCGTTGTATCAAAGAAATGGCTCACGAGCAACTGCCATCCTTGCCATTGAACGTGTTAAGTAGTTAGTCGATTTAGTTGCGACATTCAGCGGTGGGAGCATGCGGTACGTGCCGGGGTCCCGGGCGTCACTCGGGCCATTGAGTGTACAAACATTCGGAGGGCGGATGTTCCCCCAGGGCTGACTACGCCGCCCGATGTAACCGCATCTCTTTCCTCTGCACTGACACGGGGTCAGAGGGCCTCCTTTCAACGGCCATGGCCGATCAGGAAGGGACGACTTGACACCTGGTCCGAAGGACCACACCATCTACTCTGCACAGCCTGGGGAGACAGGTCTCCCCCCAAGGGGGGAGGGAATGGCTTTGGATGGCCGCCTCTTCATGGTACGCATTAACCTGCCAGAATTCTACCCCGTTTCCCAAGTACGCATCCACTTTTGATAGACCCGGATCGCTTGCGGACGGACCGTACTCACGGGGGTGACCATCGACGAGGGTGGGCGATCCCTACCTAAGACGCACGCGTAGGTGCGCCGGAATCGTTACGCGTTGCGCGAGCCACCCTCTCCGGCCTTGACGGTACCAGCCCGTCGCTAAATAAATTCGCGGAATATGGAGCCGTGCCTCCACGCCGCTCTACCAGATCTTCTATCCACCTTGTACGCTCGGTTTTACAAGTCGTCCTGAACCCTGAGTAGCCGGGTCCACTTCACGTCCCCGCTGGAGGCGCCTTCAGATCGTGCGGGCACGCGTTTACGATGCCTCCAGCTTGTTAGGGTGACGGCTTATTTACCCTCATAAGGCTAGCTATCCCACCCTCCTACTCCCTCCCTCTCTCTCCATTGACTCGACGCCCTAGCATTCCTCCCTCTTATTCCTGTTTTCTGAGACTTCCCACAGCTATCCTATACTGCAACACTGCCCTATTGTCCCCCCCCCCCGACATACACTCTTTAATCCTGAGGGTATAGCATATTAAGAAATAAAAGGGGTCCCCGCGGCAAGAGGGCCTCAGGGACGCACCCCCCCCCCCACCCTCTTCCCGGTTAACTCTTGATCAATCATTGCGAGATCTGGTAGCGAGGCACGGTCCTGAAAAGGGCGGTCACCAACCGCCCCTAGCGGCACTCCCCATTCCTAAAGAGGTGTGTAAGAGCCGGTGTGCCGGTATCGCTTAAGTGCTTGGAACACTGGAACCATTCCTACTTTCTTTCTCTTGGCACCGCTACCCTTCCGCGGTTCTAGACCGGACTTTCCAAGGTTCGGTCACGACTGAACTGCAGTCGGAATAGCTGCCCCACCATCTTGTCCTCATTGGCTGCCTTACTGTTGGAGATGTGAACCACGCCGCACAGTGGGCCAAACTGCTCCTTTTTGTGTCAAAATCGTAGAACTTTTGATAGGAATAAGGTACAGGGATGAAACTTTTTGGAGGTTAAAGCTAAGATGTTGCAGATTAAGGGAAAAATGTTTAGAATGTATCAAAAAGAAGTTTTGACCTTGAACATCTAAGGTGAAGTTGACATTTTCGACGAAAATTTCGGTTTTTCCGTTATAATTCGTGGTTGAAGTTTTTCCTTTACTTGTTATACATCATTTCCTATAGATTTTGACGCGCTGAATTCAAATATCACCGCGAAATTGCTCTAGCCCTTCAGGATTCGAAGAAAACTGCGGTTTGAGTTGAAATATCGATAAAAACCGTGTTATTTCTGGTTTCCGTGCTTTGATAACAATATTTTAGATTTATTTATCGTATTTATTCATATGAAGTATAAAAAGATAATAGAATACTTGAATACTTTGAATTTTGCAATATAAAGGGTTTACATGTCGTAACCTGTTGCGTACTATACGCACGATTGCCGAACCGTATACGCATCTCACACGCCACATTAATTTGTTAGGAGATAGTTAAGAAAGGAAAATGAATATACTCGTGGATAACTTAACAATCACTATATAATTAAATAAGAAATATGCAAAAAGTGATGGTTACAGAAAGGGTTATGCCGGACTCAGTGACGCTAAGGAAAACGCTAAGCAACCCCGATTGTTTTCTTCCAAAAAAGGTGGAGTGAAAATTAGCCTTGTCATTGGTTGGATACAAAAATAGGCGTGCAGAATATGGCAATGGTGGGAAGATGTATTTATTTAAGGGAAAGCTGTTCTCGCCCCCGAATCGCGGGTGTGGCAAATCTCAACTTCGCGACATCATTCGAAGCACCCAAACATGTCGGGGTCTAGGCTCGGGCCGCGGCATCTGGCTTAAATAAACCTAGAACCGTTACAAATTGCCCGCAATAAACCGCCTTTAAATTACAGCCATGCCTAAACGGTGACAAGAAAAATGGTCAAGGTTTGGTGCTTAAACACATCGCTGTCATATCCGCTTTCTTCGTTAAACTGGCAGAAAAGTATTTTAAAGTAAATGTAAATTTCTTTATAATTACACATTCATTTTTGCAGCAAATAACGTACGTATTCACTCGTTTCAATTTACTTACCTCTCTTCAACAAATCTTTTAATTTTTGGATGCATATTCTCCTCTTTGTAGCGTTTCAATCGATAGTGTATTAGAATAAATGAGATTTCTGGATCAGTTCGATATACTGCTCGATTGAAAATATCTAGCATCTTAGATTTTTCTTATTTAATTATATAGTGATTGTTAAGTTATCCACGAGTATATTCATTTTCCTTTCTTAACTATCTCCTACCAAGTTAATGTGGCGTGTGAGATGCGTATACGGTTCAGTAATCGTGCGTATAGTACGCAACAGGTTACGACATGTAAACCCTTTATATTGCAAAATTCAAAGTATTCAAGTATTCTATTATCTTTTTATATATCATATGAATAAATACGATATATAAATCTAAAATATTGTCGTCAAAGCACGGAAACCAGAAAAAAACACGGTTTTTATCGATTTTTCAACTCAAAACGCATTTTTCTTCGAATCCTGAAGGGGTAGACCAATTTCGCGGTGATATTTGAATTCAGCGCGTCAAAATCTATAGGAAATGATGTATAACAGGTAATGGAAAAACTTCAACCACGAATTATAACGGAAAAACCGAAATTTTCGTCGAAAATGTCAACTTCACCTTAGATGTTCAAGGTCAAAACTTCTTTTTGATACATTCTAAACATTTTTCCCTTAATCTGCAACATCTTAGCTTTAACCTCAAAAAAGTTTCATCCCTCTACCTTATTCCTATCAAGAGTTCCACGATTTTGACACAAAAAGGAGCAATTTGTCCCACTGTGCGCCGAGGGGCAACGGTCCCCTTCGAATCGCGGCTCCAGCCTCCTTGTCAGTTTACTTCCGAGTCACTGACCGAGAAGGGGGCCAGCGTGAAGGTCCTCCCCTTCTGGCGGAGATGAGCCTTAGGTGTATTTCCATGGGTTCACCTCCTCCAGGAAAGTCGCAATCTTGTCTATAGACAACTTGCTTGCATCCTCTGCTCTAATAACTTCCATATCAAGTATCCTACTCCGGGTTTCCATTATGCGTGGACACTCGCACAGAACGTGCACAGAGTCCTCTCTGCTAATCTCGCATAGCGAACACATTATCGTTTCACTGGTCATAATCTTATGCAAGTGAACATTCAGTGGTGCATGCCCGCTTAGAATGCTCACCACATTCCTTGTTTCGACTCTTTCCATTCCCATCAGTTTTCTGGTCCTGTCCCTTTTTGGTTCAGGGCTCATCAACAACTTCGCCCTCGCACATTCAGTCGTCTCCTGCCACTTCGTTTTGCTGGCCTGATCCCTCCATTCTCTGATAACAGCCTTGAATGCCACATCGGCTGCCGGGGGGGGGGGGGGGGGTCGTCTCTTCCGTCTTGGGAGCCATGCTTGACCCTGACCTAGCTAATCGATCTGCCCTCTCATTACCCGCTGTCTCTTCGTGTCCTGGTACCCAATAAATGGTAATCTTGGCTCCTCTTCTTCCAAGCTCGTTCAATGCTATTTTACATTCCAATGCCAGCTGAGATACATACAGGGTGTCCCAGCTAACACTGGGCAGAGCTATATCTCCTAAAGTATTGTTACTAAAAATCTGAAAAAAATAGGGAATGCATGGTACGAGGGGGCAACTTTTTAGCCCGAACGAATTTTTTTTCGATTATTATTTTAAAAGATACGATGGTCAAGTTCGGTTTTTCAAATGGCACTAACTTTTTGGAAGTCCTGAGTTGATAGTGCGTTAAAAGACAAAATCAATAAGCTTTAATGTATACACTTTATTTCCACTGGGTTTTAAGATATTGCGCTTGCAAATTTCCTGATTTTCAATGGAAAAACCGGACTGGCAAGGACCGGGGTCAGTTTTACTGTCGTCACGGGTAGCACTGCCTGTTGAAATAGATACCTACCTGCCAAAGGTCTACGCCAGGAAAGGCTGGACAATTATTTTCCGTCAGAAATGCTACTTAGGTAGGTACATCTGCGGTATCGAGAAGCGCACCGTTACTTTTATTTCGCACTTACTTCCACGCTCGGATGACCGGTTCTTTTCGGAGGGATGCAAGTTCGATTGGTTAGGTTAGAAGGTGTGAAAGTTGCTAGACTAAATATCAACCATAGGGAGCAGATTGTATCAGAACCAATCGGATTTGCATCCCTCACAAACGTTTGCTCTCTTGACGAGGCCTTCTTCACGGCAATAGGTACCTCCTCCCCAATGCCCACCTTCTCTCGCACGGAATACGTCAACGCATGCTTTTGTTTTAATATCGGAGCTCGTGTTTATACTCGAGAGGACCACGCGTGGACAGCGGGCTACCTTTTTTCTTCCTGTGTCTCCACGAGGAGTATTGGCGGTGGATTGTAGTAGCGTAGATGTCCGGATGCCAGTTATTGAATTCAAGAGAGGATAGAAACATTTCATTACAAAACACACATGTCTTATAACTAAAGTAAATCGTATTCCTCTCGGGCAGAAGCACTGATAATGATCGAACTTGCGCCGCGCTTCGTGCGGACCGATTACGCGGAGTGTAGTCGGGTTAGATACTGCACAAATGATACAGGGTAATTCTGGAGCAACGCCCGTCAAGGAGATGCGGCCCCTGGTACCCCGTGGCGGGGACAGTCCTTCGCAGTGCCTCACTCGATTTTTATGGCTTTTTCCGGAAAAAGGTACGAATCCTTGGCCGAGCGTAGCGAATTAGGATCGAGCCCCCGCAGTCGAGGGTGTCACATCCATTACAGCATATTAAGAAATTCTTTCCTTCATCGTATCGAAAGGGAAATGACGCCAATAGTTTCCTTATGTTTTTCTGATGAAAATCATACCAAATATCAAGCAGATCGGACAACTTTTACATAGAGAATACAAATAGGTTGTGTCCGATTTACAAGATATTTGGTATGATTTTCATCAGAAAAACATAAGGAATCCATCGCCAGCACTTTCCTTTTGATACGACGAAGAAAATAATTTTTTAATACGCTGTAATGGATGTGACACCCTCGACTGCCGGGGTTCGACGCTAATTCGCTATGCTCGACCCAGGATTCGTACCTTTTTCCGGAAAAAGCCATAAAAATCGAGTGAGGTCCTGCGAAGGGCAACCCTCGCCACGGGGTAGCAGGCCGCATCTCTTCGACGAGCGTCGGGCGACTCCTGCCCGAGAGGAATACGATTTACTTTAATTATAGTACATGTGTGTTTTGTAATAAAATGTTTCTATCCTCTCCTGAATTCAATAACTGGCATCGAGACATCTACGCTCCTACAATCCACCGTCCATACTCCTCGTGGAGAGACACAGGAAGAAAAGGGGTAACCCGCTGTCCACGCGTGGTCCTCTCGAGTATAAACACGAGCTTCGATATCAACATAAAAGCATGCGTTGACGTATTCCGTGCGAGAGAAGGTGGGCATTGGGGGAGGAGGTATTGCTGTGAAGAAGGCCTCTTCAAGAGAGCAGCCGTTTGTGAGAGATGCAAATCCGATTGGTTCTGATACAATCTGCTCCCTATGGTTGAAATTTAGTCTAGCAACTTCCACACCTCCTAACCTAACCAATCGAACTTGCATCCCTCCGAAAAGAACCGGTCATCCGAGCGTAGAAGCAAGTGCGAAATAAAAGTAACGGTGCGCTTCTCGATACTGCAGATGTACCTTCCTAAGTAGCATTTCTGACGGAAAAGAATTGTCCAGCCCGTGGGCCGGGGTAGACCTTTGGCAGGTAGGTATCTATTTCAACAGGCAGTGCTACCCGTGACGACAGTAAAACTGACCCCGGTCCTTCCCAGTCCGGTTTTTCCATTGAAAATCAGGAAATTTGCAAGCGAAATATCTTAAAAACCAGTGGAAATAAAGTGTATACATTATAGCTTATTGATTTTGTCTTTTAACGCACTATCAACTCAGGACTTCCAAAAAGTTAGTGCCATTTGAAAAACCGAACTTGACCATCGTATCTTTTAAAATAATAATCGAAAAAAAATTCGTTAGGGCTAAAAAGTTGGCCCCCTCGTACCATGCATTCCCTATTTTTTCAGATTTTTAGTAGCAATACTTTAGGAGATATAGCTCTGTCCAGTGTTAGCTGGGACACCCTGTACATACCCCTTCTCAACGCTGTGATAGCGGCCTGGCTATCCGTGCATATCGCTATCCTATTGTTATTTCGATTTCCCCTGGTCATTCCAACGGATTCCCTACCGCCTACCACCCTTCTCCGGTCTCTCTCTTCCTCCTCCTCCTCATTGAACTCTTTTTCAATATTCCGAGCGAATTCTACGATGGCAACAATTTCCGCCTGGAATATCTTCGCATATTTGCACAGTTTTTTGTTTCCAACTTCCTCGCATTGTTCTCTTTACCTCAACCTGAACCTACCAGCCCATCCTTCCTCTTCGATCCATCTGTGTACCAGACCGAGTCATGACTGCTCTTGATTCTTTTCTCGTTTCAATCCTTCCTATCGTCAATCGCCACTTCGAACTCCCTATCGAACACATACTTCTTCACTAACAAGTCCCTAGACATGGTCTTCATCTTATTCAGCTCCTCGCCTCCTTCCTCTTCCAAAATCCAACTGTGGCTCATCTGATTGCGCCCTGTCCATTGGTCTCAACTCTGCAGCCACAGCGTCGTCCTCATCGCGAGCTCCTATTACCTCCAATGGTGACAGATCCGCTAGAATTTCCAGCGCCCTAGTGGACGTAGACTTCATCACACCGAATATCCTTCTGAGCGCTGCGCCCTAGGCTCTGTCCAATTCGGCCTTGTACGTAGCCACATTCGCCGTTCTCCACCAGATCCCTGCTCTAAAGGTCAATCGGAGGATTACTATCGCTTCTTACACCCAAATGATCGTGATCGGTGTCAATCCCCAGGTCGCACAGTGGGTTGAAATCCCAGAAACACGGCAAAAATATGAAGACAATCTTTGATATTTACAAAATGAGTATTCTAGAGTTTTCGAGGTCGCTGAGTACGAATCTGAGGTCAAAATGGCAAAAAACAAAATGGCGGATCCAATATGGCGGACCCGTATGCCAAAAAAATATCAGATTTGGTCTAAACTTGGTATTCTAGAGTTTTCGAGGTCGCTAAGTACGAATTTGAAGTCAAAGTGGCAGAAAACAAAATGACACATCCAATATGCGAAAATTCTTTTGTATTTCGATTTTTCGCCGACTTTTGGGGTCCCCTACCACACACAATACAAAAAGAATGAAACATTTAGTTAACTTCCAAGTCCGATCAAGCATTGTTGTTTGCACAGTTATCATCTCTGATTTTCAAAGAACTGAGAGTAACTTTCAGATTTTGCTCGTTTTTGCTCCAATCGGTAAAATTTCAATTTATTAAAAAATGTTCCCAGTTCATGAAAATAATTTAATATTATTTGCATTCACATCTGAAAATAACAACATATAAATATATAAATATTTCAATTAACTTCGTTTGCAAAAAAATTATTTTACTCTGCAAACAACAATGCTATATCGGATTTGGAAGTTAACTAAATGTTTAATTCTTTTTGTATTGTGTGTGGTAGGAGACCCTAAATTTTTGCACATTGGATCCGTCATTTTGTTTTTTGTCACTTTGACTTCAAATTCGTACTTAGCGACCTCGAAAACTCTAGAATACTCATTTTTGTAAATATCAAAGATTGCATTCATATTTTTTCCATGTTTCTGGGATTTGAACCCACTGTGGATCGGTCCAACTGCCCTGCACATCATATTCAAGTTATTCTTGGCCCTGCGAGTCTGTTTGCGGACGTGATCTCCCCACGTTAGCGTCTCGTTGATCGTGATCCCTAGATATCTCACCTTCTTAGATAGCTCCAGTCACCGACCTTGATATACGATCCCTCCGTATTCTGGTCTCCTGTTCTTATTGGCTATCCGGATCAACTCCATTTTGCTCGGATTCACCGATAAACCATTATTCGCGCACCATCCCTCCAGTGCATCCAGTGCTCTCTGCAGCGTTATCTCCACCACTCCTATATCCGTGTTCGAGACCATGAATACCACATCATCCGTGTACGCCGGCGTAGTGACCCCGCAGTTTTCAAGGGTGTACTGTCACGTCCTGGGTGGCGGGGTTTAGGATTGTGACGATTGAGGGATATGGGGAACTCAGGCACGAAGGACCTACTTCGCAGTTCGGAGGGGTAGGAAAGTCCGAACACGAAGGCCCGGCTTCGCAGCACGCGTCGACCAGGGAAGGCTAATCGCTCACTAGAGTGACACCCGTTAGAGCACTTGTGTCTTATATTTACGGTCCGTTAATTGCCTTAACTATTGCATTGCCATAAAAAGGGCACTAGTCGTTGCTCTTTCCAGTAGGTGTTGTAATAGCGTACGGGACCCTATGCGAAAGTAAGGATGTAAACACTGATAAGAAATCCCGACGTTCGCGAAGAGAGACCCGCGGTTGCAAGGCCGGTTCGGATTCCGAGTATTTGCATTACCGGTGCACTATTGATACGGCAGTGGCAAGGATATTACAGTAATGCGTTGGACATAAAGCATTGGCACAAAACATTTATACAAGAGGTGTTAGTATTAATTATAATAGAGCGATGGGGTTAGATATTATATAATTAGGCGGTAATTATAACAATGAAAGCAAAGAAAAGCAATGAGCGTAAGCAAGCTGCACGATATAAACGCAAGCAGCAGTAAAGCAATATAATCAATGAGCGTACGCAAAAGGAAGCGATATAAAGCGATAGCGTAGCAGTTAATTGTATATATATGTTAATGACAAAAGAAAAGAACTTAAAGCAATAAGCAGTAGCAAGGCAAATTAATCTAAAGCTCTAGGCGTAAGCAATTAAACAATATAAGCGTGAATAAACAAAGTAATATAAGGTAATGCGCGTAAGCAATGGAATAGAAATAATATAGATTGAAGGAATTAGTAATTATAAAGGATAACACTTACAGTGATGTAGAAGAGTGGTAATCCTTTTGTGGACGTTGCACTTCACTGAATTTACGTAACGGATTTTGAGTTGAGATTCGTCGAACTAATTAGCAAGAGAGTAAATGCGTACTAAAACAGACTAACTATGTAAGGCGTGTGCGGTCCATGCGACGCTGGTATTTATACAAAACAATGGAATGTCGGTATGCGAGGGAGGGGATACGGTATGTTTGATGACTCATGCCTAAAATATGTGTTACATAATCGACGCTTATTGATGACTCATGCGCAAAGTATGTATCGGTATGCCATTTTTCGGGGTCTTTCGGGGCTTTGATACTCCATCCATTGGGTGGTTTTGGAGGATTTTTATGGGGGGGGGGGGGGGTGGTTTGAAGAGGTTCGTCGTAGAGGGGGTGAGACGTGGTCTCGAGTTTGAGTGAGTTTTTGGCGAGGGGCTTGTTTAAGGTTTAAATGTGTGGGAAGAGTTCGCGCCTCTAAGGCCGAAGAGGGGAAGGGATTTCAATTTTGATTATCTGGAGATGGGGACCGCTAAGGTGCATCGTCCAAAAGACCGGTGGTTGGGGAAAGGGTTAAGAATTGAGATTTTGTAGATAGTTGTGTGGTTGTGAGGGAATTTATAAGGGGGATGTTAATTAGGACCGTGAAAAAATGGTGGGACGTCACAGTACAACGGATCATCCACCACCAGACTCCATAGAAGCGGCGATAGGACCCCGCCTTGCGGACATCCTCTGATGATCACCCCCACCGCGGTAGCCTCTCCCCTGCTGGTCTGAACCTTCCTCGTGGTCAGCATCTGCTTGATCCACTCCACTATGGTGTCGCCGACCGCAAATTTCCTTAGCGCATTTATGATGACCTCCGCGAGGGTTCTGTTAAGCGCTCCCTCGATGTCTACAAAGCATGCCAGCGTCACCACCTTTTCTTTTTTGCTATCTCCACATTCTTTACAAAGTGGTGAACCGCCACTTCCACTGACCGCCCCGTCCTGAATGCATGTTGGAACCGATGTAAGGGTCTTTTCTCCAAGTACTCGTCCTTTATGTACCTATCCACTAGTCTGTCCATCGTCTTCAGGACATTTGACAATAAACAAATCGGTCGGAACGACTTGGGTGTCGTGTAGTCCTTCTTACCTGGCTTCGGGATGAACACCACTTTCGTGATTTCCCATGCCCCTGGTAACCGACCCGATGCCAGGCTAAACCTCACCATGTTTACCATGGCATCGCTTATCCACGGGAGGGCTTCGTTTAACTGTTTCGGGAAGATCTGATCGACTCCCGACGCCTTGTAAGCCTCAAAGGATCCCACTGCCCATTTGACTCTCCCCTCGCTCACTACGCTCCTGGCCTCTGCCCAGCTAACCTCACTGATGTCCATCCTGGGTCAAGATGCAGGTTCCGGATTCAGTACTGGTTCTGTCGCCATTTCATCGTTTCTGACTGTCTCTCCCTGATTCACCCTTACGCCCTCTATCCGCATTTCTCATCAGGTCTTTGCGAAAACGAGGTCAATTGATTCCTTATGTTTCGCCGATGAAAATGACGCCAAGAACGACGTAATTCGGAAAATAATGAAGGAAATTTCATGAAAAATTCATTCCCATAACCTGAAGCTAATTCCGTTAACCCGCCGCACAGTGGGAAAAAATCGGTGCGTCACCGGCCAAAAATCTATAACTTTTGAACGGCTGAAGATAAAGTAATAATTCTTTTTGCGTTAATGAAGTTGATATGTCCTTAATTAGTTAGATAGCATTACGTTACTTATATTATGTAATACTTAATTACATTAACTAATACGATAACATTACTAACATTATTTCTATTTAATATTAAAAAATATTTCTTCTGGACACTCTTCTTGAATATCCTTCCCCTTTTGTTGCAGCCTTAAAGATGATATTAAAGGATCCGATGAAAGTAACATAATACGGAAGAGATCTTGATTAACTCTTTGTCTTGATATTTTGAAATATTTTTGTTTTCTTTTTTGGTTAAATAATTAAACTCTGAGTGTTTTAGGATAGAATGATCCAAGTATATACAGGAACATTTATTTTTAACTACAAGCGTTCGCCTACAATGGCTTCGAGTTACAAACATTGTTTGAAACAAACGAATCACTACGTTTCACGGTTCCACTGTTAATATAGTATTATTCTACCATATGTCCCTGACGAGCGTGCAAAGAATAATATCCGTCTCTAACCGTTTACGTATAATATAGAAGTTTAAAGAAAAGTTTACCCATCGGAAAATTGTCTGAGGAAGCCCAGGAGGCTAATCACAAAGAACATCGAAGGTTAAGACTTAACAACACTTGTAAAATATCAAGACAGAGAATTAATCAAGATCTCTTCTGTATTATGCTACTTTCTTCGGACCCTTTAATATCATCCTTAAGGCTGCAACGAAAAGGGAAGGGGATATTCAAGAAGAGTGGCCAGAAGGGATTCGGAATATTTTCGAATTTTAAAAAGTAATATTGTAAGTAACATTATCATATTAGTTAATGTAATTAAGTATTACGTAACCCTAGGTTGTCACACCTTACGTAACCCTCGGTAAAATATTGTTGTCACACTGGGTTGATTCGATCCAAGCCAATTTTCAATCAGCTGTTGTTTAAACACTATCTGTTAAATTAAGTCGACACAATTTTGAGATCAAGTTTGAACATTGTAGAATATATGTTCATCGTTGAAAATTAATATTTAATGTATCACCATGTTAAAAAAATTTTGAAAGGAAAAGTCCCTGAAAATTTTTTTTGCTTAAAAAAATCACTGGGGGAGCGTCTCTGCCTGTAGAGGATACACGAAATTACTACTACATAGCACCAGTAGTACTATTTTCAATGATGCCTCAAAGATATTATACCTTAAAGTCAAATTTTAAGTTATTTTGCCCCAGTGTGACAACCGAGGGTTAATATAAGTAACGTAATATTATTTAACCAATGAAGGACACATCAACTTCATTAGAGCAAAAAGAATTATTACTCTATCTTCATCCGTTCAAAAGTTATAGATTTTTGGCCGGTGACGCACCAATTTTGTCCCACTGTGCGCCGGCAGGCGCGCGCGTGTACTCAGTACACGGAGGTCATTTTATGACTGAAAAAAACGTTTTACCGTGATATATTGTACCCAGCACCCCTATGTATTCTTCCAGCGGACATTTTTGCATAATGCTACCATACTTGTCAGGTTCAAATTCACTTTGGAAGTGTCTTTAATTGAATAAAAACGAAAGTATGCCGCGTATCCTGCCGCCGAGCGCGCCCGTGTACTCACACGTTTCCCAGGTGTACGCCTCCTATTCCTTTGGTTTTTGGATACGTTTTAGAGGACAGAAAAATAAGATACACGTGTTTTTTTATTTTAGCCTGTTTGCATATTTAGGGGGTGAAACCACCCCTCAAAGTTACATGATTTTCAGGTGTTCGTCTACGATGGCTCTGAAACAGGTATCTTTTTATTTAGGCCTGTTTGCATATTTAGGGGGTGAAACCACCCCTCAAAGTTACATGATTTTCAGGTGTTCGTCTACGATGGCTCTGAAACAGGTATCTTTTTATTTAGGCCTGTTTACATGTTTAGGGGGTGAAAGCTTCCCCCAAGGTATAAAATTTTCAGGTGATCATCTCCGATTGCTTTGGTTGTTGGATATGTTTTTCCATATGAAATTTGACTGAACAAAATTTTGTACCCCTTGTGAATTTTGAGGGGTGGTAGCACCCCCTAAACATGCAAACAGGCCAAAATAAAAAAACACGTTTATCTTATTTTTCGGTCCTTCAAAACATATCCAAAAACCAAAGCAATTGGAGGCGTATTTTTGAGTACACGGGCACGGTCGCTGGCAAGATACGCGGCATACTTTCGTTTTCATTCAATCAGAAACACTTCCAAACTGAACTTGAACCTGACAAGTACGTAGCATTATGCAAAAATGTCCACTGGAAGAATACATACGGGTGCTGGGTACAATATATCACGGTAAACCGGTTTTTTCAACCAAAAAGGCTGCCGGCAGGTTAATAATACGTTGTGACGAGACACTATTTTTCGCGCGGTACTATTTCAACTCTCCCCCATAAATCACTCCATAACTCCACCGAAAGTCCCCAAACTTCAACTCTCACCCCTTTTTTCCCAATCGCCGATCACCTTGACGATGTACCTTAGCGATCCCCATCTCAAGACGATCGGTACGAAATCCCCTTTCCTTATTCGCCCTACGAGGCACGATCTCTTCCCTCATATTTAAATTTAAACAAGTCCCTCGCCCCAAAAACTCCTTATCTCGAGACCACGTCTCACCCCCTCTCCATGACCAAAGAAGTCAAAGCCATACTCACCCCTTTCCAATCAAACCTCCAAAAAACCCATCCAATAGGTTGAGTATCTCCCCATCAGAAGCCTACGTAAGACCCCGAAAGTCTTATTGCCACGAATATTTCATACACGTGTCATTAACTAATTTCACTCATTCATTATAGACGCATATCCTATAAAAACCCCGGAAGTCCTATTGCGACGCATATTTCGTAAGTAGGCCAAGGTCCATACCGCGCGTACCCTTCATACCTAACAATCATGTAAAATTCACATAAATACAAGGGCCCGAGAGACAGAGGTCCTCTTTTTGCAGAAACATCACTCGGAAAGTATCTTTACAATCATAAAGTGTTTAGAATCAGTTTCAACGAACTACTCATCGACATTTATCGTACGCAATTAACAGTAACCATTGTTACACGGTATATCATCCTCATTTATTTCTCATGTACTATTGCTAACTCTTACCATTTATATTACTATTTCATGCTTATTGCTTTATATTGCTATCATTGCTAACTCTTATTGTTTTATACCATTATTACCCGCTTATTGCGACGGTCTATTATTTCATGTCTATTGTTTTATATCTATACCACGATTTATATTCCTGTACATCATATTCATACATATATCTTTATAAATAACCATTTATATAATTGTTTTGTGTTAACGCTAAACGCCTAACGCATTATTATAAACTAAATTACCTGCACAATAATATGCATGGCTTATTTTGTGCTACAGGCTGAATAAACCAGTTTCATTTAATTCACGCTTCGAGTTATTGTGTTAAATCCTCGGTACGAAGGTTCCCTTCCAAAACAAACTGCTGCAACAGCTGATCTGGCTGCGCGAACACCGGAGTTCTTATAATATTTACCGGGCTTACTTTTACATAGCTCGCGTTCGACCAACGTCTAGACGAATTTCGCGGAATAGCACGGGCGGCTTCTTATGTCAATGCAACCGTAAATCCGATCACCAAATCTAAAGTAAAAACCACAAGTGGTCTAACGGGTGTCTCCCTGGCGCGCGGTTACCTTTTAAACCTTCCCTTGTCGATTAGCGTGCAGGATTTAAGATCCTCGCCTGATTTCCCCCTAAACCCAGTGTGTAGGATTTTACGTTCTCGCCTAAACTCCCACCGACCTTTAGTGTGCAGGATTACACGTCCTCGCCTGACCCCTATCTACCCTCAGTGTGCAGGATTACACATTCTCGCCTGATTTCTTACCCCACATTGTCATCGTCCCCAAAGACCTCAACCTAGGACGTGACAACGTCACCGTGCACTCAGTGCACGACGCGAGTGCTCACGGGACCCAAATAGGCGCGAGTACCGGAAGGTTAAAGTGTAAAAGAATTTGACAAAAATATGTCTTTATTCTTATTCTGTGGTCTGTTCTCTATCCATTAAGCTTCTTAAATTGGCGGAGATTAAAAAACTGTAGGTAGTCGGGGCACGGTAACAAATGTCACGCGATGCGCCTGGTTGTCGACTAATGGTACAATAAAACACCAACGTTCTGTCCACAATAAACTGGATTACCACAGTCATGCTATATTATATTCCATAAAAAGGGATTATTGGGGTTTGGGTTAGGTCTGAACAATAAGGTGAGTACCGTCCTTGTTATCGCTACTGCATTAAAAATAACACCAGAATACTCGGGGGGGGGGGGGGAGGGGGGCAATACGAGGGGGGTAGTCCGCTTGCTGCGAATAACCTCGCCTGCGTCGTCTTCCCTTCGATTTCGAAACGAATCTTTTATCGCTCCAATATAAACACGCCCTCCAATATTAAAACAAAAGCACGCGTTGACGTATTCCGTGCAAGAGAATGTAGCTTGAAGTCCGATTGGTACTGACCTAAAGTACAACTCAGTCGTCGCTGGTCGCCGCCGCACGGAGGCAAAGTTTTATTGCGCGATCTGTAACCAGATATTTTCTGTTCCAATACGGGACAAGCAAGCAAGCAAAAAAAAAAGGGTTAACAGATCCGTGAGGAGATCGTTTCCATAATTTATTAAAGCATTTACAATATATTTAAAAATGCATACTTCTGATACATTGAAAAGAAATTAACAATATTTCTTTTTTCACAACAAGAAATGAACTTAATTATTCTGAACTTGCTGATTGAAAAGAGAATGAGAGAAGGAGCAATTGGACTGCGATCGTCATATCAATATCACAAGTAACTATATCAATTTATATAATTTATATAAATATTCATGGATATAAAATAAAGAATATTAAATACTAACATTTATTGATATTTCTCTGCAGAATTAATTTTTTTCAGTAAATTTTCATTACTTGAGATATTTTTACAAAATTCTTCGCGGAAATTGGATAAATTGCACTTTACTTGTAATATTGCTTTCAACGTTTCTAAGTAAATTCAGCTCGGTTTTTTCTGTGGTCCAAAATTTATTCACCACTGAAAAAACACTTTCCGTTGCACTATTGGTGCCTGGCAAACAAAATGCAAACTCAATTACTTTCTTAACATTCCTGAATGGTATGTTGTTTGTATCCAAGTGATTAAATATTTCTATTTATCTTGCATCGGTTGACATTTTTTCTTTATTCCAAGCATTTTTTTTTCTATCATCAACATATTTTTTTAGCTATGATATCGCATAAAAAAATTCGCTTTCTTCATTTTCAGCATTGAATATATCCTTTTCATCATTAAATTTTGAAATATATTGGAAACTATTTTGCACATTTAGCCAATTAATACAGCTTTTAAGATTGATTCACTTAAACGAATCAATGTGTTCAAATTTTGCTCAGAAGTGATCGAGGCGGCTGTTGCGGAATTCCAAAATAGGAAGAGCAGAGAGAATAATATCATGATTTTTAATGTGGAGGAGACTAGCTCACCAGCGGGATTGGATTCCAACTCATCAACGGTCAACGCAGATCGCGTCAAGGTCGCGGAGATTTTGAACGCGGTGGCTTCCAACTGTTACGAGAGCATATGGGTCAGGAGGATAGGCAAGAGGAGTGCGGGCAAGGCCCGTCCGATTATCGTTTCTCTGCCCCCGGACATACCGGCCCGTACGATCATCCGTCTCAAGAGCAACTACAAGGGGGTCGCCAGGGTTTCGATGGATTATACCGAGCGTCAAAGGTAGCACCTCAGGGACCTTCAAGAACGTCTTCGGGCATCGGACGATCCGTCGTTGACCATTAGGATTAAGAACGATACTCCTACGATTGTGCGGAGGGGGTGGGATCTGCCGCAAAAAACCGTGTGTAGCCCCTCTGGTTTATTACCAAAATGTAAGAGGGTTGAAAACAAAACTGTACATATTAAGTAAGTCTATTGCTTCATATCATGTTGATTTTGATATATTGGTGTTTGTCGAAACCTGGCTCACAAAGGATATTGCATCCTCCGAGCTGGGTTTGGATAATTATTGCGTTTTCCGTAAGGATAGGAGCCTATATACTAGCAGTTACTCTATGTGTGTGAAGTTAGCCCCCCTTTTTTTGAAAACCTAATTTTTTTTTGTTGTTGTACCAGTTTGTACTAGGTTTGTACCGCGTTGTACCGTTCTGACCGTTCAAAAATTCGAAACCGTTTTCGAGAAAATTAGAAAAAAACAATTTTTGGGCTAGCCCCCTTTTTTGGAAATTCCGATTTTTCGCAATTGTACTGAATTGTACTAGTTGTACCGAACATTGTACCGTTGCGAATTTTCAAAAATTCGAAACCGTTTTCGAGAAAATGAGAAAATAAAAAATGAAGCTGGCCCCCCCTTTTTGGAAATTTCGATTTTTAGCGATTGTACTGAATTGTACTAGTTGTACCGAACATTGTACCGTTCCAAGAAACTGTTTAACTCTTTTGGTTTTCGAGAAAATTAGAAATAACCAAAGCGTCGAGTCGTACTACTGAGAAAAAAAAAATCCGAAAAATTGAAAACTCGCGGTTGTACCAGTTTGGACTAGGTTTGTACCGCGTTGTACCGTTCCGAGCTTTCAAAAATTCGAAACCGTTCTCGAGAAAATTAGAAATAACCAAAGCGTCGAGTCGTACTACTGAGAAAAAAAAAATCCGAAAAATTGAAAACTCGCGGTTGTACCAGTTTGTACTAGGTTTGTACCGCGTTGTACTGCGTTATATAGTATTTTCAAATAATAATAAAATATACTTCATACTTACTTAACACTTTATACAGAGGGAATATATCGGGTATTATGTTTTTCGGGATAGCTTCTGATTTCGAATGAAAAATGTTCGAACAACTATAAACATACAGAAAGGAATATTTCCTGGACGTTTCATAGGAACAAAAATATATGAGAAGGTGAATATTTTAGTATTTTAAATTACCGTGTAAGAAACATAGTTGTTCTACGTTCTCAGGTAACAATGATTTTTTCATCAATCATTATATACCAAATTTGCAATATTTACCCAAAAAATACAGACATAAATATATTCAAGGCATAATTTCATTGACTACGTGGGGCATAATTAAAATTAAAGAGGCTTTTTTCTCTTCGACAATGTTCCAAATGTTGTTAAAACCATAAGTACACGAGCAAACTGGACTCGAATACCATGTTTTGCACATTGTTTTCATCTGGCTATCTGGCTTGCTTAAAAAATTATGAGCGATATGAAATAATTCCTAACAAGTGCCGAACTATAGTTGGATTTTTTGCACGTTCAACATCTGCGAGAGAAACATTTATACAAATTCAAAAGTGTAGGGATTCCGACACAATGCCTCTACAATTAGTACAAGAAGTAGACACCCTATGGAATTCCACGTATATGATGTTTCAAAGATTTTCTTTACTACAGACTCCCCTTAATATTGCACTATCGAACAAAAAGATGTCGAAAGATTTAAATCCTGATGAGTGGACGTTTTTGAAAGGTGTAACAACAGTTCTAACACCCACGAAACAAGTAACAGAATTAATGATCCTAGATTTAAACACCGTTTTGTACCACAGGAAAAGTAGCGTACTGCTATTGATCAATTAAGTAAAAAATAGATGAGATTCAAGAAGAAATATGTTTCCATGTGAAAAATAAGGTGTATTTAAATAATTATTTTGCCAAATTCGAAATGTAGTTTCCCATAAAATCGATTAAAATTGTGTACTTTGAGGGTCTACATTTTTAAAATAATTTTCAATGTGGCAAAATTTGACAACTTGAAACTTTCTTATTTTCATAAACGCTTGGCCTGAAATAAACCGTAGAGTAAAAGTACCAATAAATGAATACTTAAGGCTAATGAATGAAATCTATTATAAAATTATTTGGATATGAAGCAAGAAATTAAAAGATGTCTCTAATTAATTAGGTGCTTGTTTTAATAATTTATTTTACCCATTTTAATATAAAATGCCCATTCACTGGTACGTGTTCATTTACTGGTACATCCGCCCTATATACGATATTGTCCATTCCAACCGAAATAGATCAGTTTTGGCCGTATAGAAATAAAACTCACGTCATTAATTAATAAAAAATGGATTTTTAATCAAAAATTGAAATAAAAGTTTTTTACATTTCCTCCCGCGCTTTCGCCCCAACCTCCTTGCCCGCCTCCGCGGCTTGGTCCCGGGCGCTCGGTCCACCTTCCTCTGCTGCCCCCGCGGCTTGGTCCCGGGCGCCCGGTCCACCTTCCTTGCGTGTTCCTGCGGCTTGGGCCATGGCCACCGCGGCTTTGTCCCCGGCCACCATCGTGCTGTGGTCCCCGCCGTCTAGTTTCCCCAAGGCGCTCATACTGTATCCGCCTCAGCTCTCTTTTTATCTGAAACAGTAACATAAAAATTAAATTTTCTATTTCTACCCATACATATAATGCAAAGGGAATATATTTCTGATCCAAAAAATATTCGAACACAAACGGAATAACATACGGTTGAGTCAGTTTCATTAAATGCAATGCTGTATTATTTTATTCATAATATTGCAGTTCTTTGTGAGATAAATTGATACAATATACGATGATATTTCATTTCATTGAAATTTGTGAAATATTGATAGATCTCACATGAAATTTAAATATTATCGTATAGCACATTGTTCAATTCGTCCCCAACTGAGCTACATTAGGTATTACGAGCAAAAGAATATAGTATTCAGTATTGCATATAATTACCTTATTATACTTTCTCCTCCACGTTTCCGTTTCTCCTTCGTCCCTCGTCGCACTCTCCCTTTCACTTCCTCCTTCGTCTATCGTCGTCCTCTCCGTTCCACTCCCTCCTTCGTCCCTCGTCATTCTCTCCCTTATCCTCCCTCCTTCATCCCTCGCTTCCACCCTCTTTCCTTCGCTCACATCTATTATTGCCTGCTTCATCTGAAAATGAGATAATGAACGTATTATGTTATGGCAAATAGTATGATTGTATGAATATACAGGATGATACTCTCGCTGACAGTAGGTTAGGGTGGAGCGAAAATATTTTATTTTTTCAGATATAATATTAATGTACGTGTCAAACCTTGCCCAAGGTGTTCCGTAATCTGGGTTTGAAAAGAATTGTTTCTCGGACTTTATCTTCAGGTCGAGTATTGGCACTAAAGTATACAATTTCTATGATATTTTCCATTTTTTATGAAAATTTTATTTTTTGCCCCTTATAATGGATATAATGATGATTGGGGTGATCGTACCTAATATCGCCCCGAGACAACATAATTATTTAAAGGTTAACGTGAATTCCCGTCAAATAAAAAAATTATTTGTGGCCTTCGGATAAATTCACATCGATCAAAAAAAATTATTTGTGACGTATCAAAGAAAAGCAACTCTGGCTTATTTTGATATGAAACAACATCTTTTGGGGCCGTTACACGAGATTCCATATTAAATCAAATACACAGTATCAAAAAAAATGTTTGAAGTTGGTTATACTTTTTTATCGTTACCTACTTAAAATATGTTTATTTAAATGTTTGTTTCTATCGTTTTTGATAATAAAAAATTCTATTTTGCTTTGGAAGAAGTGTCATTTCACTTAATTCCCCTCAAAATAATTAGTACTACTTTCGTCCCCATGGTACATCCCTACTTTCGTCCTACCCCAGCAAGACAAAAATAGCAATGACAGTCACTGCGGAAAATTGCCATAACTCTTTGATCACTTATCGTGGAAGGCTGAAAGCTGTAATTGACAGCTAGGCCAAATGTAAAAAGTGTTACGTTTGTCCCCGCTCTCCCCTACCTAAACATATGTATACAGGGTGTCCCAAAAATGCTGTGGGTCCTTAAAGGGGGTGATTCGGGGGGTGGTTGTAAACAACTTTTTCCTTTGCGAAAAAGTTCTCCGATGTTTCGTTAACGAGATATTAACAAAAAGAACCGACCAATCAGAGCGCGAGTCTGACGGCCGAGTTCCCGCGCTAGCGTGGCTACGCGCCGCGCTGCGAGTTGTGAACAAGCAACTCGGCATGCAACGAAGAAAATTGCGTAGAATGGCAAATGAAAAAGACGTAACAAATAAAATCGAACGCGTTGTCATGGGTTGTTTGTTATTTAATGTGAATAATGAATAAAGGATAAATGGATGAAAATCACGTGTAACGTAAAAAGACGAATACACAGTTTTTTTTTTAGAAGATTCGAAAATAATAATTATTTGAAGTGGGAGGATAAGGAATACATAAATTTCCTTGCGTTAATAACGTAGCCACGAAAAGGTAATGTAACGGGAAATTAACGAAAAGTGATCGTAGTTCGTTATTGTGATAAAAATCCGTAATTCAATAACGGCCAGCACTGTTGCTGATAACGAATAAGTCTGTTTAAAAAGCCCGAATAAATGTTTTCGTACGAGAATTTTGAGAATTATCGCCGGAAATAAGTCATCGCTTGCGTTAAATTTAAAAATGAATGGTAACTAAAACTCACCCTTGTTGGAAATTCACCTGCAGCTTGGAAATCTGTGTCACAGGGTCACTGAACCGATCCTGGTCATCGATGGACGAGCCCAGTGCACAGCTGATCCCAGGTATACGACACTACCCAAAGTTAAGGGTCGCAATGTCAGGTGCGTCCAGGTCAACGTGCCGAATATTCACTTCACTGCACGGCTACTAACACTGATCACTTTATTTACTTTTTATGGAACCTGTTGTTCCTACGTTTTAAAAATTGGTGGCCCCGAAACGGGCCGATTGTCTTCAATTGAAATATTGCTCCACATGGCGACCGTCATTGTCGACGCATGCTTGCGCGCGGAGAATCAATTGGCGTTGCACGCCCTGTAACGTTTGGGGCGTTATGTTTTCCACCGCTGCGTGGATAAGCGCTACTGCTTCTTCAGGAGTGTCCACCGGTTGACGATACACCTCATTCTGAAATGATTGTTGTACAACAAATACAAAACGTAAGTAAAAAAAAAAATTATCTACAACAGGAATAAGTAAAGAGTAACAGCAATAATTAAATTACCTTCAGGTAGCCCCAGAAGAAAAAATCCAGCGGATTCATATCCGGTGACCGTGGGGGCCGCGCAACGTGGACCTCTTGCCCGCCGCGGCCGATCCACCTGTCCTGGAAGGTTTGACCTAAATAGCCGCGGACATTATCGGCATAGTGTGGCCCAACTCCATCATGTTGGTAGTACATGTTCTGTCGGATCTCATATGGAATATCGTCCATAAGATCCGGCAGAACATGTTCTAAAAAATATTTATACGCTGGGCCGTCCAGCCTGTCTGGCATAATGTACGGCCCAACGATAAATTCGCCGCAAATGCCGGCCCATAGGTTGATCGACCAACGGACTTGTGCTGCACGTGGACGAAGCGCTAAGGGATTTTCGTCGCTCCACACATGCATATTGTGGGCATTGAAGCAACCTTCCCTGTTGAAAATTGCTTCATCCGTCCACAATATGTATGTGGTAAACGACGGATTCCTTAGCACTTCTCCCAACAGCCACCGGGAATATTGAACCCGCTGGATGTAATCCCCGGCGTGCAAATGTTGCACCCGTACATATTTGTACGGATGCAACTCCCGATCCTTGAGAATGCGGTGTACCGTCGTCTTGCTGACACTATGTAGAACAAAATGCAAAAACATCCACTATTAGATAACTTTTTTTTTCTCAATTAATAATTGCTGCAGTTATCTTGAACTGTGACTTACTTTAGGCGACGGCTCAAGATGCGCACACTGATGGTTGGGTCGGCTTCAACGGCGTCGAGGATTCTCTCGATGGTGCCCGGATTTCGCGCTGCAGCGGGTCTGCCCACCTCGCTGCCTCGCGGCATCATGGACCCCGTCGAGAAAAGCCTCGACGCTAACCGACGAAACGTCTCCTCGCTTGGTGTTTCGATACCAGGATATTCTAGCGCAAATGCTCGCACAGCAGCACTTGCGTTCCCGTCGTTTCGCGCGTACACCCAGAACATTCGGTAGTACTCCTGGGCTGTGAACATTTCTGCGAGGCGATTTCTAGCTGACTGACACGATTTTTTCCAAGCAACTTCCGCTACCCCCAAGTAGCTTCTCTGTTTCCATTATGAGTTAACTCCCACCAGGCCAAGAGGCTTTAGGTAAAAAGAAGCCAGCACACTTTCGGAACACACGTGTTTTGCAGAAGTGCAACGAAAACTTTCACAAAAGCTCGCGCTTCGTCCTTCTACTGCCAATGTACCCATTGCTTCGAGATAGAAAACAGACACCACGTGTATCGGTTCGAAGGGGTCCGAAGGGAAGAGGCGCAGAAAGTCTTCGAGTTGCTATAAAGAAGAAAATGCATACCATTCCTGTTTCCCCTTTCCGACACCCTGAGTTCACGTCTACTACGAGGCGGAACCAATTAAGTCATAAATTATCCGAAACTATAGGAAACCGTTCTCTACCGCCGACTGGCGGGACAATACGGTCATAAACCGCGACCCTGGCGAAATGCTCTGGCTGATCAGCCTGATTAATTTTGGAGAACTAGAAATTACAGAGTATTATGCAGCCTCAATACGTCTCGCGGAGAGACACAGGAAAAGAAGGGGTACTCCGCTGACTGCGCGTAGTCCCGCCTGCTTCGTCCTACCCTCAAATTAAAGACGGATCCCTTATCTCTCGTGTCTAAACACGCGCTCGAATTTCAAAACGAAAGCACGCGTCGACGTATTCGGTGCGAGAGACTGTGGGCTTGAGGTCCGATTGGCCACAAACTAACCAATCCGGCCTGCTTATCTCTCGTGTCTAAACACGCGCTCGAATTTCAAAACAAAAGCACGCGTCGACGTATTCCGTGCGAGAGACGGTGGGCTTGAAGTCCGATTGGCCCTAGTCAAACCAATCTGCCCGGCATCCCTGCCGAACGGCCACTGTCCTCAAGAGGCCCTCTTCACAGCAATATCTCCTCCCCAAGGTCCACCTTCTCTCCCACGGAATACGTCGACGCATGCTTTTGTTTTGAAATTCGAGGGTGTGTTTAGACACGAGAGATAAGCAGGCCGGATTGGTTAGTTTGTGGCCAATCGGACCTCAAGCCCACAGTCTCTCGCACCGAATACGTCGACGCGTGCTTTCGTTTTGAAATTCGAGCGCGTGTTTAGACACGGCAGATAAGGGATCTGTCTTTAATTTGAGGGTAGGACGAAGCAGGCGGGACTACGCGCAGTCAGCGGAGTACCCCTTCTTTTCCTGTGTCTCTCCGCGAGACGTATTGAGGCTGCATAATACTCTGTAATTTCTAGTTCTCCAAAATTAATCAGGCTGATCAGCCAGAGCATTTCGCCAGGGTCGCGGTTTATGACCGTATTGTCCCGCCAGTCGGCGGTAGAGAACGGTTTCCTATAGTTTCGGATAATTTATGACTTAATTGGTTCCGCCTCGTAGTAGACGTGAACTCAGGGTGTCGGAAAGGGGAAACAGGAATGGTATGCATTTTCTTCTTTATAGCAACTCGAAGACTTTCTGCGCCTCTTCCCTTCGGACCCCTTCGAACCGATACACGTGGTGTCTGTTTTCTATCTCGAAGCAATGGGTACATTGGCAGTAGAAGGACGAAGCGCGAGCTTTTGTGAAAGTTTTCGTTGCACTTCTGCAAAACACGTGTGTTCCGAAAGTGTGCTGGCTTCTTTTTACCTAAAGCCTCTTGGCCTGGTGGGAGTTAACTCATAATGGAAACAGAGAAGCTACTTGGGGGTAGCGGAAGTTGCTTGGAAAAAATCGTGTCAGTCAGCTAGAAATCGCCTCGCAGAAATGTTCACAGCCCAGGAGTACTACCGAATGTTCTGGGTGTACGCGCGAAACGACGGGAACGCAAGTGCTGCTGTGCGAGCATTTGCGCTAGAATATCCTGGTATCGAAACACCAAGCGAGGAGACGTTTCGTCGGTTAGCGTCGAGGCTTTTCTCGACGGGGTCCATGATGCCGCGAGGCAGCGAGGTGGGCAGACCCGCTGCAGCGCGAAATCCGGGCACCATCGAGAGAATCCTCGACGCCGTTGAAGCCGACCCAACCATCAGTGTGCGCATCTTGAGCCGTCGCCTAAAGTAAGTCACAGTTCAAGATAACTGCAGCAATTATTAATTGAGAAAAAAAAAGTTATCTAATAGTGGATGTTTTTGCATTTTGTTCTACATAGTGTCAGCAAGACGACGGTACACCGCATTCTCAAGGATCGGGAGTTGCATCCGTACAAATATGTACGGGTGCAACATTTGCACGCCGGGGATTACATCCAGCGGGTTCAATATTCCCGGTGGCTGTTGGGAGAAGTGCTAAGGAATCCGTCGTTTACCACATACATATTGTGGACGGATGAAGCAATTTTCAACAGGGAAGGTTGCTTCAATGCCCACAATATGCATGTGTGGAGCGACGAAAATCCCTTAGCGCTTCGTCCACGTGCAGCACAAGTCCGTTGGTCGATCAACCTATGGGCCGGCATTTGCGGCGAATTTATCGTTGGGCCGTACATTATGCCAGACAGGCTGGACGGCCCAGCGTATAAATATTTTTTAGAACATGTTCTGCCGGATCTTATGGACGATATTCCATATGAGATCCGACAGAACATGTACTACCAACATGATGGAGTTGGGCCACACTATGCCGATAATGTCCGCGGCTATTTAGGTCAAACCTTCCAGGACAGGTGGATCGGCCGCGGCGGGCAAGAGGTCCACGTTGCGCGGCCCCCACGGTCACCGGATATGAATCCGCTGGATTTTTTCTTCTGGGGCTACCTGAAGGTAATTTAATTATTGCTGTTACTCTTTACTTATTCCTGTTGTAGATAATTTTTTTTTTTACTTACGTTTTGTATTTGTTGTACAACAATCATTTCAGAATGAGGTGTATCGTCAACCGGTGGACACTCCTGAAGAAGCAGTAGCGCTTATCCACGCAGCGGTGGAAAACATAACGCCCCAAACGTTACAGGGCGTGCAACGCCAATTGATTCTCCGCGCGCAAGCATGCGTCGACAATGACGGTCGCCATGTGGAGCAATATTTCAATTGAAGACAATCGGCCCGTTTCGGGGCCACCAATTTTTAAAACGTAGGAACAACAGGTTCCATAAAAAGTAAATAAAGTGATCAGTGTTAGTAGCCGTGCAGTGAAGTGAATATTCGGCACGTTGACCTGGACGCACCTGACATTGCGACCCTTAACTTTGGGTAGTGTCGTATACCTGGGATCAGCTGTGCACTGGGCTCGTCCATCGATGACCAGGATCGGTTCAGTGACCCTGTGACACAGATTTCCAAGCTGCAGGTGAATTTCCAACAAGGGTGAGTTTTAGTTACCATTCATTTTTAAATTTAACGCAAGCGATGACTTATTTCCGGCGATAATTCTCAAAATTCTCGTACGAAAACATTTATTCGGGCTTTTTAAACAGACTTATTCGTTATCAGCAACAGTGCTGGCCGTTATTGAATTACGGATTTTTATCACAATAACGAACTACGATCACTTTTCGTTAATTTCCCGTTACATTACCTTTTCGTGGCTACGTTATTAACACAAGGAAATTTACGTATTCCTTATCCTCCCACTTCAAATAATTATTATTTTCGAATCTTCTAAAAAAAAAACTGTGTATTCGTCTTTTTACGTTACACGTGATTTTCATCCATTTATCCTTTATTCATTATTCACATTAAATAACAAACAACCCATGACAACGCGTTCGATTTTATTTGTTACGTCTTTTTCATTTGCCATTCTACGCAATTTTCTTCGTTGCATGCCGAGTTGCTTGTTCACAACTCGCAGCGCGGCGCGTAGCCACGCTAGCGCGGGAACTCGGCCGTCAGACTCGCGCTCTGATTGGTCGGTTCTTTTTGTTAATATCTCGTTAACGAAACATCGGAGAACTTTTTTGCAAAGGAAAAAGTTGTTTACAACCACCCCCCGAATCACCCCCTTTAAAGACCCACAGCATTTTTGGGACACCCTGTATAGGAAGACATACTGTAATTACAGCATCATGTGATCAACAATTACAGAAAGTGAAGTATTTTAGAAAATCGTAATAGTTTAAAAATTTATAGGACTGCCACAATTTTACTGTCTAATAATTCTGTGAATGCAAGAATATCTAAGCATGTAACTAACCAGAAGTATGTAATTAATGATGTAAGGTGAATGTCCCCATTTCTGCTCGTTTCGTATATTTCTTATTATTATAAGCGTTACGTTTGTACTACAGTTGCAACAAAATAATTTCAAATTATTTTAACATTTACGAGAGTATTGCACGAGGTTGGGGCTAATCAATAATCAAAGTGCAGTGTAAGTATCGGAAAACTTTTAAAACGAGGGACCCATAATTTTTCGATCCTGTTCTAGATGGATGTGCTAAGGAATAGACTCGCTTTGCTGTTGTATTATAAAACATCTCCATAACAGATGTAACTTATTTTAACGTAAAAAGGCAACAAATAACGAATAAATAAACACTGCAAAGTCATACACAAAAGGAATTATGTAATTCAACCTATAATATATACTATAGTTTATTTATTCGTTATTTTAAGTAAAATAGTTCAAGGTGACAGTAATTGGTTAGGTGTCAATAATTGGGTGTTTTACCCTATTATGTGAGCAGAAATTGGTACAAATGGTGAGTAGAAAATAGAAATACGTACATCCCTATTTTTCATGAGCAGAAATAAGGACATTTAGAGCATTGTATTTAAACACAAATTACTAATAGTTAAACATCTTGAAATATCTTTCTTAAATAGCTTCCGACTTGGTTGATTTATTATTATAGAATTAATCAATTACTCTGCAACTTTTGATCACAAACAAATTTTTTACACCTTCTTGATGACAAGTAACCTCTTAAGGAATGAAATCGAGTCAAATATTTTTCGTAATAAAAATAGCGTTTTTCTCTAAGCAGTATGCGTGTTGTCAATACCGCCTACCGGAGGACTATGGTTTCGATATAATGTTCGTTACAGGTAGGGTCACGAAATTTGCACAGCAACCGAAATAAACTTTACTTGTAGAACGTAAAAAAATATTTTAAAAATCGTATTTCTATATTTTTGTAATAAAAATGAAATCAAAGATAGAGAACAAATACACTTCTACAATTTAAACAATTAATCAATATTACTTGAGTAGGCGATATTAGGTACACTGTTTTCAGGACCGGATTTTTGCATGTTCTGCGTTTGTAATTAATAATTAAAAAATTGTAGGTTTCAACGATTCTCACTTATGATACATGAAAGATGAATATTTTCTCTTTACTTTGAAACGAATTGCATGCAAAAATTTTAATTATTCACTTGACAGCCATTTAACATGTGCTAGGCGATATTAGGTACGGTTACTCTACGCTAAAATATGTTTGCGTACAATATTCGATCTTTCGAATGTTTAATTCTAGCGAAGATAATATTTAAAGAGTTTCACGTATTGCTTTTAAGCGAATATTCCGATTAAAAATATTTTTGTGTGTCGAAATGCACGGAACTCAGCGGGAGAATCAGCCTATTTAATAGTATAAAATTTACTTACAAGTGTCATGTCTTCGATTCCTTTCTGCGCCATTAATATGTTGCACTTGTATATCCACTGGTGGTTATTCGAAGACTGATTTCCCCATGTCAGGAACAGGGATGCTAAGCGAAATTTTCCGTGGTCACTTATTTTGGGAGGGGGAACACCTACAGGAGTGGTGGTAATGTGTACGTAGTCAGGAAACTCCCTTCGTCGTTGCTGGCGATTCGCGTTGCCGGGAAGTGGGTACCTGCAAACTATTCGTAGTGGAAGGGGAACAGGAACCAACTTCCCGGCAACACTGCTAGCGTAAAGTCCGATCGGGCCCTGGACTAATTTATGATCAGGGCCGGAGAAACCTAGTATGCAAGTTATGTGCCCTATAAGGGCGACAGCCGAAGCGGGCGCTAAAGCTATATCGCACGCTTAATAATAAAGGAATGCAACTCCCACATAAACAAAATGTTAATGTGATTCGTTTTATTGTACTCCGTAAAGGCAAAACATATTAAATAGAAAACAGGTGCAACAAATTTTGGGCCCCCAATTATTTTCTTGCATTGCGACGCCAACCTTCCTCGCACCGGCCCTGTTTATGTTGGGTCTAGCGTCTGTACCCATCGGCGCCGCGCACGCCTTAAGGGGGGATTCTCGTGTAACAGCCCCCGAAATTTATGCATTTTTTTTAAGAAACTATTGTTAATATTACATTAAACTCTTTTGGGATATAAGGAGGCATCTTCAAACTTGCAGAAAATATTTTTTTTATGTCGATCCTTCTTATAATTTATCAATTATTGTGGAATCTCTTCGACGATGTTGGCGGGATGTGCAATACCTGTCACAGTCATCCGATTGCGAAAAGAAGAAAATTCTCTGAATTAACGCCTTTAAACAATTTACGCTTATATTGGACCTAATATTTTAATTTTACTTTGTATTTATATTACTTTTTTCGTCGATATAAAGAATTTATAATATAAATTTTTCAATTTTTTTTCTTTAAAGTGCAACAAACCCAGCGTAAACTATTTAACTTTAAGAAACATCACTTCTTTTTTACAATTAGATGACTGTGATAGGTGCCACACATCCCGCCAACAGGAGTTACATCATCAAAGGGGTGGATAAGATTCCACAATAATTAATAAATAATGAGAATCAACATGAAAAAAATATTTTCTGCGTCTTTAAAGATGCCTCCTTATATACCAAGAGAGTTTAATCTAATATGACCAACAGTTCTTGCAAAAAAATTCCTAAATACCAGTTACTTCTGGGGGTGTTAGACGAGAAACCCCCCTTAACGTAAACACCATTAAAATTGATTCCGTCTATTCGATGGAACTTCTAAATGCAACAAGTTTGGCTTTCAACGAAAGTAATTTGAAAATTTTTATTTCCGATTGTTATCGCAGGATTTGTGGGGTGGCGTCACAATATCCACTACAGGGTTACATTAGAGTTGATATTAATGAAATACTTGAAATTATTTGCAATGAACACGCATTCGACCAATAACATCCAAAAGTAAAAGATTTTTGTATGGCGCTATGTTAATATAGAAGCCCACCACATTCCTGACATCAGTATTCATTAGTGCTTGTATAAATGATATACATTATTATTTCCGTCTCGGTCTCCTCTTAAAGCTCGCTCTCGAGTCGATCGCGTCCGAGTTTTGCCGAGCCGACCTGAAATCAAATTACCCGCTCATGCTTGTTGCCCGAACCAAGTCTCGGGATCCCGAGCCATACGAAAATATCAGAATCCCGCCCGATCCCGTCCGAAATTTTCCGGCCCGTCCCGAGCCCGAAACGTCGGCTACAGTACCTCTACGAGCTATAGTAACTAGAGATGCAGATTTCACGTGTACAACGTGTACACGTGTAGTTAATATATCCGTGTTCTAATCCGTCTACTTCTTAACACACGGGTACATGGGTATTAACATACACGAGTACACGTGTATCGAAATATACGGTTTCACGTATATTAACATATGCATATTTTATTAGGTGTCATTACTTATGTATAATTATTACTTAATCGTTTGTTTTGATGTAAGAAGGCTGAGATGTTAATATTTTCTGGTAATAAACATTTTTTTTGGTTACAATACTTCCAGTACATGAAAAACATCGTTCCAACATCGCCGAGGTTGCTGCAATCGTTAAATATTTTTTGGCAACTACGGAAATCGTCGAGTATTTAATTGTTCTAGCTTTCCACCAGTCAAGCGGATCTAGAAATAAGTTTTCTTCGTTCCATATTGTCCACCCATAGCGGAAGTCTGCCTTTCAATATTTTCTACAGCCGTGTATGCGGGTCGCTTTATAGCTTCCATTGTTTAATATTTTCTACCATTCGAATATTTTCGACACCTTAGAATCCTCAAACAATACGCAAAGGTCTCGTCATCTGGTTGACAGTCGGTCTCGTCCGTGGGGTAGGTACTACCGGAGCACCGAAGAACAGGGTCGTAAACCCGCATCTTCGGCAGGCGCTCGCGAACTCGGCGCGGCCAAGTTAATCCTTGAGCTCATATATTTATTACTATCACGTGCACGCATCGTGGTACTAAGGAGCGTGACAATGAAATGAAATTGATTACTATTTGGGCACAGGGTTACAACTACGGTTTTCACCGTATTACTGTAAACCGCATTAACTCGATACCTTATAAAATATGGATGTTAATACACGTTAAACTGTATATTTTGATACACGTGTAGGGGAGACTGGGGGGTGGTTGATACGTTTCTGAGAAAAATTATCGTGTAAACGAAACTAAATAATATTTTACTGATCTTTTTGCATATTTACATTCAGCATTCTATTCTTTAGCAAAAACGATCATAATTATTTTAAAATTATGATCTGTATATTACTCTGTCGGTGGATGGTACATTTGGTAACCATTCGTACCTGTATGTACCGTTGTCCACCGCCGACTCTGGGGGCAATTTCGTCATAAACCGCGACCCTGGCGAGATGTTCTGTTTGGGACCAGCTGGTTGTATATACATTTCCTCCACCTCGTCAAGACGGCGAAGGTACCCCCTCCACCGACGAATTAACAGAGGGGAGGTCCCTCCTCTTCTTCAAAAGTGTAAACAATTGGAATTTGTCACCTCCCAAAATTCTGGACAACACGTCTACCATCCGAACGCCGCGAAAGTTAGCGAGGGCTCTTATTAAAGTCATCGTTCAGCTTATGTTACGGCTCATATTTACAAAAATTAATAATTTAGACCAAAGACAGTAAATATTTCATCAGCTCATTCATAGAAGCTTCCAATAAAAAGACTAATGATTATGCTACCTTTGTACAGTCTATGTACTGCAGCCATTTAAAAAATAATTCATTGGGCAGAGCAGACCTTAAAGTATAAACAAAAGGACATGTTTTTGATAAACAGGTGAATATTCAATTTGGCGAGTTTCTTTAATTTATTTATTAAATAAGAATAAATTTAATAAATTAACTACTAATTTTATCATTATATACTATTTATGTTTAAGTGAAAAACAACACCCTTTCTCGTCAAACGTTCGTGACGCAGAAATCATTCGAAAACACAGTCGTGTTCGTTCATTGTCAACGCACAATTCTGGTTAAAATCACCATACGGACAACAACGTTTTTTCCTCGTCTGGTCGTCAGTTGGGACAATGAGTTCTTCTTCGTCATGATGTTTTCAATCATTCAATGAAAATTAATTTGCCGAGTGACAAAGTCGCTTACATCGCGTACCACCAAAGTTAATCGGGCCTTACAACCCTGAGAGAAGGGAGAAGCATGCGCGCGTGTGTGGTTAGCTTACAGAAACAAAGAATAAAATTAATACTATTACTATTAATGAGTAACGCAGTGTCTATAAAGCGAATAATACTCTATAAATTTAGAGAAATAACGTTATAGTAGCGAGGGACAAATAAAAATATTATAGTTCCTCAAAATCGTTTATGGGGTTTTAGCTTCCTACAAAAAAGTCTGCTTATACTGTTTGTCACCCGCTAATGATGGGTTATGGGTGGGCCTAGAGGAAGGAGCCCATTGCCCCCTCATTAATATAAAAATAATAATACTAATAACTGTAGGTTGCTTTCGTTTCAAAATGTATAAATTTACCAAAGATTAATAAAGTTACAAATTGATCGTTTGAAAAACAAAAAATTGTAAACGCCAATATGAAAAGAATTTCACTATAAACTGTGAACAAATATTTCATGTTCAGATTCCTATTTCGTACAATCAGAAATTCGATAGATCCGAATATTCGAAGAAATTATGCGAATTCTGTGGTATACGAATACAGTATTGTCTCGTTGCGGGTTCGATTTGGTGTACCTACACGATACGGACTTTTCGCTACCCCCACCACTAGTGTCTCACTCTTGTGCGGCGAAGGCGAGAGCGAAATGGGACAAGAGCGAGCGAGAGGCACTGAAAGCAAGCGAAGACGGTACAAGACAGACGACGCGTTCATGTTTGTTCTCGCTCCATCTTTCGAACGCCGTCACACTCCGTCCTTTGCGTGCGCTACGATCGCAAACGCTTACAGTGAGCACGGAAACCGCTTCGCAAAATCTTGAGGCAGGCCCGGGTCATGTCCTTTTTGTGCCCTAGGCGAGTTTTTCAAATTGCGCCATTTATTAACACATTTATTTGAGATTATTTATGATTTTACTCTGCAAAGTTAGGCAACTGCTAGGGCGTAAGGTTGACAAGAAGTGCAAAATGGTCTTTCCATTGTTGGCATTGTTGAAAATAAATTTTTAAATCAAGTATTACAAACTGTACTACAACGGTTTTAAACTACGAGTAAAAATTAAGAGTAAGGACATGAAGAAGCTCAATTAAGTGTATTATAATAAATGGCGGAATTTAGTAAGCTCGGCTAGGGCCCAAAGAACACTCGTGCTGAGCCGGACTATCTGATCATGACGCGCATGCGCCGAGCAATTACGATTTCATGTAAGCACTGGCGCCCGTTGCGCACGCACGCCCCGCACGAAAAGCCATCCACCTCGCACCCCCCTTCGATCAGAAAGAAGCGAGAAACGACCACTCGGAATTACGGCTGTGTTTACGACCAGCGAATCCCTGACGAGACAATACTGTACTTAGATTACTAGAATATTCGTAACAGCATTTACCATAAGGTGCAGTAGGCGCAAGCTGGGGCCTCACTCTTTATGGGCCCATATTTTAACCTTAACTCAGTGTACTGATAGTTTAATGTAAACCGTGCATAGGGATGTGATTGCACCCCATGCAATTTCAGTCACAAGTGTACAGAAAAAACTGTAGCTGCATAAGTCTTATTAATTTTTAAGAAGATAAGTGTAGAAAGAATTACAACACAAAATTTAAAATAAAAAAATTAAAATGTTAAATACAAAAAATAAAAGTTAAACAATTTCTACGAACGGTACAACGCGGTACAAACCTAGTCCGGTGGTGAGCGAGGAGGAGGCACGTGGCCTGATCCGCTCCATAGCGGAGTCGTACGGAGGAGGGCCCGCCTCCTCGCAAGAGCCACGGGAAGAAGAGATCGGGAGTTCCCCAGATGATGGGGAAGCAGCCCGACCCGAGCAGAATCCGGAGGAGGCCGGCGACGCTTCGTAATGCCTCGCGGCCCTCCGGTTCTGCTAGCAAACCTCAACCACTCCATGCGGGCGCACGACCTGCTGGAGCAGACTCGCATGGAGTTGGGGGTCGGGCTGGTCGTCGCCGCCGAGCCGTATCCGCTACCGGACCAACACTACCGGTCCACCAACCCGGATCGGCAGGTGGCGATGACGTGAAGCGTGGGAAGGGGTTCCTCGCCGTGCTCTGTCGCCCGGCACGGTCGGGGGTGGATGGCTGCCACGTGGGGGGAGTTCCTTGCGGTGGGCTGCTACTTCGCGCCGAGGCTTTCCGTCCCGGAGTTCGAGGATCAGCTACTAGAGCTGGGGGCGTACGTCGCCACACAGCGGGCTCGGCCGATCATCCTGATGGGGGACTTCAACGCTCACGCTGTTGAGTGGGGGTCCCCCAGGACGGACTCTAGGGGCGAGGCGCTGCTCGAGTGGGCAGAGGCTTTGGGGTTCGTATTGAAGAACCCCTTTGCAGTTACGACGTACCGCGGGTCGCGGGGAGAGTCGGTAATCGACTTGATCTGGGTCAACCCCGCGGCCGTATCCCGGACGTCGAGCTGCTGGGTAGCGGAGGATGTGGAGCCTGGCTCTGACCACATGTACGTCATGATGGCCGCCTCCCTCCCCGCTGCCCCGCCTGCCCCTCGAGCGAACGGGCGGCCCCCGCACTGGGCGCTGAATGAGCTGGACGTTCGCGCGGCCCAACTCGCGTCCTCCGTCGTCGCCTGGCCTCCTTTGCCGGGCGACGTCCTCGACGACCCCGTTGCGGGCGCCCTTTGGTTCCGCCGCGCGTTGCAGGGAATCTGCGACGCCACCATGCCGCGGACCGGGGCGCCTGGTTGGGGTCGAAGGTCGACGTACTGGTGGACTCCGGAGATCGCGCGTCTCCGAGCGGAGAATCTTCTCGCGCGTCGCCAGTACGTCAAGGCCCGTCGCCGAGATCCGCGACGGGTCACGGAGGACAGGCTCCGGGAGCTGCGTTCCGCCTTTTCGGCGGCGCGCAGGCTGCTCCGCGGAACCATTGCCCGGGCTAAGGCCGAGTCGCGCGACCAATTCATCGCGACTCTCAACCAAGATCCGTGGGGGCGTCCGTACAAGGCCGTGTCCTTAAAACTAGGCCCGCGGGCGCCCCCGATCACGGAAGGCCTGGATCCCCGGTTCCTCACCGAGGTACTGTCGGCGCTATTTCCCCCTCCCCTTGTACCCGGAGAGGACGGCGCCGACGAGTCCGGGGATCCGTGGTTGGCCAGGGGCGTCGCTGCACTCGACGCCCCGAGGGTCAGCGATGAGGAGCTCGCGTCCTCGATCGCGCGTATGCGCGAGAGGAACGCGGCTCCGGGTCCCGACGGCGTGCCCGGGCGGGTTTGGGCCTGCGCGATCGGCGCCCTGGGAGACGGACTCAGACGGCTCTTCGATGCCGTACTGAGATCCGGCAGGTTTCCCCCTGCGTGGAAGGAGGCGAGGCTCGTGCTGCTCCGGAAGCCCGAAAAGCCCGCGGAGTCGCCCTCGTCTTACCGGCCGATCTGTCTGCTGGACGAGGCGGGCAAGCTCCTGGAAAGGATCATAGCTGCCCGCCTCTGCGGCCACCTGGAGACCATCGGCCCGGATCTGAACGACTGCCAATTCGGCTTTCGTCGGCAGCGATCGACCATGGACGCTATCCATCTGGTTCGGTCGTTGTCGCACCGGGCGGTCGAGGGAGGCAGTGTGAGCGTGGCGGTGTCGCTAGACATCGCCAACGCGTTCAATACCGTCTCCTGGGCGGCGATCGAGCGGGCGCTTTTATACCATAACGTCCCGCTCTACCTTCGCCGCCTGATCCGGGACTACCTCCGTGGAAGGGTGGTCTCCTTCGTCGGCCGGGACGGGGACGGGGCGACCGATGTGCACCGCGGCGTACCGCAGGGGTCCGTTCTGGGACCCCTGCTCTGGAACCTGGCGTACGACGCGGTGCTGCGGGTGGAAATGCCGTCGCCGCGGGTGTCGTTGGTTTGTTATGACCGACGACACCCTGGTGGTGGCATCCGGGCAAAAGTGGGCAGCGGCGATCGGCCTCGCCGAGGAGGCACTGCGGCGCGTCGTCGCCTCGATCAGGACGCTCGGTCTGCGAGTCGCCTTTCACAAGACGGAGGCGATGTGGCTCGCGGACAGGGTTGGGAGTGGTATCCCCAACAGAGCGTCCCTTAGGATCGGGGATGCCTGCATAAGGGTCGGCCGCTCCATGAAATACCTCGGGCTGACCCTTGACACCTACTGGCGCTTTACGCGCCACTTCAAGATCCTCGGTCTTTCGTCCGCCGGCAATATCGAACAGTTATTCGTCAGAGTTACCATAGGTGACTCGTCATACGTTTTTGGTTCTGTTTATATTTCTCCCGGATCACCGTCCTCGACGTATACCGGGCATTGCAGCAGTATTGGCGAGGTCCTTGATCATGCTGTCGATGTTAAAATATGCATCTTGGATGACTTTAATCAACCGCTTGTCTCTTGGTTGTGTGACTCCACCTCGGCGTTGGTCCCAATTATGCATTCTGGCTCTTCTGAAGTTAACCTGTCCGTGTCGGCGATGGCTGAATGCTTCAATTTTCATGGTTGTTTGCAATATAACAATATTCGTAATCTTAACGGCAATATGTTGGATTTAATATTTTTCAACTTTCCCTTGCTTTATATTTCTTCCCCTGATGATACTATCCTGCTGGTGGACTCGTACCACCCAGCCGTATCCTTTTCTGTTGGTTCTACTGCGAGGGGACCTTTTTCGCGGGCCGTTGTCAAGCTTGACTTTTTTAGAGCTTACTATGTCTCTATCGTATGTGCCTGAAATTGCATTGATTGGGACAGTGCTTTGAATAACTTGTCTGCTGATGAAGCCGTTAGATTACTTTACTCTCATTTGTATTGCGCTATACATTCATACGTACCTAAGCTTTACACCGTTAAGACGTCCTTCCCTAGTTGGTTTTCGGGTGAACTTCGGATAGCCGTTACTAATAAGAGACGGGCTCATCGCACTTGGAAGCGCTCTAATCTGCAGTGTTATTTTTTAAATTTCTCTTATCTCCGTGCTCGTTGTAAGGTGTTGGCTAAACAGAACTATGCTTCGTATATTGCCAGGATTGAAGGCAATATTTCACATAATGTTAAGGCGTTCTGGGGGCATGTGAACTCCAAAAGGGGCGACTCTCTCTTGCCGGCTAGTATGCATCTTGGGTGTGAGAGCATGGATGCAGACGAAGCAATCGCGAACCTTTTTGCTAGGCATTTTAATTCGGTCTTCGTTGCACTGTCTAATGTATCCCTCAGCTCTGACCATGTTGGTGCCTCCGTAGTGCATTTAGAGAATTTCAATATTGGTCTTGCTAATGTGTTTGATGCCATTAAGGCTCTAGACCCTACTAAGTCTGCGGGCGATGATGGTGTGCCTCCTATTCTCGTTAAGTCGTGTGTTTTCGAGCTTTCCAGAGCTCTTTGGATTATATTCAATTTATCATTAAATTCTGGGGCCTTCCCGGTGCTCTGGAAGTCCGGCGTGGTGGCTCCGATATTTAAATCGGGGGTGAAGAGTGAGGTTAAGAACTATAGGCCTATTTCTCTTCTTAGTTGTTTCCCTAAAATTTTTGAAAAGATTCTCACAGGCAAAATTTCGGAGTTGATTAGGTGGAGTTTATCTGAGGCCCAACTTGGTTTTTTCCGGGTAGGTCTACAGTGACCAATCTTGCGGACTTCTCGAACTTCGTGTCCTCGGCTTTGAACTCGCGTCAACAAGTTGATGTTGTGTACACGGATTTTAAGAAGGCTTTCGACACGGTTGATCATAGCATTTTGCTGAACAAATTGAGCGCCTTTGGATTCCATGGAAGGCTATTATCATGGCTACGTAGCTACCTGACTGATCGGTTCCAAGTAATAAATGTTCGTGGTTGCCGCTCCCAACCTATTTTTGCATCATCTGGTGTACCTTAGGGATCGCATTTGGGTCCCGTGCTTTTCTGCATTTTATTAACGATCTCGCGGACTCCTTTCATTTTGCTACCCCATTCTTTTACGCAGATGATCTGAAACTATTTGCTCGCATTATCGATCGATTAACGGATTGGTGCAGTGTCAATAGGCTTTCCTTGAATTTAGCAAAATGCCAGGTTCTGAGGATCTGCCGATCATTCAGTAGGACAAATTATGCGTTAGGGTGTAGTGAAAAAAAACTTTTTTTCGATGATCAAATTCTAATAATGCGGAAAAGTTGCCTACTTGATCCAATAAAACGTGTAAAAAATTTCAGCTCAATCGGATAATTTTTTCTGAGTGCACCAAACGTCTAGACTTTCAAAATTTCAGTAAAAAACTTAAAAATTTCAACTTTCTTCAGTTGGTGGTTTCTACCTTTTTTTACCCAGAACTACATCTGTTGCCTAAATGAAGCAAAGAAACAACCGTGGCTGGCTTCGGAACGGCAGGAATCGCCTGTCGGCACTGTAAACTATCAACAAATCCCTTGCAGCTCTTCGCCCATTTTCCTAACGGAATAAGTGGCCCAGAACCCACCACTCGGAGGTAGCTGTACATCGGCCTCCTTGTTTTTTGTATTTTTTTTTAAATAATTTTATTGTTTTTGTGGTGTATTTTCATATTTTTATTTGCCAGAACGAGAAACTGCGCTTGTTATAGTTGTTATTGGTGCGCAAATTTTACTGTGAGAACTGATTCTTCGTTTCAAAATTTGGCATCGATTGACGGGACAGCAATGTACACCGAATGAAACCATCCCTTACATCGCTGCCGCACACTTGACAGGATGCTTCGGTCACGAATTTCACTATGCGTGCGACTGCAAGGGTGTGACAGGGATACTTAAGAAATTCCCAGTCTAGAAACAAGCTATTGCTCGACAATTTTTCTGATAGCTCCTGATTAGTTAATTTGTTGAGTGTGATGTCCCACTATTTTTCGCGCGGTGCTATTCCAAAATCTATCATAAATCTCAAAGCCACTCCACCAAAATCACTCCACCAAAGTCCCTCAAACTCAACTCTTACCCCATCTCCCCAATCGCTGATCCCCTTGATGTTGTACCTTAGTGGTCCCCAACACAAGATGATCGGTACAAAACTCCTTCGCCTATTCGCCCTATGAGGCACGAATCCTTCCCTCAAAACGAATTCAAACAAGCCCCTCGTTACAAAACCCTCTTAAATCGAGACCACGTCTCAATCCCCTCTTTACGACTCACGGAGTCCAAGCCATTCAAACCCCTTTCCTATAAAACACCCAAAATCCATTCGACGAGTTGAGTATCTCCTTTCACAGTCATAAAACCCCAGAAATCTAATTGCGACGAATATTTGGCGTACGTGACATAAATACGTCTATTAATAGCCGTACCGTTTGTAAAAACCCCGGAAGTCCTACTGCGTCTTATTTTGAAATGTGTCAAGGTCTCTACCGCTCGTACCCCCACAACACTCCTGTAAAACTACATAAATATGAGGTCCTGAGAGGCCGGAGCATTCATTTTTCCTTATTTCCAACATCCAGTGTTACTTAACGGAAGATTATTCATTATTCAAAATATTCAGTGTTACTTGTTACTAAACGTCAAAATGTTAAAATCAGTGATCAATAATCACCATTCACCAATCATTGTAAGACATTATAATTACCATTACCATTGCATATCACCATCATCATATTATTATTTAATTTTGCATTCTAAAGCTTATTGCGACCATTTATATTTTTGTATTACTAACGCTTATTGCATTCTATATTATATTACTTTCATATTTCTCTGCATAAATAACGCTTATTGCATTCTAAAGCTTATTGCGACCACTTATAGTTTTGTATTAATAACGCTTATTGCATTTTAAAACTTATTGCTATTCATTTATTATTTTGTATTACTATTCTTACTGTTTTTTTTTATGTCAACGCTTATTGCAATCATTAATTCTTTTGTATACCATTTTATATTACTATTGCTTATATCATTCTACTTAATTATCGCATATTGTATTTCATACTCATATTCTCGTATTGTGGTTAATTATCGTTTAAACAAAATCGTACCAGTTTAAAGTTAATAAACCTGTTTGTTTTCAATCACGTTTCGAATTATTGTGTGCATCCTTGGTTATAACGATTCCAAACCAAAACAAGCTGCCGCAACAGCTGATTTCCGTTCGTGGACACGAAAGCGCTTCCAATATTTACAAACATACTACTGCATGAGCTGTGCAATCCACAGAAATACTAAGCGTGGTTTCTTTTACATAAATGCAGCGGTAAATCCTATTACCGAAACCAAAACAAATACAAGGTACTATAACGGGTGTTCTCCGGGTGTGTATTTACCTATTAAACCTTCCCTGGTCGATTAGAGTGTTGGATTATAGATTCGCGCCTGACCTCCGTAAAATTCTTAGAGTGACGGATTTAACATTCGCGCCTAAATTCCCTCCAAACCTCAGAGTGACGGATTTAACATTCGCGCCACATCTCCTCCAAAAATCCATAGAGTGACGGATTTAATATTCGCGCCTAATTTCCTCCTCAAAACGCTTAGAGTGCTGGATTCAAGATTCGCGACTGAGTTCCTTCAAAATCCCCAGAGTGACGGATTTAATATTCGCGCCTGATTTCCTCCCAAAACTCTCAGAGTGCTAGATTTCAGATTCACGCCTGACTTTTCCCTTTTCCATGTCATCGTTCCTAAAGACCTCACCCGAAAACATGTGGTACATACTTTAGGTTTATGTCTCAATGTGATTTGCGATAAGATGCACCGGCTCTATTAAAGTCGGGCCGAAGCACCTATCCAAAACCATACAACAGTCACGGTACTTACCAAAAAAGTACTTACTCGTGGTTAATGCCACAACTGCCCGTAATGCTTTCTTCGTACTCCCGGAAAATGTTCTCATCTCCATGATGATGGATGAAAGGCGCGAAGTCCGTCTCTATGCTTTTCGCAAACTTTTGCAAGCCCGAGAATTAGGTGACAATCGTGAACAAGTACTACCTTATGCACTTCCCGAAATGTACTTGTCCGCAAACCACTATTATGAAATAATCGATTGGTCATCTGTGAGAATAAAGTCACCTCCAATTCTCAACAAATTAACTAATCAGAAGCTATCAGAAAAATTGTCGAGCAATAGCTTGTTTCTAGACTGGGAATTTCTTAAGTATCCCTGCCACACCCTTGCAGTCGCACGCATAGTGAAATTCGTGACCGAAGCATCCTGTCAAGTGTGCGGCAGAAAAGAAAAGGTAGAAACCACCAACTAAAGAAAGTTGAACTTTCTTAAGTTTTTTACTAAAATTTTGAAAGATAAGACCTTTGATGCACACAGAAGAAATTATCCGATCGAGCTGAAATTTTTTACACGTTTCATTGAGCCAAGTAGGCAACTTTTCCGCACTATTAAAATTTGATCATCGAAAAAAAGTTTTTTTCACTCCACCCTATTATGCGTATTATCTAGATGCACCTGTCCGGCGTTGAGAGCGTCTGTGACCTCGGGGTGACGTACAACTTTGTTTTTTCCTTTAAGCTACATGTATACAGAGTCGCTAATGCAGCTTCCAAGCAATTGGGATTTATAATGAGGGACCCGCATGGGTCTAAGAACCTGCGAACGTTCAAATTGTTGTTTAACGCTTTGGTAAGGCCCTTTTTGGAGTATGCTTCTGTTATATGGTCCCCTCACCAGGCCTACCTACTTGTTGTGCTCGAGAGAGTCTAGCACAGATTACTGCGATTTGCGGCGTTCCGACTTGGGCAACCTATGTATAGATTTGATCACGATTACCAACCGTGGTTGCACAGGTTTAACTTCTTGACGATGCATCAGCGCCTTCGGCTAACCGATTTGACCTTCCTGTTTAGGGTTCTTAGTGGTTAAGTTATTTGCCCCCAACTGCTGGGGTTAATCAATTTTTATGTTTTGAACAGGCCGCTGCGGCATACTCCGCTATTTTATATCAAAACCCATAGAACAAATATCCACACGAGTGACCCTATTTCTAGGGTATCTATGCGCGGTAATGAGGTAACTGACCATATTAACTTATTTGGATCCTCTGTCTACACCTTTAAGCGATCTGGTATTTCCTCATTTCGACCGCCCTTACCATAAAATGTCATTTGTCACTTTTATCAGGCATTTATGTATCCATCTTTGCATTGTGTATCGCGTCCTGTACATTACTGTTTTTTATTACCTTGTGTTTTTATTGGGGCTAACCCGTTTAATAAATAAATAAATTGTAATAAGCGAGGTTCCAAATAATCGATGCATTTTTTATAGAACATGTTAACAGTGGATTTGAAGGAATCTATTTTGGACCATCCATTTTCTGCGAACTTTCTTAACTAACTGCGTACAATCAGTGGTAGATAAGTACTGTGTATTCATTCCTTCTTCCAATTTGAATTTTAAATCGTCTATTTCTGTAACAACTCCTATAATAGTAATTTTATCACCTTCAATTCTTGTTACTGTACTACCCAGATAGCACACCACGTTTTCCAGGCGTCAATTTTACGTCTGTTTTTGGTCTAAACGTTTTAGACCAGGCTTGGGAATTAAGTGAACGCAGCGGCCGATTTTCAGAGGCAACGCTTCCTTTCTCCTGCTTCGCGTGTTGACCCCCGCAACGGCGGAGCAGCTAGGAGCGCTTCAGGTCTGTACCACATGAACCGCGCGTTGCGTATTGGGGCGACATTGTATCAATAGGTTTCCACGTCGTCGTTTTTGTTCACGTGGTACGGGCCTGAGGCGCTCCAAGCACCTAGACCGCCGCGGGGGTCAAGACGCGCCTGTGCTGAGATGTTTCTAAGACGCCTGTCCGAGTAAGTGTTTAGGACGTCTCTAAGACGTCCACGCCAAGACGTTTTTTAAACGACTGCGTTTAGATATCTTAAAGACGTATATGTATGTAAGGAGTGTGCTCCTTAAGATGATTTAAATCTTCCTGCTCAAATTTCCTTGCAATATATATAAACCAGATAAAATGGCACTAGTCTATTCGTGGCAAAATGAAGCACAATTTATTTTAACCCTCTGACTCCCAGAGTTGCACCAGAAAATACTCGTCTTAAAAGTGCGTAAAATTTAATCACCTGTTTATATTTAACGTTTGAAATAAGGACTCAAGGGTGTGGGCGTTAGAGGGTTAAACAAAGTTCAACAAATTTTTGAATGATGAATTTTATATGATAATAAGAAAAGGAGTAAAGATAATATTATGAAACGAGTAAATTCCTATGCAAGAAATTAAAAAAAAATCGATATACCATTATTTTCATAAATAGTATTTTATTTATATAGGGGTGGTGGCGCATTTAGTTTTTTGGCAAGTCCTAATGCATGTCCACGGAGTTTAGCCTTGTATACAGAAGTTTTCACTGCTTTTCCTTTCCAACGACGAACTGATTGTATTTTGAACATTGTGTAACGCGTAAAATGCCAACAAAAATTGTAGGTTATGCGACACACACGCGACGCGATTGAAGCTCGTTAATACTATCAACTGCTGCACGAGAATATTTTCTCATTGAGCAGCGCTGCCACGATCGCGAGGAATTTCCGACTCGTGAAGATTATGTACATATAAGACTTTTATAAATATAATTAAGAACACTCACCAAATACAACACATTGGCACACTCCTCATTGCTTTTCATGTAAGTAAAAAGGAAAATTATAGTTTTATTATTTCATTTCTAGCAGTTGCCTTTCAGGTACAGTCCAACAAACAAGTTAATGATAAATCATCAAATATTCAATAAATTGACAAAATAACATAAAAAATAAGGGCAAATTCGACCGAATTTGCGATAAAAATACACCACTGCCATTTCTGACTGGTTTTCATTATAGGAAAAAGCCTTATGAATATCTTGGAAATGGATTAACTTTTGGCTAAGATTGTCACTGAAGTTCTACTTTAAAGACGTATGGTTTCCTGACTCACGACATTCAAAAATGTTTATAGATGTCTTTATGACGTCTTTCAGAAAATAACAGACGTCTTTACGACGCACAGTGTCACGAACCGTGTTCAAAAAGCAAAAATTTGTGTTTTGAAATTTTATATTTCATTTCATGGAATTGATAGTAAATAGTCCTCTGACATAAGAACATCGTAACTTAGTAACATAAATAACAGATTTAAGGTGAGTAATGACATTCAAAGTCGAATAACCAAACGCAAGCTGCTGGAGACCACGCATAGGAAATATTTATCCACTATATTCTCGTGTATTTATAAGTTTTCATCTTTCTTTTTGTGTTTAAAACAAGTAAAATATACCCTTTTTTCGTTACACTAATCAAACATTCTCGCATTTAAAGATATGGGTAAGTACCAGTGACTGAAATTATTATTTTTTTTGTCGCATCTTCTAACTTCTGGATAGAATTAAAAAAAATGGGTCGTATGGGTCGAATTCAATGCAATGGTAGCAACAGTTATTTTCGAATATCTCGGAAACTACTGCCGTGCGGCGAAGAGGACTTCCGTTTCCGGTGTGACTGAGAGAGAGAGCGTGTGGAAGAAGCATAGGAAATTAGAAGTTGGGGAAAGAAGTGAGGAAAAGTGTAGGAGAGAAAGAGAAAGTGTGGAGGCGCACAGTGGCGTAGGCGGAAAGTGTAGAGCGCAGGAGAAGCGTGGGGGCAGAGAAGGTGGAGGAAGTGCGACGGTTAAAAGAATTTGGAGGTTAGAGTGAAAGAAGTGAAAAAAGAAAAAAAAGGGGGTAGGAGTGAAAGGGAGAGTGTGGAGGTAGGTAGTGAAGTGCGAAGAAAGAATTGTACACAACAGGATCGTGGGCGGAGAAGATGAAGGGGGATTGAAGGGGAAAAGAATTTGGAGGTTAGGGCATCGCAGGCGGCGGCGCATGAGTTGAGGAAAGAAAGTCTGCAAGGTAGGGAGCGAAGACTGGGTAAGGAAGGAAAACGTACGTGCAGCTAGCGAAAGTATATAAGGATATCAAGGGACATAGCTAGGCACAAGAAGGGAGTAGGAAAGACAATAAGAAGGAGTAAGAATGGGAGACGAAAGGGGGGAAGAGGAGGAGATGGGAATAGGGATAAAGAAAAAAGTTTAAAGAATACAGAGGGAGAGAAGTAACAGTACGGCAAGAATAGAAAAATATTTTGGTAAAAAAAGGGTGAGGGTGGAAAATGATACGGAGAGGGAGGCGGCTTTTAGGAGCAGTTAGGTAGTGGCAAGATCACCACAAGGGCAGGGGAAAGGAGGCAAAGAAGAGGAAAAAGGAAAAGAAGAGATGATGGAAATATTGAAGAGTATGAGGAGGGATATAGCAGAGGGGAGGGAGGAGGTGAAGGAGGTAGCGAGAAAGCATGAAGAAAGACTGACAATGGAAATAAAGGAATTAAAGGAAGCGTTGAGAAGGAGAGACGAGGTATGGGAGGAGGAAAGGAGGGAGACGAGGAGGGAAATAGAGAAACTGAAGAAGTGAGTAGAAAAAATAGAGAAGGAAGGAGGAAAAGGGGAGGGGGGATAAATAAAAGAATTGAAAAGCTGGAATTAGAAATGAAGGAAGGGAAAGAAAGAAAAGGAGAGGAGAAGATAGAAGAGAAGGTAAAAGAACTAGAGTGGTGATTAGAGGAACAGGAAAGAGAGGAGAGGAGGAATAATATGTTAGTGAAAGGGATACAAGGAAGGGGGGAGAATGTGAAGGATGAGGTGCAGAAGCTATTCAAAAGCATAGGAGTGGAAGAAGAGATAGAATCAGTAAGAAGAATAGGGAAGGGGGAAGGGATGGTGATAGTAAGAGTGAAAGATAAGGAGACAATAAGAAAGATGATGGAAGAAAAAAAAACTGACAGGTAGAAAAGAGAGAATAGAGGACGATTTAACATGGAAAGAAAGGAAAATGAGGTGGGAAATCGAAGATATTGCGAGGGAACAGAGAAGGAAAGGAAAAAGAGTACTTGTAAGGTATGGTAGGATAAGGATAGAGGAGCAATGATGGAAATGGGATGAAAAGAACGAGGTGGTAAAGGATGAAGAAGGAAGGGAGAAAAGTAGAAGTAGGCAAGAGGTACAACAGATATGGAAAGAGGGGGAAGGGCAGGGAGAGGGAGGGAGAAAAGGGGGATAAAAGGAAGGAAGGAAAAGCACAGAGAGAAGAGAGAAAAGGGAAGGAAAGGTGCAGGATAGCATGGTGGAACGTGGCGGGATTAGCGAGAAAGGACAAACAATTCTGGAACAGATTGGAAAAATAGGATGTGGTGATAATGTTGGAGACGTGGCTAGAGGAGAAAGGATGGGGCTGGATAAGAAGTAAGCTACCGAAAGCATATATTTGGAAAATGCAAGTGGCGAAGAGAGAAAGAAATAAGGGGAAAGCCAAAGGAGGAATAGTAGCAGGAGTAAGAAAGGAACTGGTGGAAGGGATGACAGGGGGTATAAAAGAAGGGGAAGAAGGTGTGATGGAAGTAAACATTAAAATAGGCAGCATGAAATGGAAGATAGTAGAAGTGTACATAAACGGGGACATGGAGGAAAAGCTGGAAAAGTTAAAGAAATGGACCGAAAACGGGGAGCAGGAGTGGGAAACGTTAATAGGGGGGGGGGGGGATTTGAACGCAATGACGGGTAAGAGAGGAGGCCGGGAAATGGAAGGAGGGGAAGAAGTGAGAAGAGAGTCGAAAGATGAGGTGGAAAATGCGGAGGGAAAAAACTAATAAGATGGCTCGAGATGCAGGGATGGGCAATATTAAATGGAATAACGAAAGGCGATGAAAGGGGTGAGTACACATACGTAGGGCCAAGAAGTGAGACGGTAATAGACTATGTAATTGGTGAAGTAGGAATTTGGGACAAGCTGGAAGGTTTGAGGGTAGGAGAGGAGGTTCACTCAGATCACCACCAGATAGTAACGTTGAAGAACAGGGCAGATAGAAGGAGGATGGATGAGGGCGGAAGGAAAAGTCGAGCGAGAGGCGTGTGGAACGAGAGCGGTAGGGAGAAATTCTGGGAGGCTGTGGTAGGGATAGGGGTGAGGAGGGACGAGGATAGGAAACCAGGAGTAGAAGAGGAGATGACAGAGGGAAAGACAAAAATAAGGGCAGCACTTAAGGCGAGTGGTGGAGAAGCAGAGAGAAAAAGAAGAGGATGGTGGGACGAAGAGTGTGTGGAGGCAAAGAGAAACACAAGATTAGCCCAGAGGAGATGGAGAAGATGTGGAGGTGAGGCCGCAGAGTATAAAAAGGAAAAGAGAAAGAATCAAAGAAAATGCGAAGAGAAGAAAAAAGAAGAAGCAGAGAAGTATGTAAAAGAGGCAGAGCAAGCGAAATGTGAGAGAAAGGTATGGGAGGTAGTGAATAGAGGGAGGAAAAGAAGAAGGAGGGTGAACGAGGAGATAGGAATGGAAGAGTGGAAGGAATATTTTATGAGGATACTGGTGGGAGTAGAGGGAAGAGTGGTGGTGGGGAAAGAGAAAATGCGGGAAATAGAGGCAGAGGAGGCGATAGAACTGGAAGAGGTGGTAAAAATAGTAAGGAAACTGAAAAACGGAAAAGCGACGGGGCGTGACGAAATTCCGAATGAAGTATGGAAGTACGGAGGGTTGCAAGTGCAGGAGTGGTTATGGATAGTGATAGGTAGGATATGGAGAGGAGAGGGATGGCCGGAGGAGTGGAATGAAGGGCTAATACTGCCAATAATTATAAAGGGAGAGGGGATCGGAGTGGGGAGTATAGAGAGGTGACGATAATGGATACAATGTATAAGGTGTATGCGTCGGTAATCGCGGAGATGTTGGTTAGGGAAATGGAAGCTGGACAAATGATCCCAGAAAATTGAACAGGATTCAGGAGGGGAAGGGGGACGTTGGACAACGTGTATGTCCTGAATTTTGTAATAAATAGAGGGATAGCGAAGAGGAAAGTAAAGATAGTGGCACTATTTGTGGATTTAAAGGCCGCGTTTGATACGGTTGATAGAGGGGTACTGTGGACGGCCATGGAGGAAAGAGGAGTAAGTGAAGGAATAAGGATGAGAATAGAGGAAATATACAGGGAAACAAAAAGTAGGGTGAGGGTGGACGAGGAGGTGGGAGATTGTTTTTGGACAGCGAGAGGAGTAAGACAAGGATGCCCACTGAGCTCGTACCTGTTTAATTTGTTAACGGGGGATATGAAGGCAGATGTGGAAAGAGGAGGATGGGGAGGAGTAAAGGTGGGGTACGAAAAGATAAGATCGTTATCGTACGCCGACGACATAGTGCTGCTAGCGGAAGAGGAAGGGGAGATGCTGGGAATGATTAAAAGGCTGGAGAGATACTTGGATAGGAAGAGGCTAGTGCTGAATGTTGAGAAAACTAAGATAATGAGACTGTCGAAAGGAGGAGGAAGAAAAAAGAAGGTTTGCTAGAAATGGAAAGGAAAGGAAATAGAAGAGGTGAACAAATATACGTACCTGGAGTATGAGATAGGAAGGAATGGAGCGCAGGACGGGCACGTTGGGGAAAGGGCAAGAAAAGCCGCAGTTGCGATGAGACAGATGTGGGGAATTGGGGAAAGGAAGTGGGTGAAGGATGTCAGAAGAAGACTAAGGTTGTTCGACGCGTTGGTATGGACGGTGGTGAGCTACAGGGTGGAAATATGTGGATGGAGGGAAACAAAAGTAATAGAGGCACTGCAAGAAAGATATATAAGGTGGGTGCTAGGGGTGGAGTGGAGGTCGCCAGGGTATATGGTAAGGAAAGAAGTTGAGAGGGTAAAGATGAGGACAGCAGCTGGAAGAAGGGCGTTGAACTTCGAAATAAGACTAGAAGAAGGAGGAGGAAGTGGATGGGCGAGGAAATGCTGAGAAGAAGTGAAAAATTGTCAGTGTGGGAAGAGGAAAGGAGGGGATATTTCAAGGAATTAGGATTAGAGATAGAGGAAGTGAGGGTGTTAAGGAAAGAAGGAAGAGAAGGATATGAGGAAGTGGAGCCAAGGGACAGCGAGCAGCAAGAGAGACAGACGCGGGATAGGATAGGGAAATCAAGCTGAGTAAAATGTAAAAATGTAAAAAGGAAAGGAATGTAAAACGTGTAAAAATAAAAAGGGTAAAAGATGATAATGTATGTAATAATGTTTGTAATAGTTTAGTAATAAGGTAAAGTGTAAGAAATGTATGAAATGTAAAGTGTAAAAATGTAAATAGAGAAAGTAAATGGAAAGGGGTAAAAAGGTAGAAAAGGCAAGAGGGCCCGGAAGTTCTTGTAACCCTACGGTGAACAATAAATATATACAATACAACAAAACTGCCGTGCGGCGGTAACATGTATAGGAAAAAGTTGTTCAGAATCTTGATCTTGTACATAATTTCTTTGTACAGAACTTCTACATAATTACCCAAATTTCTTTATGTTTTATAATCAATATATATATGGCTTTGCAACTGCGAAAATAAGATTTGGCAATATTTACCAATAATGGAGTAATTATCTGTATTCTATGTCGCACAGCGAGGCAGAATTCCATGAAATACGGGAAAATTCAACAACATCACATTTTTCGCACTGAAACTGTGGAATATAATTAAGGAAGCTCATTAAAAAAGTATTAATAGAAACTTATACGGAAAATTCACGTTATTTAAAAAAATAATGTCAATAATTCCAATAAAAATAGAACAATTTGTTAGACTTCCGTTTCCGGTCGCGTGTGTGATAGCTGGGCGTAAGAGTAAGTGGAGTTTGTGGCTGTAGCGAACGGCGAACGAGGTGGTGAGGGAGAGTGGAAAGTGGAGTGAAAGGTAGAGGGGAGCTGAGGAAGGGACGGGGGATAAAGGGAAAGGGACAGTGTTAGGGGGTGTCAGAAGTACGGGACGGATAAGGGAGGTCTTGAAGGTTAGGTGGTAGAGGCAGACGAAGAAAGGCGGGAAGGACCGTGAAGTAGGACAGGTAGTGGCGCAGGTGGGAGAACAGTGAAACAGGAGAGAAGAGCTGGTGGGAAGGCGGGAAGTTTGAAAAAGAGAGAAGGAAAGAGGTGTAAGGAATGACGAGGAGAAAGTGAGGGACAAGAGGGTAGTATAAACGGGTAATAGGGAAAGGAAAGGGGGAAAGGGGGAGAACGGAGGTAGGGGATAGAGAAGAAAGGAAGGGATGGAGGAGAAAAAAGGGGGAGAAAAAGAAGTGGGAAAAACGGCAAACGAAGGTAAGATTAGAAAGGACACTGAGAACAGTGTGGGCAGTAGCGTGAGAAGTTTAGACAGTTTGTGGGGAAAGAAGAGGGAGAGAGAGGAGGACGCTGGGGCAATGGAGCAGGATAAAGCAGGAGGGTTTAAAAGAAGCTCGAAGACGTAGAGGTCTCCAGAAAAGGGAAGTAAAGGGGGGAGGAAGGAGGGAAGAGAAGAAGAGGGATCGCTGGAGGGAATGATAAGGGAAATAATGTTGGAGATGAGGAGAATGAGGGAAGAAATGAGAAGGGATAGGGAAGAGAGAAGGATGATGGAGGAGGAGATAAGGAAGGAGAGGCAGGAGATGAAGAAGGAAAGGGAAGACAGAAGAAGAAGTGAGGAGGAGTGGAAAGAGGAAAGGAGGAGATGGGAGGAGGATATGAGGGAAGAGAGGGTGAAGAGAGGAGGGCTGGTAGACAAGCTAGGGAAGATAGAAGATGGAGGATAGGGGGATGGAGGAGGTGATGGAGAAGGTAGGGAGGTGGGAAAAGGAAAGAAGAGGGAGTGTGGGGAAGGGGCTGACGGGGGAAGGACAAGAGGAGGATTGGAGGATGAGAGTTAGAAGGATAGAAGTCATGCAGGACAAGAAAGAAAGGGAGGTGAAAAGAAACAATGTAATGGTAAGGGGGTCGGGGATGGAAGGAAAGGAGGTGAAGGAGGAAGTTATGGGGAGGTTATGGGAAAGGATGGGGTTGGGGCGAAGGGAATAAAGGAGGTGGTAAGAATAGAAAGATTAGGAAAGGAGGGGAATGGAATGGTGTTGGTGAGGTTGGAGGGAAGGGAGGAAGAAGGAAGGTGATGGAGGCGAAGAAAAAACTGAGGAGCAGAAGGGAAAGGGTAGAGAACGACCTCACCGAGGAAGAACGGAGGGCGAAATGGAAGATAGAGGGGGGGGCGCAAATGGAGAGGGAGAAGGGAAGGAAAGTGCAGGTGGGGTATATGAAAATGTGGGTCGAGGGGAAGATAAGAAGGTGGGACGAGCTAAGGGAGAAATGGTTTGAGGGGCCGGGAAACAAATGAAGTGGGAAGGCGGAAAGAGGAGTGAGAGGGGAAAGGAAGGGGGGATTTGGAGGGTGGCGTTCTGGAATGTGGCAGGGGTAAAGAGGATGGATAAAGGATTTTGGAGGGGACTGGTGGAATGGGATGTGATGGTACTGCGCGAGACGTGGGTGGAGGAGAAAGATTGGGGGTATGTCGGAAGGAGATTACCTAGAGGGTATATATGGGAAAAGCAGTGGGCCAGGAG